>OW240916.1:259252311-259381295 GCA_933207985.1 Pelobates cultripes
TAAAATAGGTATGTTGATGAATGCATCTCTAGTTTGCCATATAATTCCATGTTATACTAAAATAGGTGTACCAAAATGTCTTATTTTAGGCCTAATTCACCAAAGTCAAAAGGGCTTCATAACCAGATTGCTGCACTATATAAAGGATACCCGCATGTCAGCACCTTTGCTGATACAAATATATGCTATCCAACACCATAATTCTCTCAACACATACTAAGCAGTTAGGCCGGAGGGCAAATGTAATCCAAGCTTAACATATGGCCGCAAACTTTATTTGATTTTCTGGATTAAGCTTCAAGCATGCAGAAAATCCGTGTTACTAGTACCGTTAATTATAAGCAACATAAGTTCACATACTCTGTTATTACAAGCATTATTGTTATGTGTTAGTAAATTGCCATTAATCAAACCAGAACAAGTTATTTCTATATAGTGCACTAAGCCGACATTGGTTAAACGCAACTAATCTAATAATGCCTATAAATGTAGCCTTTTATGCCTCTGTGCAGGCGACCAAACGCAACATATGTCTATTCTCTGATTTATAATGCCTCTGCGAAGGCAACAGTGCATATGATCTATATCTACTACCATTTTACGTGCAAAATAAAAAAACAATTTAAAACAAAACAAAAGAAGGCAAAAAATAAAAACAGTTTGAAGCATTTCCAATTTTGCAACAAGCTAGGAAAAAAATTCCCACTTGACCCCAGTATGGCAGTTAGATTTATCATTCGATCAAGAACCTATTACCATAATTGAAAAATTATATAATTGAATATTATGTTTTTGCAAGGATGCATCTAGTTGCTGCTTAAACATCTGCACAGACTTGGATAAAACCACTTCTTCGGGCAGAGAATTCCATATTGTTATTGTTCTTACGGTAAAAAAACATTTTAGTTTGCCTTAGACTAAATCATCTTTCTTCCACTCTAAAAGCAACCTTGTATCCTATGTATTGTCCTGTTTGTGAATAGATTTCTACACAATGGTTTGTATTATACCCGGATTTATTTGTATAATGTTATCATATCCCTTTTGAGGTTAAATGTGTTAACCTTTCTTCATAGCTAAAATATTCCATTCCTTTTATTAATTTTGTATCCTGCATCTGCACTTTTTCTAGTGTCATAAAATCCTTCTTTAGAACAGATGCCCAAAATTGCACAGCATATTCAAGAGGCAAAATGATATTCTCATCCCGAGAATTAATGCCCCTTTTCATGCATGACAATACCTTACTGGCCTTTGCCACTTGCTGACATTGCACATTGTTGCATAGTTTGTTGTCTACAACAATGCCCAAATCCTTCTCATGTGTTGTTATCCCTAATTCACTTCCATTAAGGGAAAAGGTTGCTTGTGCATTCTTTACGCCGAGGTGCAATTAACCCATACCCCACTACATAGGGAGTAGGGAATATGTAAATAAGAGTGCCATAAACTTGCCCTTTCACCCCAGTAACTTGATAGTCCCCCAAACTTTGCACCTCCCAGTTTAGAAGGGGACCCACATTGTATGCAATATTTATCCTTTATATTTTTTAATTTCATAACATACAACTAAGTACAGTTATTGAGATATGTTCTGAAACTGTCTCTATTCAATTATGTGTTATTATATTTGTTTTGTAAAGTATTTGTATATATAACGTTCTGGATCTAGATTTGTTTCCAACCCTGTCCACTGCTTATTACTCTTTGCCACTAACCCCAAAAACTCAATCCTCTAGCCTTGTGTAAAAATTTTAATTACAACTAAATCCTTATGCATCCTATTGAAACAAAAACATTTTGTTCTAACTTTCTTGATATATTTTACTGTCTTCGATATACTTGCCTGTTGTTATTGGCCATGCAGTTGAAGGGCAATGTGATTATCTCCTTTACTAGCAAGATGCTAATATGTGAGTGGTTGGTATCTGTAGTATCAGCCGTTATTAGTGATAGGCTAACAAAATGTAGTAACAGTAATGTAATTAAAGTTTGGAAACCTGGTGTTAATTTGCAAGCTCGGTAAGCTACAGCTGTTGTTAAAAACAACATCATTAAGAGCAGCTATTTACCATCAAGGCTGTAAACAAGTCCTAAGTTTGTAATTCCATTCATAGTAATACTGACTTTAATGTTGCTATTTTATTTTTATGTTTCCAATTAAAGACAGTTTACCTATCCAAAACCTTTTTAATGTGTGTACAGTATTAGCCCCTGTCCCTCATGCAAGATGGCTATTTTATGTCTCTAAATTACTGTGTGAAAAATATCACTAATATATTTTACAGGATAACTATTTTAAACCCAGAGGGTTGCAAACTTTCTTAGCATTCTTAAAGGACCACTCTAGGCACCCAGACCACTTCAGCTTAATGCCTGGGTGCCTGGTCCAGCTAGGGTTAACCCATTTTTTTATAAACATTTTTTTATAAACATAGCAGCAACAGGTGAAGTAGTTTGTGTAGTAGTGTGTGTGTATGTGTAGTAGCAATATGTGTAGAAGTGTGTACTGTGTGTGTAGCAGTGTATGTGTGTGTAGTATTGTTTGTGTGTGTGTGTGTGTACAATGCGATGAGAGGTATGAGAGAAGTGTGTACAGTGTGAGGAGCTAAGCAGTGTGTGTATCTGTCATTTCAGACTATCAGAGTCCAGTCCTCTCCTTCCTGGATGTCCAGTGTCAGCTAGGCCACTAGAGGCAGTCTTAGTCCTGCATTGTAAACATTGTAGTTTCTATAAAACTGCAAAGATTTACATTGCAGGACTATGAGGGACAGGGACAGTGTATCCAGACCACTTCAATGAGATGAAGTGGACTGGGTGCCTATAGTGTCCCTTTATGTTTTTCATAGAAAACCTACCACCACAATTGGTGTGGTAGCAGTAAATAGAGTAAATACAGTAAGAGCAATGCACACAACTAGAAGAGACAATTATCCATATTTTAAGGCTTGTCTGCATCCATCAAATTTTGGATCTCAATCTTCCTGTCCTGGATTAACACTGATACTGATCTGTTACTCCAGATGAAATTTCCAAGAATGGTAAACATTTCACTAAATTTCTAAATCCATTGTTTTTAATGGTTTTAATCAAATTAAAGTTGTCCATTCCAAAATTCTTTTCAAAATTTGCATATTTGTTCTGTTTTGCAATTCCTGGATTGCAATTATATAGCCAAGTTCAACACAGTTTCTGTTTTTGCAATAATGATCTTTTATATACATATACACAACTACGTCTAAGTTTACTTTAATACAGATGGTATATGTACGTAGCCAGAATAAGGTGCCAGAATGTGCCACAGATCAGTAAACTGATTTGACAAGCATTTTGAATGAAAATAAACAGAAGTATGAATTATTGGAAAGAAGATCAAAACATATTTGATTTTTCACACTTTAGATGGAACACAAATCATTGTCTTATCTTCAGTTATCTTCATGAATTGTTTGAGTTTACTAATCCAGGCAAATAACAAGGAATAGATTGTGCAATATACAAGATTGAGAAACATTATCCAAATTGAAACCTGTGGATTATTATGCTGAGAATGTTGACATTGTGATAGACTAAATATTTTTCACAAAAATGAAAATATCCAAGCTTTAACTATAAATATATGCAAAGTTAGTGGATGGTAATCAGTCGAGTGGCCAAACCCGTAACTCTAACGAGGAAGATTATGGTTGAGTGAGGGGTTATGTAGGACTCAATACGTCCACTAACTTAGGCCATCCAATGATAAGCCTTCTAACTTGTGGTCATGAATGAATTTATGAAACAGTCATATTTATGAAAACTTAATCTAAAAACCTGTGGAGTACCATGATCGCTTGAGAGGTACACCAATAGAGATAATAAAACACACAAAATTATAGAAAAGGGTATCTTTTATAACATCAAACAAAACCAGAGTCTTCACAAATACCATTAAAATATAAGTAATATGTTATATGTCAAACCCCTGCCATTTATGAATGTAGATCCCTAATTTGCTAATCATGTATAGGGACACTCCTTGCTTTGATACAGAGAATGCTGCAAGTTCTCCATGGAACACAATGGGTTAAATATAGACCTGTAGCCTATTAATATGTGTATTTACAGAAGTTTAAATTATAATATATCCACACTGCACTTGGCTTGACAACAATTTATATGGATGCTGTAAGTAGTTTAGATGGATACCTCAATGGAATATTAACAGTGGTGATAATAGCTAAAGCAGGATAATTGTCATAAAAAAATATCATATGCCCCATGCCACGTGTCACCCTAGTTATGATGGTGCTATAAAAATTAAAAAATTTCAAATATATTTACACATGGTGGGCACATAGTAACTAATAGAGAGTCAATTCACAAGGATGCACACCATGTGAATGGTTGACCATCAATATAGAGAACTAGCTTAGTCTGCACTCCCTACAATGCAAAGTGTACAATACAAAAAAACAAGAATGCTGCACACAACATGATAATGTAAAATATAACATTTATTCTCAAATAAAAATGACACTGAGGCCAATCTAGCCACACAATTGCAAAGGACTCAAAAAGCATTTACAAAATTCTAGAGTGCAAACAAATCTTACAATACAAGAGCGGAGGTGCCAAGTATCGAGATGCCAAGTATCCATATACCCAACATTTTGGCTAATACAAGGGGGCAGAGCTAACTGAAGACTGGAGTGTATGCACTTGTTAGAGGTGACTCAGCAATTAAACTGTCTATTTGGTGAAATATGGGCACTCACTCACTTGCCAATAGTGCTACCGGTACCTAACAGTATCATGGGCCGGAAAACTTAGAAAGCAAAGCTCGACAAGGTCCTTACCAGCAGGGATATTGGAGACATCCTGCAGGTCTTGCAAAAGTCTGCTTGGGATAAAATGGCGCTGGGAGATGAAGGCTCCTCGTATACCTTGGATGACTTGCCTTTCGACCACGGAGAGGGAGCTTTGTTGAATCTGATGCCTGGGCACGAGTCTCAACCACTTACAGCTGGGGATCTGGTCATGACCGAAATACTAAAAGCCATACATGGCATATTATAAGAATGCCATAGAAGGTGCCACATCAAGGGTCACACTAATGGAGGCCTCCAGAGCACCCACGACTCATGGCTCACTGCGGTGGAGCAGAAAGAACTGAGCTCCAGAGGCAACAGCATATGACCTAAGAGGGTAGACACTGTGGAGGACATGAGGCACAGATATAACCTGTATGTTTGAGGCATCCCGGAGGCAGTGGGCCTCTCTGATCTGTCACATTATGTTTGGTGTCTAATTGTGAACTTATTCCTAAACAGGCAAAGCAGGTGAAACTAGATGGAATTTTCAGATTGCTGAAACTGCAGAATGCATTAGCTGCTGCAACCACTGATATAATAGTGCTATTTCAATCACTCCAAGACAATGTCATGCTTCTAGCAGCAATTTGTGGTAGAACTCCATTACTCTTTGAAGGCTCACAGGTGATGGTGTTCCCACACCTAACCAGAAAGTTACTCACCTGGTGCAAATCATTACAGCCCCTCCTGCAACATCTACATGCTAAAGACATATCCTACAGATGGGGGACACCAAATCAGCTACCATTCACTCACCTGGGGACTGTCTATAGAGATCAGAGCTATCAGAGCTATCCAGAACTAGAGAGTCATCTATGCAATTTGGGCATAATGGATTCACCAAGACAATTTATAATGCCTTGGTCTCCCAGGTAAATCAATAATAAAAACCCACCAAATACAACTTGGTGCAATATTTAAGGAATTGCAAAATACTAATTAGTCTCTTCAGGTAACGTGAATCTTAACCAGACAAAGGCAGAACTTAATAAAGGAATATTTATTATGAGCAAGAAATAGTCACAGTGCATACAAAAATATAGATGACAATCAAATTATTTACACCAACAACAGATAAAAACAAAAGGGAGTCCTAATCACTTACTCCTTAGGTTTTCCAAGTAAAGCTTCTGCCCATGGGGTTTCTGGCAAGGAAGATGGCGACTCACTCAAAATTAGATTTTGGCCACAAGCAAGTACAATATACATCTCAGTATCATTGGATATATACTCTGTGGATTGCCAAGACTGGCACAAAGGTGTAGATAAGGCATAACTATGGAGACAATAAGTGACCACCCCCTTGTGTTCCAGACCAACATCAATCCAAATGGAAACATTTGGTTCTATCTCCTCTTATGTACTTGCCACAGAAATAATAATTGCATCTATGAATGTTTTACCATTCTTCCATTCCATAGAAATGTCACACTTCTTACTTGTGACCCAATATAGCGAACATCACAAAGTTACGCAACTCATGTTTATTCTTGATTAGGACACTGTGCTTGTCCCATTCTAAACATGAAAAAAATAAGGCTTAATTATTAATCTGTGGGTAAGCATTAAAGTTTATTTTGGATATGATACTGGAACACAAAGCTACTGGCCATTAACATATCACAGTACCCCCTATCTAAGAGGGAATCTAGACATATGACAAATTAGATAGTTAGTTTATATTTAAACCAGACTTCCAGGCCACTTATGTGTGACTTGTCACACCTTACAGAGTAGCTCTGTTGGGGTCCCAGCTTCAAAGAGGAATTTAGGCTGTAAACCTTCTGCCCTCCCATACAATCAAATTAACCCCTTTTTGGAATTGACAACACCACCTCTACCAAGCAGCCAGTTCATCTATGCACTACATAAATTACAATAAATGATAATATTCCTTAGTGCAACAATGAATAATGCATCCTTGCTGTGACACTCTATGTAGGTCTTCTTAAGACTTTGAGACTATTCTACACAACTAATTCTCCCCCTCCCCTTCTGGCTACTTAATAGTGTATGTTTTTTTTTAAGTTTCTGTTATGACAGAAGGTGGTGCATCCCCTGGAGTGCATTGCACCCAATGTGTTAGCTACTAGTATGATTGCCATCTTATGCCTAGGAGTAATACTTGTGTTTTCTACTTATGTTCTTATTTTTAAACTCTTACATAACATAAAAATTATTCTACATGATTTATTACTAGATATTTACTTTACTTATTTATTACTTTGAATATTGAGCTCCCCGATGCCAAATCATTCTATGTTCTTGATACCATTGTAACACTTTGTATGACTCCGCATATGTGGAATGTTCTAAATAAAGAAGGTAAAAAAAAAATATGTGATGACCTGCACATGACCACATTGAAAAGTGTGTGACATCATCCGTGCAATATCTTAAATTAACCTTAATCATAACAAAAAATGAAAACCACTTTTAAATAACCCTGAATCCAAATAGAAACACCCTGAATAGAGCCTGACTCTATTGAAACAAAAATCTGGCTTAGATGTCTCGCTATATGGAATGCATGTTCATGATGCCATCATTGGTGGCCGTGATTCACAATTGCACTTATATGTGTAGATATCAACTGCATTAATTGGCTATTAAAAATTTCCAATAGTTTAGGAAGATTGATCATGTTCTTTTTCTTATGTGTTAAAGTGTAAAAAATATTACACACGGATTAAGTACATGGATTTCATTCCTAGAATTTGCATTACTGTAGGGTAAACTCTGTACTTTTAATTTGATAGTTAGTGAAACAAAATACAACTTGGCTAGAGGAATTATGTAGCATACAGGAATAAACACATTCTAAAAATGTTGTGAATTTTACCTGAAAGAGAAAGTTCATAATATCTTGACATTAATTAGCATTAGCTGTAGTGAAGAAATTTTATTAATGTAACAACTTACAAGGGTTATTCCCTAAGTGTGAATTGTTCATAGTTCATAGTGAATGCAAAGTGAAATTTTACTTTTAAGTCAAATTTAGGTGCCGGGCTCTATCCACCATTATATAATTATTGTACAGCATGGGCTACTGCTGGGATATGAGCAACATCATAATCTTAAATTCATAATCTTAAATTCAATGAAAAGATAATATATAATTTACAGTATGGTTTTCTACACACAATGCAAGAAAGGTAGAGAGAATAGAGATAAATATTACTGTAAACTTACCAGAAGATGGTTAGCACATTAGCAGCATATAGGAGTCAGGTCAGGGCAAATATATCTGAAAGGCAAAATGGCTGCAGAGCATGCGAGTGAGAGGAAGAGAAGAAAGACAAGACCACATACTTCCTCTCCAGCACCATAGAGACCATTGATCACACAGTAAGTCCTCAACACATAAAGATCTGCCATTAATGACTATAAGTAAGAATTACAACCCTTGTCAATGGTCAGATTTAATGTGAACACATCAATGGAGGTTAAATGTTAAAGTCCTCAACACAGGTAAACTGTGTTAAAACCAGGGATAAGCCATAATCACATGACCAGAATTAAGAATAAACATAGGTATCAAGTAATTATGATGTGGAACGCACAGCCATGTTGTTTTTTCGAGTGTGGAACGCACACCGGTCACGTGACAAAAAACGTAACGCGTGACATATGCTGAAGTGGCAGAAATCAATACGGCAGAAATTTGACATTCTCGGCAAAGCAGCCACACCTGGAGAAAAATACCGGGCGAATAGAAGTTTAGAAGAGGGAAGACACCCACTATTCCACCAATGACTTGAAGGGATTAGCCCTATATAAGATTGTCTGTTTGGTAGCGTTTTTAGGATGCCTTTTTAGCTATTGTACATTTGATTGTTGTTTTTATTGAAAGAGGTCCCTGAGGAAGTCCTTTTGCATAAGGATGAAACGCGTAGGACCGGTGCTCCTCTTATATTTGTTTTTATTGTTCTATTTGTACACCTCCTGATTTTATGAGTGAATAAATTGCCTTTGAAGTATTCATCTGGTTGGAGTCTGTTGGATCATCTTGCTGACCCTGATACCCCATCGGCTATCACTCGAGGAGGGATATTTAATAAAAAAAAACATCTACATCGTGGGGAGGCACCCATAAAACGCTTTACCAATTTGGAATCTGTGAGTGCATATAAATCATTATATTATTTTAAAGTATAAAACAATATTTGCACTATGTTTTATCCTCTATTGCAGGTACACTAGCAGAATCCCTAAATATCCTA
The DNA here is from genome assembly GCA_933207985.1 of Pelobates cultripes. Classification (NCBI taxonomy): domain Eukaryota; kingdom Metazoa; phylum Chordata; class Amphibia; order Anura; family Pelobatidae; genus Pelobates; species Pelobates cultripes. The sequence goes on from OW240916.1 coordinate 259,261,388, forward strand.
TCATTTACACATTATTTTTTAATATATCTGAATTTAGATACATCTTTGCTTCTTAGGTTCTTATTGTCCTTTCAGAAGTTTTTTTTTTACTTTTTTATTACAATGTTTTATAGGCTAGATAGTCTTCATTTGGTCTTTTAATTTGAGTGGATTTACAATTACATTTCCTGTGATCTTCATCATTAGATTCAAGAAACCGTTTAGACTTTTCCAAATTTTCTTATTGGCATTCTTCCTATGTCACACCAAATACCTTTTAAATTATATAGAAAATGTCATATATAAATAAGAAACTTATAGACATACCGCAAAACAGCTGAAGCCAGAAGACTGAAAATTAGTTCACAAGGGAAGTGCCAATGGTAGCCATCAGAAAACTACAATGATGCTGGAAAATACATTGGTAGACCAAAGACTATGAAAGTTGTAGTTCAATAGCAGTTGGGGATCTGTCAGTTGACTGCCCTTGACCTATGAACTTCTGTTCATCTATTGTGTCTTATTAAACTGCATTTTAATTACCCAGTGCCTCAGCATCCATAGCCTCCCCTCTCCGATCTATAGTCTATAAATTTGTCTCCCTATCTGACTTATTCCATTGCACATCCCGCTGTTTTAATTTTCTGGTTTCAATATAAAAAACACTTACTTTCTTTTTTTCTTCCTCAATTCAAGCATGTAGAATCTACAGGGGAAAAAACACCTAAAAGAGACAATGGCTTTCTAAAATATTTAAAATAAGCTAAAACCAAATATTTTTTGTGAATGTTTGGCTTTTGAAAGATTTGTAAAATGTGTTTTCTAGATTTGTTCTCTACATCTAGTTCTCAGCAGACAGACAATAAAAGCAAGACATGACAAAGGGGAACATTTCATGTGCAAATACTCATTGATTGACTGGTGTAACATTCTTGAACCCTGTATGTATGGCTCGGCCCTCCAACAGTCAAAGGGTTACATGGACTTTTCAACTTCAACTTAACCATGTTTGACAAATAAGCTCTAAAAACTAATTTACCGACACTTATAAGTGTTGACACTTTTCATAAATAACAGATTTAATCCATTAAATAAGCAGCTGTCAGTAATATATTTTATTCCCAAGAAGGATTAGGTTTTTAGACCTCATTTACCCTTCAAAATTGCTTATGTGTCCTATCTTCATCTCTGTGTCCCTTCATCTGCCCCTTCATTATGCCCTTCCTTTTATCCTAATATTTCCTATGTTCATCGATGTGCTTATTTGTTGCCCATTGAGTTTGTTCCATTTTGTCCTTTGCCTCCTTGTTATTAAAATGCGCCCTTTAAAGGACCTTCTCTTCTTCTCTGTTATGCACTATATCGCTCCATTGTAAGTGTTCCCTCTCATTGCCCCCATTTTTATTACATGCCTTGATCTCCCATCTATACTGCTCTAGTCAATGTTATAATGCTCTTCCATTTGAAGTTTGAATTTGCAATATTTTTAACCGGGAATGTTGAACTTGTTTTCAAAGTTGAAAATTAGACTGTCGCTTCAGTTGTTGTCACTGGGCTATGAAGACCTACATTCACTCTACAGATTTTGTATATGGAGACAGTAGTATATTGTGTACAATGGGTGAAGTCTAGTTGAAGTTGTTTATTGAGCTGAAATTGAAAATGAATTGGAGATGTTGGAGATTACGAGGCTGGTTGGTGTTTTTGATGCAGGCTTTGAAGAAAATATAAAGAAATGTATTTATTTTTTCATAAATTGTCCATCTCTAATTCGTTTTACACTGATACATTAAATAAACTTTAAAAATCATATACATTGACATTATGTATGCTCAAATACAAGTGATCTGCTCAATCCAAGAGTTTATTGTTCCTCATATATATATATTTTTAAAATGTATGTTATGAAAATAAAAAGTTAATTTCTTTATAAAATTAATTGTGTCATACTTTGTGTTGAAATTTTAGTTTCAATGTGAGACATATAATGGTGGAATTTGTAAGCACAAGTTTGGAGAATATTTTTAGAATATGATATGCTTTGATATTTGCAAACGTTCCTCTGAATTGATCCGTATGGGCCAGAGCTCTTTACAATGCTTCCAGAATGAATGTGGAAATTTCAAACCATTAATTTTTACAAATATATTAAACCTATGTGTTAACTGTGTATGCTAATACATAGTGTCAGAGTTTACTCAATTCCTCTGGCCCTTATATTTCAATTGAACTCCACAGACCATCATAAAAAGAACATGCCCAGTCTCCTGGTCCTTCATGGGTAAATTATAGCACCCCACACAGTGGCTACAGTCATCAATCCCCCAATAACTAAACCTTTGTTCTAATGAATATATGAGGGATGAGGTAAAAGCTATTAAAAAATCTTACCTGTTGAGTTCTTCAAAATGTCCTGTTTTGTTTCTTAAGTCATAACCAAAAAACTCACATCACATCCAGAGAAATCTTCAATACACATAATTAAATGAAAACATATTCATTTGAAGAAATGTGAACAGAACCTATTGCAAGTCCCCCTGCTTCCATTGAAATACTAATCAGTATCTTTCCCTATCAGCATTTCTCCTTTCCTTAACGCTTTGAGATTTTAGATTAGTTTGCAATACTCTGTAGACTGGTATATTGCACATCTCCAGCAATTAAATGGTTATACAATCTGGAGATTGTTAACATTTGGTGTAACAGCTATTTTCTGTGTGGGAATAAAGTTTACAGAAAGGTTTGAATTGTGTCATTACTCGTTCCTTGAGGATTTAATAGAATATGTGTAGAGGAACAATGATCTAAAGAATATGACAGGTTCTAAGTTCCTATGAATATCTAGAAACAGACCATAGACAATGTCATTCAATGCCTGTTGTCTGATCCAGGTTGATGTTAGCGCTCAACAATGCCAAACTCTCACATTGGTCCAAATAATCATCACCCTATATCAAACAGCATTGATTAAGTAAAACATGAAGTAATAATGCAACTTATTTCATACATGAAGATGATGTGATGATGTGGTGTTTGACATAACACAGATGTGAGATGAGGCCCTCAACATGCTACTAATGTGGAACGGCAATGTAACATAACTTTACTATAAACTACCAGTCAATCATCTATTTCTCTTCTCTAGAATCAGTGACATAAATCATATCAAATGTATTTTGTAAAGGAGACTTACTGCTTACCCAAGGCCATCAACAAGTTAAGTTTTTCCTTCATGGACTACTAGTGAAACAGAATAGTAAAAAAAAAATGATATGAATTGAAACAAACAGTATATAAACTAAATAAATAAAAAGGAGTTAAAAATGAAAAGAAGTAGAAAAACATCAAAGAACTCAATCTGTGGGAAATCAACTACTTGTTCAGCATCCAAGGCAATTCATTACCAAAATCCATTTCATGATTTCATCTGATATAAGTTCAGGGGATAAAAACCACACAAAAAAAATAATGTTTGTTTTTTTTCTCTTATAATGTCCACATATAACTCTTAATGTCCATTCATAATTATTTACAGAGTTTACATATATAGTAGCCTCAGTAAATATTCACTGTGATCCATATTTAAAAGAAATTAGTCTTTTTTTTCTCTTTTTAAAAAAACAAAAAACAAAAAACAAAAAAAATAATAGTATATAGGAGTACAAAAACCAACATAAACCAGACCATCAAATAGTAGCTTAATAGTGGGTATAAATAGGTAAGACCACATTCGCTATTGGTAAATACATGACAATAGAGCCCATTGCACACAAAAATATACATAAATAATCCTTTATTTTAAGGAGAAAATCCCTTGATAAAGGCTACTTGTAACCAAAATGTTGAGGTAGAGTTTGCTCCTGTTCAAGGTAGCAGATCAGTATCACTTTGATTACTTTATTACATACGCCATGTTAAATTATTGTGTGCATACAGCTGTTACAGGCTATAACATTATTCTGTTTTCACTATTGGCTCAATGTAATATTGTTAGATAAGCTTTTCAAATGATTTTATATTTTGGATACACTTTAAAGTATTTTTTTTTCAAAATACTAAAACATCAAAAATATACCATATATGAAAATATATCGATATATCAAAAAATATTGAGATACTACAAAATTTAAATATTTTTCATAATATTAAATTATTTAAAACGTATATCCAAAAATATTAAGCCATTTGAAAAGCTTATCCAACAATATTAAATTGAAAAAAAGTGATTTCTTAGACATTCTTTCATTGTCTGAATGAAATAAAGGATTATTATGTATATATTGTTTTGCTGTGTGTTCTAGAGTCACATGCAAAGAAAAAAAAGGTGGATCTCACTTGTTAGTTGATCTCCATTAATATATTTTACAGCTCTCCATTTATGAATTTGTTTTTCAAGGCCTTTTTCAGATGAGATCTTATTCATTTTTGTGGGATATCATGATAAACGTGGTGTCCTTTTATTATTTTTTTGTCATTCATTGTTTTATTGAGATGTTAGCAAAATACAGGATATGTCAGTGCGGGACACATATTAATATACGTGAGTAATACATGTCGGGATGATAAACATATCTCTTTTTTTGGGGGGAAAGAAAAAACAGGACAATATTCAGCACTGTTTTGTGCCATAGGGCTTAATAAACTGTTGCGAGAGAACAAAACAGTAACGTGTATATAGAAAAGTTCATACGAATAGCGTTGTGCAAGTGAAGTATATCTCTAGTAGATATTTATCAGTGAGTGAAAGAACCTCCTGAAGGCCCCCAAAACCAGGTGACTGTGAGTCCCACAAAAAGGAAAAGGAAAATATGGCAAAAATAAAGTTCCTTCAAAGCTTAAAGTGTCATTGGGTATATTGCAGGGTGCAGAGCCAGGGATAGGAGTGTCCACCCTTGTGCTTAAGATTCAGCCAATGCCCTGCTTGGGCCAGAGTCCTGCCAGGGGGGTGCCGGTGCCAGGCCCAGCAGTCCCCGTGAGGGAGAATCGATGAGATGATCAGGCAGGCTGGTTGGAACCCGGACGATCTTTTCTGGATGTGTCAATTTCAGGCTTGCTCCTGGGCACTGGTAAGGTATGTTGGAGCGCTGTGATGGATCACTCACTGCTGTCCTCCATGTCAGTCTCTGACCGCTTCTTCATGTCACCTGTCTCCGAGTGCAGTAGCGGCTATCCGCTGTAAGCAAAGCCTCATATCGTAGGTTCCCATCCTCAGGCAGTCTGTGCAGAGCTGTATGTCCCAGACCTGACTTCAGTTTTGCCCAAAATGCGTTGAGGATCTAGTCAGTGCAGGACATCACCATGGCTTCCATGTGGGTCAGTAAAGCATGCGATTTCCACCATCTTGCGGGCCATATTGTGGGCCACCTTATGAGCATATCTTAATGCCTTCACACGAGTTATGCCACGTGCCCACAGTGTAAGACATGAGCCTCCGAGGGGTAGACCGGGATCACCCCTGCCGGTGCAGAGGGGGCGAAACAGGGCACCAAGCAGCAATGTTGTATAGGAGCGGCGATGAGCCACCTCTCCACCTTTTCAGATGCACAAGGCCTCCAAGCCGACCCTTAGCCAAGCGTGCCCAATAAGGGTCATCACCAGTCATGGGTACCTCCAGTCAGTTTCTTTAACTGGGTGTACGTAGTGTGATAAGGTGAATGGGGTGGTCTGTGAGGGAGTTTATATTTCATCTGCATTGTTCAGAGAGTCATATGATCTTTAACCCGAGGGGGAGTGTGTGTATGTATATAACTTAAATGCATATTTAGTTATGGGCCCCTGGGGTGGAGCATTTGGAGAGAAGGGTGGGCCAGTGCTCCACTCCGCTGTTTATTGTTTTTCTTGAGAGACTAGGTCCAGACTAGGGTTTGGACTGTCTCCAACCCACTGCTCAGCTGCAGGTAATCAGCTGCAGCAGTGGAAATAAACCCCTCCCTGTTCAGCAGGTAGGGGAGAATGTTTGTTTCTCTCTTGAAGGGCTGGAAGCAGCAGGCTGACTAAACACTGGAGTGCAGAGAGCTGAAAAAGACACTAGGTTGGTGAAACCAATATTGTTTTGTTATAGTTTAACCCCTGAGAGATAGGGAATCTGAAGTTAGTAAGTGCTCAGACGAGCTAGGTTTTTGTTTATAGGGATTTGTGTTACATTATTGTTTTTTCATTTGCTGCTGTCTCTGTGGTGAAGCTCAACAATAAAGTGCCTGGAATTAAGTTACTTTTAAAGACTCTGCATGTTTGTACCCAAAAGGACCGTGCTAACTGCAGACAAGGATCACAGTAGCAAGATTATAGCTTAGGACAAAGGTCAAGCACCGGAGCTCCTCTAAGTTGCATCCGTCTGGCATGGCTGTCAAGCCCCGCCCCCCTTTTACTATTTTCGTTCTAATGGTGATCTGTAGCTTCAATTTTGTTTCTAGGGTCATTTAAAATTTTTGTGGATACTTCACCATTTTTTGGAGGCCACATGCAAACCCTCTGTGTGGGTCATTCACCATTTTTTTGAGAGGTGCTTTGCAAGTGGTTATAAAGCTAGCGCTCCTCCTTTCATTGTATATTTTATATATGTTTTAAATAAAATTGAGGGTTTTTTAACCAGTAGTTGTATATATGTTTGCAGTATTAATTTGATTTGTTTATTAATTGTGGGTGTGTTAATAAGACAGCCAATGGGTGACTACTTGGGTCAATTAAAGCAAAGCTGAATGGATCATTACATTGTCCTGAGAAAGTTGTGAAAATGACAAAACCAGAAACTTTGGAATCTTTGGCAGACAATTTCACATACACCTCTACAAGCATTCTACTCTCTGCACCAGGCAATTTAATATTCAGGAACTCAGAGGATGCGCAACTTTGCAAACTCAATACACTACCTAGTGAACACTCTGGAGCCCTCGTGGTAATCCAAGGAGACTGTAAGATATACAGAGGGGGCCTGTAATGTCACATACACGTGAGTTGCACTTATTAAGCACTATACTATTTTGTAAGTATGTTCAGTGTGTGGGTGTGTGCCACTGTTTTATGCAATGGTATTCTATACTTTTTTTTGTCATTCTTCATAACACTAGATTGCCAATATTCAAATCTATAAAGTTTCTATCCAAGCATTGCCAAATCCATGATACGTGCTTGCTGGAATCAGTGCATTGGTCCAATTTTCATGCTATGATACATGTGTGTTGATGAAATTATGGCAGTGGAGGAGCATACTGACCCACGTAACCTGTAACCTCCTAAGTGGTCACCAAAATCCCTCCTGGTCATCAAAAGCCCACCTGGGAGAAAACTACACATATGAAGTCCCTTGGAAAACTTGACTGGTAATTATCAACCAGACTGCAGTTTAAAAGGTTACAAATGCAAGAAACAAAAGTAAAAAATAAGGCAATTACAATAAATTACAGTACTGAAATTGATCCCATACTGAGTTTAAAAGTGAATATACCTGTAAAGTAGGCATCTGTCTGAGCTTCCAAGCACTTAAAACACTCCATGTCTGCTTCCCAAATTGCTTTTCCTATGGGACACTTAGTCCAACTACTCAACCATGATATTAATCCTCACTTTCCTTCTCAACCCCACCCTCTTCCGCTCCCACTTCCTTAACGTTATCATTGCAGGAGCACTACGGAGAGAGAACTGGAGCATTTTACATAGACAGATAGAGAGAGTGAAAATTGAAGCATTTTACATAGGTATGTACGGTGAGGGGATCTCTGAATGGCAGCTTTGTGTAATCCAGCACAGGGATCCTGGCTTGGTGGGGAAGTTATGAGTTATATCCTTAATGTGACCAGGTTTGTTTATTTCTCTGTATGTTACTCAACCTTGTCTGTTGTATGGGTATCTCTGTAGTCTGCTTAGCTCTGTGTATTTTATAGGTATCTTTGTGTTGTACCCTGCTCTATGTACTATATCTCAATTTTTCTTAGCTCTGTTTGTGGTATGGTTATCTGTTATCAGTATGGTACTCAGTGCTGTGCATATTATTTATATATATATATATATATATATATATCTATATGTATATATATATATATATATATATATATATCTTTATATTGTTCCCAGCTTGTTTTACTTTATGTATTATGCTCAACTCTTAGTATTGTATGAATACCTCTATACTGTTTTAGGAGGAGTTAAGTTTCACAAGCTGCCACTGAACTGATTGTATGGCAAATTAATTTGAATGTGTGGATGGTGGAAATAAAGAGACTTATTTCTGTATTCTCCAAGTAATAGATATGGACAACAATTCTTGAGCCTTAACTTCATTTACTTCCAGGAATAGACAAATCCACTAATAACAGTATCACTAGTGTTTAGAACAGAGTTCCCTGTACCCTTGGCTGGGTACCTACGCCAAGGACCACTTCCTAGCTGGAACAGGGTACAAACCGCAAAACTTCTGCCCACAGTCTCCTTGGCTTGACTGCTCACTCCTGGAGCCAAATGGGGAATTCGCTCTAGACATCCCCAGGCACTGGACGACACTCACACCTTACAAGGACGTTTTCCATTGAATCCTCCACACTGGAACAGTGACACATAGTTCTGGGAGTACAAGCTGGAATACGTTAATCTGGCCAGATGGCCTGCTTTTATACAGCTTCAAAGACAGTTGAGCATGCCCATGACACACCCATAAAAAACAGGATAATCCCTCCCCAGTGCCTGGGAGATAATTGAGTCAGGAACTGTACAAAACTCAATTATCTCCAGGCACAAAAAAGCACACATTTCAAAACACCCCAAAAGTACCCCAAAATTACAAAAGTTACATCCCCTGATAGCCCCGATCTGGGTGATCAACATAACCAAAAATCACCCAGATCAGTTCAGGGGTTCAGAAATTTCCTGGAAGTCTTAATTTGACTGACCACACACGAGGCTCCTGCCCAAAACAGTTCCATAAAATCATGGCTAGTGGTCGGTTTAGTTTGGTAGTTAAAAACTGAGCAAACTACCGAACAGAATCCATTGACATAATGGGGGGTTTGTTCCCTTTATCCAGATGAACAATCCCACCAAACAGTGTTCTTCTAAGTTATATAACAAGCGAACGCAGGCGATCATGGTAGTCCAGCGGTGTTCCGGAGTTTCAGTATCTGATTTTAATTCCATGAACTCGACACCACTGCCTGCTTTCGTACAAACAAGATGGCCGACACCTCGTGGTCGTCTATAGGAAATGCGGCCACCCAGATGAACACTTAGAACACTGCGGTTAGGATCGTTACAATGTATCCATAAGGCTTAACAAGCTCCCGGGTGGTCCATAGTTCATGCGGCTGTTGGTTTCCAAACAGAAGAGGAGAATCACATGATCCAAGCCAGTTAAATAGTCTTTTACAGGTTTCCCTGCAGGGCCCATAGTCTGTGGGCAGGAGGTTTGCAAGCAGTCTCCTCCGGAACTCATGGCAAACTCACGCAGGAAGGGGAGTTTGTCACAGTGTTAAAGTCTCCAACAAACAAACAAACAAAGAAATAAATAATTTTGTTATAGATGATTGTGGAGGAATCCAGGGGAAATATGTTTGTACCACAAACTCTATAAACCTATACCAGTGATAAATTAATATCTTTTACAAAATATACTTTAAAAAAAAAGGCAAATCTGTAATAATCAGATTTTTTTTAACCATCTAAATACAAATGCAAACTATATTTATCAATTAAATTGTTTTAAAATACTTTTAATTATAATGATTTATTCCACCAGATTACACGGGTCATTGACATAAAATAGTACAACAGTGCCATCTGGGGGTAAAAAAAGCATATAGCTTTTAGTTCTAAACTACAGTTTTGGCAAGCAGTTTTTCACTAAAGATATCAAAGCCAATATGATTCATTAGGCATTATAAAATGTTAGCGCATATTAAAAATTAAAATCATACATCAGAAATATCTTCAGGCATAATCCTGCAGATAAACAAAAATGTGTAAAAAAACTAAACAAAAACAAAAACAAATCACACCCTCCCCTCCCCCCATATAATAAATTAATACAGTTTATGGTTGCTTTAATCCATTGTAAACTGTAGAGAATGCTCTATGACTTTGACAGTATTGTAAAAAAATCTGCCTGGGCCTGAGGAATCTAACCTTGCTGACTGCACATGCTATTGCTGTACATTAGAGTTACCCTCTTATCTATTAGAGGACCAAATCGGCACTAAAATATCCAATATCCAAAAAATCAAACAAATACAAATACAAAGGGTGGGCCAAAATTCAGAGTAGGGTTTGAGGAGTCAATTACTTTTTCATTAAATGGATACAATAGTGCCAGGAAAACAAAGCTGTATTCCTGGCACTATCGTTCCCCATGCCTCCCTCACACCCTCCCTCACACCCCCTACCCCCATCTGGGAGAGTGAAGGGCTAAAAACACTTTATTTACTTACCTTTAAGTGCTGGGTAGATGCTTCACCACCTCCAACGTGCCACAACGAGTGGAGCGCATTAGAAAAAATGCTTTCCTCTGGGGAAACATCTGACGCTGGATATCATGAGGACATCCAGCATCAGATTCCGGACCAAAGGCCATTAGGATCAAGGATCCTAGGATCAAGGATCTGGTAGACAGCCACTGGAGGCAGACTTAGAGCTGCAACATTGCAACATTGCAGCACTAAGTGCAAAAGAGACATTGCACACAGACCACTACAATGAGCTGAAGTGGTCTGGGTACCTATAGTGTCCATTTAATTAACCAATTTCAATGAAATTACTTACAATGATATTACATGCAAAGAACTTACAATGACTAGGTACGGAAGATGACATATTTTAAATGAGCTCCATTTGCTGCCTTGAAAAGTCATGCTCTTTTAATTACATTATTCATAACATCAGTTAATGTTTGAGGCTCTAGTGCTCAGGTTTCTGCACAGATATTCTCCTTGAGATGCTCGAGTGTATCTGGTTTGTTCATGTACAATCGCTTCTTCAGGTATACCCATGGAAAATAATCGATAGCTGAAAGGTCTGGCGAACGTGGTGGTAAATAAATCTGGGAATGTTTCGAAATTATCCTATCGCTAAATAGTTTTCTCAGGACGTCCATTGTGGCCCTGGCTACATGTGCAGTAGCACCATCCTGTTGAAACTACACTTCAGGACGGGTTTTCACTACAGGACATAAAACATTTTCAATCAGCTTCATAATAATGGACAGGCCGTTTTGAAAATGAAATTCCACTATTTTACTGGTTGTTCCCTTGTGAAATTACCCATGATGAAGCTTCCAAGACAAGAGTTAAAATAGGTACATGCAACAACAAAAAATAACTACTAACAAATAAGGTAATATTTACCTGTCAAATCATACTTGGAATTTTGGCCCACCCTGTATGAATACTTTTTCATATCTGTTGATATTGATGAAAGTCCTGGAAAAGGACTGAAAGTTCATCCTATTTTAATGTGATTTAAATAAAGACTAGATTTTACAGACGACCGTAATTTTGGTTATATATAAAAGTATATATACACGGTGGGCCAAAAGTCTGAGTATGTGTATATATATATATATATATATATATATATATATATATATATATATCTACAAGATAGTCTACATAATAGTTCAGATAATGGCAGTTTAACTAGTGAGTTCAGTAAATGAATTAAGTCAGCAAGTCATGACAGAATGGTTTACTAAATGCCAGTTCACCACCGAACAATTATCCATTTATGTATGTTCAAGTATGACTGAAAATATTTAAATGACTGTCATAATCAGTGTTTCTGTAATTCTGGTGAAGTGTAGTAGCAACCTAGTTACTATACTGTACATGTTTGGGATGATTAGATTAGTTTCAACCAAAATTAGATAAATTGTTTGTCAGCTTGCCACATCTTACTGTTTAGTGCAAATTCCCATTGTATTTGTTTTGGGTATGAATAAGAAGAAATATCATTAACATTTTGGGGTACATTTCTGTTTGTAGTATGATTTTATCATCTGTTGCTTAATTGATGTTTAGTACTTTTTTTAATTACACGCTGGGCATAACATTGTTAATATGATCTACAAGTGACGTTTTTATGTACAAAGCATTATATTAATTTGGACACCCAGTAAGAGATGGATTCTGATTTGGAAAGGAAAAAAAAACCAAGTGTCCTTTCTGTGCACCCTCACCATATCTGTTACACTGATTCTCTTTGAAGGGGCTGAATAGATGTTGGCCATAAATAATTTGTGCATCAGTTCCCAAATGGCATGTGCCTCTTCTGTTTGCTGTGTGACTGAGTGATGGAACAATTACCACATTGTTTTCATTGTCAACTTTCCTTATCCAATTGATAATTCAAATATCACCCTTATTATAACCATCATTCTCATCAAAAATAGCACTAATCGTTGTCAGGGTTTTGGTTGGAGTCATTCACTTTGAATCATGTGTGAAAGTTGACTGTTATTGAAAATAATTTCTGTAATTGAAAATTCTGTGTCCAGTTTTGTATTGGGCTTTCTCTAACTAAAGGCCATATCCTTCTCATAGGCCTTGTACCGTACTAAACAAATTTGTATAGTGCTAATTCACCATGAGCAACATTTTTCTTTTTTTCCTTTTTTTATAAACTATTAACTAGAGTTCAGATGTAAATGCACGAAGGTGAATCTGCTCTTTATGTGAAGATCTGGGATATACATGAATGGTTTAATCATCCTCCAGACTTAAATTAAAATTAACAAAACAGTCCAGCACTTGTATTAGTGAAAACAAAACTCTTTAATGTAACCTTTCAGATTGGCTACGGTTTGACCCAATGCATGGGTCTTTATCAATCCATCATTTTTACAAACTACATTGAGCAATAAATCAGAAAGACAAAAAACTAAAAAGACCCCATGACAACCATAAGATTGATGGAAGATATGGGGTACGGTGTGCTCAGTTATTTGTTTTAGCTCCTTGTTTGGTTGACCAACTAGTATACACTTAAAATTCACACCTTAGAATATACTCTTTCCTCTATAGAGTATCCTCAATTATTCCCAGTGATTTGGCTGCATGGCTTGTTTAAATATATATATATATATATATATATATATATATATTTGTGTACGGGATTATAAAAGGGGCGTATACTTAAAATGGAGAGTTATATTTTTTAAAAATGAGAGTCGGTTGAGGTGTGCCGAAACCGACGAGAGGTTAGGCCTGTAAAAAAAGAGAGCCCACCCTGAATTATTGATATTAAAAGAGGGTGTGGAGGGAGGGGATTTCCGGAACCGACGAAGACAGGTAAGTGAGGGTTCCTTGGGTTTAAATAGGCCTAAATCCCTCCCACAACTATAGGCATACGCCTTCTATTTGTGTACGGGATTATAAAAGGGGCGTATACTTAAAATGGAGAGTTATATTTTTTAAAAATGAGAGTCGGTTGAGGTGTGCCGAAACCGACGAGAGGTTAGGCCTGTAAAAAAAGAGGGCAAAAGTAAGAGAAACAACATTTATTAACACAACATTATTTAGACATGTTACAAAATGCAAGTCTGATCTCTTTCTCCGGGTTTGGAATGTACTGGTTATACGCAGATGATTTCCAACGGCCCATTTTCTTTATAATATGTGTTGGCACTTGACTACTTGAGGCTGTTGTGGCTGCTCCGATGCGGAATGAGTGTCCCGTGAAGGAATTAGGATTGAGGCCTAGTCTAAGGAGTAAAGCGCGGATGTATAGCATGAATTGTTTAGTGGTGAGAGGCTTACCTTGTAGGGTCAACAGAGGCAAATCTGGACTTTTAATTCGTTGATTCAGTATGAACTTATCTAGTACTTGTACTGGGCACCATATGGAACCGGTAGGAAAGTATTTAATGTCTACTGGGGGACCCGATTGGTTAGTTTTTGTGCGGGGAATCGATAGTATGAAATGATCATGTACTCTAGTTAGGTTTCCTTGTTTGAGACAATTTTTTGTGTCGGATATTTTCTCCACTGAAAATTCTTTAGGTCTGAGGAACCCAAAAAAGGCTAGATACGCTGCTGTCTTAATTACTAGGTTAGTGTTATATTCAAAAGGATTTTTATCTAATAGATTGGAGATATCTTTAAAAATGTTACTGTCTATGGGGAGTCTTTTTAGGGCTACATGTGACTTTTGCCTCTGGATACCTTTTAGTGTACTTTTAATAGGGTATGTGGACAAGAAAGGGGACTTGTTCGGGAAAAGAATTAGCATGAAATGTTGTACTCCTGTTAAGTAAAGTTTTATGGTATTGTAGGCTAGTTTTAATGAGAGGTGGCAAAAAGTTGAGAATGCAACCATAGTTTCTACAGAAAAACAGTTTATTATATTGAAATCTCGTACAAATTTTCTGAACAGGTCAAATGCCCTATCGTAAGCTTTTTTTGTGTTTTCCGACAAGGCTGCCTGTGCAAGAATTCTACTGTGTTCTAGCAACTGATTTAGAGCATGATTAGGTCTTTGAATTGTGGGGGATTTATGGAGTGTTTGTTTGCTGTAGGGTGTAGTTTGAAGAATTCCTGCAAATTAAAACGAGACAAAGCATCAGCTGCGTTATTTAAGACACCAGGAACATGGATACAATGCATATAGAACTGTAAATTTGCAGCCAACCATGTAAGTTTCCTTACAAGACTCATGATTGGCAGGGACTGAGAACGGCCCTTGTTAATTATGTTGCATGCTGCTTGGTTATCAGAGTAACATTTCACTGCTTTCCCCCTCCAATGATTTCCCCAGATGAGAGCTGCTGCTACTATTGGGAAAATTTCGAAGAATGCAGAGGTTTTGTCGAATTTCTCTAGGGTAACTGTTTCGGGTGGCCAACTGTCGTATACCCATTCGTCCTCAAATATTGCAGCGTACCCGGTGGTAGCTGCTGCGTCTGTCCAGATAACCGGGGACTCATCTGATATGGGGGGAATAAAAAGTGACCTACCGTTCCATGTTGTTAAAAACAGTTCCCACATTTTTAGGTCGGCCCTCGCAGGATTGTCTAGATTTATTCTAGTGTCGTCGTCAGGGAGGCAGTGTAGGAGAGACAGAAGCCTAGAGATGAAAGACCTGCCTTGAGGGACAATTCTCATGGCAAAGTTAAGGGAACCCAAAAGCGACTGTAACTCTTTCCTGGTACAAGACCCTTGGTTGGTGCAGTTGTGAATGTTAGTAAGAATTCTGTCTACTTTCGTCTGAGGGAGGCTAGCTTGCATAGTCGCGGAATTAAGAGTGATGCCTAAGAAAGTTATTTCTGTACTGGGACCCTCTGTTTTGTTTGGAGCAACCGGGACTCCTAAGTCATTAAATAGGGATAGTGCATTATTTAGACTATGTGGCGTGTAGTAGTTAGGCTCGATATATAAAAAGTCATCGAGGTAGTGAATTACTACTGGGCACCTGGAATTGTTTAGCAGTAGCCAGTTTAAGGTTTCTGCGAATATACCGAAGATTTTCGGGCTACTTTTGGAGCCGAAGGTCAGCCTGGTTGCAAAATAGTATTTCCCTTCCCACTTAACACCATGTAGATGCCAGAGTGACTGTTTAATTGGTAGGAGTTTGAAAGCGTTTGAAATATCTGTTTTACTCAACCAGGCTGCCTCGCCCGAGTTGACGATAGCTTGTATGGCATCGTCTATTTTTGCGTACTGCAGTGAAAAGTCTTCTGACGGTATGAGAGAATTTAAGCTTGGGGATGTGGAAGTATGAGGTGCTGAAAAGTCGATTATTAACCTCTTTTTATTGTTAAACTTGCCCGTGGCTATACCGAGTGGACTAGTTCTCCAGGAGGTGAAGGGTGGAGTAGTAAAGGGACCTATCATAAAACCAAGTTCAATTTCTTTGTTGAGGAGATCCGTTACAGTGACTGGGTCTGTAACAGCTGATTGTAGGTTGGGGCATTCTAGTATACCTGAAGGGAGTGCTACCAAACCCGTGTGAAAGCCTGTCGTGAAACCTGATACGAGAAAGTCTGTCAAGTAAGAAGAAGGATGTACAGTCAAGTAACGTTGTAAATTGTTTACGTTTATTGGGGTCATAGCTTTTTTAGGGAACAGTTTGTTTGGACACATAGTTTTCGCATGTGCTCTGAAACAGATTGAGCAAACATGAAGTAATCTACAAGCGCTGTAACTACAGCCTCCTGCGTTAAAGTTGTTACAAACTTGAGCTTTCCCGAGAAATACTATAGGTCTCCCCAACTTATCTTTCATTTCCCTTTGATTAGGGAAATAATCCGGACTGGTATTGCTATTAGACGGACCACTTATATTATTTGGACAAAAGTTTGCCGTATGAGATGCTGAGGCACATACTGCACATGCTGGTGTTTTAAGCCCAGCAAAATGTCTACAGAATAATTCTGTATCTAATTGACTCCAATCGGTGGGGGTGTTGAACTGGGCCAATGATGCGGCTGACTTAGCAGCAAAGGACTTATGGTAGTCGTAAAACGCGTACCCCCCGTATTTATAGGCTAATTCCACCAGTTTGTTCAGATATAGATCCAGCTCTTCTCTACGGTGTGGGAAGGCAGTGCAAATTACGTCTCTATATAGGCCAAAGGCTAGTACCAACTCAGGAATATTAAGTTTTTTGTTGAGCCTAGGATCTCTAGTTTTCATTACCACGGAGATATCGCCGAAAGTATAGGCTCTATTTTCGATTATATCCTGTGAGGCAATGAGGAGAGAGGCTAGATTAACATCTTTCCCTTCTAGTATATCTCTTTTTAAGTTTTGTGGTAACAAATGTACTGGGTTGATTATATTAGATGTTTTAGCAGGGAATGGATTGGAGTTACCTCCTGAGCTTGTTTCTGGTTGTCCTAGTGGGACTTGTATTTCCGGAATGATAGCTTGACAAGAGGTTTCCAGATTATCTAATCTGTTATTTATGGTAGCTACTGAAGCCACCAGGGAGGTCATCATATTACGTAATTCTGACAAGCTATTTTGGATCATAGAATCGGAACTAGGGCCTGGTAACTCCATGTCTTGCGAGTTTAATAAGCGGAAAAGTTCAGCTTTTCTGGCTGTAGCCGGAAAAGGAATGTTTCTTTTATTCAGTTCAGCAGTGATTTTTGGGACAGTCCAGGATCTGTAGTTGGACATCGTACTGGACTGTCTTGGCTGATTGCCAGGTCTGGAGGGAGTGCTGGCAAGTGACAGGTCTTCTTCTTGAACTGAATCGTTAGACATGCTATGGGCGTGAAAAGAGACGTTATGTTAGGAGGAAATAACTTTTTTTTTTTTTTTTTTTTAGTGTGAGTGAGTGTGCTGGCTGACTAGCTAGTGCCGCTCTGCGGCGAAGCAATTACACTAAGCCGGTGACTGGTGAGGCCCTGCTAAGTGCCAAGCGGCTTGAGAGGCTCTATCTATGAGTTGGCGCGAGGGAATTTCGTGGCCACCGAACGTTGTGGCGGGGTGTTGGCCTCTCGATGAGTAGTAGTCATAAGATAGAATGGGAGTGACAGGTGAGGCTCTCTCTATGCCACGTGCGAGGTGGCTACCTATGGATTGGCCCGAGGGACGTAGTACCTCTGAATTGAGGATGGGTGTTGGCCTCGCGGGACCACTATTTTTAAGGCGAGAGAGCCGGGATGATATTTAACACTACTGGGTTGCTATGACCCTAACAGCCAGCCACCTAAACTACGAGGGACGATACGTACGAAAAAGAAATAAAATAAACGTTCGTTATCCTTACCTGTATGTGAACTTGGTACGTACTCGAGACGCACTAATGAGTTTGTTTGGTCGGGTGGTATATATTTTTTTTTTACCCGAGCTGAATCACCTATTGCAAAAAAAAAAAACAAATGGGAGGAGTAAACTAGGCGAGACTTGCTAGCAGAAATTTTTATTTTTATTTTTATTTTTTTTATTTACTAACCGGACTGTGAACGTGAAAAACCTGCGTAAATTGGTAGTACCGAACGACGAAATTGAATTCCTAGAAAGGAAAGAATTGTTTATAAAATAAATAGCGTACGTGATACCAATTCGTAGTAAGATGAATAACTGGGTAGCTGTATGATTGAATTAATGAGCAAGCGAACTGAGCTCTGAGTAATGCCAGTGTACTGTCTGCCCTTATATAGCCACAAAACAGTGCTTAGTATAACCAACGAGTATGGTCTTCAGGTTAAAAGTTACTTTAGCACGATAATGTATGATGTGACCAGATCATGGGTACAAAAACAAACATTGAGAACACATTCCTGCAATTTAAAAAGCACACATGTATGTAGAAAGATAATATCTATATAATAAATATATATTTATTTGTGATCTTCTCTCTTAGGAAATCTGTGGAATTATGTTAATTAAAACCTGATTTGCAAACTGCATTAGCTGAGTCTAACATGCAGCAACCAATCCCTATGAAGTATAATGATTCCTTTTAGACTTTCCTGTCAACGCACTGGGAGGCTGCATACATACATATTTATTATTGTAATCAGCGAAAAATTATGATGCTCACATAGGGGATAAAAGGCACTTTTCCTCAGTTTGGCTACACTGTAATTACAGGTATCTAGAGCACGGTGTGTGATATGCAGATGATGGAATAAAAGTGAATTCATGTACTTTTTTAATTAGAAAAAAAAAAAAATCAACTGTGTTCTAACCCTTTGGGCACGGATATGTTCTTATTACAAGAATGAATAGTAGACTGATCAGTTACATGCCAGCTATGGTAATAGCTGCAAGGAAAACGAACGGCAACCCCCCCCCCCCTGTAGAAAACCCATGCGAATAAGTTGCTTAATGAACAGTTTATGAGGACTTACAGTTACGTTGGAAATCGCCGAACCGAGCCGTTCGTGAGCTTTCACTGAGATGCTGGGCGTACTCCGAGCGACGCGGGAAAGTGACGTCAGAGGTCTGCGCGTACCGGAAGCGAGGAGACGAATTTCCGGAACCGACGAAGACAGGTAAGTGAGGGTTCCTTGGGTTTAAATAGGCCTAAATCCCTCCCACAACTATAGGCATACGCCTTCTATATATATCAAAAAATACACAATCCAGCGCACTGGATTTCAAATCAGTTGATTTCAAATCTTAGAGATTGTAATAGTTTTATTTAAAAACAACTCACCTAGGCAAAAATAATGGGGGTTTAGTTACATTATATGATCATATATTGCATAAGCCTGCCACAACGTCAATGTACCCTATTCTTAGCACGTCCTGCTCTAGCTCTCTAATGCTTGCTCTTATGAGATTAATCCACTTACTTGGGAAATACTTCCTTACTTGGGCTCACTGCAAGTCAAGGCTAAATAGGGTCCTGGAATGAGGCACCTGTAACAGGGAGACGTGCAAAACATAGAAGTTGGCCTGGACTCCCAAATATATAAATGAAACCAAGAGGGCTGCACTCACCGTAGGAGAGGACCTGAGGTAGAAAAGAGGGAAGCGAGGGAAGAAGCAGAGAGAAGAGCATCACTGTGACAACTACAAGAGTTTGGGGTAATTTGTCATACAGTGTATGGAGTGTACTTGTGTACTCGCAGCACGTAGATAATTATTAAGTTATATTTTAACTTGGGAGATTGTAAGATGATTGTAAGATGTAAGGCAGCACATTTCTACCCTTCTTTAAATTTACCATGCTGTTTACTCAGAGACCAAAGGACACTCCGTGGATTACACCTTCCCAGCCCATTACCGTGACTGTGGCCTACCAGTGCGCCTTAGTGGTAACTCAGTTTAAATGATCAAATTCCCATGGCACAGTGCGACTCTTGTCCTCTAGTTGCCTGTGTTTCTAAGGCTTCCGTCTATTGCAATCCCCCCTTTAGCTATTCCTCTCCAATCTCCCTCAGTCGGATACCTGTGGCTATGGTGTGGTGCATGAAGCTAGTAAATTTCTCATTCCCATCATTGTGGACCGGTCGCAGGTCGTACATGGCCCCACTCGCAAGACCCTAGAGCCTGTTCCGACAAGTCAGAGGAGAATGCAAGGGGAGAGCAATCTGGCCCTTTGAGGCACTAGCACCCCTTTCAGGTCACCCCAGGCCTCCTCTTGTCATCCATGTGTGATATTCTGTATTAATGAGACAGAGACAATATGTGTGCACACATCACCGTACAAACTCCCATGTGTTGTCTCTTGAGTAGCAAGTAAACATGGTTATGATCAGACATCAGAACAGGGAGGGCAAACTGTGTATGCAAGAGAGGTCCACAGTGCAGCACAACTGCAGTATGGGCCCAATGCAGTTAATCCTACTGTGTGTTAAGTCTAGCCAATGTTGTCTGAGTATACTCAATGAGGTTGCTGTAGAGAGAGAAAAACAAATAGTCCCAGTTCGTTGAACCAGAAAAAATGTCAAAGATGTCAAAGAAGGAAAAAGAGTGAAAGGTTGTCCCAGGATGTAAGGAGTGGAGGAGTCCTCAGGAGGGTGAATGGTGCAGATCAGTGAAAACCATTCCGTTATTCCTCCGGTATTACCTGGTATGGAGGGTCTGAGCCCTGGTCTGGTTCCTCTTTCTGTGCAAAGCTGACAGTTCACAGGTCTGCCTACAAATCTTTCATTAAGAGGTCAAGCAGACCAGTCCTCCAGATGTATTGTAGGTAGGCACATGTTCTCCTAAAGGTAGGGACGTCAGCGGGTATCTGAAAAATGGCTTCCACATTCCCCCTCTGTGCAGTCAGTGCGAATGGTAACTGTAGCGGACCATGGGAAACCCGACTGGTTACCTCCACTATTTCCTTCCTTCAGCCACTCAGGAACCACTTTAGAATATACAGGTGGTCCTCATTTACCAGGCGTAAGTGCGAGCCATCGTGGGGAGTCCCTGCTCTGGTGCGCATGTCTATGTTTGGGAAAGCTTCCTCAAACATAGATAAACGCACAACAGCAGGGAATCCCTCTAACCTATATTCAGGGAAATTTCCCCGAGCATAGCTTAGAGGAATTAGCTGTTCTGTTTTACGATGGCTCACACTTATGACCAGGCTTAAGTGCGAGCCATCATGGGGATTCCCTGCTCTGGTGCGTTCGTCTATGTTCAGGGAAGTTTCCCCTAACATAGACAAATACACCAGAGCAGGGAATCTCTTAACTCCTCACTTACCGACCAATTAGTTCTACAACCGGGTCGTAGGAACGGAACCCGGTCCGTAAGTGAGGAATGTCTGTACAAAGACCCATTTCCCCCCAGTTACAGGACGAGACACAGCTCTGGAGTTACAACACAATTTTATTGAGCCACACACGGCTTTTAAGCATAGCCCCATGCAAGGGATCTTCCACTCACACCAACAGGGGTCGTATCCCAGGATCCTCTACACCAGGGAGCCTAAGCACGGGAACAGGGGTCGCTGTCCCTTTGTCTCCCAAATATGGAAAGCCCACAACTCAGGTGAGGGGTTTCCCACCCAGGACGACAGGGAGGCCTTCATCCCAGGAACCTCTGTGTCTGGAAGCCAAAATGTGGGAAAAGAGGCCTTCCCTTTGTCTCCCAGGCACAGGAAAGCCCGCCAAACTAGCCAGTGCCCCAAAAGTGTCCCCACCAACCCCAGGCGACCTGACACTGGCACATTCTCCGGGCAATCTTCGTTCGCGAGATTCCTGTGCTGAAACCGGCAAGCGAAGGGTCTCCTTTCAGGGTATAAATGCTCCCTCTGGTTGGCATTATTCTATACAAAATGGCTCTGGATAGACGAAAAGTGAGACTCTCCTTGTGTTCTTGGCAGGTGGCAGGATCTAGCTTTTTATGTGGCCATCTTCATCAAGTTCCAGCCCATGCCCCCTGTAACTTAATTCTAAATCAGAGAATCAAAGTTGGTGTAAGTGGCACAGGCAGTGGCTAGGTACTAGACATGTGCAATTCATTTTGGTCTGAAAGTGAATTTGGATGAATTTCGGGCAATTCGGACATTCGGATACTTCCGAATTTGCGAATAGATGAATTGCCGAATTGCTGAATTGCCGAATGGTCGAAGTCCCAAAATTACTGAATTTCTAAAGTGTCGAAGTGCCGAAGTTCCGAAGTGTCTTTCAGCCAAATTTACTAAGACTAAGTAAAGATTACTCAGTATAAGTAAATTATGCCCCTACTTGCTATACCGCGAGTAGAGGCATGTCTATTAAACAGTGAGCTCACTTAAAAAAACGAAACAAAAAAAAGTCCCCCCCTCCCGAGCCCCCACCCATGCCGCCACCCAAGCCCCCACCCGTGCACCCTGACCTGAAGGGGGAACCTATTGCCCCCCCACGACCCCCACCCCTGAACGGCGGGTGGGGGCCCTAAAGTAAAATAAGGGGGGGACCTAATGTCCTCCCCTCTGGCCCCCACCCCTGAGTGGTGGGTGGGGGCCCTACAGTAAAATAAAGGTGGGGACCTAATGTCCTCCCCCTGGCCCCCACCCCTGAGCGGTGGGTGGGGTCCCTAAATACTAATAAGGGGGGGACTTAATGTCCTCCCCCCTGGCCCCTATCCCTGAGCGGTGGGTGGGGGCCCTTAATAAAAATGTTAACCTGGGAGGTAACAATTTTATTTAGGGTCCCCACAATAGGTCTTCCCCCCTATTGGTATTTATGGCCCCCACCCGCCGCTCATGGGTGGGGGCCAGGAGGGAGGACATTAGGTCCCCCACCTATTAGTATTTAGGGTCCCCACCCACTGCTCAGGGGTGGGGGCCAGGGGGAGGACATTAGGTCCCCCCCTTATTCTAATTTAGGGCCCCCACCCACCATTCAGGGGTGGGGGCCAGGGGAGGACATTAGGTCCCCCCCTTATTAGTATTTAGGGCTCCCATCCGCGCTCAGGAGTAGGGGCCAGGGGGGAGGACATTAGGTTCCCCCCTCTTATTATTATTCAGGGGTGGGGGCCAGGGGGAGGACATTAGGTCCCCCCCTTATTCTAATTTAGGGCCCCCACTCACCGCTCAGTGGTGGGGGCCAGGGGGGAGGACATTAGGTCCCCTCTTATTCTAATTTAGGGCCCCCACCTACCGCTCAGGGGTGGTGGCCAGGGGGGAGGACATTAGGTCCCCCCTTATTCTAATTTAGGGCCCCCACCCACCGCTCAGGGATGGGTGCCGGGGGGAGGACAATAGGTCTACCCCATCATTTTACTTTAGGGCTCCCACCCGCTGCTCAGGGGTGGGGGCCGGGGGGGGCAATAGACCCTTTTTTTCTAACAGTGAGCAGCAACAGGCTGTTTAAAAGACATGCCCCTACTCACAGTATAGCAAGTAGGGTCAACATTTACTAATACTAAGTAATTTTTACTTAGTGTTAGTAAATTTGGTGGAAAGACCAATTTAGGTATTTCTGCCTTTTGGTAGATAACTCCCTAATACTGTGGGAATTAGGGAGTTATCTACTAAGCGGCTGCAAGAGAAGTCCCGAAGTGCCGAAGTCCCGAAATTCAGAAATGCCGAAGTTCCGAAATTTAGAAGTTCCGAAATTTCGAAGTACCGAAGTGCTGAAGTTCCGAAGTGCTGAAGTGTCAAAGTCCAGAATTTCGGAATGCCGAACCGAAACGATGCACATGCACATGCCTACTAGGTACAGCATTACCTTAAAGTGACACTATATTCACCAGAACAGCTACAGTTTAATGTAGTTTTTTTTTTGGTGTCTATAGCCTGTCCATGCAGGCATTTTAATGTAAACACTGCCTTTTCAGAGG
The DNA here is from genome assembly GCA_933207985.1 of Pelobates cultripes. Lineage (NCBI taxonomy): Eukaryota > Metazoa > Chordata > Amphibia > Anura > Pelobatidae > Pelobates > Pelobates cultripes. The sequence goes on from OW240916.1 coordinate 259,285,003, forward strand.
ACCCGCACAGTCCTCTAATAAAGGTGAGTTTTAGGGGAGAAGGGGGGCACCTAAAATGGGGTTTTAACACTGTAGTGTTAGGAATACATGTTTGTATTCCTGATCCTATAGTGTTTCTTTAACAACGAATGTTAGGATTCGTTTGATTTCAGGGGCGCAAGAAGTCACGCTGGTTGCACAAAGTTAGTGGGAGTTACACTTTTTAGTGGCAACTATCATATGCAGCTGTTACCATCAATTCAATTTAAAGGACCACTCTAGGCACCCAGACCACTTCAGCTTAATGAAGTGGTCTCGGTGCCAGGTCCAGCTAGGGTTAACCCATTTTTAAATAAACATAGCAGTTTCAGAGAAACTGCTATGTTTATTAATGGATTAAGCCTTCCCCCAAAGCCTCTAGTGGCTGTCTCATTGACAGCCACTAGAGGCGCTTGCGTGCTTCTCACTGTGATTTTCACAGTGAGAGCACGCCAGCGTCCATAGGAAAACATTGTAAATGCTTTCCTATGAGACCGGCTGAATGCGCGCGCAGCTCTTGCCGCGCGTGCGCATTCAGCCGGCGGGGCGGAACGGAGGAGGAGAGAAGGAGGAGAGCTCTCCGCCCAGCGCTGGAAAAAGGTAAGTTTAAACCCCTTTCCCCTTTCCAGAGCCGGGCGGGAGGGGGTCCCTGAGGGTGGTGGCACCCTCAGGGCACTATAGTGCCAGGAAAACGAGTATGTTTTCCTGGCACTATAGTGGTCCTTTAAGAGAGGGCTGAATTAAAATGGTGGCATCCCCCATTCAGGAGCACAAGTACCACCAATTTCAGGCAGTGGGGCATGTGGGGTGCTGCTTGTGGTTAGGAATCCCAATACTGCAGATCTGCAGTATAACATGAAATAATGAAATACATGAAATGGTTACACATATGATGTCACTATTTGTTCAATATGTAATTTGACAAACTTGATCTGCTCATTACAATAACGAGTAGTTGAGGTAATATAAACAGGAATGTGGTAAATTATATTTAAACAATCATGAAGCAAAATTACATCATTGTTTAGGTTGAACTTTAAAAAAAATATATTTTAAAACTCTCACTTTTCCTAATACATTGGGAGCTGAGAGGGAAAGGAAATAAGTGATTTATTGACATTAAAGGACCACTATAGGCACCCAGACCACTTCAGCTTAATTGAGTGGTCTGGGTGCCTGGTCCAGCTAGGTTTAACAGTTTTTTCTAGAAACATAGCAGTTTCAGAGAAACTGTTATATTTTTAATAGGGTTAATCCATCCTCTAGTGGCTGTCTCACTGACAGCCGCTAGAGGCGCTTCCGCACTTCTCACTGTGATTTTCACAGTGAGAAGACGCCAGCGTCCATAGGAAAGCATTGTGAATGCTTTCCTATGAGACTGGCTGAATGCGCGCGCCGCTCTTGCTGCGCATGCGCATTCAGCAGAGGAGGCGGAGAGGAGGAGGAGAGTCCCTCACCCAGTGCTGGAGAAAGAGGTAAGTTTAACCCCTTCCTCCCCCTAGAGTCCGGACACTCCAGGCACCATCACTCCACATAATTTTATTGTTTTTGGTGTTTGGAATCTGTCCCCAAAAATGCCCTCATATTTTCTAAGACTGTGTAGATTAAGATTAATATTAATTAAAAACAAAGACAGTGTGATGGAATTATAAAAGAGATACTCACAATTAGATTATTGAACCACCAGCCCTATAATAATCTGTAGTAAATATAATGCTTACAGTATCCCTTTAGTTTATCCACTTATTAATTTATGCATGTGTTTTGAAATGTTTCAAACCTGTCCTAAAAACTGGACTAATACATGACTACAGTCATGGGCGTGCACAGCCTATTGCATTAGGGTGTGCACCCTAAAGCACAAGCACACGCTGCATATGTAGAAAGGCCATTAGGCCTGAATTTGTGGGAGGAGTAAGTCCCCTACTTAAGCTCCCAGCCCCTACTCACCGCTGCCGCTCAGCTGATTGTCCTTAGCAACCAGCACTTCCGGTCCAGCTTCCCGCCAGAACTGTACCTGTTTCCAGCAGCCAGACGCCCTGTGCAATCCTCCGTCCGTCCGAGGTCCTTCCACTCCGTTTCTCTCCGGTCGAGGTACCCGACTTCCGGTCACGAGACCGGCGCGTTCACGTAAGCAAGGCATGGGAATTAGCGTTCGCTATTTCCCCGCCGTTCGGGCCTAAAAACGTAGGGGTAGGCTCCCTCTTTCGCATTTTCACGAATACACGCTTTTCGTTAATATCTCCATTCGCGCCAAAAAACGCACGAACGTTCGGCTCATTTCGCTATCATTTTATGCTTTTTCGTACGGAAACAACCGAATAAATATTTCATGTTTAAGCTCATTATTATCTGTATTCACTTTTCCGTTCGGTTATTTCTGCACCAACCTATTCGTATGGTCAAATTCATGTACACCATCTTACTAATTTACATTCGGTTATTTCTATTCTTTTAAGCTAAGCTTGCATAAGTTCTAATCACAGTCCTACTATTATTTATTCCTTCATATGAGTTTACGGTTACATTATATGGTTAACTACCAGCCCTGTGTTTTTCTACCTTGTTAAACCATTTAAAGTATTTTTCTGTAATAAACATAATGTTCACCACGATTCATAACTTCATACGTGTCTAAATTCAAGCTATACCATTCTTTCCTAATAACACTCAGATAAGTCTTTTTAAACACTATTTTCAAGTTATACCCTTTACACATAATCCGTACTATTCCTTGCACATAAATCACGCTGTCACATCTTTTGGCTTTTACAGATTGCATCGGTCTCTTGCTTTTCTGCATTAAAAGTTGTTATTTCAAGGTCCTTTTATTACAGGAACAGGTATGGTTTTTTATCACCTTGAGTTATCAGGTTTTATCAATTATCTCCACACCTATTGCTAACTATGGAATTTGTCTTGGTTGAACCCTTAGATCCTTGTATTAATCTAAGCTTCCACCGTTTCTACGCAGTTAACCTGCCACGATTAAACAATCTCTGTACTTTAAACAAAGGTATAGTTCACTCTCTTTTCAATACTAGACCTCACGCGGTCTCAACTCCATTACTACCTTCCCTCAGGCTTACGCCCAGGATACGTTATCTCTTTACTACTTGTCTACACAGACTTTCGGTCATACGGCCACCAGGCTCAAGAAGACACCAAAAACCTGACACGGTACTCAGCCATACCTTCAGGTACTTACATCCTTACTCAAGTACGTCCATTCGCTACCCCAAGGCCTCATTCTGCCTTCTCACTCATATCCAAAATCATCCCATTCCTACACCTAAACCTCCCAGATCCCTCAATGCAGGATCTCACGTCGTGCCCCTTACAAACCTTCTCCCTATACTATTCATACGACATCACGATACGTATAAACACATCAAACATCTGTCTTAAACCCCCAGGATTCTTCCTCAAAGACAACATTTAAGACAGACTCTCTACACTTACCAGGAGGCTCCAGATACCATTTGCGACCAGTCAAGGTTAGTATCCACACACCATTCCAGTCCTCTAACTTTACCCTTTAGCATACTATCGAACTGGCTATACGGCACAGGCTAATGCCTTAGCCCACCCTATCAGGAAATCTGATCCCGCGAGGCCTACCACCCCCACCCCACCTCAACACGGAGGTACGGCCCCACGCCCAAATCATAGTTATAAGCCTCGCATGCCTTACTACAGGGCTCTAGTTAGGGCCTCACCTGTCACAGCCACACGTTTTGATTTCTCTTATCGTCACCGAGAGGCCAACATCCCGCCACCACGTCTGTGGCACCTACGTCATAAGCCAAATCATAGGTAGAGCCTCTCATCACCACTTGGCATTAGCAGGGCCTCACCTATCCAGTCATTCAACAGTTAAGTTTTTCGCCTCGGCATCTAGCATTAAAGTCCAGTTCTTCAAGACACACCACTCCCCATACCCCCCCCCCTTTCTTACCTCACTCCCCTTCTAATATATCTTTCACATAATCATTCCTTTTTAGAATGTCCCAAGAACCAATTCCAACCGAAGAACTGACAGAAGAAGCACCATTCACGCCAATCAGACCCGTGTCTCCAGGCGAATCACTCACTCTTTCAACCCCCACGTCCTTGAGAGCATGGACTATTCCCAAAATCACAGCCGAGCTTAGGCTCAGGGGAATCCCCTTTCCGGCCACAGCTAGAAAGGCAGAACTTTACAGGCTGCTTACCCACCAAGTCCCCGAGCCTCGGCCGGGAACTAGCTCTCAAGGACAACCACCAAGTAACAGCACGGCCACCCAGGATACCCTGGCAGATATCTTGGCCAATCTACAGGCCCTCAATAGCAGGCTGTCTAAGGTGGAGAGCGCCATCTCCTCCTCAGGTACTAACACCGTAGTCCCAGTCTCTACCACGGCTGTACCTGCCATACCTTCATGTCCCTCTATACTCCCCCCTCCAGCACCTGGCACAGCCATCACACCTTTCGAGTCACCAGCACACTCCGTCCCAGATTCTATCAGGAAAGATATCCTTGACGGGAAGGATGTGTGTCTGGTGTCTTTACTCATAGCCTCTCAGGATGTACTCGAGAACAAGGCATACAATTATGGTGACATCTCTGTTGTGCTTAAAACGAGGGATCCCAGGCTTAATAAAAAATTGTCTATCCCACAGTTTGTGATAGCTTTCGGGATATACCGCGACGTCATTTGCACGGTGTATCCCCATAGGAGAGAAGAGCTAGATCTCTATCTCCACAAGGTAGTGGATCTAGGCATCAAGTACGGGGGCTCTTCCTTCTATGACTACCACAAGTCAGTCTCAGCGAAGGCGGCGACCCATCTCAAGCAGTTCAACATTAGAATGAACTGGGGTCAGATGGACACTGAACTTTTCTGTCGCCACTTCGCCGGACTCAGGCCCCCGGCTTGTGCCATCTGTAATTCCACATCCCACATGGCGGACTTATGTCCCGTCGAACCAGATCCCACCACCTCCACTCTCACCCCTCACCCCACGTTCACACCTCACTCCTCTTTCACCCCTCACAAGCCAGCGGGTGGTCTCCGGGATAAGCTGGGTAGGCCCATCTCCTTTTTAGGTAAAGCACAGGTGTGCAATAATTTCAACGCAGGCTCCTGCAGTTTCAGCGCCTGTAGATTATTGCACATCTGCTCCATATGTTTCAGGGCACATACCAAGACCATGTGTCCAGCCAGGTTGTCACCAAACAAATGACTAACCGACATAAATATCGACAACCTGGTTTTTTATCTAAGGTCTCACCCCAGCAGGCACTTAGTGGATTTTCTCACCACAGGTTTCTCACAAGGGTTTCACACAGGCATAATAGCCATTCCCCCAGGTACACTAGAATGTCCTAATCTCCAGTCTGCACGTTTAGACCCAGTCGCTGTAGACACTCTCATTTCCGCAGAAACCACAAACGGTTTCATGATCGGTCCTTTCACCTCTTCACCGTTTTCCTCCTGGCGCACTAACCCTATTGGTATTGCTATTCACAAATATTCTAATAAAAAACGTCTCATTATCGATTTATCGGCACCGCACTCCTCTTTTGTTCCAAGCATAAACGCACTCATTCCAGCAGACGAATTCTCTCTGCAGTACGTCACCATCGACGACGCCATACAGTCCATCATGACATCTGGTAATCGACCCTGGCTCAGCAAAACAGACATCACTAACGCCTTTAAATTACTGCCCATACACCCCTCACTCTGGCACTTACACGGTGTTAAATGGCGAGGGTATTATTACTTCTCAACACGACTCACTTTTGGTTCCCGAAGCAGCCCCAAACTTTTCGACATTTTCGCAGAGTCACTATGCTGGCTGCTTCTGAACGTCATCAGGTGTCACTCCGTTATTCACTATCTAGATGACTTTCTACTGATAGAGCCAGGGTCATCAACACCCACAGCAATCAATAGTACTACCGCACTTTTTTCCACACTTGGAGTCCCTTTGTCCCCAGCCAAAACTATAGGACCCACAACAAAGTTGACCTTTTTAGGCATAGAGCTCGATTCTGTCAAACTCAGAGCTAGCCTTCCACACGACAAACTTTCACGATTGAGAGGGGAGATAGACACGTTCCTGCGGAGTGACGTTTGCACCAGGAGAGAACTTCAGTCCCTTCTTGGATCTCTGAACTTCGCCATGCGCATCATTCCGCAGGGAAGGTCTTTTATTTCCAGACTTCTTTGCCTGCTCCATGGAGTCCCGGACTCCGGCACAGTTTCTTTGGACCCCCACGCCAAGGCTGACTTGGCTATGTGGGGGAAGTTTTTGAAAGACTGGAATGGTATCTCCATGTTTATCCCCCCTCTCTCCACCTCTTCACCCATCATCCACACAGAGGCAGCAGCCAACACCGGTTTCGCAGCCATTTTCGGGAACCACTGGTTTAGGGGCCACTGGCCCACTGAGACGGATGCCTTGCCAGGATTCAGGGAGACCTCAACCCTATTTGAAATTTACCCCATTGTGGCGGCCGCACACACCTGGGGTCATCTCTGGTCCGGCAAGGCAGTAAAATGCTACTCAGATAACTCGGCAGCTTGCGATATTATTAACAAAGGGCGCTCATCATCCCTGACCATCATGCGGCTGATTCGCAAGTTGACCTGGCTGGCAGCATCCAATCAGTTTCACTTAGTATGTTCTCACATCCCGGGTATTCACAACACCGCCGCTGACGCTCTTTCTCGTTCTCGATTCCAGGCATTTTCTCAGGCACTCCCAGCAGCTCACCATCAGCCATCCAGGACACCACGGTTTCACGAACTAATATTGGATTAAGCACACTCTTGCTTCACGCTAGATCACTCACTCACCAAGCATTATCACCCAACACTGCTATCACTTACAATAGGGCACTTAACATATTTAACAAATTCACTGCAGAATTCGGGCTACAAGGTGACTTTTCTATCCAAACCATGGTGTCTTTTGCCTCTTTCTGCCACCTACACCTTAATCTGTCACACAACACCATTAAACTTTACCTCACCGGGGTTCAGCACCACAGCCTCACCAATTTTCCTAACAGCACCCCTTTTTGTCTTCATACCCCATAAAAAAGGTCTTGAAAGGTATATCAAAGGTTTCACCACCACTCGCAAGCACTAGATTACCCATAGACGGGCCTATCTTCAGGTCTCTTAGCAATCTCCTTGACACAGCCCCATTTGATAGCTACACCAATACGGTGATAAAATCTGCCATATATCTCGCTTTCTACGGTTTTCTCAGACCGAGAGAGTTCACAGTGATTTGTCAAAGAGATATCGCACGATGCCTTAAAACTTCACACCTCACCAAGGTAGAGGATCACTACCTCCTTTCTATCCCTACCACTAAAACCAACCGGTCAATACATCCTACAATAATTCCTCTCTTCCCTACTGATAATGCCTGGTGTCCGGTGAAAGTTCTCGACCAACTACGGTCAACTTTTCGCACTCACCTGCCAGACTCTCCGCTCTTAACATTACAAGGGCACCCGCTTACCACGGCAAAATTGATGTCACATGTCAGAATCCTGTTATCTAAGCTTGGACACAATCCGGCTGCATTCTCCGGGCACTCCTTCCGCATAGGAGCCGCCTCAGCAGCCTCAAGCACAAACGCACCGGTCCACATCATCAAAAAGCTCGGGCGATGGAAATCCTCCATATATAACGCATATATTCCGCAACCAGAGAAAGAGCTTCGCCAAGCTTTCAGAAACTTGGTCTTGTAAAATGCAATAAAGTGTGTATTTTCTCGAATTTATCTTTTTGCCCTCTTTTATTTACAGGCCCACTCGTACGTTGGTTTCGGCACACCACAACCAACTTTGCTCACAGTTACTATCCATCACGTATTTAAATTCCGAGCACAAGTAGAAAGGCCATTAGGCCTGAATTTGTGGGAGGAGTAAGTCCCCTACTTAAGCTCCCAGCCCCTACTCACCGCTGCCGCTCAGCTGATTGTCCCCACCCACCTACACCCTGTTTTAACTACATTATCCTTGGTGGGCCCTCTTTTATTTACAGGCCCACTCGTACGTTGGTTTCGGCACACCACAACCAACTTTGCTCACAGTTACTATCCATCACGTATTTAAATTCCGAGCACAAATATATATATATATATATATATATATATATGTATACATATATACACACACGTGTGTGTGTGTGTGCTGTGTGAGGGTGCTGTTAGTGTGATGTGTGTGATGGTGCTGGTAGTGTGCTATGTGGGTGAGGGTGTTTGTGTGTGCGCACTTGTGAGGGTGCTGTTAATGTACTGTGTGTAAGGGTGCTGTTTGTGTGTGTGTGTGCGCACTTGTGAGGGTGCTGTTAATGTACTGTGTGTGCGCACTTGTGAGGGTGCTGTTAATGTACTGTGTGTGAGGGTGCTGTTAGTGTGATGTGTGTGATGGTGCTGGTAGTGTGCTATGTGGGTGAGGGTGTTTGTGTGCGCGCACATGTGAGGGTGCTGTTAATGTACTGTGTGTAAGGGTGCTGTTTGTGTGTGTGTGCGCACTTGTGAGGGTGCTGTTAATGTACTGTGTGTGAGGGTGCTGTTTGTGTGTGAGGGTACTGGTAGTGTGCTGTGTGTGTGTGTGAGGGTGCTGTTTGTGTGCTCTGTGTGAGGGTGCTGTGTGTGTGTATGTGTGGGTGCTGTATGTGTGTTGGTGCTGTGTATGTCTGTGGGTGCTGTATGTGTGTTGGTGATGTGTATGTGTGTTGGTGCTGTATGTGTGTGAGTGCTGTATGTGTGTAGGTGCTCTGTATGTCTGTGGGTGCTGTATATATAATAAGTGTTAGTGCACCTTATATGAAAAAGGTAAGCTATGGTTGAACAGATAGCAAGCTAACAGACTAACTAATCACTTTGTATAAAAGAGCTTCAATGGCTAGATCTCAGCTTATGGGCAGGGCCCTCTCTACCTTTTATTCCTGTGTGTGTATATTGTACGTTCTACCCTAATTGTACAGCGCTGCGGAATATGTTGGCGCTTTATAAATACCAGTAATAAATAAATATAGCATAGAGGTTTTGTTTTGGTCAGAACATGTAAAATTGACTTGGTCCTTAAACTGTTAATGTGTAGGAGACAGCTTCTATTGCATACAACTTCTATAAGTTTAAATACATAACTCAGTAGAGTTTTTTATTTTGCACAAAAACAGATAAGCATTCAAATTCTTTTACTTTTCTGCTTAGTATCCTCTCCAGTTAGCCATAACATTGTTGTTTGAAGTCAACAAAAAGATAAAGCTAAGAGGGAGGGAGTCTTACTGAGCAATCAGATCTAAGTTAACATTTCACAGGAGAAATTTGTGAGTCACCAATCAGAAGGGATTTTACAGTCTGACTTTGAATTGCTTCCTGAATGTCTCAGATCTTAGTTCTGTCACCGGCTTTTGCATTTGCAATAGAATCCCTTATTTTGTGTCTCCATGACTTGTGAGGTAGGACATTTCTATATATTCACGTTCACTGCTGGACGTTTACATTGTCCTTCTGTTAATGCATGCATGCTAAGCAAACTGTAGCAATCCAAGTCTTTTCTAATGTGACAATGTTGCAAACTGTGCAGATACATAATTCTGCAACATATATACTTACATATTGTTCCCTGCACATCTCTATAGGTTTAATGAGGTTTATAAACAAAATACTGATGTTTATTTACTAAACTCTGAATTATAGCAAATTGCAATTTAAATGGCAATACTTGAAATAAAATAATAATTAAACCATAATAATTAAACTAAAAATAGCTAACTGGGTTATTCACCAAAGTGAGAATTGTTGGGAATTTAACGTAAACCCACTTTGTTTCTTCCTGCAGATAAAGTGATGAAAAGTAACTGAAACTGTTGTGCTGTTTCATGTACTCATTTTACAGTGCTGCAGACATTGTTGGTGCTTTATTATTAATAATAATGTAGCATTCTAGTATACCAGGATGGAACGCCTTTGTCTAATCGTGGTTTCTTTGTAATTCATGATCAATTAACTGCTTTCTCTTCGGCAGCATATACATTCTACTTGCCCCAGAGCATGCAGGAGTGATATGTATCATTGGACACATCAATCCCTGAACACACTTTCTGGAGATTTCTATACCTGAGGTGTAGTTTGAGATAAATAGATTATTAGCTTATTGTAGATTTGTGCACAGATCTTTGCAGAAATATATAATCAAATTCCTGCTTGCGTCTGATTGAAACAACGCGTCGGGAAATTACGTGATGGAGATCGATTCTTTCATGCGTAGATTATCAGGAATTTGATTCGTTCTTTGCAGGTCGAAAGGATTTGTGTACAAGTCTAGCTAATCATGAGAATATAGCTAGTTGTGTGTCGCATATTAATGGAAAAGTTGCATGTTCCTAGATTTAGCCCTGGCTGTTAGGAAATTTGAGAAGTTTTACAATATCTTCTGTTTGATCTCTAAATGTCATATTAGCACAAGGGATGTGATCATTATTTTATAATTTAAGAGACACTGAGCACATGTTAATAAAAACATTGAGATGCCATGTGCAATTCCTTTTAAGGGACAATGTTGGCACCCAGACCACTTCAGCTCATTGAAGTGGTCTGGGTGCTGTGTCCCTTTTGCACTTAGTGCTGCAATGTAAAACATTGCAGTACCAGAGAAACTGAAATGTTTAAATTGTCTACTAGACAGCCACTGGGGGTGCTTCAGGAATCCTTTTGGTCCGTTATCTGACGCTGGACGTACTCACGCTCTGCATTTGCCGTGCATGCGCATTAGACCCTGCTTGTCGTGGGACGGAGGAGGGGGCAAAGCTTTGACCCAGCGCTGAGGGACATCGGCACTGGGATAAGGTAAGTAAAGGGTTTTTAACCCTTTATATTTTTTCTAGGTAGGAGGGGGCGCAAGGGAAGGAGGGAGGACGCGAGGGAGGGGGGAGGCAGAAGGATCGGTAGTGCCAGGAATACAGCTTTGTATTCCTGGCACTACAGTATCCCATTAACCTTTGCATTGACACGTTATCTGCATTCCTTTCAAAACAATTACAATTAAACATCATAATAAAAAGTTAAAAATTAAAGTGAATTTCATGCAGGTTACATTAATTCATATAGTCATATAAATCAAAAAGTGATTCTGCTTGCTACTGCATTGATGACCATGATAACAATTTTTTTTAGCTCTTTTTTAGCTCTTAGCACTTAAAGATACACTATAGTCAACATAACAACTACAGCTTAATGTAGTTGTTGTGATAAGTATAGTCAGTCCCTGCAGGCATTTTAATGTAAACACTGCCCTAGTGATACCTCCAGTGGCAGTCACTCCACCCTGCCTCCTTGGCCAAGATCATCAGAATTGAATTAAAATAACATTTCTAAGGGAAATCACTGGATTGGCTGAGATTGTCAATTCTGATTATCTTAGCCAAGGAGGCAGATTGGGGGGCGGGGCCAGTGCCAAAAACCTGGACTGCACTGGAATAAAGGTGAGTCTAAAGCCTTTTTAAGGGAGGTAAGTGGGGAGGGGAAGGGGGAGGCGGCCAGCCAGCTAAATTGTGTTTTTGACACTAGAGGGTCAGAAATACACATTTTGTATTTTGGACTCTATAGAGTTCCTTCAACACTTACAGCAAATGCAGCCTTTGTGTCTCAGCACAACTGAAAGTTGACTAAGCATCTTATTGGCCCAGATATTGAAATTAATTATGAGGACTCTGGAACTGAGTCACTAATGATTATTTTTGTTTCACTAATTAAAGAGTGTGAATTCACAGATTAAGTTGAGTGTAAATTTCAGTATTGCAGTCCTTTACAAATGGCAAGTATTCTTTTTTTTCCCCCCTTGTTTACCAAAGGTGGTTGTGTTGTATTTTGCCAAGAGTTCCGAACTTACAGGTGTCCGTTCAGAAACCATTCACGTTCCATCAGAAATTACATCTCAGCTTCTGTGGGAAGAAATTTTACGCTTTCACCCAAGGTAGGCTGGTATTTTAATATGCATAAATAAAAAACAAGTCTGTGAACCTGTAAGTATAATTTGGAGGGGTGGTCCTTCGGAAACTTGCTTGGAATCTAGGAGCCTGCTAAAAAAGTTATGGGCCAGGTTTTTCAACATCAAAAATACAATTCTTAAAGGGATACTATGGTCACCAGAACCACTGCAGCTTAATGTAGTTGTTCTGGTGTCTATAGACTGTCCCTGCACACTTTTCAATGTAAACACAGCTTTTTCTCCATGAGCCAACTGCCTGCCTCCAATCTCACTTAGCCGGTGGCCTGCCTCCGATCTCCATGAACTGTCTATGTGTCAGTTCCCCTTTTTCATTTGCAATATTTTTTTTTTTGCATAAAATTGTAAAGTGTGTGGGTTTTTTTTTTATGTTTCTATACAGTTTAGTAGATTTTTTTTCCCCCTTTTGTAATTGCTAAAAGTTTTTTTGCATCCTAGACTTTGTACCATAAAGGACCAAGTGGTATTTGCAGTCCGGCAGGAGTATGTGGCTATTGGCGATGAACATTTAACTTTACACCCTGGTGACGAGATTGCTGTTATTCCACCGATCAGTGGTGGTTAAAACATAACATCCTGAGGTATGTTTAATATTATATATTGTACAGTGTATTGTATTTTCATGATCAATTAACAAAATCTTCATCACAAATGGAAGTTATTCTAAATTGGAATCCCAAAGAGAAATAATGACCTCTTGAATTATTTTTGTAGTGATTTATAGTGGAAGGAAGTTATGTGTACAGAGCAGGTTTCCCTGACACTCTAAGTTCACCCTCTTTGCCACCAATCTACCAGTGTCATAATCAGAATTTTACTCCTGAGATCTAGCTGAGAACAAGATTAGAATTTTTTAGATTTTTTTTCAAACAAAACAAACAAACAAAATAAACCCCAACTATATCTATCTATCTATTTATATCTCAAGAACAAAGATGGCGGAGCAGCCCTAGACAACTGAGCAATAAGTCTGTCTATCTAGTCTAGTCTATATCTCAAACTTTGAAAGTAATTGAAAAATTGGTTCCAAAAACAAACTGTGATATACTCATGCTTGATTTTGCATAAGTTATATATTCATGTCATAATGGGAGCAAGCAAACCTGATGATGTGCTCACACTGTGCCATATGGAGACTCATTCTCTTGTGTCTTCAGATGCAGAACACCAGAGAGTGAACTCCAGATGGTAGGACAAGACCATGGGTTAGGGATTGTCCTAGTTATCACCAGACTGTTCAGATATTTTAATTTGGCTCTGTAACTTCCAAAAATCCTTTAAAAAAAAAATAAAAATATTAACCACAGGGGTATTGCTGTACTTAAGATATATAACTGTTGTTTTTTTTTTATTATTATAATTTTTTTGTAGTATGGTGGAAACTATTGGGTTTAAACTCATCAGTATGTAAAGAACGTCTTATATTTTTTTTTATTTTTCGTCCATTTAAAAAAAAGAAGTGCAGATTCAATAGAAATTGGCACTTTTAGAAATTAACCTTGTTAAATCCCCCTGGCCGTCAAACTGACAACCAGTCCTGTTCCTGGTTGTTAAGCTCAGTGTAACTAAACTCAAGAGGCAGACAGGTGTCCATAACACGTGTCTTGCAAAGACTTCTCTTTGAGCTGCATTGTGAAGTCTTTGATTGGACAGTTATAGAAGGTATGTGCTGAGGTAAAAATGGGACGGTTTTAAAAGGCTGCAGACAAGAGAATTACAGCTTTTGCAAGATGTTTTTAGATATAACTTCAATGAAAAAATTAGAAAATAATTTAATGCATGCATCTGGTGTATCTACTAAATAGTCATTTTTGTTTATTTATATTTGGGCAGTGGAATGTCTCTTTTTAACTACCAGGGCGTAAGAAGGTATGTAGAAGAGGATAAAGGTCAGGCTGACTGCCTCAATGAATATTTTTGTTCTGTATTTACAGAAGAAAATGAAGGAAAGGGACCTCAGTTGAGAAAAAAGGATAAATGAGTCATTTATTACACGTGAGTTTACAGAGGAAGAGGTTCTATTTCAACTGTCAAAAGTAAAGACAAATAAGTCAATGGGACCTGATGGAATACACCCAAAGCTATTAAAAGAGCTTAGTGGTGTACTAGCAAAACCATTAACAGATTTATTTAACCAATCATTGTTAACAGGAGTAGTCCCAGAAGATTGGAAGTTAGCGAATGTTGTGCCCATTTACAAGAAAGGTAATAGGGAGGAGTCGGGCAACTATAGGCCAGTAAGCCTTACTTCAGTAGTGGGGAAAGTGATGGAAACCATGTTAAAGGATAGGATTGATGAACATCTAAAAACACATGGGTTTCAAGATCAGAGACAACATGGGTTTACTTCAGGGAGATCATGCCAAACTAATCTTATAGATTTTTTTGATTGGGTAACTAAAATTATAGATCAGGGTGGTGCAGTAGACATTGCTTACCTAGATTTCAGTAAGGCTTTTGACACTGTTGCACATAGAAGGCTTATCAATAAACTGCAATCTTTAAGTTTGGATTCAAATATTGTTGAATGGGTAAGGCAGTGGCTGAGTGACAGGCAACAGAGGGTTGTAGTTAATGGAATATATTCGAAGCTTGGACTTGTCACCAGTGGGGTACCTCAGGGATCTGTACTTGGACCCATTCTCTTTAATATTTTTATTAGTGATATTGCAGAAGGTCTTGATGGTAAGGTATGTCTTTTTGCTGATGATACTAAGATATGTAACAGGGTTGATGTTCCAGGAGGGATAAGCCAAATGGCAAATGATTTAGGTAAACTAGAAAAATGGTCAGAATTGTGGCAACTGACATTTAATGTGGATAAGTGCAAGATAATGCATCTTGGACGTAAAAACCCAAGGGCAGAGTACAGAATATTTGATAGAGTCCTAACCTCAACATCTGAGGAAAGGGATTTAGGGGTGATTATTTCTGATGACTTAAAGGTAGGCAGACAATGTAATAGAGCAGCAGGAAATGCTAGCAGAATGCTTGGTTGTATAGGGAGAGGTATTAGCAGTAGAAAGAGGGAAGTGCTCATGCCATTGTACAGAACACTGGTGAGACCTCACTTGGAGTATTGTACACAGTACTGGAGACCTTATCTTCAGAAGGATATTGATACCTTAGAGAGGGTTCAGAGAAGGGCTACTAAACTGGTTCATGGATTGCGGGATAAAACTTACCAGGAAAGGTTAAAGGATCTTAACATGTATAGCTTGGAGGAAAGACGAGACAGGGGGGATATGATAGAAACATTTAAATATATAAAGGGAATCAACACAGTAAAGGAGGAGACTATATTTAAAAGAAGAAAAACTACCACAACAAGAGGACATAGTCTTAAATTAGAGGGACAAAGGTTTAAAAATAATATCAGGAAGTATTACTTTACTGAGAGGGTAGTGGATGCATGGAA
The DNA here is from genome assembly GCA_933207985.1 of Pelobates cultripes. Lineage (NCBI taxonomy): Eukaryota > Metazoa > Chordata > Amphibia > Anura > Pelobatidae > Pelobates > Pelobates cultripes. The sequence goes on from OW240916.1 coordinate 259,300,464, forward strand.
TAGCCTTCCAGCTGAAGTGGTAGAGGTTAACACAGTAAAGGAGTTTAAGCATGCATGGGATAGGCATAAGGCTATCCTAACTATAAGATAAGGCTAGGGACTAATGAAAGTTTTTAGAAAATTGAGCAGACTAGATGGGCCGAATGGTTCTTATCTGCCGTCACATTCTATGTTTCTATGTAAGAGGACTGGCTGGCTGACAGCCAGGGAGGTGTAACAAGGATAACTTATCGATGTTGCGATTTCCTTTATATGTTACATAAAAACAATCAGTGCAGCAATGTAACAGAACTTTACATTTTGGGCAGACTAGGTGGGCCAAATGGTTCTTATCTGCCGTCGCATTCAATGTTTCTATGTTTAAATTTGGCTACGTGTGTGTGAACCATCCCCAGGGGTGCCTAAAAGGTAGCTCCCCAGATGTTGCAGAATTTCTCTCCCATTATGCTTTGCATGTCTTTTTAGAATGACAAAGCATCATGGAAGTTGTAGTTTTAAAACATCTAAAGATCTTCCTTTTGGGCACCCCTGACCAACCCCTATGTGTTATATTAAAACAATAATATAATATGACACTTTTTTTAAAATAATTGTCTTAATTATTTTAAAGTAAAATGAGATTATGCAAAAATGTTTCTCTTTTTATATTTAGTTTGCAATGGATGAAAGTGATAATGATCCTTGTGATTTCATAAAAATAACACCTGATAAGCTTTCAACCGATGAGGTTTCTCAGTTAGTGGTTTCTCCAGACTGTGGCGCTGTGTCCATTTTTATAGGTATGTTAAAGTATTTGTTTTGTACCACACTTTTTGCAGCACACTCAACTTTTTTTTATGAATACGTTTCAGTGTACAATTATTGACTAATGGGAATTTAAATTCAATATTTAATATGATTATATGTATACAACTAGGGGTTTTGTAGCTTACTTAAAGAGTAGCCACATTCTAGAGTATCACATTTATTCATACTGTGTATTGTACATGAAAAACTAAGGGGGCTGAATAATAAAAATTAAAAGTGCCAAGTAAAGTAAAGTCCTGTGCATTGCTCAGATATGAATAATCAAATTATATCTCCCATCTCATAATTTGACATAATATCGGACTGAGGAAACTAGAACAGAAAAGTCATATCATATTAGAAAATCTGTCTTTTGATAACACATGTATTTCATATTGATTTATAAACATCGAGCACAGAAACCACTGGGCTTAAAGGAAATTATAGTGTCAAGAAAGCAAAGTTGTTTTCCTTGCACTATAGCTCCTTATGGTGTCGACCCCTTCCCCCACCCCCCCATGCTAGTATGGAAATAGATTTAGAACTTGGAGAAACCACAATATAAATCTGTATTAAGTACAAATGTATTTTAATTTTAATTGGGGATTCTCGATTACCCTGTCAATATGTATAGCACATTTTCAAGACCTGTCTTACATTATTAAACTATTTTCCTCGTGATCATCTGACCAGAGGTCACAAACATTCTCTTTGACAGGAATTAAAAAAAGTCCCAAGGAAATTGAATATAGATGGTTTTCCATTATTTTGATTCTTTGGTTAGGACATTATTAGATTAGGACATTATCGCAAATTTTGAAGTGTGCCAAGTAGTTGGATTAGAATGAGGGACAAAGTACCCTAGGTCCAGGATAGAACAATGCTAATCTCAAATACATCACTACTCATTGCATGTTACAAAGACATATCTATAATAGAAACATACCAATTTGAATGCAAAATTGCCATGAATATTTATTTCCAATTCTATATTTATCAGGGACTACAAGAAATATCTTTGAAGGAAAGAAAGTAGCATGTCTCGAATATGAAGCTTACACACCAATGGCAGAAATGGAACTTAAAAAGATACTGGCTGACATCAGGCAAAAATGGGTATCTGTAAAGCACATAGCAGTGTACCACAGACTTGGGTAGGTGTTAGTCTTCATGCAAGGCTGTTCACTTCACATGATCAGTTTTTGGTTGCAATAAAAGGTCATATATGTTGGCCCCAATGTTCACCACTATCCAGTGAGGGAAGAAACACTTGATGAAATTGAAGCTTTATTTTATTAACTAATGTATATGTTACTTTAATACGTTCATATTTGTGTTGCTATGTAATTTATTACCTTTGTTGGTCCGTCTCCAAATGTTTGTCATATCTGTAGTAAAAAGTGTGTATTTCACATGCATGAACAACACAAGTAGTACTAATTTTCAGTTTAGGCTACATTTTTTAAGTTGCTGCTATAGTGAATTTGGATAATATTTACAAATCTGCTATTTTAATTTCTAGATTTTGCAAATTGTCTTTTAATGCACTACAGTCCAGTGCACACATATAACTCTTGGTGTATCATTAATTCTCTTTACGTGTATCTTAAAGGACCACTATAGGCACACAGACCACTTCAGCTTAATGAAGTGGTCTGGGTGCCAAGTCCGGGTAGGTTTAACCCTTTTTTCTGTAAACATAGCAGTTTCAGAGAAACTGCTATGTTTACCTATGGGTTAATCCAGCCTCTAGTGGCTGTCTCATTGACAGCCGCTAGAGGTGCTTCCGCGCTTCTCACTGTTATTTTTCCTAGTGAGAAGACGCCAGCGTCCATAGGAAAGCATTGAGAATGCTTTCCTATGGGCTGGCTGAATGTGCGTGCGTCTCTTGCCGCGCATGCGCATTCAGCCGATGATGGAAGAAAAGGGAGGAGAGTGCCCGGAGCTGGAAAAAAGATAAGGGATTAACCCCTTCCTCCCCCCTCAGCGCCACGGGAATGGGGGCACCCTCAGGGCACTATAGTGCCAGGAAAACGAGTATGTTTTCCTGGCACTATAGTGGTCCTTTAAGTGATACATCCTTTATGCTTCAAATAAAAAGATATGAATAAGAGAGAATAAAGATGCCCTTCTAAACCTACTGAACTAGGGCCAATCAGTTTAAAATGCTTTGTAACATCTGTGCATAAAATTGAGATACTATTGATGTTTTGGGGTTGCTATTGTTTTTTTCTTTTTCTTTCCTTTTTAATGCATTGTATTTTGAACTAAAGACAAAAAATATTTTTAAATGATCGAAACAATTATAATACCCAGATTATTACAATTTTAAGGTTGTTACTCACATATATCACATTTTCATTTGTATGCAGCTTGGTTCCAATCACAGAGGCAAGTGTAATTATAGCTATTTCCTCACCACACAGAAATGACTCTCTGGATGCTGTGAAATACTGCATAAACACATTAAAAGCAACTGTACCCATATGGAAAAAGGTAAGGGTTTTTCTGCCCCAAAGTCTAATATGGCCTAGATTTTTCAATTTGGTTACCAACTCAAAGTTTGCAAGTTCCTGTGAAGTTCTAACAATTCATTATTTTATAATTAAGCACTGAATATTTAGTTCAGCCATCTAATGAGGCATTAATTACATCATGGGCATGTTAGATACTTGCTGAGTAACATGTAGTTGATTTAAAGGGGTATTTTATGCACTAAAACAACTTAACTTATTGAATCAGTTTTGGTGTATAGGTCATGCATTTGGAATTTCACTGCTCAATTATCTGCCATTTAGGAGTTAATTAATTTTTTGTTTCTGTTTATGCAGCCTTAGTCACACCTTCACTTGCTGTGACTTACACAGTCAACATGAAAAAAAATAGTTTGTTTCACTCCAATCGTACAGTACAGTGAGTTTACGTAAGAAGTTTTTATCTCCTGAACTTTTATCATACACACAATGCTCCTGCGGGTTCTACCAGTCAATTAACAGAGCAAGAGATAAGAAATTCTAAATATGAACACACTGCGCAATAAAGGAAGTTTAAAACTTTTTCAGACTTTACAGGAAGTCTGTTAGGCTTGCCTATTAAAGTGATTTAACTCCTAAATGGCAGAACATTGAGTAGTGACTGTGCAGGGGCTTGTTCTATATACCAAAACCACTTGAGCAAATGTTGCTTTGTTGCTTAGAGTGTCCCTTTTAGGCACCTGGAAACAAATATTTAATACGTTAATGCGACCAGTAGACTGTTCTGCTCCTCTTATAGATATAAAATTAGTATTTTCATACTTGCTACAGGTTAGATTTAAAATGTTGTAATGAACATTTTCACAGTAGAAATTAAAGTGTTCTTACACCCTTCTTTTTTTCTTTTTCTTTTTTTATAATGCCTGATTTTGCATTATTCTTTGGGTTCGCCCTAAGGGCTAAACAAATTTATAAAATAGGTTTTACATGCCTTAATCCAGCACCGGGCAAAGCTCCCAGCGCTGCTCGGCACACCCCCTTGAGATGTCACAACAGCCTCATGGAGGTCCAATCATAGGTAAGCCTTTATTCCTGACCCTATAGTGTTTAAGCCACTATCTAGCCCCCTTGGCCCCTTTGCCTCCCTAAATATAGTAAAATCTTACTTGTATTCAAGTCTGAAGCTGCTGCCTATGCCTGTGAACTTCTTCTGACCTCTGACATCATCAGAAGTTGTGGCCTGATCCAATCACAATGCTTCCCCATAGGATTGGATGAGACTGACAAGGCGGCAGATCAGGGACAGAGCCAGCACAATTCAAACACAGCCCTGGTCAATCCGCATCTCCTCATGGAGATAAATTGAATCAATGAATCCCGATGAGGAAAGTTCAGTGTCTGCATACAGAGGGAGGAGACCCTGAATGTGTGGATGCATTTTAGGCAGCCATGACCCAGGAAGGATCTCTAACGGCCATCTGAGGAGTGGCCAGTGAAGTTATCACTAGGCTGTAATGTAAACACTGCATTTTCTCTGAAAAGACAGTGTTTACAGCAAAAAGCCTGAAGGTAATCATTCTACTCACCAGAACAAATTCAATAAACTGTAGTTGTTTTGGTGACTATAGTGTCCCTTTTAATCATCATCCTTTATAAAATATTCTGTGTGTGCAAAAAATATAAAAAATGTGTTTTATTACAAAAGAAAGCTCAAGGAAAATGAATAATTCTACACTTTTGTAACCATATCACAATATACTTTATAGGTGTTTTTTTTTTTTTTATTGCTTTGTATAGGAGGTTTATGAAGAAGAAAGCTACACATGGAAAGAAAATAAAGAATGTTTTTGGCGAAAGCAAGATGGGCTTTAATCTAATTGATGTGTGTTAGCAAAACATTCTCCCCCTTCACTCATTTCCGAACCATGGAAGCTTTCCTCAGGAGATAGCCATGAGACTATCTTTACCAGCATCCTGCATCCTCTTTACCCAGAAAACTTAGCAGTCTTTATTTTAAGCTTTTGTAAAGGTCAGGGTGAACTTTTACATTTGCATAAATATGCACATGTATTGCATGAATATATTTTTAGAATGTAAAGTTTTCTGTGAGTCAATTACTGAAGAATGTCTGTGTACATGTTAATAAATTATATCTGTTCTGCTCATAGACAATAAAGAACTTTATGCATTATAAAAATGATGGTGCACATTTGAAATTCAGTAAGTACCACACTCTGCTTCAATGGATATCTTCTAGAAGGGCCCAGCATTTCAGCACTGGTTCTGGAATTCATTTATTTGCACATTGGACCTTGCCCATGTGAAACTATTTTTTTTTCTTCTTTTTCTTCTGCTTAAGAAGAATAAATTAAATTTTCAAGCATTTCATAATAACTAAAATCTTCCTCTAAAGAATTTTAGCTTGCTAAAGTGTTTAGTGTTAAGCAAGTACATTCAGAAGTCTGTCATTGGACAACCACAGAAAGTCTGGGTGGGGTTAAAAGGGTAGGGTTCAAAGAAAGAAATATGCAGTTTTTGCAAACTACTTTTAAATGAATCTCCACGGAAGAAAAATGCATAATTTAAATGCATGCTTGTTTTTATTGGGATATATCTACTAAAAGTGTTTTTTTAAATTTATTTATTTTATTTTTTTTTGTACTGATTCTGGATTTGAGCAGTGAAGTGTACCATTAAAAAATGAATGGCAGAATTTAGCAAAGTCATAGTTTACTTGATCTAAAAAAAAAAATAGTTTTTTATCCATAAAATAAAAATGACACATGAAATGGACACTGAAACATTTTCTCCCAAGCTATCCAAGTTGCTAATCTGCTAATAAAGAAGACTGAAATATTTTCAGTTTAAGATATTAATAAGTTTCTTGTCCATTCAGTCAAAACACAGGGATTATTATTATTATTATTGCCATTTATATAGCGCCAACAGATTCCGTAAAACTTTACAATATTTTGAGAGGGGGGGTGTAACAATAAATAGGACAATTACAAGAAAACTTACAGGAACAATAGGTTGAAGAGGGCCCTGCTCAAACGAGCTTACAGACTATAGGAGGTGGGGTATTAGAAACATTAGGACAAGAAATATCAAGTAGGAGTGAAGCAGAGCTGGAGGAGAGAGCAAAGCACTGTCCCATAGGAGAGAGCAGGAGACAGGTATGTAAGGTAGAGATTACTCTGGGAGGCCATAAGCTTTCCTGAAGAGATGGGTTTTAAGGCCCTTCTTAAATGATTGAAGACTAGGGGAGAGTCTGATGGCAGTAGGCAAGCTATTCCATAAGAGAGGAGCCGCCCGCGAGAGGTCCTGCAAGCGCGAGTTGGCCGTACGGGTGCGAGCAGCGGTCAGGAGGTGGTCACGGGCAGAGCGGAGGGTACGAGGAGGGGCATATCTATGGATCAGTGAAGAGATATAAGTGGGGCTAGAATTGTTCAGTGCTTTAAATGTATGGGTTAGCACTTTGAATTGACTCCTATAGCATACAGGGAGCCAATGTAAGGACCGGCAGAGGGGTGAGGTGTGAGAGGACCGACTAGAGAGGAAAATCAGTCTAGCTGCAGCATTCATTACAGACTGTAGCGGGGCAATACGGCTTTTGGGGAGACCAATCAGGAGAGGGTTACAGTAATCCATGCGGGAAATTACTAGAGCATGGACAAGCTCCTTGGTAGCATCTTGCGTAAGAAAGGGGCGAATGCGGGCTATGTTTTTGAGTTGGAACCTACAGGACTTGGCAACAAACTGGATGTGAGACTCAAAGGTGAGACCAGAGTCAAGTATGACACCAAGACAGCGCGCTTGCAGGGATGGACTTATGTGGATATCACTGACTTGAAGGGAGAGCGAGAGAGGAGGATCAGTATTAGGAGGAGGAAAGACAAGGAGTTCCGTTTTAGAGAGGTTAAGTTTCAGAAAGCGTGAAGACATCCAGTCAGAGATGGAAGAAAAGCAAGCAGTGACACGTTGCAGGACAGCAGGGGAAAGGTCTGGGGAGGTGAGGTATATCTGAGTGTCATCAGCGTACAGGTGGTAGTGGAATCCAAAAGAGGCAATCAGTTTACCAAGAGAGGCGGTATAAAGAGAAAATAGAAGGGGACCAAGGACAGACCCTTGGGGAACTCCAACCGAGACAGGATGAGGGGAGGAGGTATCCTTGGAAAAGGAGACACTGAATGAGCGTTGGGAGAGATAGGAGGAAAACCAAGAGAGGACAGAGTCACAGAGACCGAGCGATTGAAGAGTTTGAAGGAGGAGAGCATGATCAACGGTGTCAAAGGCAGCAGAGAGGTCAAGGAAAATTAATATGGAGTAATGACCTTTGGATTTAGCGGAGATTAGGTCATTAGTCACTTTGATAAGAGCAGTCTCAGTAGATTGGAGAGGGCGGAAGCCAGACTGAAGAGGGTCAAGGAGAGAGTTGGAGTTAAGGAAGCGGGACACACGGGTAAAGACAAGTCTTTCCAAAAGCTTTGATGAGAAAGGGAGCAGGGATATGGGACGATAGTTAGAAGGGGAGGATGGGTCAAGAGATGTTTTTTTCAGGATAGGTATTACAGTGGCATGTTTAAGGTCAGCAGGAACAGTGCCAGAAGAGAGAGAGCAGTTAAAGATGTGTGTTAGGGTAGGCACAAGACAAGGGGAGAGAGATCTGATGAGGTGAGATGGGACAGGATCGAGCGGGCAAGTGGTGGGGCGAGAGGAATGGAGAAGCGCAGCCACCTCTTGTTCAGTAGCCGGGTAGAAAGTCTGGAGGGTAGGGAAAGCAAGATTTACATGTGGTTGAGAAAGAGAACGGCAAGGAGGGGAGAATTGTTTCCTTAGCTGTTCAATCTTGTCGGTAAAGTAGCATGCAAAGCTATCAGCTGTAAGGTTAGTTTGGGGAGTGGCCACAGCAGGGCGGAGAAGGGAATTAAAGGTGTCAAAGAGGCGTCTGGGATTGCGGGAGCATGAACTAATGAGAGAGGAAAAGTATGTCTGTTTGGCGAGGGTGAGGACTGCGCTGTATGAAAGCAACATGAATCTATAATGGAGAAAGTCTGCCTGGGTGCGGGACTTCCTCCAGGAGCGTTCAGCACAACGGGAGCAACTCTGCAGATAGCGTGTTGATTTATAATGCCAAGGTTGGGGTCGTGTCCTCCTCGAGGTGCATGTTTTGAATGGGGCTGCAGCGTTCAAGGCAGATGTGAGGGTAGTGTTATATGTGGAGATGGCCAGTGAGGGACAGGAAAGGGAAGGGATGGATAGCAGTTGTGACTCAATATCAGCTGACAGCTGCTGGAGGTCAATAGAGTTTTTTTTTTTTGTAAATCTTGTTTATTGAGTCATAAAAGTCAGCAAAAGTTAGGCTCGCTAGCCAGCAAAAGGTACAAAGTTAACAATATAAGTCATAAAAAGAAACAAGCGTAAATGCAATATAATAACGGCGTAACAATTCACGCTAGGATCGTAAACTCTAATGACTGGTCAGTGTATAAGTTCTGTGTTCCCTTTCCGTGTTTGGAAAGATGTAGGTGAGCTTTGCCCTAGAGTGATGTATCAGTGTATGTGAGTATGTGTGCGTGTGTACTCGCAGAATACAGCAACTCTTGGTGTTAACACAGCGAGAGGACGGGGCCTATCAGCCTCAGATATGATCCAAGGTGTCTAATAATAAATTGTCACCATATAAGGTATAGAGTAGGCTACCTAGTAGCTTATCAGAGTGGAGAAGACCCACAGGTCCTGTTAATAACTCCATATTAGCTCAAGCGAGTGGAGATAGGGTGGTGAAGTATGTAATCCTTTCCGTCATGGTGACATGAACGTAACCTTTTCTGTTTCCTGGGGTGTGTGTTTGAGAAGCTTCTACCTGTTTTAGGGTGCTTAGGTGCCACTTTCCCCATAAATCATTATCTGAGCGCTTATCACTCCGAGGTCAGGAGTCCTCTGCTCACCTCTTACTTGTGCATATACATGCTATATGTAGCCCATTTCTTGTACACGATTCACTACCCCCACCCTCACCCTGTGTTTAGCTAGTGCGTGTTGTCATCAGTGTTCTGCCGAGGGTAAGTGTCCCTGTTATGTCTACTTGTGGTGAGCGCATGTCAATCTTATTGTCGTGGGGTCGGTGTGGTGAATTAGGTCTCAGCTAGCCTGTCAAGCAGCCAGGTCAAGAAGGATCCCTGATGATTGCACGGATGGTCAGGATCTACCGTCTTTTGTCAAGTCCTAGTCTCTGTGTCCCCGTCCACTGACGTCGTCACTCAGTAGTCTAGTTGTGTGTTGAGGTCAATAGAGTTAAGGTTCCTCCTGAGCTGAGGGGGGTTAGGCTGAGATTGTTGGGTGAGGGGGTAATTGAGAGCAAACGATAAGAGGTGGTGATCAGAGAGAGGAAATGGGGTGTTGCAGATATTAGATATTGTACATGAATAAGAGAAAATAAGGTCGAGGGTATTGCCAGCTACATGAGTGGGAGAATTAGCCCACTTCAAAAGTCCAAGGGAGGAAGTGATTGAAACTAGTTTAGAGGCTGCTGGGGTCAAAGGTGGGTTAATGGGAATATTAAAGTCTCCAAGAATTAGGGATGGGATGTTGGAAGAGAGGAAGTAGGGTAGCCAGGCAGCAAAGTGGTCAAGGAAGAGGAGAGGGGAACCAGGGGGACGATAGATTACGGCAATGTTAGCAGAGAAATGTTTGAAAAGGCGAATTGAATGAATTTCAAATGATGGGAAAGAGAGGGAAGGGGGGGTAGACAGGGTTTTAAAGGTGCAGTGGGGTGAGAGAAGAAAACCTACACCGCCACCTTTAATCTCTGCTTGTCTAAAGCCATTTTCACAGCTATAATTTTCTTGTTTATATGAGATAGTTGACATAATTTTTTGAAGAGGTAAGTGAAAGGAGTCAACATGTATGCACATATGTTTAGTCTGCATCTCCTGCAGGTGCCTTAAAGTTACTTATGTAAATGTATTGTGACTAGAGTTGAGCGGACACCTGGATGTTCGGGTTAGCCCGAACTTCTGCAAAAAGTTTGCGTTCGGGACTCGACCTTGACCCGAACCCCATTGAAGTCAATGTGGACCAGAACTTTTGGGCACTAAAATGGCTCTAAAAAAGTCCTGGAAAGGGCTAGAGGGCTGTAAAAGGAAGTAAAATGTATTGCCTAAGTACTAACATACTTACCCAGTGGAAGAAGAAGAATGTTACACTGCATACATTTTAAATAAAAAGTATACAAACATAGCCAGGATTCAGCTGTAAACATTTGCAACAATAATCAAGTAACACACATTCATATAAAATGTAAGTTACTTGGCCAGTCAATGTAATGACAGGAGTGAATAAGTAGATAACTCCCTAATTCCCACGGTATTAGAGAGCTATCTACTAAAAGGCTGAAAGATCTGAATTGGTCTTTCAGACAAATTTACTAATACTAAGTAAAGATAACTTAGTATTAGTAAATTATGCCCCTACTCGCTATACCGCGAGTAGGGGCATGTCTATTAAACAGTGAGCAGCCTATTACTGCTCACTGTAAAAAAAAAAAAAAAAAAATGTTCCCCCCTCCTGAGCTCCCACCCCTGAATGGCGGGAGGGTGCCCTAAAGTAAAATAAGGGGGGGACCTATTGTCCTGCCCCCAGCCCCCACCCCTGAGCGGTGGGTGCGGGCCCTAAATAAAAATTGGGGGGACCTAATATCCTCCCCCCTGGCCCCCACCCCTGAGCAGTGGGTGGGGTCCCTAAATAAATATTAGGGGGGGGGACCTAATGTCCTCCCCCTGGCCCCCACCCCTGAGCGGTGGGTGGGGGCCCTAAATTAGAATAAGGGGGGGACCTAATGTCCTCCCCCCTGGCCCCCACACCTGAGCAGTGGGTGGGAGCCCTAAATACCAGTGGGGGGACCTATTGTCCTCCCCCCCCAACCCCCACCCCTGAACGGCAGATGGGGGCCCTAAATAAAAATGTAACCACCCCACCAAGGTGACTAGGGGTCCCCAAACCCCTAGTCACCCCCCCAAAAAAATTAACCCCTACCTACTCTCCTTCACCCTAAAAATAATGAGGGGTGACCTTTAACTAAGTACCTGTAAAAATAAAATAAAACTTACCATTTGATGTTTTCTTTCTTCAAAAATCTTCTTTTTTCAGCCCCCAAAATAAAGGCTTATAAAGTTTTGCTCCGCCCTGCAATCAGGCTCAGAGCAGGGGTGGGGGCCAAGGGGGAGGACATTAGCCCCCCCCCTTATTCTAATTTAGGACAATATGTCCTCCCCCCTTTTTCACTTTAGGGCCCCCACCCGCCGCTCAGGGGTGGGATCCGGGGGGGCAGTAGGTCCCCCCTTTAGATTAAAAGCCCCCACTTTGGGTCACATGCTGCACTGGCCAGTCACAGCCATGCCATTAGTAGGTATAGCTGTGATGGCTTCTAAGGGCACACGAGTCAAACGCTTGTTGATTGGCTGCCCTGCAGCTTTTCAAAATGCGCCATTAAATCGCTGAACACTGAACTCGAACCCGAACTGTTACTGAAATGTCCGGGCTCAAGTTCGGGGTCAAAAAATCGTAATGTTCGGTACGAACCCGAACGTTACAGTTCGGGTTCGCTCAACTCTAATTCTGACACCTACAGAAATATGAGAACATATATTTAAAAAAATACATCTTCCATTTGTTCCTAATGATGAGAAAATGATGCAGAACAATACTTTTTTAAAAGCGCTGTGCATACAGATTATCTGCATTTGTCAGATTTAAAGGTAAACACCACCTTAACACATATTCACTGCATAAACTGCAGTACAAGGAGGGCATGTGTCCGTGTTACCCTGTACAAAGCTGTTTATAACTGCAATGATTAGCAAAAAGTTATGTATTTATAAAAAAGTCTCTTTTCCCTATAAGTCAGTGGAGGGTATGAACATTCTATTGATATCTTGTGTATCGTGTTTTATTTATAAACATAGTGGAAGTACAGTATGTTCCACAATACTGAGCAACAGGCTTATTCATAATTGTCTTAGACATGATATTAAAATGTAAAAAACAAAACAAAAAAGGTCAAAATTAAATTTTTATAACATGCTAAATTAATGTGCACTTTATGGAGCCAAAACATAGTGCTTGTATTACTGCCACAATACATTGTACACTTAACACAATCAGTGAAAAAGTGAAAAAAAATCCAAACAAAAGTGAATATGTGCAAAAATGGTGTAACATGCAATACACTTTACTAACATTCAAATATCTATTGCAGTCAATAAGGCTATTCACATAAGAGGAGAGAGGAAACCAAACAAACATATTATTATTATTAGTATTATTACTGGTATTTATATAGCACCAGCATATTCCGTAGCACTTTACAATATTATCAGAGAGGGAAATTTAACAATAAATGAGACAATTACAAAAACGTACAGGAACAATAGGTTGAAGAGGGCCCTGCTCAAATAAGCTTACAGTATATAAGAGGTGGGGCACAGAACACAACAGGACAGGAGGTAGCAATCAAAGAAGTGGAGTGATGCAGAGCTGGAGGAGCAGAGTGCTGCCCTCTAGGAGAGCGCAAGGGACAGGTATGTGAGGTAGAGACACTACACATATAGAGTAGTACTGTAAGTTTAGAGAATTTACTTTAAAAATACAGGACTCACTCACAACTTAGTGTATAGCTCAGTTTGTAGCTCAGTTTGCTCTGAGCTATAAACGATCTAATGTATGACCAGTGTAGACATGGCAGTTGAAAACACTTAATTAGTAAAAACAAAGCAGGCCAGGAGAAACCCTATTTAGCTTTAATAAGTCCTCCATCTGAATCTGTATACTGGTCCACCGGTTTGGGCTGGCTACTGCAGACCTCGGGGACTGAAAATCACTCGGATACTACTGAGAGGTGGGGTTTTCAACTAGTGTGCATCGTGACGTGCTGGGCGTGATGACACATTTCGATGATGACGTCGGCTTCCTCAGATCGGCCCACCTCTCGCTTCAGTTGCAATTTAAGTCTACAAAGTGGGTGTGTTTAGCCCAACAAATCATTTATAATTGGTCCTTTCATAACACCACATTTGCATCAGTAAGTCTCTAACCCAGTCCACAATTACCTCATAAAAATTGCATGGGAAAAAAGGGGATTAATGCCTAAACTACTAATTTGTTGCATAAGTAGTAATCACATTTTAAAAAAACCAAACAAGGGGGCGGAGCCTGACCACCTTATCGAACAGTTGCATCAACCTGGACCTCCAGGCCAAAAAGCCAAATTGAAGCCCTTACTCCTGTTACCTTGCCAGATAGCCTGGGCTCAACAATCAACAGCAGAATTAAATAATCAAGGACTGTCTAGGCGAAGCTGGGGTGGCTGAAGCGTTTTGTGGTGGTGGCGTGGACCCCTTGTTCCCCCGATCCAGAGCCTAAAACTGCCACAGATAATTTGCTATCCTCCCCCCCTGCCAGTGTGGGATATCACGGCATAAGCAGTACTCATCACAGATATAGCGACATGCAGAATGTATCAGGGAGCAAGCATCTGGACCCAGTGCAATCCAAAATGGCCAATGCTGTGCTACACTCAAACGGCCCCTCATCCTCCAGGGGTCTGACACCCATACTCTGACTAACCTGGACAAAATTTTTGCAGGCTTCTGGGCAAAGCTAAACAGCAGAATGCCAGTCTCCACACCTGTGGAGCAGACAGAATTTGTGACCTCACCTACATTCATCGGATATAATGCATAAATCCCTACAGCTGCAAAACCTGGAAGAAAGAAACAAGATTAAAAACTATACACTGACACACTAAATGTGAAAACCAGACTATGTCAAATACATCTAATAATACTTAAAATCATAAAAATTAAATAAATCAGATTCAATGTTTATCCTGTGAGGTTTATAGGTTTTTGATTTATAGACCCATCTCTTTTCCTCCTTACCTATATCCAAAACATGGACCCCTCTCCTCCCTGTAGCACTTTTTTTTACTTTTTGCATGCCTAAGAAAATTAGACCCCTAGAGTCTATACCATGATGCTCTTTAAAGTGTGCAGAGACACTATGTTGTGTGAAACCTTTTAAAATGTTATTAACATGCTACACAATTCATGTAATGGCCGTGTGGTGCAACCTACATATTGTAATCCACACGGACAGATTAAAAGATAAATGACATTTCTAGTAAACCTTTATAAAATCTTTGATATACAATTCTTTATTACTGTACTTAGTCTTACATTTGTTCACACCTTTTAAAGTTCTGTTTTTACTATATTTACAACCATGTCACTTATTACATGAATACAAACTTTTCCTCTTATTTAAAAATTGCTTTTTTGCCTCATTTTTACAATGGTTATTTGTTAAAATAAAATTAAGATTATGAGCTCCTCTAAATGTAATGAAGAGTTTGTCTGGTAATCCCTTAGTGAGCTCATCATCATTCTTTAGAAGGTGTCAGTGCGTTTTAATATTGGTTTATATTTCTCCATGTGCATCATCAAACACTATCAATGGCAGAGTAGTGAGTCACGGTGGAACTGGGTGGATGGCGGTCTGACTTCAGGTCACTGTTGCAGGGGGAATGGACCTGAGAGGTGCAGACGTGCCCACACTTAACCCACTAATTAAAACACTACAACTTAAACTGTGGCTGAGGTTTTTCTATTTTTATTGTTACTTTTATATGGTTAAAAAACATACTCTGTTCGGTATTTCTTTTCTGCCGGGCGAGGTCAAACACTTTGTCAAGATACAATGTCCACAATGTGAATCACTTATGCTATGCAGCAGGGCGATTTGACTGTAAATATGTAAAATAATTTACTCATGTTTATATAAATACTGTATGCAGCCTATGAGCTTTGCTGTGTTCTGTGGTATCGCCCTCTTGACTATCCAAACATAAAGCATCTCAAAGCTAAAACATCCTGTTAACGAGGAGAGATGCTGGTGGGATGACATTGTCTTGGCATTTGGCGAGGCGGGATCCGATCCACCGCCCTGGTCCTCTACGACGGATTTCAGTCGAGTTCATGGCTGGCAGTCTCTCTGGGGGCTCGCAGGAGGGTATGGTTGACACACCCAGGTAGGCATACCATCATTGTTCTTGATGCTAACAACCATTTTCTAGTTATGTTGCACCCCAGATTATGCGGAATAGAGGTGTACAGTGAGTACACGTCACTGGTCACCAAAAGAATGTATCCTTCCATGCCACATCTTTCAATTATCTAATAAAATCTGTGGTATCTTTTATATAAGATGGCATGGATTGAACTATGACTTAAAGATGCATATCAACGTGGACAAGTTTCCTGAAATAGAACCAATCCCCGAAACGATAGGTCTTCTAGGAGGATTGTTTTCATCCTTATTCACCATTGGCAAGGTATAGAATGTGGGTATTTGCGGATATTCATTCTTTAAAAATTTATATTCGTCATGATTTAATATACTCACATCCCCATATAAAGATGTGTGGATAGCTAATGAAGGGCGCTTTTCCAATTACTTATAACTTATATACTTTAGGATCTCACAGTTGTCGATAACATTCTTTTAGGTAGTCATCAGTATTTTGTACCACAATATTCCCACCTTCGTCTGCGGGCTTGATTACTTTGTTATTATTTCTTAAACCCAACGCTTGCCTTTCATTATGTCTTAAATTATAAGTTTTTTGTTTTTTTCTAGTTTTTCAAAATCTTTAATAACAGATTTCTCAAAGGCATCTATCACACCTGTGTGGTACATTTGGAAAAAAACCACATTAGATTTATTTTTTAATGCAGTATGTTTATCCTGTGGGGTAGATGGTGGGAACCTCACTCATTCCCAGTGGCTACGGGTGCTCCAGAGCAGGACCAGCAATCCCAAAATAATAGGCAAAAAATAAAGACTCACAGGCACTCCGAATTCAAGCCGCAGGCAGTTTTATTGTAACAGAATGCAATGCAACGTTTCGACCGAAAACGCTTCAAAAAGACCTTTTCGGTCGAAATGTTGCGTTGCATTCTGTTACAATAAAACTGCCTGTGGCTTGAATTCAGAGTGCCTGTGAGTCTTTCTTCTTTGCCTATCCTGTAGGGTAGTGACAACTTTTTTATTGATCTCAAAATATCGCTTAATGGTTAAAATCGTAGAACATTTTAAAATATCAACATGGCTGAGAATGAATTAAAATTCCTCTTAGGGGCAAATTTCAATCCTTTGTTTAAAATCATAATCTCATAATTAGTCTATTAGCTTATGTGCAGCTAGATTAATTATTCCATCCATCTGGACATCCTTCCTCTTTTTTTCTCTAGTGAGACTTGATTCCTCCCCTGCATCCTCTGGTTCTTATATTAAAATGTATTTTTTTTTTTTTTGTGAAGCAAACAAGTAAGAACTCTACTAGTTCACTAGATCAAAATGCATATAATGTCACAAAAGTATGCAACATGTGTGAAATTTCTAATACAGAGTTGTTCATAGACAGTTATATGTAATGTCCCATCAAACTGAAAGAAAAACTGTCATAATTTTTGTTATCTAAAATACAAAAATACATATACTATATTTTCTGTATATTATTCTGAAATGCATACCCTGAAATTAATGCCTCTTTTCAGTGCATTTCCTGGCTTACCCTTGCAGTATGGGGCAGCCATCTTTGATCAGTGTGCTTATGAATCGTGAAATCAAGTACAGGTCATATCAACTATGCACTCTGGGACAGTTCAAGGCCTTTAATTTGTACATATTCTTAGTGAATAAGTAGTGCTTCTGATAAGTCAGGAGATGTACTAAAAAGTTATTAAACTATATGTCTATGTGACAGAGTATGCTTCGACCATGCTTCAACTAGTGCAAGACTCAAAGCCTTAACTCTATACATATATTCTATATTCCATCTACCCTTATCAAGTTTTGTGCTCTATTTTCCAATCTTGAGACTGTTCTTCAGCGGGATCAGTCGTTAATTCTTGGAACTCTAAATCGGACAAATACGATCCGGCTGCTTGGTACACCTTACACCTATTGTGGCTTAGGTAGTAGAACTCCTTGTTGGGAACTGGTGCTTTGCCAGAGCCAGCCTGGAACTCTGCGCCAGATCTGAAAATGGCCACAACTCGGCTCATCTTCACTTGATGATTACTCGGGCTGGCTACATCCAATCCAGTAGCTTTTTGTACATTTTACTTGTGGGAATTAGCCCTGCCCGATTATGTATAATTTGTTCATATACTGTTGGAGAAAATTATGTTTTGGGGTTACTGTTGGAACTCCCCTCCCCCTTTGTGATTGTCCTCGTGTCTGTCTGTGTCCCAATAAAGTGTTGTTGTTTTACCCTTGACCAAGTATCATCTTGTGTCGGGGGAAAAAGGCCATAATCACTTCAGTACTTCTTTTCCAGTGAGAGGGAACTTTGGTAGAAGTACTCGAGCTTCATCACAATATAGTCATTCAAAAATAAATAATACACACACATGCAATCTTTTATATTCAGTAACAATACAATTTACAGTTTTCCACTAAGATAAATGTTTAATAGTTGAAACATTGACCTTAATAATTTTTATTAAGAACTATTTTGTAACATTTGTTTATTTAAACATGTTGTTCCTGTATATCAAACAAAATAACATTAAAATAAAATGTTTCCCTAACACTTTTAATACCAACAAGATTGTCTTAAAACACATACATCATTTGTTTCTCATTTAGTGGTTCCTAAATCCTTTGTTAGGAATATGAATAAGCTATTAAACTATATAACATGATATTTACACCAATGAATTAATTAGAATTACTAGAATACAGTACTCTTTTTTTTTCCAAAACTAAATTTGGCTGCAAGAAACATCAATACTGATTACAATAATTTATGTTCACTGTACTGAGAGATCCAACAAGTTTAATGTATATATTTTTGTGTCTGATGTCTTAAATTACCACGTTTTGATTATAGATTCATAATGCTCTCATTGAACATGAAATGTGGGCAGTTATCATTTAGTACTTGTATCTGTCTCAATGAAAATAATTTGATATGCTGATCTTTGTCAAATCTTTCAATCTAATGGGGGGAGGGCAGAGCCAGCAGCCTACTAGCAAGACAACAGCCGATATTGGTGAGCTACTCTGGAGGCTGCAATCCTCCTCGAGGCCTGTCATGGCGTCACTCTTTGACAGCCCTTCTTGGTCCTTCTGTGAAACATCCCTTGCCAATTTCAAGGAGTAGACAACAGTCAGACTCAGTGCTGCTATATCTACTGTGAGGGCTGTGGATCCACTAGTCACAGAGGGGACAGTGGACGACCTCTGTCGCAATATTACAGAAGACAGTAATCTTAAAGAGGAGATTAGTGGAGTGTCTGTGCATCTCCACAATGCAGAACTTCTCACAGCTTGCCTGTAAAAATGTGAAAATGCGAGGCTTCGCTGACACCACTGCAGTAGCTGAAATCCCTCATCTAGTTAGGAGACTGCTCACTAGCCTCTTCTCAGCCAAAGAGGCCAAAGCCCTGACCTTCGACGGCTAGCGACACAACAGGCAGGCGCATCGACTACCAGCAGAGAGTTATGGGTATCTAATTTCCCATAATCTCCTTCTCCCCATCCACACTTATAAGTTCTGGTATGACTACTATCCCAGCATAGTGGGTTGTCTCCCTACTATGTCAAGAGGCAAGGGACCCTAGCAACCCCTAATAGCCTACATTTGCTTTCTAGATAACTACTTCAGGGGCAGCAGGCTCCATATTTTTTATTTCTATTACTTATCGTTATACATAAAACCCTGATCCATACGAAAATGCTTTTATACAACCGCCATGCCACACCGTTTCTGTACAGTGTTTGTCTTTTCTTTTGTTTCTATGTGTAGCCTATGTTTACCAGTAAAAGAAAGAAAGAGAATAAAAAAGATTGATAAAAAAAATTTAAATCTACCAATCTATGTATATATTTATATATTTTTTTAATACAGCTGAGTAATTCTGTATTGTTTGACTATCTGTGTTCATCAAGTATTTTTCAGGAAAACACTGTTGCAGATTGGGCTTTCCAATATCTTTTTAAGCAAACTACTATCACTAATCCATGGTCAACTGTGCCTAAAATAAAATATACACTCTCTCCCCACCCCCCCCACCCCCAAAAAAACACAATACTTGTAACAATTGAGCATTATTTATAAATACACAGTGATAACCAATCTTAAGGACAAATATAGCTAAATAAATGTTTCTTTGGTATTGAAAATGCTTTTCCTTTTAGAAATTGTTCACATTTCATATTGTAAAAACTTGGAAGGACTTATACGACATGCATATATTTGACTGAACAAATACACTCTAGAAAATAAATTCTCCCGTCAGGGATGAGGTAACGGTTGCTGGCACATTAGTGCAGTACTTTTCAGTGTTATGTATAGATGCACCTAAATTGTTCTTTGCTTTCTACATTCGCTGTTGTTCTCTTCTTTCATAATACAGGAATTGTAGCAAACATAGATATCAAAAATCTAGGGCAACCTAGTTACTTATAATGATGAACCTTTACACTGCAAATGTTGGCAGAACACACTACCCATTCAAAACATTCTAATCCAGCCAATAGTTACTTAGATTGTCAATGTCTATTATTAAGAAATGTTATAAAAGGGGATTTTAGGTAATGCTTTAAGTCATCTATATATCAGCACATGTAAACTATGTTGGTGATTTGAACAGTGCATTTTTAATCATAGGAACAAACACATTATTGACAAGCGTTTGTTTTGTCTCTGTATTCAAACAGCACAATGCAATAAAACATAAAAAAATTTAAATGTACAACCTACTGAATATGCAAAAATTGCAGCTTTATAAGGTGGCAACCTTAATGTTCCAAGCTTAGCTTTTGTGCAGCAAAGTACCCCAGACCAGCTAGTAACTGATATAAAACTAATGTACCCAAAACTGCCCTGCAGTTTTATAAAAGAATATATTTCTTCAAAAGATAAAATCCTGTGATTGATTGTTTCAAAATCTAATGTCAATTGAAGACACCTCAGTCATTGCAGTGCTAACAGCTTGAGGGCAGTGTTTATCAACGTGAGTCCAAAGTTGGTTTTCTGTACTTAATTTAATTGTGTGGTCTCGGCAATTTCATCATCTGTTTTCTGAAGCTTTTCATATTTTCTCTTGAAAAAACCAAGCTTAAAAAAAAAAGAAAAATATAATTACTAGAATTCATATGGTTCAATTATTCAAGCTGCATTGAAGTTTGTGTGAACAGGGACTGGATTTTCTGTAAATTGTAGGCTCAATGTGTTCCTCACAACACTAAACAAAACCTCTATACAAATGGCAGGAGTATAATTTACAAGTAGTTATTCATATGATGTGTTATTGAGTTCTTATGAAATGAGTATGGTTAGGCTAACTTGGTGGCACATTTTGCCTACTAAATAATTTTGAGTCTATTCACTAAACTAACTTTTAGTTACTAAGTTAGTTATTTGCTAAAGGTAGATTGTCAGTTGGCTTTGTTTGTATGCTCAGTCCACCTAGGTAACTTAAATGTCCACCTTCTCTTAAAGGTCCTCTCAAAATTGTATCATCTGCGCTCTGTTTCTTGGAGGGACTTCTAATCTGGTAAGGTTAGACTATAAGTTTTTCTTGTTTTGCTCTTAGAACTCTAAAGGGTTCAATAAACAGTAAAAAATATACGTCCAACAAACATCCTTTTGTCATCTTCTTTAGAGTGGCATCCTCATTGAAGTGAATGCAAACATTCCATTTGAAGAGCTGTAAGAAGCTTTAAGGGACACACCAGACCCCTAAGGCCTTTTAGCTTGCTGAAATGCTTTATGTGTAAAGAGTGTGTCCTCTTTTTTTAATTTTACAAAAAGTGCAGTTTTCAATAGAAATACATTTTTATAAATTAACCTTGTTCCACCCACCTGGCTTTCAAGTGGACAACCAATCCTATTACTTCCTGGTTGTTTAGCTACGTGGAGCTAAACTTAAGAGGCAGCAATTGCTGAGAGCCTTGAAAAGACATCTCATTGGGCTGCATTGGGAAGTCTGGGATTGGACAGCCACAGAAATTCTAGGCAGGTTAGAAGGGGGGGATTTGCAAAGGCAGCAGACAAGAGAAGTGCAACTATTGCATGCTGTTTTTAGATGAAGCCTCAATGAAAAAAAATGCATAATTAAATGCATGCATGATTTAATTGGGTAATATCTACTAGATAGTGAGTTTTGTTTATTTATTTAGTTATTTATTTTGCATTTGGGCAGTGTAGTTGTAACCAGACAAGTTGGACACACAGGAACAGAAGGGTTGAAGGCCCTGCTCAATGAGCTTAAATGCTAGAGGGAGTGGGGTAAAGTGACACAAAAGGTAAGGATAGTGTTAGACTAATGACAGTTGCAAAGAGGAATCAGTCAGGAGCTATTAACAGTTTAATTGATATGCGTTTATGAAGAAGAAGTGGGTTTTTTATTATTTTTTTGAAGGAGTGAAGACTACGTGAGCATATAACAGAGGAGGGAAGTTAGTTCCACAGGAACGGTGCAGCCCTCGAGAAGTCTTGAAGGCGAGCATCAGAGGTGAGAATACGGACAGAAGATAGACATAAGTCTTTAGCAGAGCGTATGGGCCTAGATGGGAAATACTTGTGTATTAGGGAGAATAGATAGGTGGGAGCAGCTATATGTAGAGATTTAAAAGTAAGAATCAGAATTATAAATTGAGCTCTATATCTTACAGGAAGCCAATGTAGGGACTGACAGAAGGGTGAGGTGTGGAAAGTGCGGGCGGACAGGAAGATGAGCCTTCGCCGCCGCATTCATTATGGACTGTAACGGTGCAAGTTGGGAGCACGTAAAACCACTGAAAAGCGGATTATAGTATTCAAGGCGAGAAAGGACAGTGGAATGGACCAGCACCTTAGTCGCATCTGGCATTAAGTAGGGTCAAATGTGCGCAATGTTTTTGGGATGGAAATGACAGGATTTGGTGATAGACTGAACATGAGGCTTGAAGGAGAGGTCGAAGTCAAAGAGAACACCTAGGCAGCGAGGCTGCGTGATGGAGTTGATGGTAGCACCGTTAACTTGGAGGGAGACAAACACAGGAGTAGCAACACTTGAGGGAGGAAAGACCAGAATTTCAGTTTTGGTCAACTTGAGTTTAAGGAAGTGGGCAGCCATCCAATTAAAAATAGCAGAGAGGCAGTCAGAGACACTAGTCAAGAGGGATGGGGAGAGATCAGAAGAGGGCAGATAGATTTGCGTGTGATCCGCATAGAAATGATATAAGAAGCCAAAGGAGCTAATGAGTTTACAAAAGGAGGCAGTATAGATAGAGAACAGTAGGGGACCCAGGACTGAACCTTGGGGGACACCAACAGAGAGGAGTTGGGGAGAAGAAGCAGAGCCAGAGAAAGAAACACTGAAAGAGTGCTGGGAGAAGTAGAAGGAGCACCAGGAGAGAGTAATATCTTGTAGACCGATATTGCAGAGAATGAGAAGAAGCTGTTGATGATGAACAGTGTCAAAAGCAACAGAAAGGTTATGGAGAATTAGGATAGAGTAGTGACCACCAGATTTTGCAGCGAGTAGATCATAGGATACTTTGGTCAGTGCCGTTTCTACAGATTGCTTAGCGCAGAAACCAGACTGAAGCGGGTCTAGCAGTGTATTTTAATATTAAAAATGAATAATTAAAAGTGTATTTTAATATTAACATATATGTATATATATATATATATATATCAATAAATAAATTGAAGAAAGTCAATAAATTGAAGAAAATTAAAAAAAAATTAAAATAAAATAAAAATAGATTTAAAAACAAATTATATACTGGTTTTAATTTGTTCCAACTGTATTTTGATATTAATATACATATATATTAAATTCAAAATACATTTAGAATGATGTATAAATACATATATGTATCTATCTATCTATATATATATATATATAAATAAAAATAATAAAATTTATATATATTTAAATTCTACAAATATATTTATACACTGCTCAAAAAAATAAAGGGAACATAAAAATAACACATCCTAGATCTGAATGAATTAAATATTCTTCTGAAATACTTTGTTCTTTTGAATGTGCTGACAACAAAATCACACAAAAAATACAAAAATGGAAATCAAATTTTTCAACCTATGGAGGTCTGGATATGGAGTCATAATCAAAATTAAAGTGGAAAAACACACTACAGGCTGATCCAACTTTGATGTAATGTCCTTAAAACAAGTCAAAATGAGGCTCAGTAGTGTGTGTGGCCTCCACGTGCCTGTATGACCTCCCTACAACGCCTGTGCATGCTCCTGATGAGGTGAGAGATGGTCTCCTGAGGGATCTCCTCCCAGACCTGGACTAAAGCATCTGCCAACTCCTGGACAGTCTGTGGTGCAACGTGACGTTGGTGGATGGAGCGAGACATGATGTCCCAGATGTGCTCAGTTGGATTCAGGTCTGGGGAACGGGCGGGCCAGTCCATAGCATCAATGCCTTCGTCTTGCAGGAACTGCTGACACACTCCAGCCACATGAGGTCTAGCATTATCTTGCATTAGGAGGAACCCAGGGCCAACCGCACTAGCATATGGTCTCACAAGGGGTCTGAGGATCTCATCTCGGTACCTAATGGCAGTCAGGCTACATTCTGGCGAGCACATGGAGGGCTGTATGGCCCCCCAAAGAAATGCCACCCCACACCATTACTGACCCACTGCCAAACCGGTCATGCTGGAGTATGTTGCAGGCAGCAGAATGTTCTCCACGGCGTCTCCGGACTCTGTCACGTCTGCCACATGTGCTCAGTGTGAACCTGCTTTCATATGTGAAGAGTACAGGGCGCCAGTGGCGAATTTGACAATCTTGGTGTTCTCTGGCAAATGCCAAACGTCCTGCACGGTGTTGGGCTGTAAGCACAACCCCCACATATGGACATCGGGCCCTCATACCACCCTCATGGAGTCTGTTTCTGACCATTTGAGCAGACACATGCACATTTGTGGCCTACTGGAGGTCATTTTGCAGGGCTCTGGCAGTGCTCCTCCTGTTCCTCCTTGCACAAAGGCGGAGGTAGTGGTCCTGCTGCTGGGTTGTTGCCCTCCTATGGCCTCCTCCATGTCTCCTGGTGTACTGGCTTGTCTCTTGGTAGCGCCTCCATGCTCTGGACACTACGCTGACAGACACAGCAAACCTTTTTGCCACAGCTCGCATTGATGTGCCATCCTGTAGCAGCACTACCTGAGCCACTTGTGTGGGTTGTAGACTCCGTCTCATGCTACCACTAAAGTGAAAGCACTGCCAGCATTCAAAAGTGACCAAAATATCAGCCAGGAAGCATAGGAACTGAGAATTGGTCTGTGGTCACCACCTGTAGAACCACTCCTTTATTGGGGGTGTCTTGCTAATTGCCTATAATTTCCACCTGTTGTCTATCCCATTTGCACAACAGCATGTGAAATTGATTGTCACTCAGTGTTGCTTCCTAAGTGGACAGTTTCATTTCACAGAAGTGTGATTGACTTGGCGTTACATTGTGTTGTTTAAGTGTTCCCTTTATTTTTTTGAGCAGTGTATAATATTTTTACATAATTTAAATCATTTTATTAATTACAATCTAAAGGGACAACCCTATATTTAATCCTGTAACTTTCCAGGACCCCATAAAACCTGTACTATGGGTGTACTGTTTTACAAGGAAGACTTTGCTGAATACAAATATAAGTGTTTAAAAACAGTAAAACATAAGGGGTTAAGATATATTCAGCTCAAGTACTGCTCATTAGCACATTGGAATTAGAATGACCCTTGTAGCAGGAAAAACCCCTGGGTTTCGTAAATAAAACTCACAATATGTTGTAATGTATGATTAAATTGAAAGATATATATTTCTGATACCTTCCACAGCAAAGCAACCAGTGCAGCAAGTAACAGCAGTCCGGCAATGGCACTTCCGATCACAACCCCAATAGGTACTTCAGATTTTTCTCCTGGTTTTATTATTGTTAATGGAATCTACAACATAGCATACTGTAAGCCAAATGTGAATAAAACAGGTAACATATTTCTTGAGAATATTGTATGTGCTAATATCACTGAATTATTATCTCTTTTCCAAATAGTTTTTAGTAAATAATGTTCAAAAAAATTTAACAATCATGATAAACAACAATAATAAGAAATAACAGGCTAATAGAAAAAAAAAAAAAAGGGGGGGATATCGTAAAAAAAGGGGTTATCCATCCACACATAAATTTTTTCACATAAATGTATCGTATACAATGTTTATGGCCTCAAAAGAAGATTGGTAGGACATACTAAGGAGCTAGTGAAAATATAACAGGTGTTTTTACCAAAGTGAGAATTTAAAGTGAATTTCAAATTTAAGGTCAAAATCGACAAATGCTGAAATTTAAATCAGCTATGCATTTACCTCAGCTACCCTGGCCTTAAATTTTATTATTCTTATATGTACCTTTCCTGGTTTCATACTGTGCTATTATTATTATTATTAACAGTAATATTAACAGTAATAGTGGTGCAATTGAGAACTGCTGAAAGGTTGGGATAGGGCCGGGGTTTGGGCTTATGTAAACTCACATAATTTAAAAATATATATATATATATCACAGTGAATTCTTAATTATTTAATTAATTTACTCTTCTTCATCATCACTGTTTTCTATACAGTTTTATATTACTCAGTTGGTCCTGCTTAATGTCAGTGCATTGCGCAATGTATAGCAGGTGGGACACGAGAATAAAATATGAATAATTTGCTGTCATACATGCAGTCAAGAAAAAAAATGAAGATACAGCGCACTCCCTATCTACTAAAGAGCCACTTTGGTGCTGATTTTATACGTTTTATTAATCTAGGCAAAAAATAATGGGGATTTAGTTACATTATATGATCATACATTGCATAAGCCTGATACAGCGTCAATGTACCCCATCTTTGGCAGGTCCTACTCTAACTGCCAACTGTCTGCTAAATGAGCTACTCACTTGGGGAAATCCTTCCATCTCGAGTTCTCTGCAGTACAGGGCCAAATAGCACCTCATTTAAGCATGCTCTGGTGAGTGCAACCAACCCCCTGTTTTTTTCATATATACATGCAGTCAAAACATTGATTTTATCTCAATCAAACATTTAATATATTCTGCCTCTGAAATAAAAATTATTTAAAAAGGCAGTCTAAACATTATACCCTATAACATGCAGTAAAACTGTTTCTTGGATGTGGGCCAAACCATTTTTAAACAGTAAGGTCAAAATCAAGGGTCCCTGAAGCACCTCAACGCTGACACCTTCTTGCTTATTGCTAATGCTGAAGTGTTCAGCCTGGTAAAAGGTATTTAAATCTGGGCAAATGTAATATTATTATTGTTATGCAAGCCAAGGGCAGGGTTGTGGGTGTATCGAGAAGCCCCAGATTCAGTCAAGACAGTTTGAGAAGGATGCAGTGGTTATGGTGCTTTAATAACCCCTTAAAACATGACATAATAATGCATTCTGTTAGAATGAAACAGGAAATGTCAATAAAAACTAGGTGTATGAATATAAATTATTAATTCTTACTGTTAAATTGTCGTTGCTGATCACAAATATTTCTGAGTTAAAAGTTTCAATTTTGGCACTTGCAACCAGCTCTAAAGCCTGGAAAGAAGACTAAAGACAACAGAAAGTGAATTATCATCCTTAATAATAATGGTAATATTAATTTAAAATACATTAGTACATTAACAAAAACACTGTTTGAATTAGATTTTTTTTTAAATTTGTTTTATTAATGTTACTGTTTCCACTGCTTATGCATTAACAGACATTTCATCACATCTATTCTTTTTGTATACATCATTTGAAATATACAGCATATAATAAAATTAAAATCTCCCGCAGAACGCGCTAATCTCATATATAGCAAGTTCTCATTTCTGGATCATGAAATAACAAGTTCAATCAAATACTTACAGCTGCAAATGTGCCGTTCCAGATTCTGGTAGATATATTGACAAAGTAGTCTTCCCTGAGTTGCAGATCTTTAAGTGAGCATTTAATTGTTGTACATTTGGCAGTTTTACAATTCTTTAAGAAAAAGCAAAATTATTATTACTTAAATAGCATGCACTGGAGATATTTAGCAGGCAATTCAAAATAAACCATTATATTTGCCATTTATTGAGCCTTGCACTCCTGTCAATCATCTGTTTTAAAAGAAGAACTTGGCACTCTACTTATATCTTTAGAAATTAGAATTTTGTACAATTAATACATTGTGAAGATATATTAAAACATGGTAGCTAAGGCGAGTATGAAATGGGGGCAGGAAGAATTATTTTGCTGTTTTTTTTACGACAGCCAATCATGTCACCAGCCTCAAATGGGGGAGTGCCATGCATGCGCACTTTCACAACAATACGAAATAGTACTTTTGACACCAGAAGGCCTTCTTGGCCAACTCCCAGAGAACTACTGAACAATTTGCATTTGGGTGGAAATGTCTGGAAGTGGGATACAAGGGATAACCTGGAATGTTGAAATAGTGGCACAAAATCAGGACTGTCCAACCAGAATTGGGACAGTTGGCAAATATGAAAGAAAAAAGTCTTTATTCTCTGAATATGCAGCAACACATACAAACAAGAGATAATTAAACATCCAATGATAAAACAATATTTTAAGAGTAATAACATCACTTATTTTTCTATAAAAATGAACGGTTTTCCACTAAACAACACATTTTCATGACTTGAGAATTTACATTCAGAACTAAAAAGGCTGAGTCTTACCAATTCTTGTACATTTCTAAAGTTCTCTTCTTTGAACGATGGTGAATGTGATTGTTTTCCTAATTGCAGTGGATTTACTGGAGCATTGCATGTAACGCCATTATCCTTCAAAATAAATGAAGAAACAATTGTTAATATTTTCCACTGTGTTCCTTTCCAGCTGAAATGACCTCTTTAACTATGAAGCCCTTGCTTGTCCAAGAGATTCTACAGAAGCATATGTGTTGCCCAGTCAGTTCTACAAGCTGTTAGAAAATAATCCAATTTCTGTGATTTGATCTCTTTCACAGTGCACCATAATCACAAGATGTTCCAAAATATTTTCTCAAGAAGGTAACTGGAAATATGTGTGATTGAACATTAAGTGCTTGGTGGAATTTACAGCAGAGAAGGTTAATGATTCTACCAGCATATATCTCATATTTATCCATATGCCCAACAATGCTTTGCAATCCAGAATAGAGATTTTTGCATACCTTGGTTTTCTACCAAGACCTACTAAGTATTTCTGACACTGATTTAGAATTAGAACACAAAGTTAACCCATGCTTAGAGCAATAAACAGTTGAGAATTCAATTTAAATCACTATTTAGTTAATAGATCACTTTTAGAGTTATTCACTAAACTGTGAATTATCAACAATGTGTTGTGGAATTTTTTTATCGCATAACAACAAAAATAAAACCCACATTCTATAAGCACAATCAATTATATATTAAAAATTAGAAGAATTATAAGAAGAATTATATACAAAAATTTAGAATTATATACTGGTCGACTGCTCTAATTGTATAATTTATCACAGTGGTATAGTGTATAATTATATATTTATGTGCTTTAGGAGAGGTCTATTAAATAGTTAACATTCTCCAGTGCAGACAGCATTGCCCATCATGCTGGGCCCATGGGTTTTACAGTATCTTTATCCCACTCCCCACTTTCCCAAGTTATTTGATTGGCTCTGATTTGGAACACTTTATTGCCAGTGCAACTCCTGGTCTTATTTGGGGGTAAAGGGAGATAATGATGCAAATGCTGAACATATTGTACCTGATTGGTCTGAATGCCCGTGATGTACATTAGCGGATTGTCCCCCTTCGTAAACTCTGGTATATTGATGGTTATAAAGGCTCCACTAACTGGAATTGTTCCAGTACGGACCTGGAAAAAAAAATATGTACATGATTCAGAAATTAGTAAACAGATTGAACATATTAAAGGAAGACAAATCCTCTTTGGTAGATATATAGAAACTGGTATGTTCTGAAATGTCGTGCAATGGTGTAAAATGGGGGAAGTCACCAATGGAATCTACCTGCTGGTTCCACTGAAATCCAGGATGACTTTTATAACATTTCAGTGCTGCTAGTTTTTTATGCAATACGATGTGTTGTTTTAGTTTCCTATCCATTTAGCCTAACTAAAACTTATACCAAGTGCTATTTTATTTTATATGACGCTCCAAAGAGGTGACCTCATCTTCAAATAGTTCACCTTATATTTTTACTTATCTTTAACTGTTTCAAGTTTATTTTTTCATGTTAATTATTTTCAAATGTATTTTATCATTCAGGTTTATCTTCATTTTTTTTTTGAAACTTTAGTAATAATATAATACATTTTAGGACTTTTTTTTCAGTACATTGCAACAGCCGCCCCCCATATTTCCCACCATGGCAATCAAAGGGTTTTAGACAGCCTACTAGACCAATGTTTTTATATTATTATTGCATACAATAATAATTTAAATATGATAAATATTCAATAAAATTGTAATTGTAGAGATTTGACAAGGAATTTGCATATTAGAGGTTAAAATAGATGAGCTGGAATAGCTGAGTTAAATAGTTCAATATTTAATTTTTCAGTTTGGCTATTTTAATCCATATTTTATTATTTATTTTTTTATTATAGAATTAATTTGTACCAGTACTCTGCTTGGTATTGAAGTGTGTCAGTAAATGCTACAGGAGCAAACTTGTGGGCAATACTTATTTCCACCACCAGATGTCATGACTCTCAAACCAAAATGAGTCCTTATTAAAGATGCTGCAAAACTGAAGACTTAATTTGCGTGAAAATCAATAGGGTATCCTCACCATAGGATATTTAAAACACTTACTTGCAAATCGCCTTTTCTCTTTTGCTTAAATGGTAGAATTGTATTCATATTTTGGCATAAAATTTGAAATTTGCTGTGAACCTAAGATTAAATCCTAACAATTCATACTTGCGTGAATAACCCTGTGTATATGAGAACAAAACAATCCTACTTAATAATTCAATTCTCAGTTAAACAATATAAGTGAATTCACTGACCTTAAGTGTAAAGTTGAATTCTGGACCAATTTCATCAAAATTCTTAACCACAGAAAACACACTAGCATCAGGAAATACTTCGTAAAAGTTTATGTTGGTAGTCCTAGTAATTAATCATAAAATAAAAAAATTAAATATATATATATATATATATATATATATATATATATATATATATAATGCTTTCAGTACACAATTTGTGACGTTAAACAGATGTGAGAAAAATTCTCTTTTGCAGTGAAAAGTATACTAGTCACTCCAAATTAATAATTGGAAAAATATAGACTGTTTCCATATTGTCATACAAAAAACAAATGTCTCATAGGCTTGCTTTAATGCCAGTCTGGCATTACAATGACTAGGTGTCTAGAATATGACATCATATCCTCTCACACAGTACACATTTTGACAAGTCATCCTGTCATTTACATCTATTTGCAACATGTATCTTATATACTTAATTTATTGAACTTTGAGGCACACCAAAATCAATATTGTATCATCTATTTCTAGATTTTATTTGAGTGCTGTACTTTAATGTCTGCAAGACTCCATTTTGTGCACATACGCTTGATCTACAGTATATCACGTAATTAGAGAAACATCTAGACTATATTTTTTTTTTTCCAGAACATGACGCTTTATGAGTGGAGATTATGATATCAGTTCCTATTTTCTCTCTTTACGGAATTAATTGCTTTTTTACATTATTTAAAGTTTTAAAAGGAGGAAGCTGTTTAATATTAGTTGAAGAAGACAAATTAAAATAGAAAATCATGATACTAAGTACATTTTATATATTTATTTTATAAAACTGAAGAATACATCAATAATTCTTACGTTTGCAGAGACTAACAACATTATAAAATAAATATAAATAGATAACAGGGAAAGTAAACAACAGAAATTATTTATCACTGATATTTTCATACTTAATTTATATGTTGTCCTTCATCCAGAGACAGATTTGAAGTAGGTTTGAGGAAGAAATTGAAGTATTTAGACCAGGGATAGGCAACCTTCGGCACTCCAGATGTTGTGGACCACATCTCCCATAATGCTCTTACACCCATAATGCTGGCAAAGCATCATGGGAGGTATAGTCCAAAACATCTGTAGTGCTGAAGGTTGCCTATGCCTGATCTAGATTCTAGGTTGATAGAGATTTGTTTTTATTTTTTTCATTTAACTGTGGTACCATCTTTGGTCATTAGGGGTCTTTAGACTTGATGATTTCACTGTGACACATATGAGCATAAAACTGTTCCGAATGTTTTTCTTTTTTCTTTTATTTTATTTTATGGGGGTCAACATTATGCATTATTAAGCAAACATAGTAATGTCCTCGAAATAGAACCAATGGCAAAATGGTTTTATATTTATTCTAATGTGGCTATTATTTATATTTAAATTTTCTAAACTTTCATGCCATACATAAATATGTACCATAGCAAATACAGTAACTCAAAAAGAGATGCAGCGGCTACCCACAAACATAGGGGGTGGCCACAGAATCTCCCCTCCAATGTGGAGGATGGTCACCTAAACTGTGCTCCCTAGAAGGGGGTAACCCTGAAATAACCAAATAGAAATAGAAAGAATCCCAATACACTCCCCTAACAGGGAGAGTAATGGAAGGAAACATAGTAAGGTATAACAATAGCAACAACAAAAAAAAACACCCTATCTTTTATTACAAACTTGTAAAGGGAAATAGGCGAGCGATAGCTCAACATTAAAGGGACACTATAGGCACCCACACCACTTCAGTTCACTGAAGTAATCTGGGTGCCGTGTCCCTATTGAACTTAGTGCAGACAGCCACTGCAGGTGCTCCCTGGATATTAACAGACTTTTAGTCTGGTAACAGACGCTGGACGTCCTCACGCTCTGCATGAGGGCATCCAGTATCAGCTATTTCTCCAAAGGAAAGCACTGATTCATGCACATTAGTGTCCCCCTAGTCAGTAACGTTGGAGGAGGCAGAGCCGCAACCAGCTAATAAATAGGGGTGCGGGAGAGGGAGCTGTAGTGCCTGGAATACAGCTTTGCATTCCTGGATCTATAGTATCCATTTAAGTGATAATCAAATTGTATCCACCTTTGCTTCCTTGGATACAATTCGATTATCACGTAATGTTGAGCTATCTCTTACCTATTTTTCTTTACTAGCTTCTAATAAAAGATAGGTTTATTTTTTACCTTACTATGTCCCCCCATTTCTCTCTCTATTAGAGAGTGCATTGGGATTCTTTCTATTTCTATGTACAATAAACAATATCCGTTACTGCGACTAATCAGACCAAGGAAGTGCCTCCGTTGCATGTATAGTGAAGTCAAACATTACGGAGGACAACTACACACAGAGAGCAGACCTTTTAACTCTGGTTAGGGCTATGCAACAAGATGTAAAATTGCTACCTCATCCTCCGTATTCATTTTATACATGTACTCACTTCAAGTCAAAATAGAACCTTCAACCCGTTATAACTATATCCAAAGTTAAAGCTTGCCATGAAGAATATTATATGTGTATTCCTACCAATAATGCCTAAATGCCATTTGTGTAGAGTTATAGATGTATATTTATATATTGATAAATTGTATATTTCAGACAGATACTGTAGTTTAGCATTAATAGTAACCTAATCGTTTCAAAGTAAACAAGCAGATTTTTCCCACAGAACTCCACAGAAGGGGAATAACCTCCAAAAACATGGAATACTTCATCATTTTAAAAGCTCTTATTAATGTTTCACGATCTTAACTGAGTTCATTTTTAATCCTCTGTAATTTCCAGTTTAGTAAACAGAGCTGAAAATGAAATGTCGGTATAACAGTTATAGAATAAAAGCCCAAATCAGCTATTTTCCAACTGACAATGCTGGCATAAATGTTTAGTTTTTTGTCAAGCCTTTATTTTTCCCAGTTTTATTTGGTAAACCCTTTTCATAAGTAGTTACATTTCTAAGTGGTGAAAACTATCCCCAGAAGAGTACACAATTCAAATGAATTGTCACAGCAAACATAGACTGAGCTATACTTCACCTTGTAAAGTGGATCTCTGAATCATACTGAACTGGGATAGATATGTTGACCGCATTGTCTCCTTCATAGATTTCCTTACTTTCACTGAAACAAAAATACCAGCTTCTTTAGTCATATGAAAATATACAGTGCAATGCAGAATATTCAGATTTCTCCACATTTCTCATTTCAATGAACTATCATTGGCAACTTAAAAATGTTGTTCCATCGAAAATGTTTTTAGAAACTAACACTCAAAATCAGCTACTGTATTTTAAGGTTTTACGTTGCATTGGAAAAATGATTCCAGGAAAAAAAATTGAATATGCCATGGTGTAAGTAAGCAACCAAATCGCACTTTGGAAATGTAAATACAACCGCGATTACGGAGCAATTACCATGTAAACCAACAGCATTTCACACTTTGTAGTTGACATAGCACCTAATTTGCCATCTTAACCCCTTAAGGACATATGACGGAAATATTCCGCCACGATTCCCTTTTATTCCAGAAGTTGTGTCTTTAAAGAGTTAAACATATCCTCTATGTTTAACCACTTAAGGACCAAACTTCTGGAATAAAAGGGAATCATGACATGTCACACATGTCATGTGTCCTTAAGGGGTTAAAGATACACTTTAGGTTGAAGGAGACAAACATTTTCTTAATGTAATGCTTAAAGCCCCTTCTCCCCTTGCTCCTTTTGCAGGGTCTCATATTATGCTCCTCAGTCTCTTTCGACTTCCCCTCTGCATATCTTTCACACTTATTGTACATATGTATTAATGTCAATATCAAGTCGTTATTAATGTTATTGAACATTACATATTTACATCTCTTTATATTACATTGCCAACATTATTTTGGAAAAAGTAAAATTAAAATAAAATTATACCTTTGAAGCTCCTGCATTCGCTGCCCATCCCCACGTTTACATTTTCATGTATTAGTATTTGTTATTTTAAGATAACTAAAAACATACCTTGAAGCCTTGAAGTATATAAATGCTTTGGTCTGAAGATATTTCAGGTTAAAATCAAACCCAATGTCAAACGTGACCTACACAAACAAACAAATATTATTATTATTTTTATTATACATGTTATTAAACTTAAATGTCTAACATGTCCCATAGATATTACATTGAACAAGAAGAATGGTTGCTAATGCATCATTTACCACAATAGGTCTAGATGTAGGACATATCATGACCTACAAAGTACTATTAATGAAAATGTAACCACCAAGAACAATCCAGATTTCTGGTTCCCAGAAAAATAAAACAGTTAAAAATGAATGGAAAAATGTATGCCATATATATGTGTCTTAAAATATTCCCCAACACATTTAATTATTTGCTACATTACTGAAATTCCTTTGAAAGGGACACAATAGGTACCAAGACCACTTCAGCTCAATGGTGGGGGCAGTGAGAATCTTAAGAGAAACTGCAATGTATCCATTGCATGGTTTAGAATGGCTCTATTGGCTTTCTTCCAGACAACCACAAGTGGTGCTCTCTCGATTCACATGGAGTTTAACACAGTGAAATGACGCTGGATTTCCTTACGCTTTGCATGAGGAACTCCAGCATCTTTAAGTAGGGGAATACCAATCCTGAGGTCCCCATGCACTGGAATCGGGTATGTGAAAGAATTTTAATCTTTTCTTGATAGGGGTGGGACCAGGAAGGAGTGGAGGAACAGGGACACTATAGCGTTAGGAATACAGTTTTGTATTACTAACACTATAGTGTTCCTTTAATGAACATAGTTGCAATGGGGCAATTGTATACTCCAAGGCTATTTGAATAATGGATAATAAACACTTCTGTCACAGTTGAAAAAACTAAAGTATGAACATAATAATTATTGAATAAAATAAAGTTTACCTTTTGATCTTTTTTCAAAAAAGGAAAGCCCACCAAACAGCTGATTGAGTTTTGTACAGAACCAACTTGACATAATACTTCTGTTCCATCACTCTGCAATGTGATCAAGACATAATCAGCCTAGCTCCTAAATAATTGTCAAGCGTCAAACATTTTCTCTATAATGGACATTTGAGATTTTAAGCATTATAACCACTAGAGTGATTATGGTGCAGAGAATGTGTTTGTCCACTTTCGCTGCATATGCTACAGCTGCTATTGTTAACACAGATGTTCTAACCTCTCCATTAAAATGACACTCCATGAAGGAAGTAAATGTATCCCAATTTATGTAATGAATAAAAAAGTGCAAGAAAACTGAATTATTATTATAACAAAAAATTGCTGTCTGTCTTCCATGTTCTTGCTCACATAGCAGCAACAAGAAAGTAGGTAGTCGACTGTCAGACAATCATTTCTCTTACATACAAATGCACTGGGCAAGCATTCAAGTGACAGCATGCAAGAGTGCAGAATGCAGTAGTGGTTATGGTGCTCCAAGTACCTTCCCAGTGTAAGCTGTCAGACTGTTTTAGTGCAGTTTGATGCTTACTTGGTTCTCGAACTCAAGATGCCAGGTGCTAATGCAAGGGTTCATTCATTGACTGAGAGGGTCAACTAAGTGCTCTCTGAATGAGTTGAATTTGTTTCAGTACTGGACAAAACTGACATTCTGCTTCTCCAACTTCTGAGTAGATTGGATACAGTTCAGTCAGCTGGCAGGAACCATGTTACATGTCATACCATGGCAAAATGGTTTGACACATTATGCAGGAACGTCGCCAGGGTACTTTTGGCACCATAACCACTACAGCAGCCGGGAGAGGTTGTGTTGTTTGGATTGTTGAATAAACTACTTGTGTTCGCTATGCTAAGACAGTGCAGGAACATTCCTATACTATCACTTATAACAGGAAAACAAAGAAGACAAATCAATAAGTATTGTCTATTTTATAGGAAGAATTTTAAAATACGAAACACTATGCGGAGATCAAATAAAGATACTTCTCCAAACACAATACACGCTTAAAGTAAACATAATATTACAGTTTAACATTAACTGACAGCATCCTCTTAAACAATTAATATATAATTTATTATAGAAATTAATTATGTCATTTATTGCTTTATACGATTTTATCTAAATACTTAACTACTCTCCAATACTGACACCAGCACCATTATCTGGAGACTGTAGGTGTTATGCCCCATCCTTGTTCCCTCCCTCCTCCCACCCTTCCCCTAAATGATCAGGGTGCAGCCAGGTGGAGAATGGGCAGAGTTACACCGCATTCTTCCATCTGTAACAAAGTTTTTTCAAGTGGAACAAAGCTGCCAAACCTGGAGGCTGCGGGCGCACCCTGGCAGGTTTCCACTTATATTGTTTTATGCACCTCCCAAGCATCCTTGAATCCTTTGCTGATTTAACCTTTACTACATGTACCTGAAGACCATGCCAGAATTATTTCATATATTAAGTGGAAAATATTAAAATAATCAGCTACTATCTAGAT
Organism: Pelobates cultripes; assembly: GCA_933207985.1. NCBI lineage: Eukaryota > Metazoa > Chordata > Amphibia > Anura > Pelobatidae > Pelobates > Pelobates cultripes. Next base: position 259,337,327 of record OW240916.1, read on the forward strand.
AAAAATTATAAATCCAAAACCATTAAACCATGGATTATGTTTCATCTTTTGCAATAAATTACATAAATGAGTTTAATCAGATTCATTTTTTTTTTTTACATTTTATGTATATTGGTACTTACTGGAGAAGTTGAAGATGCAAAGAAGAGGTTTTCTGAGAAAACAACATTCAGCTTAGTGTTGTAGGCATTTTCCTCTTTGTTGGTTAGTGTCACTTGAAATAGTAACTGTCTGTTTTTATTACTGATTATGTATGGCAGTGTGCTGTTAGAAGGAAACACATTAAAATGGTATTACTTGACCAAGAACATTTAACGACAATAGATAGATGGACAGACAGACAGACGTATATACATTATCAAGGTGTCACTGCCGAAACACTGTATCCTTTTTTTTCATTTTGTCCAATTAAATACTAGTTTTGCCTTCACGCTACATTATGACTCCTGTGACCTTCCATTTTTAAGATTTTTCTGGTGGATGGCGGACCACAGAGCTCCAACTAATATGCTACTTGTGTGCAGCACTCCATCTACTTTAGGTCTAATTCTAAGGCAGGGGTAGGACAACATTTCTTATGACCTAAGCGATAGCAGGACATACAGAGGAACTTGGAAGACAGAATGTGTTAATTTTCTCTCCTTAGCTTCTCTCTAGTATTATTATCAAGAGAAAGATTAGTTCAAATGGTTGCAGATTGCAGCTGCTACCCAGAAGTCTAATTACCAATAATCTCTGGGTGACCATACCAAGTATGTCTCAGTACTGATCGCAAATTAGGGCACTCCATATTGCACAGTGCAAATCAAACCATGCGTTATGGAAAATAAATGCATAGATAGTGTTACCCACCATGCTGTATACAGGTTTTATGATCTGCCTGTTTAAGTAATGAACAGGTCAAGTAACATAAAGAGGATATGTAACTGTGAACTGTGCATTATCAATCATCAATGGTTGTTGGTGATATTTTCGGACAAGTCATCAAGGGTTGTAGGGGATAGTTTGGGACATTATAAGAAATCATGATAAAGAAGGTTGAGTGGTTTGTTAATGTCTCTAGAATCTCGAAAGAGAGCTCCCACCCCCATAAGAACCTTAGCTCATTTAAGTTGTTATAGGGATAGGAGTGACCATTTTGTGAGTGCCCACCAGTGATACCCTCTGGCTTCTTTTCTTTCTGTGCTGCAGTATGAGGAAGCATAACCAGTGGCCAGGGATAGGCTGAGAGAGTTAACTGTATTTCTTAGACTATCACTGGCCACTGAATCAGAGAAATAACACATATTGTTTCTATCAGTGACTTTTCCATTATTGAATGAGTGGAAAGTAGCTGCAATGTAAGACCGAGCCAAAACACTCCAGTCCCCTTTACAACTTAAATGAGCTTATGTTGTTATTGGGGTGGAAGTGAATATGGCATTATTTTCACATAATGCTTTAAGACTAGGGGCCTCAATGCCATACAAAATGTATTTTTCAGCATTCAACATTTTTTAGTTATCCACATAATTTTCTTAACTCACTTAGAGAATTATACACTATATAACATATTTATGTTGCACATAACATACTTATTTTAATGTTTACTGAAGTAATAACTGAACTTACACATCACTTGGTTTCTGAGTAATCTGTAGAGAAAGATCCGAGATGCAAACTTCATCCTCACCACAGTCCTTCAGAAATGGGATCTTGTGAAACAAACAAAAGAGGAATCATATATACAAGGTTATACACAGTCAATGCAGACTAACGCAAAGATGATACATTGAAAATTACTTTGTTCGAGTGTACATCTATGCAGGAGGGACTAGATGACAATAGACAATCTGGTCTGGCACTTCCGTAACGTAAAATAGGCAACCTCCTTAGGGAGCCAGAGAGAGCACATTGGCCGGCGACTTGGATTTTTTTTTAAATACCTGCAGCCTCACCTCACTCTCCCTGCTCCTTTCTACACATATCGAGTTAGCCATTCTCTTCTGATGATATCAGGGAGATGTGACTTTTGCTGCCCTTCCTCCATACTCCCCTGCATTCCTGACTCCCACAGCATGGTGGCAGAGTCTACCACCACTCTAAAGGAAGATAGAGGGCCCTACTTCCCTAGACGCCCACATTCCTGTGGACAGCCCTGCAGACATGGAGCTGGACAGCCACCTGGAGAGCCTCCTCAATGCCCTACAGAGCCTCTTAAGCCATATGGCAGCACTTGTAAGTTAAATACCCCCTTTACAACTTATCTCATATTCCAAAAGCCCTCTCTCCCTCTGTCCTTCTAATCTTCTGTCTTGCTTGCCCTTTTGTCACCCAGTCCCCACCATGTTTCAGTCTATCAAACTAATCCCTTATTTGGTTGGCAGGATGTTGAATGTTTATGTTTTGATATACCCAGCTATAAATTTCACTAGTGTTTTCTGACACAACTCTAGAACATATTGACAAGAAACTGCAAAAGAAAACGTATGGGGTGAGGGAGTGGTGATGGCAAAATGCACCCTCGCCTGTGTAGACAAAAATCCTTGCACTGGCCCTGTAAGCAATGTTGGGTCTTTGAAAGGGCTGTTATTGTGGTAGTTAATGTGGTAAAATAGGCAGCATATAATAAAGGAATATTCCAGTCAACTAAAGCGGGTAATGTCCCTGTTCATTCAAACTTATCTTATAATAGTACCGATTTCAAGAGAAGTGTCTGATCAGACACAAGTCATCAGTACTGATGACTTCACAAAGGGACGAGCGGAGTAGCAGAGAGGAGAATCTCCCAGAGCTGGAATAGAAGTGAGTTTTAACTGATTTCTATCTTTTACTTTAATTAAAGTGTTCCTTTAAGGTTAATAAAAATGGAAAGTGGTAGCAATATATAAACAAAAGATATGCTTATATTCAAATATACATGCATTTCTTCACTTACAAACCATTCACTTGAGGCAGATGAATATGGGTTTAAGACGGGACTTGTTCCAGGCTTCTGATTTGCAATATTAATCCGTAGAGCAAGGGCGTTCTCTGAATCAGAAGTCTCCTGTTAAGATAAAAATGGTTTGTAACAATCCAAATTCGAATTAAATCTACAGTTACATCAGGATTGAGTCCACCACTAGTCCACGAAGAACCCTTCCAGCACAAGATCCCTTTTCTCTTTACATCACATTGCATCCTCACTCCTCACTTCCTTCTGAGCACTGTCGTTATTATTTAGAATATAAGCACCCTTTTAGACCACTCTCTTTTATCTGGATCAATCTTACCTATTTCAGCAAGCCTTCCAATAACACCATTGTTTAAGCATCCATATTAAATCCCTCTCAGCACACATCCCTCGTCATGCCAATAAGTAGCTCTCGTGTACTTCTCATTTTTCTTCAGTCTCCCCATTTTATATTTCCTCTTCTACAATTTACTCAGCTTTCGTTCTCTGGCCCCTACTTTATTATTGCACAATAACAGTTGAGTTTTGCTGCTCTATTGGCATGGTTAAAATGCTTTTTCACTTGCAATAAATATTTACACCATAGGGGATGATCTGCCAATTATCATCTCCTTCCTCTTAATGGGCAGAAAGTTTGGGTTTAAAGGGACCCTGCTGATGGCCCACTCCTTCATTTACAATGTGGTTAAAGGGAGACTAAAAATAATATCACTAAGGGAGAATTTGCCATTGGGCATTCATGTCTGATGTGCTCTATACACATGCCAAGGAATGCAGTTCCTCAGCATTGGAATGTTGTAAAAATAATTAAGCATGCTGGTAGATGGCCATTCCCATGACCATGGCCAGTCCCATGGTATGGTAATTAAAGCTCTACCCCATAATATGTTTCCCTATTCCCAATGGTGTCAGGGGATTTCTAGGCTACCGGATACTATTACAATTTCCCTGTAGCCCTCTTATTAATATATAAATATATATATGGGGATATTGGTGACCAGCGGTATTATTATATTTCTTATTTAAGTTAATTTTATTATGAAAAATAAAAAAATAAGGAGGAGAATAAATCTATTACAACATTCCTGAAAAACATGGTATATCCATCAACATGGGAAACATATAAATGGTTAGAATAAAACAACAGAATAATAAAGGGCTTCAAGAGAGAAGGTGGGGGAAAGGGTAAAGGAAGAAAGAAGAAAGGAAAAGGGGGAAGGTGTAAAAATGGAACCCTGAGTATAGAGCGAAAACAAAGTTGCAGGCTAATGTAGCTGTGTCATCCAGATGTAAAAATTCAGTTTTTGATGCACTGAACTTCACTATTAACTGTGCAAACGCTACTGTATATATTACTTTAGACACAGTGTTCATTAATTATTATTAAACCTTCTCATTTTTGGAGGAAAAAGAAAGAAAGAATACAATGTGCGCCGAGAGAAATATTATGCCTTACCTGGACATTAAAAATATGTTCAATACATGTTTCCTTATTACTGATCTGAATATTTTTCTGTATAAACCGGTCGCCACCTTCTTTAAATTGTCCTCTAGAAGTTACTCTGGATGAGAGTAGATCAGCATCCAATGTAGCATTATATGAGATAACTAATAAAAGAAACAAACAAGGCACTCAAGCCACAATCCTGAATTTGCTGCCAATTTGTGGTTACAATAAACACGTACAATCTAGGCCAAAATAATCAAACTAGAAAAAATCCCAATATTGACAATATTTATTGTTTGGTGATTAATAATCCCAAAAGTGATTTGTGAAGGTCATAAGGAGGAAGTGCCTCTAGGGGCTGTCAGTTTGATAGTAACTAGATATCTGTTCTAAATCTTGGACTTCCCCAAAAAAGCTATGTTTTACATAATCAGAGCTAAGGGATATGATCTATATACCAAAACAACAACATTAACTATTTTACTGTAATGGAATGTTTAGGTGCTTAGAGAGTCCTTCTACTTTTACAACAATTGTCTGGTGATTTTTTTTTTTTTTTTTGTATTTATGGTATGCTTTATAATGATTCATAGTGATCATATATTAACTCAGTAAGGCATTCATAAAAAATACTCAGAAATTATAGTTTTACAAAAAATATAGTGTCTTAGGACAGTTTCATTAGCAAAAGCTGTAGATAAAGCTAAATATAATTTAATTCATAAATAATCATCTTAGATCTACTGCAGACTTCTGTTCTCACATATGCTACCAATATCAATTCTACAACTGTTATTCAGTATGCTACAGATACCTGTTAAAAGGGGCATTGTAAGCACCAAACCAATTTGTATTTATATTGCCTACTTACCCACTTGGTTTGGGGAATTAGCAGGTCTAAACACAGAGCTGAAACATATTCTTACAGATACTTCACAGTTTTTGTTTGTGAGGATGATCTGTTCTGGTGTAAATGAAGCTTTCACTGTCACATCAACTATCCCCTGTGACCTAAAAGACAAATTAAAGTGCAAATGTTTTTCTATTTTAAGAAAAATATTGGAGGTTGAAAAAACACATTTGGCTTTTTGTATCTTTCACAATGTTTTGTAACATTTTAAATATTGAACTTTGCACACAAAAAAATAGGCACAATTAAATCTATTGTATGACTTTATGAACTGTCTACTAGAAAAGGGTTGTCAACTGTTAGACCACTGGACCACTGTCTGCTTGCATCTCTCGAAAATTGTTAATTCTTTTCATGATGCAACTAGTATGCTGCCTTTCTTGTGATGATTCATCACAACTTCCACCTCCTCAGTTGTATTTCCCCTTGGCGAAAGCTGAAGGACGGCTAAGGAGGCATTGGGCTGGTGCAGAAGGAGCCACTTGCATCACTAGACAATCATTAGTTCTTTTAATGATGCAGCCAGTATGCTGCCTTGCATCTCTCAACAATCTTTAATTCTTTTAATGATGCAGCCAGTATGCTGCCTTCCTCATGGCGCATCGGCACAACATCCACCTCCTCAGGCGTATTGAACACTTGGTGAAGGCTGAAGGACGGTTCGGGAGGCATTGGGACAGTGCAGAAGGAGCCACTGCCATTTTAGGTACAATCTGCTTGCTCCACAACTTGTTCCAGAATGCAGCAGAGAATCTTGGATGTACCTCCGAAGGTAACACCGGCTTCTGCAGCAGCACCGTGGCTACATGGTAAGCTTGCAAGCCTTTAAGATGGGGACCGGGATCACCCTCACCAGTCCAAACAGGAAGGCGGGTTGCAGGGTGCCTGGACCATGCTCGAAGCCTCGCCTGCGCAAGACTAGGAGATTGGCTGCCTCTTTCGGTGCCTGCTAGGCCCTAACAATAATCGGTTTCTGGAATGAATGTAAAGACTATGGGATGCATTCTCAGAGTGGTCAGTCAGAGTGTGTAGCTCTCATTGTGATAAGCCAGAAAAATTACTTTGTTGAGTGCTCTCTGGAAACATGTCCAGTCAACATGATAGTCAGGCACTGCCCCTCTTTTAATTTATTTAATGCCAACATGTTAGATGCCAAGATAAAGGGTACCTATAATTTCAAAAACTACTATCATTATTTTGTGATTATTGGTTCCCTTCTGCCCATCTCCATTTGCTGATATAAACAAAGTGTGAATACATTCTATTTAACACCCATTTAATATATAAAATGAATGTGACATATTGCACTATTGTAATTATTTCATTTTTTTGCGTTTTTTGAGTATTGTTTATTGAACATCTACTACTGTTTACTCAAGTTATGTAGTATGTAGTAAACAAGTCAACTTATATGAAAAATCTTACATAGCTTACCATAGTTGAATAACTGTATCAAAAGCGCCAACTGACATGTCTGTAATAGAATCACCATTCAAATCTCTGTGCCCATCCAGCGATCTTCCAAAATATAGGAGTGGTTTGCTGAATGAGGAACCTAGGATTTTCTGCAAGTTGAAGAAATATAGTTATCCATTCGATACTTTGTATTTGCATACAATACATTTTTACAAAGATAAGTACAACTAACAGTATTTTCAAAATTAACTATTTTTAAGATAGTCAGCAGGATATAGAACCCATAGTCTCTCTTCACACATAGACTATTTTAGTTCAAGTAGACAAGCCACAATAAACTTCCTGAATGAATCAAGCTGATTAAAAACAAAAACAAACAAAAAAACAAAGAAAAATCTGTACTTTTCAATCCAGAACTGCCTATAGGGAATTATTAATAAATCTTTTTGAAGTGGAAAAAGCTTGTCAATAAAAGTTAATTCACAAAGAACCAATGTCCATGTGTGGAAAACCTAGCCACTTTAAGACTTATTGCATAACATCGGAATTGTCTGCTTGCATTGTGTATAGGAATGTATTTGTGCATGTGGAAAGCCGCTAGCATTCCTATGGTAGTTTCACAAACAGTGACTTTAAACACTGTTCGTGAAACAAATAATGTACCGAACGGGAGCCCACACGTAGACAGTCGTGTGGCGCCCATTAACCGATTGCAACATTGTTGCAGTCGGTAGTTAATTGCCTTTCTAGGTGGCCGTCGTTCGGCTACCGACCACACGGCAGTCGGCCATCTTGGATCCTTTGTTAGCCCAGCGATGTTTGGTCGTCGAGCGCCTGGAACTAAAATCGGCTACTTGGCGGCGCGAACACCGCTGGACTTCCAGGCCGTTCGGGAGCCCTGGTCTTTCGGTATTTGGGTTCCCAATAGGTATTCGGTACTTTGAGGGGAATTTGATATGAAAGTATGTTTTGTGCGGCGTTCGGTTATTTATGCTGGGATCTGATCGGTACTTTCATGAAGTGTGCACTCAGACCCCAGCTATCTACCGAACGGTCATTTATTACAATCCCACGAATAATGTTAAAGTTATACATTTTCATGTTAAAACCCGGTTCTGCTGTACGGAGGGATAATCCTCTTAACAGGATATTCTAGTGGGAGTATCCCTCACGTACAGCAGTGCATGGTGGGATAATTGCTCTGTATATTCAGTTGCCCATGTAGCCCTCTACTGTAATACCCCTGTGAAATGACTAAGGAAACCCCTTGCATGGGGAATTGCATAAATACTGGAGCTGTGAATAAATTTGTCAGTTGACTCCCAGAACTGTGTTTCGTCCGGTTACTGGGGGATTTGGGATATTGCCTTCTTTTCCAGCGCTTTACTTTGGATTACTTTCTGTACCAGCGGAGATCTTGGGATTTAATATTGCAGCTCCGCTACACCATGCTTGTCCTTAAAGAAAGGCAAAGCCAGGGCAAATAATGCAAATGAAGAGGGGGAATAGAAACAATGTCTCTGTATGCTTTCTCTATGCTGATTGCTAGTTGCAAAGGACGAGCTTATAACAATGACTGACATGGAGTTAAGATGGAGGCATCCAGTTGCAGGTTAAGGTGATTTTTTCTATATTTAATTTAAAATTTCACATCTCTTAAATGCATATGTTAAATACAGATATAAAATAAACAACTACAACCACACAACCCATCTGCTTCAACTTATAACAACCAGTATTTATCATTTAACAATCTGAACAAAACAGATTTTTTTTAAAAGCAGTCTCTTTTAAGTAGGCTACTTTTAAGTGGGAGATCAATATCCTGGCTTCCCTTGAAGAAGGCAAAATTGTGGACAAAGGATGCATGGATTATTGGGGTGGTGAGGGGGCTGGGGATGACCCAGCTGTCATAGTCCATATTGGTACCAATTATAATGTCAGAGGAAAATGGTGAGTCCTAACGAATTACTTCAGGGAATTAGGAAGTAAAAAATAAATTGTTTTTTTGTATTATTTTGGATCAACAACAAAAACAGATGTGAAAACGACTGAACTTATGGTCTCTTTTCAGCTATGTAACTATGTAACAATATAAGTGGCTTACCTGCGAATATTTGGTTCTTATTGTATTTTTGTTCCCATTGAAAACATAAATTGCTCCAATATTTTCATTTTCCAATGGTGCTCCAACAACCACATCATTAAAACCATCCAAATCAATATCTGAAATTGCTGATATAGCTGCTCCAAATCTAGAGTTATCTACAATTTTTGGACCTTCCAACTGTATACGTTGATCTAATATTCCCTATACAAGAAAAACATAAAACTTTAAATGGTAGTAAAAATAGATAATTCAAAATACGTAGAATAAATCCAACATAAAACAATACTCATGCATGTCCAAAGAGAGCTGTGAAATGCACTGGCCTCTGCATTGGTATCACGTGTATTACCTTGGTCACTGAAAACATATATACTTGTCCTTCCTCTTTTTTGAACGCATTCATGTACATGGGAGCTCCCACCAGGAGAACATCTGTCACAGAATCTTTGTCAACATCTACAGCGCATAACACACTTCCAAAATATGAACCAATCTGTCAGGGACATAATCATTAATAAAGTTAAAATATAGAAAAAAACAATAATTGGAATCTACCAACAGATATATATTGCTATTTGTGCATTTGAACCTATTCACTGGATTACCACCCGTTTTCTCCTGTGACATCAGAAAAATAAGTAAAACTTTATTTTGATAAGATTTTTAAGCATTTTTTGAGGGGGGGCATAGTGGGCTAAAGATAATAATGCTCAGTAGGTCATTATTAAAGGAGTAACAAAATGGAAACCCTTTAAATCCAGTTTACACATATCCATACTGCCCACATACAATGAACCCATGTCATGTCATCTGTCTTCACTCCCTTCCAGATCGTATGTGATCAGCCTATCCACTAGTGTCAGTAAAGTAGCAGAAGGGAAATGTAACTCTTCTATTAGGAGAATGAGATAAACCAAGACAAGGAGAAGGAGAAACTGACAAAGGATAATGGACAAATAAAGAAGAGGAAGTATTGGATGGACAATTAATAAGGGGAGAGTGGAAGGTTATTACTGTGAAACAATTAAGACATAAGAGAGAAATACAGTAAATCGATGAAGACGAAGAATAATAGGACACAAAATAGTGGATGGTGGAGACAGTGGGGGAAGACCTTAATACTGTTTGAGTGAATTTAGAAAGCAAGAGCAAACAAGAGAGATTGAAGTAGGTCTGGATCGCAATCAGAAATGAATAAAATAACAAGGATATTAACCAAAGCAAGAAATTAAAGTGAATTTCACATTTAGAATCAAACCGGAATAATTCTCTAAGTCTGTCATGCTTCCAATCTACCTACTTTGCTTTAATTTAGAAATTCACTTTTAATTCACTTTGAATTCTCGTTTTAGTGATTAACCATTTTAATTAATGATCACACTAAGAATTAGAATTAAAAATGAAAATAATGGAAAGAATGACTATAGATAAAATCTAGAGGCTTCAGTTCTAACCACATCCTATTTTATTGACCTTCTCTAACCATCCTGTTCAACGTTCAGTAATATCATATAATCCAAAGAGATTGGCATAAATGAGCATTGGTTATCATTCATACACTCTGTACCCAACATATATGCAGTTGGCCCACTATGTATGTAGACCTACCTGTTCCCCTTTCTGAATCTGTATAATTGTTATATTTCCTTTGTTATTAATGGAATACACCACAACCTGACCAGTATAGTTATTTCTTGGTGCTCCGGCCACAAAATGTACCAAGTCTGCCATGTTAAGAACAGCAACAGAATATCCTAGAAGAAATGGAATCAAAATAAAAAAAATGGAAACCACCATCACTCTAGCCAATACACATCACAAAAAAATTGCAAGCTAGAATTGTGGATAATTAGAACATCGGTTTCGGCTGAGCCATTTGTTCAGAAATAAATTTTTGGGGTGGAAAGCTAAATATCTGCCATGTGTCAGTTCGGCTCGGCAGAATTTCAGTAACAAAAAACTGATTTGAAAAATTATCAGACAAACCAAAAGGATGCGAAAATGGGCCAGTTGGTGTACTCAAAAATATACTTTAATATTACAAGTATATGTTATTTTTACATTTTGCAGTACACTGATAAGAGCATTTTCCCACCATATGGTTCAAAGATCAAGTGTGAAAGCAAAAACAATACAGGGAGGAAGAAGGAGAGCAGTAAAAAAAATAAAATCAATATTTGTTTTTTATCATATATTTAACCCCTTAACGCCGTTATGGCGTTCTATGCCGTCCCCATTTAAATGGGCTTTAAAGCCGTTGCGGCGGCATAGAACGTCGTAATGGCTTGCAGCCCCAGGAGGTGAAATGTACTTACCTCCGCCGCGATCCTCTTCGGGAGGACTGCCTGACAGCCCAGGCAGCCCTCCCCTCCCTGGATCTGCCAGCAGGGGGACTGTCTGAAATGTCAGACAGTCCCCCTGCTGGTGGGAAGTATAAAAAAAATAATTAAACATGTTAAAAATGAATTACATGTATATATATATATATAAAATATATATATAAAATATATATATATATAAAATATATATATAATATATATAAATAATATATATAGATCTTATATATATGTAACGTCATACATAGTATATTTTAATGTTATTATAAGTACATATATTAGTATTAAAATACACTTAGAATGACGTTACATAAATATAAGATATATATATTATATATATAATACATCTATATATATTTTATATTTATATATACACGTATAATTACAATTTTAAATAACTATAATAATAATAAAATAAATAAATAAATAAAATATTTTTTTTAAACATTAAAATAAATTATATATACATATGTAATTTCATTCTAACTGTATTTTGTTAATATTTATATATATATATATGTAACAAAATACACTTAGAATGACATTCTATATATATATATATATATATATATTAAATACAAATAAACGCAAATATATATATACAGATAAATATATATAATTACATAAATAACTACATAAGTATACATGTAGACTTTAAATACATATATATGTATATATATTAAAATTCTATGTGTATATTTAAGTAATATTTTAAAATAATTATGTGATTTAATTAATTAGAATTTGATTGACATGCCTGGCAATCCAGGCAGAAAGTGCAGAGAATTTGAATTGCAAGCACTATATTTAACCCTGTAACTTTCCAAGACACCATAAAACCTGTACATGGGGGGTACTGTTTTACGCGGGAGACTTCACTGAACACAAATATTAGTGTTTCAAAATGGTAACTTGTATTACAACATTGATATTTTTAGTAATAGTGATGTTTTTTTAATTTTTCACACATTAACGGCACTTTTACTGACGATATTATTGTTGTAATATGTTTTTACTGTTTTAAAACACTTATTTTCAGTGAAGTCTCCCAAGTATAACAGTACCCCCCATGTACAGTTTGTATGGTGTTTTGGAATGTTAGAGAGTCAAATATAAGGCTTGCATTTCATTTTTTTTGACATTGAAATTTGCCAGATTGGTTATGTTGCCTTTTGAGACCGTAGGGTAGCCCAGGAATAAGAATTACCCCCATGATGACATACCATTTGCAAAAGTAGATAACCCAAGGTATTGCAAATGGGGTCTTTCCAGTCATTTTTAGTAGCCACTTAGCCACAAACACTGGCCAAATATTTGTTTTTTGCTTTTTTCACACAAAAACAAATATGAATGCTAACTTTGGCCAGTGTTTGTGACTAAGTGGCTACTAAAAAAGACTGGACATGCTCCAGTTGCAATACCTTGGGTAGTCTACGTTTGCAAATGGTATGCCATCATGGGGGTAAATCTCATTCCTGGGCTACCACACGGTCTCAAAGGTAACATTACTAATCTGGCAAATGTCAATTTGAAAAAACTGAAAAATAGAATGTCCTATATTTGACCCTTTAACTTTCCAAAACACAGTGAAGACTGTTAATGGAGGCTACTGTTGTACTCATGAGACTTTGTTGAATCCAAATATGTGCTTGTTTTGCAGTACAAGCTAACGGTATTATTACATTTACAGCTAAAATGTGAGGCGGAACTACAAATTTAAAAAAACAAAAAAACAAAATCTCACTTTTTTTTATTTTATTCATAATAAATTATGTTTCATATATTAATATTTTATATGAAATGAAATCCATGTTTCTCCTGAACAAATTGATATATAATAAGTGTGGGTGCACTTAATATGAAAGAGGTGAATTACGGTTGAACAGACATATAGCACAAATTCCAGTTTTTGTTTACATTTTTGTTTTGATCAGTACGTGTACTATTGACTCTGTCCTGAAGGGGTTAATTCCCCTCTATTGCTCATTTCTCACTTGATCTGTCAATAAAATCAACATTTAGTGACTGACTCCTAGCTATCAATAATCTCTTTTTCCCACAAATCATCTCTTTTTTTTGGCACCACTGGTGGAATTTAGAATCACGAATTAAAGAAGACACGCTCGGTCACTGTACAATTAATTTGTATCGTTGTTGGCTACATTTCAGGTCCTAGTTTGGGAACGATCACCCAATCTGCCCACATTTTGACAAACTTACAATAAAACATATGTTTGTAATAAAACATATTGTTTGTCATAAAACAAATCTCCAAGTTTATGCACATTTCCATCGCTTATGTTGTGCAACTGTAGTAAGTGTAAAGAAAATTGATGCATAAATATAAAATAAACCTTAATATAATGGAAACCTCATGCTACAGGTTCAAATAACTTACCTATCAGCTAGATGTAGCCAGAAGTTTGTTTTTTTTAGGGGAGGGGGGGATTATATTACATAATTAGTTATCTATCTCCATCATAATAAGGGAGTCTGCCCTTTCATTAAATAATTTAATAAGATTGTTAAGCAAAATGTTACTTTATAAATTGGTCTTTGTTATCCAAATTCACTATTCTAATATTCTGTGACTAATGTAAAAGGCAGACCAGGATACTGAGATTTTGGTTATTCACAACCACTTTTAGAACACAAACGACTGCATAGAAGAATAGCAAAATCTTTTTTCCTAGCGCACTAGTGAATAAAAACTATTTTTAATAATACTAAAATTAACTCTAAAAATTCTAAACTATTTGACCAGAGCGAACATGTGCTGTAACAATATTAAAAGCTTTAAAAAAACATTTACCTAAATATGAACTTTGGTTCTGATCGTGAAGAACACTCTCAAATGCACCAAAAGGAAAAATAGAAAACTGGCTTGAACTTTCTTGAACAACCGTACCACTCCAATCATAGGCACCAACAGCACCCAGCATGAGTGATTTCTAAAAGACAGAAATACATGTCATTAATACTTGTTCTATACATCTTTACATATCTTAAGTGTATAGTCACCACTGCTAATAGTCACCTAATATGTACTGGGTTGAGAGTGTGAGCACTCATTTTGCCTACTAATCCAAAGAACATTTTGAAATACAAATTCCTCAAACTACAAAAAATAAAAATATGTGAAAACATACATCCATACATATACCTAAGCGCATTTACTGGTCAAGTCTTAAAAGATGCAAGATTTCAGCATCAGTGTGTGGTGATTGATTGGCCTCCAAGCCAGACCATCACAGTGCTTTTTCTGCAGAATCAAAGTGTGGGAAGGCATTGACTTTCTCGCTTTGAAATCTCAGTGGACCACCTCAAGGGGCTGGCATGTATGTTGTTTTTAAACATGACCCTAGTATGTTTATAGATTTTAACTCTTACATTTTTTTTATTTTTTTTAAAAAGCTGCAAACATTAAAAAAGTCAGGACCCAAGGTTTCCAGCATAACAAGGCCTAGACCATAACACCGCCTTCCCTGGCCTGACTTCTTCCCATAGTGCATCCTGCTTCCATCTTCACCAGGCAAATTATGCACACGCATCCAGCTATCCACCTGATCTAACAGAAAATGGGATTTATCAAACCAGGCAACCTTCTTCCATTGCTCCATGGTCCAGTTCTGTTGCTCACGCCCCCATTGAAGATGCTTTTGACAGCAAAAAGGAGTCGTCATGGGCACTCTGACTGTTCTGTCACTACGCACCCCTATTAGCAGCAAACTGTGATGCACTGTGTTCTGACATCTATAGTTTTTCAGCAATTTGAGCTACAGAAGCTCTTTGTGTGATCAGAAAAGACAGGCTAGCCTTTGCTCCCCACATGCATCAATGAGCCTTAAGTGCCCAGGACCCTAATGTCAGTTCACCGGTTCTCCTTCCTTGCACCACTTTTAGTAAGTACTAACCACTGCATACTGGGGACACCTTACAAGTCTTGCTGGTTTGAAGATGCTCTGATCTAGTTGTCTTGCCATCACTATTTGACTCTTGTCAAAGTCACTCAGATATTTTTAATTGCCTATTTTTTCTGCTTCCAATACATGAAATTTAAGAAGTGACTGCTCACTTGCTTCCTAATATGTCCCACCCCTAATGGATATAATCAATGTTATTCACTTGGCTTGTCATTGGTTTTAATGCAGTGGCTGATCAGTGTATATTTCCTTAGCCCTAGTATTTATTTTGTTGCCAGCACACCACTTTACACCAGGAAATCATTTATGCTAGGTCTTTCAAGCTACACTAGTTTTTAAACCATGAGTCACATTTTCAAATCGTACTGTTTTTACAGAAATACATCATTTTATTCCATACTCTGGGTTTCTTGCACACCATATATTACAAGGCAATATTGTATTAGCAACAATTTGTATGAAGCCAAGGTGCCAATTTTGGCTTGCTTTGCCCAAACCTAGTTATAGTTTGCCCTCATTAAAATGTTTATTATCTTAGCTTCCTCCCTAATCTAACTCAAGTCTACAACTTACCCAGGAGAAATCATTGTAAATGACAGCTGTTTAATGTATCCCAAGTAAAGCTTCCATGTGAAATCCATTAAACACTCCATGGAGCTGAGTTTAGCATGACATTCCCCCCTACAATGCATGCTGCGCACTGCAATTTTTGTTTAACTAACTTCTGTTTTCAATTTCTGTCCAATTGTTGTGTTGTAATAGATTCTTAGAATTGCAATCCGGGTGACTGGATAGTTTAACATTCCATTCATGAAATAGAAACATGGTCTGAAATTTACATTCAATGATCTCATAACTGTGAATGAAAATGTAAAATCTGTAATCATATTATATAAATATTAGCTCAATTGTCCAATTGCGTAGTGTTGATTGCTAAAAAAATGCAGCTCATATTCTTGATATTGTGTTTACTGTTTGCCTATTAGCAAGTCAAAGCAAAAGCAATATCAGTGTAATGTCTTTTTATTGACAGTTGTCGGTAATGCATGTGCTTTACAAAGACAGTTTTAATAATTTGAGATCTATTCTTTTGCCTCATTGTCTTCTCATACATTATAAAATGTGCATGGTGGATTACTGCACCAAGTACTCCCAATGTAAAAATATTTCCAAAACTAGGTCCTCCCTAGAGAAACATAGCATTATGAAGCAATGGTGCTAACAACTTGAATAGATTTCACTTAACTTCTTCTACTACAGCTCATTTCCAGTTCAACTTTTTTTTAATGAATAAATGTCTTACCAGGAAAGATGCATTATATTTTTTTCCACTTTAAATTATGTCCTAGATAGCCTACAACAGGATTCTCCACCACCTGCTTTCCTAAGAAGAATATAATCTCAACCTAACAACACCAACACTTTCTGGTCGCCAATAGCAGTGATAAACAGTGCTTATTCCTGTATAATTTTATCAGTAATCCTATTATTATTATTAAAATTATTGGCATTTATATAGTGCCAATAAATTCTGTAGCGCTTTTCTACAGACATACCTGGATGCGGTGGCATTCGGAAAAAATGCTAAAATCCATTGCTGACTTTCATGACTTTTAAAGAAATACATAAGTATAGAATTCTAAAGAGTGAGATGTAAACAAATGACCAATAAATATTCATTTAATCATCATTAAAAAAAAAAAAATTACCTTGTTTTGTGAGTATTGAGCGCTGAATCCAACTTGGGACATTTCCATTTGGAACGTCTCTCCTCCTTGGGTTGTTCCTTTTTAGAAATCAGTATTTAAATATATATTTTTCATATTTAAATAAAAATTATTTAAGACAAATTAAAATAATATGGTTTGAAATAATCAAAACATAATTAACACTTATTATTATTATGCTAAAGTTGTTTTGGTACTTTCAGTGTTCCTTTAATATTCTGGGTCCATTTGAATGTAAATGATACTGACAATGATTTACACTAGTGTTAAGCTATGTTACATCCCTTCCAACTGTCCTAATTTAGGAGGGACACTCCCTATTTTTGGCCCAAATCCCTTTTTCCAACCCTAATGTCCTTCTTTTTCAGGAGTTCAATATTGTTTTTGTGTTTGAGTGTGCAACAGAGTTCCACAGCATTAATACTTACAGTAATATGTGTTTAAACTGCATTTGATGTACTTAGACATCAGTCTGTGTAAATAAGGTGCATTGTTCTTGTTCTAAATTACATTTTGGAAAAAATATTTTTGCTACTGACTATTTCTCTCCTCCACAGCCATACAATTAAACCTTTGTACATTTGAAATGTTGGTGGGGGGGGGGGGGTATAGATATATAATAATTATACAAATATTGCCAGTGCGGAAGGCTAATGAATTGTCAAACCTGGAGCCTCATGGCAACATATGGCAAGTTCCCATTCCACGGTAAGACTTTTTAAGAAGCTTTTGGAGGTAACCAACTAACTTTGTCTAGAATGTGATTTTGATTCTTCTCCTTTTTATACAAGAGATGAAAGTGATTTATTATTCAGAAAATCTACAAGAATTTAAACACAGCAAAAAATAATTACCTTCAATGCTAAAAATCCGTTCTCCAAGAGTTCCTGCTTTTTCCAGCAATGCACCTTCATCAGACACATTGAAGAAATACTTCTCCTTTGGATCACTTGCAATTGATTTGATTTCATTTATCAGATTTTTACTGTCAATGTTGTTTCTGATGTAGTAGCCCAAAACCTTTCAAATTAATTTACAAGCATATATATATACAAATCAGATATTTTATCTCACAGACTGAATCAACATTCTAAGTAGAAAAAATATTTTTATATTTACTGAGAAATATATTTTATTTTAAATAAATGAATAAATAGTGAATTTGATGGCCTGATGCCTATTTTGATTAGCTTGACGAGACACTTGTTTGAAGGTGTGCAGCACAAGAAATAATTAGCTATTATTATAAGTTAGGGTTATTACAGTTCTCCAGTTCTACTGTCCCAAATCTGGCAGGATGGTACTGATTTCAAACCCCTGTCCCACCATCCTGGGTTTGTTCACTGTTGTCCTGTTTGGTGGACACGCCTAGGAAGTTTCCAGAAAGCATAGCTTGACCGCATCATTAGATTCCTTCACACTACTCTAAGGGCACTAAGACCATGCACAGAGCACCTGTACCACCCTTAGTGGGGCCAGCCAACATGTTTGGAAGTCAGATTGAAGTACATTCATGCCAGGTTTATATGCCCTCTTTTGGGTGGGGGCATGCCCACCTTATTTGCATCATTTGCCAACCATCTTTAGACCCACCAAGCCCTGTCCCAATTTTATACCTGTCTTGGAAGGCATGCTTATATATATTGTATTGTAGTGTAAAAATATTGTATAGTAACAGGTGTGTTACAGGAGAGTTCCACCTAAATGTAAAAATGTTAAGCATGTTATATAATACAGGATTCAAATTGACCACTTTGCTACCAGAATCAATCATAAACATTTTTACTATCATGTATTTTGCCAAATAAAAATTAGTCCACAAAGACCTGCAGCAAGACTTTTTGGCAACCATGCACTGAGGTTTCGGTAAGCACAGTAAGGCGCATACTAAAAGCAGAAGGTTTATATGCCAGAACTCCAAAACATACAACATAACTGACCCCGAAGCACAAGAAAAGCTTCAATATGCTCAAAATCATAAAAAACATGCCACAGAAGTTTTGGGATTCTGTTCAGTGGAGCGATGCAACAAAACTGAAATTTTTCAACCCAAAGGATAAGTGCTATGTCTTGAGAAAGAAGAATGAAGCAAAAGAACACTCTGCCTAAAGTTAAGCATGGTGGTGGCTCGGTGATGTTCTGGGGCTGCTTTGCATCCTCTGGCACTGGAAACCTGCAGTATGTGGAAGGCAAGATGGATTTATTGAAGTATCAGGAAATCCTAGAGAAAATGTCATGCCGTCTGTGAGGAAGCTGAAGCTTGGGCGTCATTGGACCTTACGAAAAAAGACAATGATCCAGAGCATACCTCAAATTCCAAGTCCTGGAAATTTCTACAGTGGCCATGAAAGTCACCTTACTTGAACCATATACAAAATCTCTGGTGTGATTTCAAGAAGGCCGTTGCAGCACGCAAAACCAAGAATATTACTGAACTCAGGAGAGCAATGGGCTAAGATTCCGTAGGAATGCCCCTAGAAGCTGTTTAATTTGTTTATTGCAAATAGCTGAAAGTCTGAAAATGTTGACAATAAACCTGATTTCCAATGGGGGTTGAATAATTTTGATTACAACTGTATACACAAAATTGCAGTTATATGATATGTTTATATTCTATCTATGTATCCCTTGCTTTAATTAAATGTTATGCTAATTTGTTTTCAATCAAAAAGTGCTTGGTGGTGAAGGGGTTAAGCTATTTGTGCTTTTTATATTGTTATGTAATAAAGATGCTATGTTAACTCACTCTGGGTTATTCACTACAATGTTGAGAATTGACATTGAACATACCGCTATGCCAAATCTGATGATCTTTTCCTTTTCACATTTTCTAATGACTTGCGATAATATTGCATTGTCATGCGATTCACCGTCTGTTATGACTACCATGACCTTACTTGCATTTGGACGCCCTCCGTATGCTTCAGAAAATGCATTTGCTCTGTGCAGAGAGAGAAAACGCACAGAAAGTAAATTCCTTTTCTTTATTTAATGTTAATGTCTGCATAGGTAAAAAAAACAAAACTATAGAAAATGTCATAACATACTTTTGGAATTAGATCCAACAAAAATCATTAAGCATGGGTAAAACAAAAAAAAGATAAACAAATTTTAGATTTGGAAACCAGTGGGTCTTTTTACTTGTTAAACATGTTCATTTAATGTAATGATGGCAGATATAGGTTTGACAGAAAGGTGAGTTTACTTATCTTTTTTTCACATGCCGCAGTGGTCTTCACATAGCTGCCACCCCCTGGCTCCACCGCCATGGCTGAGATCATCAATCTTGACTATCTCAGCCAATTCAATGTTTTCCCACAGGAATGCAGTGGTAGGCTATTGTGCATGCTTGGCAAAACACAGCGCTGCACCAATCAGCATCTCACACATGCACTGAGATACAAAGCACCCCTAGTGACCATGTGATTGACTGCCACAAGAGGCAGTGTAAACACAACAATGTAAACACTGCATTTCTCTGAAAATACATAGACACCAGAACCACTATATTAAGCTGTAGTCGTTCTGGTGACAACAGTGTCCCTTTAAATTTATTTTCATTACACTGTCTCCTGCTAAGAGCATCAATGATGTTTATTATTGGATTGGTTGAAATTAAGGATATTGCTACAATGTTGCAAAACTAGGTGGTTATTTTAGGGAGGGCATAGGTACATATTTGAAATTGACATCAGCATCACAATGAAATGAATTGGTTGTCAGCAGTCAAGTCCTCAGCACTTTATGTTAATCTGTTCTCTCTCTCCATTCTCAGATTTTATGTCCAAATCTGCTGTAATAAATCATTCTGGCTGTTTCTTTCCTCTCTCTGTGCTGTTGCTATTACTGATAGCTTGCCCCTCCTTCCGACTTCCCCTTGCAGGCATTGCTTTCACTTAGACTGTTTTGAAGCAGGAGAGACACCCAGAAAAGGGTTTCCATGATAAGAGTAGTCCAGAGCACATCCTTCTTGTATATGTGCTGATCGGCATAGGTTTGGTACATACTGAACTGACTGAAAGGTGGGGGAAAGGGCTGGTTTTCAACCTCTGATTTTAGAGAAATCTAGACATTTGCTAGCAATTCTGCTTGAACATTGTAAAAATGAAACAGAGTTCTGAATAATTTAAAATCATACTGTATTTGTCATGACAGACACCCTCTAAAAACATCCTATGATTATCGGTGAATTATAGTTAAATATAACCACATTAGATACATGACAGACACCCTCTAAAAACATTATCCTATGATTATCAGTGAATTATAGTTAAATATAAGCACATTAGATACATTCTATGCCAAAACAATTAATAAATGCTGAATATGTGTCTCCCATTATTGATCCAGGAAACACTTAAAGTAAAAATGAAACAATTTAATACAATTAAGGCATTTAATGAATTATTTCAAAACCCCAAACAGTATCATACCAAACATGGTTTGCTTGGTATTAAAACATCTAGGTATCTATAAGTAGCTATATAAACCACTAACATGCCAAACAGAGAAAGATAGAATAATGTGGCTGGTCAATAATGAAGGCTCTTTCAGAATTAAAAGGAAAAAAGAGATGTTAAACAATAATGTCATGGGTACTTAACCCCTTAAGGGCACAGTTTCAGAAGTAAAAGGCCAGCTGTGGCAGAAAATGTCCATCATGTGTCCTTAGGGGGTTATTGGACAATGTTAATTCAAATGTGGCATATCTATTATGGTATTATTACCATGATACCATCTCTTATCACAAACCATGTCGACATTTATTGAAATGGGTTTCATTATATGTATATACACATAAACGGAACACTCCAAGCACCATAACCACTGTAGCCTGCTGTAGAGGTTATGACGCCAGGAGTATTCTGGCATCCTTCATGTGTAATGTGTCAAGCCATTTAGGAATGGTTTGAAAATTTACATATAGTCAGCTGGGCACCAGTTGCTTCCTCCACTGCTGCACAGAAGCTCCCTGCACAGAGCTAAGCATGGGAGTTGGGCTTAGATCATTAGTTGAAAGCACTCAGCTGATTCTGAACAACAGCACTCAGTTTACAGAAGCATCCGTACTCCAAAAGAGGGAGTAACTAGTGTCTGCGGGACCCTTGGCTAACTGTTAACTGGGTTTGCGCCTTGGGTGTTTTTTTTTGTTGTTGTTTTTTTTTTAAATATTGAACTTTAAAAGTACAATTCACATGTTTATTGCACACATACAGAATACTGGGGATTCTAACACTCTTCAGCAATACTTCTCCTGGCGTCTGTAATGCGTCTCACACTAGCTTTAAACAGTCAGCTGTATGCTTTGTAATCCTTTGAGCATGGCTTCTGTGACATTACGTGAGTGATTTTGACTGGTATAGGTGTATAAACCATTGAGTAAACATTAGTAGCCTTGATGAGTCAGGAGATGTTTCCTTTATATTTTCCTTTATGGTATGTTAGGTTCTGATATTGGAGGATAGGACGATCTCAGAAACTGCATGTGTGGCAGGATGGTCATTTTGGGGATTGTTTAAAAAGACTATAACGGATAGTGTAACCATACATACCGAATGATTTGCTAATCTCTTTTAGCTAAAGTTGACCTAATCTCAAATTGCTCATCTGTTTTAACTGGAAGTTTAGCTCTGCTCTTGGAAACATGGAATAACACTGCTAAGTAACAACAGAAAATTACTCCAAATTACTTTATAAAAAAGTAGTCAATAGATGTAAATTCCATGTAATAAGGAAATTTCAATCTCAATGGCTTCTCATCTCAATTTATCTTAGAGAGAGAGAGAGAGAGAGAGAGAGAGAGAGAGAGAAGCCAATTGGTCTCTATATGTTGTGGACATGCATTATATAAGCTGTAGATGCATCTTATAAATAGAAAGCACTTTGGTGTGTGGTTGGTTCCCTTCCTCTACCAAGTGATAATCATGATGGTTCAGGAAATCTGCTACTGTGAGATAATCTATGCTTTACCTTTACCAGTGAATCTTGTCCAAGAAAAACATTTTGCAAACACTAACATTATCTGCTCTATCTGTATTTGTATTCACATCCTCCCTCTCACACAAAACAATCATGGGTAAGACGGAGACTTGGAGTGAGAGTAGAACTTGCACCTTTAACCAGGGGAGGGCTGGCAGCCTTAGGCCTGGGGGGCAAAACCAGTCAAGTGGCCCATTGCACCAACAAATCAGTTCACCATCCATGCCCACCTTTTCCTGGTTTTATAACGGATATTGATGTTATGCTAATCAGTAGCTCTTTGCCATACCCGCTGCTTCACGGCTCTGACTTTCAATGTTGTAAGAGCGCAGGCTGAGAATCTCTGAGCCTGTGCTCTGACTCACTAACTGAGCGCCGGAACCACAAGGGAAAGGATATAATCTGACTGCACCTACTGCTGATGCGCACCAGTGGACCACCAGCGAATCGTTTAAATTGAATATGCTGGTGTCCCCAACTTGTGAGCTGTGTTGTCCGCCTGGCGCCTCTGTTGTCATGGCACCCTGCGTGCCCGCACAGCTTGCACACCCCAATAGCTGGCCCTGCTGACACGCACTGATATTACTACTTAGACATCCCTCAATATTAATACAGACATCAGAGTAAACATCAATAAACTGTGGAAACAGAGCTGATCCCCCAAATTTATAAAGATTTGCTTAGTGGATTTGTTGTAAGATTAAATCATGCCTCCTCCTCTCTCTCTCTGAAGAGTTATCACATTCTCCCAGCACAGCGCCACCTGTGGCTGCATGGGGAACAGTTGTTTAATGTAATGCTTGCAGGACGGCCAGCTGCTGCAGAACCTCTTTGTTTCCATCTCTGCAAAGGGCTCCAGGCACTGCTTGCTGTGAGCCACTGTAAATTAGGGGCAGGGGGCACTTGCACTGCGGTAAAGACGGGTCTGGGCAGGAGGAGCGTGCAGTGCAATCAGTGCACTCCCCTCCTGTGGGTCACCAGTAGACTGGTGCACCTGCCCAGGATCAGAGCCAGGATTTTTGCTGCCCTAGGCATAATAACAATTTGCCGCCCCCCATGTGACATCACAATGCCCCACCCATATGAACTGCCATATGAACTAACGCCAGTGCTCCACACAGTGTGTGTTTACATTAAAAAGCATGCAGGGACTGGCTATAGACACCAGAACCACTTAATTAAGCTGAAGTGGTTCTGGGAAATATAGCGTCCCTTTAATGTGAGGTATATTATAGATTAGTTTCACTAATAATATACTAGATTGCCTACTTACAACCAGATGAGGATGATGATGGGCTGCAGTTTAGCTCCACTGGTCTGGTGTAGAACAGGATCTCTGGAGGCTGTTTGCAACTTTGGTCACAAAATTCAATGTTCTGGGAGAATTGGAAGCAGCTCCATTTTTTTGGGGCCTCTTACACAGCTCAAGATCTGGGCCCCAGGGCCTGATGGTGAGTATGCCCATAAGGCCCACTCATAAGTCCACTTATTCATGGCATATTGGGAAGAACAATTTGTATATAAAGGCCATACATGGGGAGCGAACTTGGTAAACTATCACCGATATATAGATGATATTTTTTTTTTCTGGCCGGGATCACATACAGAGCTCATTTCGTTTATTCAACACTTAAATAATAATCAGTGGAACATTGTTTTAACAGCTCAGATTAGTACTGAACAGATTAATTTTTTAGATTTAGAGATTTTTATAGAACAAAATAAGATTTCCACTAGGAACCATTTCAAAGAAGTCGACACCAAAAGTTATATCAGAAGAGAAAGTTGTCACCATACCCCTTGGTTGAGCAATGCCCCCAAGGGCCAGTTTCTAAGAATTAGAAGAAACTGCACTAATGACCAAGACTTCCTAGAACAAGCAAATAAGATAAAAATTCAATTTCTAGAGAAAGGGTATGATGAAACCTCCCTCCAATTAGCTTTTAACGATGTACAACAAACACAAAGAACAAACTTGCTAACATACAAAAATAAGAAAAAAGACACAAGTTGGAATAAAGGTACCCCATTCATATGTAACTATCATGGTAATAATAGAAATTATAAAGTTATAAAAAAACATTGGCATATCCTGAGGGATGATCCAATACTTAAAGACTTACCAGAAAAACCCCAAATAATCTTTATAGGTGCAAAGAATCTAAGGAACACTTTAGTCCAAAGCAGCAACAAAGAAAAAACAATCGAAAATAATTTATTTTCAATGGACAAAGGTTTTTACGGATGTGGGTACTGTTTAGCATGCAGAAACACGAAAAGTAAAAAAGACATTTTGTACAAAAAATTTGCTATAAGGGACCACTTAACCTGTCATTCCAAGGGGGTCATTTATGTTTTAAAATGCCCATGTAACCTCCTATATGTAGGTCGTACAATCCAAAGCCTAAATACTAGGGTAGCAGAGCATATTAGAAATATAAAAAACGGTATAGAAACCCACAGTGTTTCGAACCATTTTAAAATGGTTCACGATCAGAATCCAGAAGGGATGTTTTTTTGTGCAATAAAACAAGTAAAGAAAGATTGGAGAGGAGGTGACTATACGAACAAGATAGGAAAAGAAGAAATGAAATTTATATTTGATTTTAACACCATGACACCAGACGGTCTAAACAATGATTTTGAATTATATCATTCTATGAACTGATTTTTATAAAAGCATTTTTTAAATAGTTTTAATTCACATATTGATTTTTATATTTTACACCATACAGAAAGGGGACACAAAGGATAGATTTCACATTGCACTTTATATTTTCTGAATTTAAATTCACTTTATGGAATATGATATGTTTTTTTTTTTTCTGTACCCATGAATATGTGTATCCATAAAAAGAATGCCCCCTTTTTATGCTCCAACTATTATTTATTTAAATATTTTTAATGCTTGTTTCTTAATATCCTCTTTATTCTCTATTGAGGTGCAAATATGTGTGGAACACATAAGTCTTCCGGCCATTTTAGATGGCGGCCGGCATCAATAAACATTTGGCAGGCTAAACATTTGGAATAAATT
This sequence comes from Pelobates cultripes, assembly GCA_933207985.1. Taxonomy (NCBI): domain Eukaryota; kingdom Metazoa; phylum Chordata; class Amphibia; order Anura; family Pelobatidae; genus Pelobates; species Pelobates cultripes. The sequence continues at coordinate 259,363,147 of OW240916.1, forward strand.
GTGACCGGCAAGAATGAACGTTTGGAACGCACGTGTGTTCCATCCGGGTGCAACACGGAAGTTGACGTCAGCCGGCATGAACAAACATTTGGAACGCACGTGCGTTCCATCCGGGCGCAACCCGGAAGTTGACGTCAGCGCCGGCGGCGCTTGATGTAGCCGAAACGCGCGTGCGTTCCATTCCGGCGCAACCCGGAAGTTGACGCAGGCGTTTGGAATGCACGTTGCGCTCCAACACACGCAAAACCGGAAGTGACCGCCTAATTGGAGGAGAAGGTCCGGCGGGACATTTAAAAGAAGGGAAAAAAGACCAGATACTTATATCCAACTGAGGAAGCCTAATTAATAGGCGAAACGCGTTTTGGACTTTTTTATCAACTAGGACATTTTATTGGACTTTTATTCTAATGGACTTTTATTGATATTTACTTTTAACCAGTTTATTCTGGTATATGGAATATATTTTTAAAGAAATAAAACCGTTTTCTAACAAGGACCATTTGAAAATCCGACATCTTTTTTGGGAAGACCTATTAAAAGAAATATAAGGGGGAACACCAAGAATCCCTCAACAAAAGGGTATGGACAACCCCTTAATGGTCCAAAGAAGCATACATTTATTTACATTTAGAGTCATTTGATGGTATGACTCTGGTCTTGTGAGTGGAATTACTGTTTTTCTTCTTACTTTATATCATTGTATAGACATACTACGCAATTTTGTGTATATTCAATTTTGTTTTACAGATTATTCAAGGTCCTATGCGGCTCCGCCTATTGTTTTGTATGTATTTTGATGTATTTATAGTGGTGTAGGGGATACCACTTAGGTGTATTTGAGCTGCTCACTTCTCCTTTCTTCCACTTTGTGTACATTACCTTCCACTTATATGTTCCACCCACCCATGAGTTTGCATACAGGGAGTGGAGTGTGTAGGGGATGTGTTATGTGTTATTGTAGAGGATCTAATGTGTGTGCTTATGGTATTTAGTGTATAGGGATACCAGTTTGTGTAGGTGATGCAGTGTGTTTGTGTGTAGTGGAAGCAGTGTGTATTTGTGTATAAGGGATGTATTGTGGGTTTCTGGTTGTGTGTAAGGGATGCATTGTGTGAATCTGTGTATGTAACGGATGCAGTGTGTGTATGTGTGTGCATTGAGTGTGTGTGTAAGAGATGCATTGTGTTTCTGTGTGTGTGTAAGAAAAGCAGTGTGTGTGTTTGCATGTGTGTGTAAGGGTTTGCATTGTGTGATTCTGTGTATGTGTGCAAAGGATGCATTGTCTTTGTGTGTAAGGGTTGCATTGTGTGTGTGTGTAATGGATGCATTGTGTGTTTCTCAGTGTGTAAGGGAAGCATGTTGTGTTTCTGTGTGTGTAGGGATGCATTGTGTATTTCTGTGTATGTATAGGGATGCATTGTGTGTGTGTGTGTGTGTGTGCGCGCATAGTGTGAAAGAGCTCCCTGTCTTGCCCCCTGTCCTATAGAGCTGTCCCTTCTGTCCCTTAGAGCTTTCCCCTGCCCCTTAGTGGTCTCTCCTCTCCCCCACCCTCCCCTAGCAGTCTCTTCTCACACTCACCCACCCTCCCTGTGCTCTTCTCACCCCCCCTCCACCCTCCCTGTGTTCTTCTCACTCCCCCCTGTTCTCCTCACCCCCCGTGTTCTTCTCACTCGCCCCACCTGTGTTCCTCTCACCTCCCCCCTCCCTGTGTTCTCCTCATCTCCCCTTCTCCTCACCCCCTCCCTGTGTTCTTCTTACCCCCTCCTCCATGTGTCCTCCTCACCTTCCCCTCCCTGTGTTCTCCTCACCACCCACCCTCCCTTTGTTCTTCACAGTCCCCCCATTCTCCTCATCTCCCCTTCTCCTCACCCTTACTCTCCCCCTCTCTGTGTTCTTCCCCCCTTGTTCTCTTCCTCCCCTGTTCTTCTTACTCCCCTTTTCTTCTTACTCCCCTTCTTCTTCTAACTCCCCCCCATGTTCTTCTTACTCCCCCCCCCACCTCCCCTGTAGCATGGCTGAGCTCCCCTCCGGTCCGCGGTACCCGGCCGGAGTGATAGGAAGGTGCACACTCAGTCACTCAGTGTGCCCTTCCTGTCAGTCCGTCCAGGTACAGGAAACAGAAACTCCACGCGGTACAGGAGTGTGCACTTTCCTATCACTCCGGCCGGGTACCGCGGACCGGAGAGGATCTCGGCCTACAGGGAATGGGAGGGGAGGAGAGAAGCAGCGCTGCAGCCGCCTGAGACTCTTTACAGAGTGCTCAGGCAGCTGCAGTATTAGGATCGGCCCTGCAGCGGCCGGTTTTAATACGATTTAGGGCAGCCTGGGGGCCATTGCCTCCCCGGCCCAGCCCGCCCCTGCCCTTAACCCCAGCAATCCCAAACCAGACCACCTTTTAAATGTATTCAAACCATTGATCAAATGTTTATACAGTGAATAATAAGTGCTTTTGTAAATGAGAAAAAGGTTTGGAGGTACGTTTAGCCCAATGTTTTCAATTCAAAACTGCTCCCTTAAAAAATAATAACTCATTGATCACAGTACTATTCATTTATCAAGGAATCGTCCAGGTTTGTCTCCCAGTTAGCAATTGAGTGTGGGAGAGGCTATGGGAGAAATATAAACACAAATCATCCTGTGTTAGGCTTAATGGCTAAATGACCATTAAATAAAAACAAAAATAAATAAAACATGAGCACAGTATTTCACTTAGTGATTGAGCAAATGAAACAGAAGCATGTGGATAAGTATAAATACTATCCCCATTCCTTTCAACATCCCAAATTAATCTTTATCAAATGTAAAAGTTATACCTATTTAACCTCTAAATAATAAAGAAATAACAACAATGCTTGCTCTCAACAAATGTGACTGCCAGATAGACTTCAGTGTAAGAATAACTAGTAACCTACTAGTATTGCCAACCTCCACCTAAAATCGCTCATTGGAGGAAGGTAATGCCCTAGTGTCACTGTTTTTATTAAAACAAATAACCCTTTTATCATTGTATTGTACTTTGGAAAATTGATTTTCTTGAAACAGAAAGTGCTCCTTATGGCCTGTAATGTTGAAAAACAAGTGAAAATAAATGGATCTATTTTGTGGTATTTTAATTGCTTCCCTGTTTGTACAAATATTTTTTAACCCCTTAAGGACACATGACATGTGTGACATGTCATGATTCCCTTTTATTCCTGAAGTTTGGTCCTTAAAGGGTTAAACAGAACTGTAAAAAACACTTATTTAATTTATATGTCAATTTTTTTTTTATATTGCATTCATTTGAAATAATGACATGTATAACAAACATGATATCAAGTGAAAGCTCAAATCAGATCAGACTTTTAAAAACAAAGGCTATGTTTGGGTGCGAATAAATGCAAAAGAGGATCAGTAGACTTAAACAAACACATAACAAAATTGTCAATATAATTGTAAAAAGTGACACTCTTAGCACCAAAACCAACTAACCAATGCAATACTTTTAACACATAAATCTTCTAAGTTTTAGATTGTAACTTCCCATGGGAATAGGGTCCTCAACTTCTCCTGTATTTATTTGTCAAATATTGTATTGTCTCTTAGATGTATCATGTATCTCTGTATTTTTACTTGTTCTAATTGTACCCATGGATATCCCTGTGGAATGTGTTGGTGCTTTATAAATAAAGTATGATAAATAATAATAATAATAATCTTTTTTTCTGGCAATGTAAAACAATTGGCAGACAGCAATGTTTAGATTTGGAAAACAAGCCTCAATTCGATGTCAAACATACCAAAACTATTGGTGACCTCTAGGAGATGGGTTAGAACTTGCTAGGTAGATGTCCCCCCCGCCCCCCCACCCCCATGTAAGTAGTCAAACTGTTTGCTATCAGTTTGGCAACTTGCCTGTGGTCCACTGGATGCCCATTACCTCCTCTATGAGAGAATATAGTTCCCTGCATTGAGCTAAGCTTATCAGTGCCGTTTGCAATGAGGGTTTAGCCCAAGGGCGCTAATAGAAGCTACATGTCTCTCTTTTCAGTTTTCCACAGAGAAGGTGCCCAGAGCCTGGTGGTCCCAAAGTAAAAAGTTAAACCATTAGCAAACAGTTTGACTACTTACATTGGCATGGCACCAGGGCACTTCTGACACCATAACCACTACAACATTCCCTTAGGGCAATTTATATTTAATATTAGCATTTATATAGCGCTAAGATATTCAACAAAGGAATATAGAAAGGGGATATTTAGCAAGTTATTGAGTATGGCCTTCTGCACCTCTTGCTATTCTTGTTATTATTCTGTATGTCAAATCAGCTTACAATCTATGAAGATTGGAGGTAGGCAGATATATTATATTATTATTGCCATTTATATAGCACCAACAGATTCTGTAGCGCTTCACAATATTATGAGAGGGGGGATGTAACTATAAATAGGACAATTACAGGAAAACTTACAGGAACAATAGGTTGAAGAGGACCCTGCTCAAACGAGCTTACAGTCTATAGGAGGTGGGGTATAAGACACGTTGTGTCTTGCCGATGGACACTTACTGATAAAGTGATCTGATTGGAATTCGAACCTGGGTTTTCCAGTTCTAAGGCAGTGATGTTACCACTGCTCCAATCAGTGCAAAATAAAATATCTGCTTACCTTGTAAAATCAATAGCTTTGAACGTATTTGTCTGGTCTCCTCCCATTTGATTGACACCAGATATTGCTCTGATCATGTCTTCTTTAGTTTTGTAAGCATTCATTTTAAACATCACACTGGGATTATTTGCATACTGGATGAGACTCACCTTTAAATAAAATTGTATTTTTTGTACAGAATTAGAATTAGTTAAATATGTATTTAGGTTTGCTAAATTTACAGTAAAGTGCAGTATTTGCTTACAGGGAAAAATCAAGATACACACAGGGAATATAAATTATAATTGAACAGATAAAAGCAAATCACTAAGAGCAATGCTTATTCTTGGGAAAAGTGAAAAAATAGCACATTTCCAAAAATAACATTGTTCCTATTTTTTATTCCTAAGAAAATAAATCTCTGTTGGGTCTATTATTTTAACAACAAAGACATTACATAGTTACATAGTTACATAGTTACATAGGCTGAAAAGAGACACGTGTCCATCAAGTTCAGCCTTCCTCACACATGTTTTTGTTGTTGATCTGAAAGAAGGCAAAAGAACCCAGTTTGAAGCACTTTCAATTTTGCAACAAACTAGGAAAAAAATTCCCTCTTGACCCCAGAATGGCAGTCAGATTTTACCCTTGGATCAATAAGCTATTACCCTACATTGAAAAATTACATCCTTCGATATTCTGTTTTTGCAAGTATGCATCTAGTTGTTGTTTAAACATCTATCTGGACTCTGATAAAACCACTTTTTCATGGCAGAGAATTATATATCCTTATTGTTCTTACAGTAAAAAAAAACCTTCCTTTGCCTTAGACTAAATCTTCTTTCTTGTGTCCTTGTTGGCAATTGAAAACTGTATAAAAGGGGAAAAGGAAAATTGTTGCCTGGAAGAATTCTTACATTTCTAGTTTTCTCTAGACATTCTCTAATTTAACCCCCTTTGTTATTTTGGCCTAAATGTTGCAATTAATTTTAATTAAACACAATTAACTGTTTAGTGAATAAACCTCTTTATCATAACCTTACCTTTCTAAATAACCTTTGTATGTTGTCACTATTGAATATGTTTTCACAATTTATATATGTAGGCATATGCTATGGATGACTGTATACTGTAAATAAATCCCCATTATTTTTGCACAAGCCAGGTTTTTTTTTTTTTTTTTAAACTTACATTTGGAAGGCTTTAAAGTTAAGGAAGTGTGCTGGATTTTTTAAGTCATATATTGTTTGTTGTCTGAATTGTGGCAAAAAAAAATTATGTTGTTTTTAATCAGTTTGTTTCCTGCAATCTTCCCCATAAGACATAAAACAAACAGAAAATATTACTTACCTGAGTCTTTGTTGGCCCTATATCAAGTCCTTGAACAAATTTTTCAAGAAAACTCCGAACAGCTGGCCATGGATAAATACTGTTTGATCCATCACAAACAATAGCTACATCAATGAATGATGAGCAGGCTAAAAAAAGAAATAAAACAAAATGAATATAACATGTTACAAAAACATGCAGTAGGAGGGTTTTACTTTAAAGGGACATTATAGTCACCAAAATAACTTTAGCTTTATGAACATGCACCTGCAGTCTCACTGCTCAATTCTCTGCCATTTAGGAGTTAAACCACTTTGCTTATGCTGCCCTAGTCAACTCCCTGCATGTGATTTACACAGCCTTCCTAAACATTTCCTGTAAGGATCCATCTAATGTGTACACTTCCTTTATTGCAAAGTCTGTTTAATTTAGAATTGTATTTCTCCTGCTCTGTTAATAGCTTTCTAGACCATGCAGAAGCCTTCTGCATGTAATTAAAGTTCAAATTATAGAGCAGGTGACATAGCCTCAGTCACAGCCAGGGGTGGTGTGATTAGGGCTGCATAAACAGAAACATAAGTGATTTAACTCCTAAATAGCAGAGAATTGAGCCATTCAGAGTCATGATCTTTACATCATATAACTGCTTCATTAAGCTGAAGCTTTTGGTGACTATAGTGTCCCTTTAACATTTATTTTCCTGTTACGAAATGAGCAACTCAAAGCTTAACCTGAGCCTACACAAAAATGCCCAAAAATGCATTTCTGATGCATTGTCCTGCCGTATAGTTTATATGCCATGACATAGGAATAGATAGATATTATTTCACAAAAGTACAACGCATATCAATTTGTTACAATAACCATTGTGTAACAATCTCTCGTATTCTCTTTTCTTGTTGATTAGTACACATTAAATACATTGGGTTTATTTTCTAGACCTCTCTTCAAGGTCGATTACCCAACAACAACGTGTGCGTGATCCAGTGTTTGAAGTTATTTAAGAAAAAATTGTCCCTGACAAAATGTTAATTTCAATATTTCAATCTTTATATTCCATGCTTTTTTTTATTTTTAATAAACATTTATTAAGAAGAGCACTTTCAAGGTTTAGTTCAAGCACAATTGCCACTTCAGTGGTTTGAAGTGGTTATGGTGCAAGGAACCTGTATGTTTAGAGTTTCAGTATGAAACATTACACACACAGATACTACGAGGCTACCTGTTGGAGATGTAAATGAGAGGCTAATGTAACTGATGAGTATATTTGTGTGCACAGAATCTCTTTCATTGGTTGAGATGCTTTCAGCCAAAGAATGAATGGCAGGATTGTCATCAGGCTTCTCCAGATCTTCAGAAGATGGTTATCATTTAACCAGCAGTAGAGAAGACCTGGCACCCAGGTAAGAGCAAACCTTTGCACCATTACCAAGAAACGGTACCAGCATACTCCAAGCATCATAACCATTTCAGCAATTTGTAGTGATTATGATGCTTGGAATAACCCTTTAAAAATAAGAGGACATTTAACTTGAAATATGCATGCACTTTTTTCTCATTCTTTTTATTTATTAACATCTTACTTTGAAGAGCTGGAGAAAAACTTCTTAGTACTTGGAAATTTGAGTTTACATCAGAGCACACTCCAGTTGCATAATAGTTGTTTCCACATTGCTGTGCCCACAAGGGTCCACATGTCTGGAATGAAATTTTTTTTGCAGTTGTTAATGATAAAATGCAAAGACTTTGATAGAAATATACACTGGCAGCTGCGACCAGGCCCCTCACTCCAGGGGGCCCAGCCGCAGCCGCAACCCCTGTAACCGTGGGCTGTCTGGATACCTTTTGGGCTGGTGCACAGACAGACCGGCCCGGGTCCGCGGTTCCCGGAGGTCTGGCAGGAAGGGAGAGCTGCACTGTGCTGCTCCCCTCCTCCCTGTTAGAGCACCTCCTGTCAGACCGGGAACCACAGCCAGTAAGGTACTGGACGGTAGGGGGAAGAGAGAGAGGGTATGGGATATGGGGAGAGGAGGGGGAGAACAGCTCTTTTCCCGCAGGCTGGCACAGAAGCTCTTGGGAATAATACCCCTGGCAGCTGGTGTGGGGAACCCTGGGGATTTAGTGGCGGGCTTTGGAGACAAAGCAAAAAGAGTTCCATCCCGCACTGGGACCTCGGGGAGGGGGAAGATTGTGGGATGTGTCTTCATATGTGTGTGTGTCCCACCCCTTGCATGGGGTATGCATAAAAGCCGTGTGTGGCCAATAAAATTGTTTGTACCTCCATGACTGTGTGTCGTCCGGTTACTGGGGGGAAATGGGTCCCTTTACACTTTGAGTGGTTCCTGAGTGGCTGAAGGCAAGGAATTAGCAGAGGTAACTGGTTGGGTTACCAGGGGTCCAGGTTAATCCCCATTAACCAAGGAAGCCCAGTTCTAGTGGACTTTAAATCCCCTGACAGCTTTGGATTGCCTGAAAAATGGCCCCTATCTCCACACCCATGCCTGTGAGGTGGAACGCAGTTCCTAACTAGTTAGTCAGGAGTAACAAGGCTCAGCTCCTTTGGCTCCTGGCACCTAGCGGGGGAAGAACTTTGTTCCTTGGGCCCAGACAACACAATGCTTTTGGCCAGCTTTGTGTGTCTTAGTCTAACAGGGACCCAGTGATACCAGGTATTCTATTAATATCCAACATTATAAGCTGTATTATAATACTGACAATAACACAAGTCAATATTGATTAAAATTGATATATATATATATTGGATGATTAATCAACACAGTTTTTTTAAAACACTGGTGACATATTAGACAGTATATATTGGATGATTATTCTGAAGAGCAAGGGGGGCAGGAAGGAAGTTGGTTTAGATCATCTATATTAATAACAAATGATGCTTCATATATATAACTTCCAGAAGTTTAAACAGATTATTTATAGGATGACAAAAAGTAAACCTATGACATCTCATTTTCTTTTTCTTTTTCCAAAAACATACCAAAAATCCATTTGAATCAGTATTTCTTATGAGGGTTAAGCCAAGGTTCATTTCTTCCTTTATCTCAGTAACATTTGGAATAATTGTTGCTCCTAAAAAAATGAAACCAGGAAAACTTTGATGTATTAAACTTTTATGTATTCATTAAATTGTAATTTTTCAGTTTTTGTTCCTGGAAGATACAACTCATGGTTTGCTTTACATTCTGTTATTATGTTATATTACTCATTATTTTTAGAGTGTATCTGTGAATACACCTCCAATCCATTCCACTGGTGGTGGTCTGTGTCCAGCATTCAGCTTATAAATAAGGCTTAACTGACATTAGGAAAGGGGGTTTAATCTAGAAATGAATACTATTTTTCTTAGAAATTTAGACAACAATGTTAAAGTACTAACACATTTTCTTCACAATATTATGCATCTATCTGTGAGCGTATTCAGTGCATTAGCATTTAAAAAAACCCTATTCTATGACTTCTGTTGTCCAAGTGAGAGATCACACACTATGTGGTGTGCCTAGTAATAAAGATGTTAAGAAAGTATAGGTGAGCATGTGTGACACAGCGAGAGACGAAACTAAAACATTTTCTATAAAAATTTATTTCTCTATTGTACCATGTGTACCATTGTAAGGAGTTTGAAAATGAATTGTTGCCAGTGTAGATTGCTGTTTTCATGTCCTGGACAAAATTCTAAGAGCGTGAGCTCAACTGAGGACATTCCTTAATGCTCAACAGACAATGGGACAGATTAATTATATGTGTAGGTTAGAGTGATGAACATTATTATATCTGGAACCAGAAATATTAATATAAAGAGGGGACTTTACATTTCTAAATAGAAATACGTAGACATATCTCCCTCATATAAATAACTTACGTGCAAGATTCATTTTATCACATTTTGTTTCCTGGTGATTAAGAAGACACTTGTAAATATCTCCCATCCTATTCTTAGGATAACCGCTCCACGGAGAACTAACGAGCAACCTAGAAAGAAACATACTATTATCATTTTCATCACAATTTACAATGCGGCAATGATTCATTTATTTAGCTGCTTTTTTAAAAAATTTATTAATTCTCTGTGTTAATTAATTTTTTAACTTGTTAATTCAAATAATTGCTGTACTAATCAGTCATATCATATATCACAACCAATATAAAAAGCAGTAGTGTAGCATATTATCCCCCAAAACATACTTCAGCAGTATTTTCTTTTAGTATATGAATTTTTGACATTAGACTTAGGACAAATCACCGTTCACAGTTTTTGAAATATTCTTTAAATCAGCTATTTTTTCAGCTTAGCTGTTTCGGGATAAAATTAACAATTCCTTAGCAATTCACGATTCTGTAAATAGGCCCCATTGTGTTTTGACATTGCTGTCCAAGAGATCATATATTTTAAGATACATCTCATGTTTATTTCCTGTCATCTGTCTTTTGCCAGTAATTGCATGTAGTTTCCTGATTTATAATTTACAATACTAGGATATGTTTATTTTATTCCTCTGACTTTTTAAGAATAATAAATTAATCAATAAGAAAAACCACACATTTAAAAGGTATGCATTTTAGTGCATTCGTCCATTTAAATACACATTACATTTTTCTACATACTGCAATGTGCAATTTGCAGATATTACCCCATGGACTAGCATACATTTGGACTGTATAAACTGAGCCTTTGAGGTTTGTGGTTTCCAGAAGAGAAACGCTAATGTATCATTTTCTCACCCATATTCCCCAACAAAGATAATTTGTTGTAATAACTTAAACAAGAGTGCATAATTAAAACCATTGGTAATATTCTGAAAACAACCAGAACATTAAAGAGCATTTACAATTTTTTAATACAACTTCAACCACCATACAGATAGCAACATAGAAACATAGAATGTGACGGCAGATAAGAACCATTCGGCCCATCTAGTCTGCCCAATTTTCTAAATACTTTCATTAGTCCCTGGCCTTATATTATAGTAAGGATAGCCTTATGCCTATCCCACGCATGCTTAAACTCCCTCACTGTGTTAACCTCAACCACTTCAGCTGGAAGGCTATTCCATGCATCCACTACCCTCTCAGTAAAGTAATACTTCCTGATATTATTTTTAAACCTTTGCCCCTCTAATTTAAGACTATATCTTCTTGTTGTGGTAGTTTTTCTTCTTTTAAATATAGTCTCCTCCTTTACTGTGTTGATTCCCTTTATAGAAACATAGAATAAGAACCATTCGGCCCAGATAGTATTTTACAGTATAGCCAAGTGAAATGCATGAGATAAATTCAGACCTAGAGGTATGTATTTAAACTCCCTCCTAAAAACGGACTATTTTAAATGACAGACATAGTATCAACAATACTCAAATAGTTTAGATTTACAAATCTTATGGTGCCCAAATAGTGCTGTTAAAAAGTAAACATTTTAAATTATGTTATTGGTAAGATTAGGTGTGCTAGAAGTTATGGGGTGTTAGGATTTGGGGGACTTTAGCTTATGGTAGTTTAGGATTAAAAAAAACCATTATAGTCACCCCAAAATCTCAGTGACATGGTTTGCTTGCAGTAGTTCTTTAATTTTAACCCTACAATGTAAAATATTGCAGTTTTATGGAAATTGCAATGTTTACATTGCATGGTTAAATCCATCTCTAATGGCTGTGTTCCTATTACTAGAGGGGCTTCCTCCTCTAGACTGAGCAAAACGTGGTCTGGGAATGAAATGCTGCTCACAGCAGCATATGATTGGAGGAGAACAGTGTTTAGCCGCGCATGCATACCTCCAATCCATTGCTTCTCTATGCTTACAATCAGTACAATTAATTAGATATTATTAATAGTTATGACTAAAATGCAATTGTTCTTAAGTGATCACTAAAGTCACCCAGGTCATTTTATATTAAACCACTGACAGTGGTCCTGTCAGTGTAACCATTCAAGGTAAAACATTGCCATGTGCAGAAACGACAATGTTCATCTTAAAGGGTTCAACACACCTTCAGTGGTTATTACACAGCAACTGTTTCTGCTGCACTGACTGAGTAAAACTTCACCACGTGACATAAAAGCCCCGTAGGAAAACATTGATCTAATGCTTTCCTATAGGAAAGCTTAGATGATCACTGGTCTATGAGGAGCATTGGATTGGCTTATGCAAGAAGAGGCCATGCCTCCTCCATGATGTCATGGGAGGAAGAGAGTTAAGCAGAGCTGAGTGCTTGAAAAAGGTATGTAAAACCCTTTATTTTATTAATTTTAAGCCACACACACACATACAGGTAAAACTTAGTAATGCTTTAGTGTTCCTTCAAGACATTTTGTTAGATGTGATTGCCATTACATACAAAAAGATGATTATATGTAATTTATTACTTTCATAAAAAATATATATTTGATAAACATGCAGTTTAAACCCAATTTTATTTCGGGACCAGTGGGATGATAACCCCTGATATTTAAAGACATGAATACTGCACAGCTCTGTTACATCCTGTATGATGGCACTTAAAGGGAAACTCCAGTGCCAGGAAAACAATCCGTTTTACTGGCTCTGCAGGTCCCATCTCCATCCCACCCCCCAATCCCCGGTTGCTGAAGGGGTGAAAACCCCTTAAGTAACTTACCAGAGGCAGCGACATGTCCCACGTCACTGCTTCTTCCTCCCCTGCCGCTCCTCTTCAGTATTACATCGGCCGGTGAGACCGATCCCGCCCACCGGCCGGGGAGACCTAATGCCGCACATGCGCATTAGAGCTCCCCATAGGAAAGCATTGAAAATGCTTTTCAATGCTTTCCTATGGGGAATTGAGCGACGCTGGAGGTCCTCACACAGCATGAGGACGTCCAGCGACACTTTAGCACAGGTTTTCTGTCTAGTAGACAGCCACTAGAGGTGGAGTTAACCCTGCAAGGTAATTATTGCAGTTTATAAAAAATTGCAATAATTACACTTGCAGGGTTAAGAGTAGTGGGAGTTGGCACCCAGACCACTCCAATGGGCAGAAGTGGTCTGGGTGCCTACAGTGTCCCTTTAAAAGTGTCCTTGGATAGAGGAAAAATCTTATCACCCTACATGTAGGCGTTGAATGAAATTGTTTGACTTTGTGTATTTTCGTGCAGTGAAGCTTTATTTATATATATTTCCTGTATTTTGTGTAAGTATTATGCAACCATATATTTAAGAATCCCCAAAGATTGGCAACAAAGTCGTCAATGATACTAAAGAGACATTAGAAACAGCACTTTGACATCGCAGGCGATTTTGTCTGCATGTTGCGATGACTCAACGGAACATTTGAAATGTTGGACATTGAAACAATGTTCCATTAGAACAAAACATATACTATAAACTGTGCCGTAATATGACTACAGTGTTTTTATTGCAGCAATTTTACAGTGATTCTTTAATGATCAGTTTTTGTCAGTCAACATTTTTAGTCTATATTCATAAAATTAATTTTGCATAAAAAATGAACAATTATTTCTTTTGGATAAGACTGCGTATCTGTGATGTAGCTTAGCTGTTTTACATCACTTGTGCTCAACACTTGTGCTCAAGTCAACATTGCCAAAAGAGAAAAAACACATACTTGACAGATAACCAGCATAAGTAGAATTTGAAACAGATTTTTTTTTTTTATCAGAAATGATATGGAAGTGTATTTGTTCTTAAGCAAAAGTTCACAAGAATTTACATTTTTGACAGCTCTGCATGTTTTTTACATTTTGAAAGCATGCTAAGAATTTTAGACACTTTTCTTCTTTCCTCCCAGTCTCCCATCAATTATTAGGACTTAATTAATTTTGCATTGCATCAATTTAATTGATAAATAAAACAAAATAATATTACCAGTCAACACAAGGCAATTCTTACCAGTTTCCATCCTTATTATTAAATTGCTGAACAGCATATCCAAATTGTTCATTTGGTGGTCCAGGGATTATTTTTGAATCAGAGAGTCCAACATTGTATGTCATATATAATTTTATAAAGGCTCCTGATAAAAAAATAAATAAAAAATAATTAAAATAAGCAAATAAAAAGCAAGTAAATCACACTTAAAGAATGCAACTTGTTCAGATGACAGGAAAATATATACATTAATGATTATTTTATTTTAATCATACATCTCTGTCCTCAGTGCAAAAGTGCAACATTTCCCGGCAAGGCTGGATTCAGAGCCTAAACTTGGGCTCTGCTGGATTTTGTGATGAATTCTTAAAACACATACATTCACACAAATACAATACACAGGGCCAAATTTACCAATATGGATATGGTACAAAATTACAGATGTATATTTAGACTTGCAGTTTCTTCTATGACACTGACACCGATGCCCAGCTTATTGCCTGACAAGTCAATTATACACCTCCTTCTACTATATGTATGGCAAGTTTAACAAGTGGTTGCCGTGGCCATTATTCTTTGAATAACCTACGTATCTACAGGCATTCTAAGGCAGAGTGGGGATGACCCTCAGTTAGCCCCTTCTGTCAGCCAGACATAAATTACCCTGGCTTTCATGGAGAGCATTTAGCCTGGTCCTCCCCCTCTAAAACCACCTTCTCGGCATGTGTGCACGCTTATCTTTCAGTGCAGACGTATGGCTAAAAAGAACTATTTGGGCATACCGCACAACTCTCCTGGAACTAACAACCCCTGCCAATCATACAGTCTTATATAGCTCAAAGATATAATAGTGCTTAGTTGTCATCATAAGTGGATTTTCACAGCTTTCTATGGATGGGCAAGGTTGCCGCTAAGGTTTCCAATGTTCCTGAAGATCCGACGTGCTGTCGTGCAGTTATAAAGTAATACAAAGAGGTAAGGCATATACATGCAAAATGTGTGAAAAAATGTGAAGTAAAATAAAATGTTTGCACATTAGACCTTCTTAAAACATAAATATGTTCTTTGAATAATTTCCAATCCATCCCCCAGTCCATGATGAAATACATCAGCGGCCGGTCTTGTGGTCTTTTTCAACAGTGTAATATCAGACATTTAGGAGTGCTGTTGAAACAAGTTCTGCTAATATTATAGCAGGAAGTGTGTAACCCAGGGATTTGACCCCAGAAATTGTAATAGTAAAAATATCTGCAAAATATGTTTTAAAGGACCACTATAGTCACCCAGACCACTTCAGCTCAATGAAGTGGTCTGGGTGCCAGGTCACCCAGGTTTTAACCCTGCAGCTGTAAATATAGCAGTTTCAGAGAAACTGCTATGTTTACATTGAGGGTTAATCAAGCCTCTAGTGGCTGTCTTCCTGACAGCCTCTAGAGGTGCTTTCGTAATGCTCAATGCAAAAATCGCATTGAGCACACAGAACGTCCTTAGGAAAGCATTGAGTAATGGCTCCATTCGGGAGTTGACGTTGAAGGGGGAGGAGGGGTTACCAGCGCCGAGGGAGCACTGCGCTGAATTAAGGTAAGTGGCTGAAACTGTTTTAACCCTTTCATCCCAGCGGGAGGGGACCCTGAGGGTGGGGGAGACCTAAGGACTATATAGTGCCTGGAAAACGAGTTTGTTTTCCTCGCACTATAGTGGTCATTAAAGCATTTTCATGTGTACATTATAAAACTGCTTTTATTGTATGTATTATAATAATTATCCTTTATAGAGCACCAACATATTCTTCAGCATGCTGCGATTTCAGAAATGGTATATTTAGTGATAAATAAGGCCCTATTTAGACAAGCTTACAAGACCCAGTTTCAAACCCAAGTTTCACAGCTCTAACATAGATACGTTATCACTGTGCTAGAGAATAGAAGTACATATTTCTTTTATTAACTCTACATTGTATGCCACATGATACATACTCCACTATCAAAAAACATCCAGAACCTTTAAAAGGGCATTTCGAACCCCTAGAGCCAGGCCCGGACTGGCCATCAGGCATACCGGGCAAATGCCTGGTGGGCTGCGATGTCCGTGGGCCGAGGCCGGCAGGGGAGATCACAGGATCTCCCCTGTCAGCCCCTGCAGGGCCAGCGCTATCCGAGCACCAGCCCTGCTGTGCGCCTCCATGGGCCGGTGAGGAGATCACAGATCTCCCTCAACGGCCCACAGGCAGTTACAGGCGGCCGCCAGCAGGCTGGGTGAGTGAGGGAGGCAGGAGAGGATCGGCGGAGCTCTAACCAGCAGCTCCGCCGGGTCCTCTCGCGGGATTTATGAGCGTTGCCGGACACACAGAGCACCCAGACAGACACATCACCCCCAGACACAGCACCCAGACAACACACAGCACCCCCAAACACACACAGCACCCAGACAGACACAGCACCCCCTGACACAGCACCCCCACACACAGCACCCCCACACACAGCACCCCCTCACACAGCACCCAGCACCCAGGAACACACAGCACCTAGACACACACAGCATCCCCAAACACACACAGCACCCAGACACACACATCACCCAGACACACACAGCACCCCCACACACACACAGCACCCCAAACACTCACAGCACCCCAGACGCACACAGCACCCCAGAAGCACTCACAGCACCCCAAACACTCTCACAGCACCCAGACACACACAGCACCCCAAACACTCCACAGCACTTCCAAACTCCAGCGCAGACACACACAGCGCTTGAACAGACACAGCACCCCAGACACACACAGCACCCCGAACACACACAGCACCCCCAAACACTTTCCACAGCACCCAGACAGACCTGCAGCACCCCCAGGCACAGCACCCAAACACACACAGCACCCAGACAGACACAGCACCCCCAGACACACACAGCACCCAGACAACACACAGCACCCCCAAACACACACAGCACCCAGACAGACACAGCACCCCCAAACACACATAGCACCCAGACACACACAGCACCCCCAAACACACACAGCACCCAGACACACACAGCACCCCCAAACACTCACAGCACCCAGACAGACACAGAACCCCCAAACACAGAACCCCCAGACACAGCACCCCCAGACACACACAGTGCCCCCAAACACTCACAGCACCCCCAAACACACACAGCACCCGCAAACACTCACAGCACCCAGACAGACGCAGAACCCCCAGACACAGCACCCCCAGACACAGCACCCAAACACACACAGCACCCAGACAGACACAGCACCCAGACAGACACAGCACCCCCGACACAGCACCCAGAAAGCACACAGCACCCCCAAACACACACAGCCCCCAGACACAGCACCCAGACCACACACAGCACCCCCAAACACTCACAGCACCCAGACAGACACAGCCGCCAGACAGACACAGCAGCCCCACACACACAGCACCCCCACACACACAGCACCCAGACAGACACAGCACCCCCAAACACACACAGCACCCTCAGACACACAGTACCCTCAGACACACACAGCACCCCCAAACACACACAGCACCCAGACACACACAGCACCCCAGACACACACAGCACCCCAAACACACACACAGCACACACAGAGACACAGCACCCAGACAGACACAGCACCCCCAGACACAGCACCCAAACACACACAGCGCAGACACACACAGTACCCCCAAACACACACAGCACCCAGCACACACAGCACCCTCAGACACACACAGCACCCTCAGACACACACAGCACACACCCACACACACACACAGCACACAGCACCCCCAGACACACAGCACCCAGACACACACAGCACCCAGACACACACAGCACCCTCAGACACACACAGCACCCTCAGACACACACAGCGCACCCCCAGACACACACAGCACACCCCCAGACACACACAGCACCCTCACTCACACAAACAGCACACTCCCACACATATACAGCACACACACACACACATATATATATAAAATAACACTCAGTGAGTTAATAGACAAAGAAAATTAGAAACCTAGAATGTGACAGCAGATAAAAACATCCTCACACACAGCACCCCTCTTACATACACACACTGCGCCCCTCACACATACAATACGTCCAAATATATATATATATATATATATATATATATATACACACACACTACAGCACCCCTCACACTGCACCACTACACACATTACACTCCAGATACACGCTAGATCCCTTACCCTATATGCACTCTTAATCCTCTACACACACACACACACACACACTGGGTCCTTTACACAGTAGATCTCCTACACACACACACTACATTCCTTGTCAGCAAACAGATACAACATTCTCTAAAC
>OW240916.1:259381395-259445501 GCA_933207985.1 Pelobates cultripes
GGAGAAACCAGTACCACTTTAAGAGAGATTTTAAGGTATTTGGGGGGGAGGAGAATAGAAGAATAAAGAGGAATGAGAAAAAAAGATGTTTTGCTATCACCAACAGCAAAATAGAAAGAAATAAAATGGTAAAGAGGAGTGAGTGGGCAATTGGCGACCCACTCACTTGTTTCATCCCCAGGGCAAAGCATCCAAACTCCTTCAGTCCTTGGCGTGGGGAGCGGACCTCCAGAGCTCAAACACAATACCCTAGCGTTAACTGACTGTGCTGGCGGAGGTAGCAGGCGTTGCCACACCGCTGTCAGACACAGCCAGAGAGGAGAAACCAGTACCACTTTAAGAGAGATTTTAAGGATTTGGGGAGAGAATAGAAGAATAAGGAGGAATGAGAAAAAAAGATGTTTTGCAACCACCAACAGCAAAATAGAAAGAAATAAAATGGTAAAGAGAAGTGAGTGGGCAATTGGCGACCCACTCACTTGTTTCATCCCCAGGGCAAAGCATCCAAACTCCTTTGGTCCTTGGCGTGGGGAGCGGACCTCCAGAGCTCAAACACAATACCCTAGCGTTAACTGACTGCGCTGGCGGAGGTAGCAGGCATTGCCACACCGCTGTCAGACACAGCCAGAGGGGAGAAACCAGTACCACTTTAAGAGAGATTTTAAGGTATTTGGGGATTGGGGAGAGAATGGAAGAATAAGGAGGAATGAGAAATAAAATAACTATTTTGTCGCCACCAACGTTATATAATTAGAAAGAAAGTTGAGAAACCCTAAGCTCAATTACAGTCAAAGTGTAGAGCAGGGTACCCCAATTTAGGCAGATTGAATTTAAGAAAGGCAATCTGCTCCATGAGATGAGGTGACATTTGTGAGCGCTGTGGATTCAGTATATTACCGGTTACCGAAAATACACGCTCACTTGGGACAGTGGTTGGCGGACATGATAGCAGCTCCTGCGCAACCAATGAGAGTGCAGGCCACACACTCTTCTTCTCATCCCAATAGCTAAGAGGGTCGACATTATGGGGCAAAGGAGGTTCAGAGAGGTACGATCTGACCATTTCTGAGGCAGTACTCTCCTGTCTGCTGCTAGCACTCTCAGTGGGTCCAACTATATCCTCAAGCAACTCTTCCCAAAATGCAGCTGCTCCACTCAGTTGTGTGGTGGTGGTGGTAGTGCCACTGCTTCTGCTAGAAGTAGCCGACATCTCAGCCTCCTGCTGAACTACTCCCTCAGACAGAATTCCCCTCTTTTGCTGCCAGTCACACACCCTCTGGATCAATTTCTCCCTCCAATTTGTTAAGTTATTGGATCTGAGTGCAAGCTTTCCCTTAATCCTTGGATCACACAGGCAAGCTAGCATCAGTTCAGGAGAATTATCCATTCGCTCACGTAGGCGAACTTTAAGCTGATCCTTCAGCCTCCTGACCAGAGTTATTACATCAGGATGTAAAGGATCACCTTGAACAACCTCTTTGCGTTCAAGGAAGACACCCATCTTGCTCCCTAGATGGGTGAAAACAGGGATTACCTGTCCCAGATTGGCAGTGTTCAAGCTTAAATTTTCAGTGGCATCCCTGAATGGTTTCAGGATTGCCACTAGCTGAGCGATCACTGTCCAATCGTCTCTACCTAGTGGAGAACCAATACCGATGTATTGGTCTGATGCCAGACTATGGATTGCCCTCTGCTGCTCTAAAATCCTCTCCAGCATCTCCAGAGTAGAGTTCCACCGTGTACTGACATCTTGTTGTAGACAGTGTATGGGAAGACCTGCCTTCTCTTGTTCCTGCCTCAACAGTTGGCTAGCCTTCACACTGCGGTGGAAGTGCCCAGCAATCCTCCTGCACCATTCAATCACACTGGAAACTCTGTTATTACCTTCTGGGATTGCTGACTTTACTACTAGATGGATAATGTGCGCTGCACAGCGCACACCAACAAGGTTACCATCACGCAAAGCTTTCACCATATTTGTAGCTCCATCAGTAACCACAAACCCCACTTCTACATTGGTGCCTGCCTCTGCTCCAACCCAAAGAGACACCATCCTCCTTACTGCATGTAGAATGTTATCTGAAGTGTGTTTTTCATCCATCACTTCAGCATGGAGAAGGAAAGAGCGATAGCCCAGCTGATCTACAGATACACTTCCTCCCTTTCTGCTAGACCCTGCTGCTGAAGTTGCAGCAGCAGCTTCCTGAGACACACCAGACTCCCACCAGTGTGCTGTAAGGGAAAGAAATGCATGCTGGCCACTTGGTGCACTCCACAAATCTGTGGTAAAATGCACAGACTGACCAGCAGCCTTCGAAAGCTCCACTTTCACTACTCCAACACAGGACCGGTAAAGTGAAGGGATTATCCTCCTGCTGAAAGTGGAGCGTGAGGGAAGATGGTATTGTGGAGCCACAGTCTCCATCAACTGTTTGAAAGGCTCCCCTTCTATCATAGAAAAGGAAGCACCTCCAACAGCAATTAACTGGCCAATAAGTCGCGTAATTTTATTGGCCTGCTGTTTAGACATAGCCCTGGAGTGGAATCCCCCAAATTGTTCCAGGGTGGGCTGGATGCATTGTGATGCTCCAACCAGTCTTGGTTGTTGGCTGGCAGCACCAGTAGCTCTTGGCTCTGCAACAACTCCCCTGTCACTTCTAGCTGCCATGGTACTGGACACTGTAATAGTAGCTATGCTGCCTGTCCTAGTACTTTCTGCCTCTTCCCTCAATAACACAGCCTTGTGATGACTGCGAAGGTGATGGTTCATCCCTGCACTGGTGAGATGACCCAACACCTTCCCCCTGCTAACTTCCTTCCCACAAAGTTTGCACTTTGCAAAGCGCCCATCTCCAACACTTTCAAAGTGATCCCAAACTTTGCTGCGACACAAAACATTGGCGCTTGCCCTTCGGGATTCTGCTGCTAGTGGTGCAGGTTGATGAGCAGCAGGAGGAGTGTGACTACTGGTGGCTGGCACAGTAGCCTCGGCACTGGTACTGTGGCTAGTAGTACCAGTGGTGGTGATGATTGTTGGCACAGTTACTCTGGTGGTGGTAACTGTGCCACTGCGAGGAGGTTGTGGTGTTGGTGGTGGTGGTCTGCTAATGGTTGAAGTAGCACTAGCAGGTGCTACTATTGGAGAAAGTGGAGAGGAAGGGGAAAAATGTGCACTTGTAGCAGGAGAAAAGGTTGGACTGCTCCCTGAAGAATGCTGACTTTCCTCTACTATCTCCTCCTCACTCTCAGGCTCATAGTCAAGCTCTTCATCAGCCAGACTAAATGCAATCCCTGCAAGGCTGGGGGTAAGACTGATATCACCTCCAGGAATAATAGGACTAGGAGCACTGGGTAGCATTGGCAATGGCAACAACTCCTGTGCTGATGTGCCGCTGTCAGTGGTAGAAGCATGCGCAGCACTGGTGGTGGTGGAAGTGGTGGTCTTGGGAGGGGGGATTAGGAAACAGCCTCCTTGTACAAGAAGGAAGCTTCTTAGCAGCACGACTCACAGGCCTGCTTGTGGTATAGGAAGATGCTGGGGGCAAAACACGCTTCCTCTTACTTATTGGGCTACTCCTACTACTAGTTGTGTTTTTAGTAATAGTACTAGCCATAGTGCTCACCTTTAAAAGCCCTGCTGGTTTCCCTTTGCCATAGAAAAGACTTGCAATTCTGGGCCTTGCTGCACTACTGCCTGCTATTGGTGCCTTTCCTTGACCAGGATCTTGCACCAACGGGCCTGAAATGCGAGACAAAGACTTTGGCCTCCTAGGCGGTGAGTCTGACATAACGGCACTCCTGGACCGCTTAGGCTGACGCATAGGCTGCTTACTCAAACTACCACTACTTGTGGTGGTGGTGGTATTGGTGGTGGTGATGGTTGCTGACTGACCCTCCCTCACTTTACTAGTGGATGAAGGTTTAGGAGGATCCATTTAGAATTTTAAAATAGTAAGAAAAGAAAAGAAGTTGAAGAAAAGAAAAGAAAGAGATAATGTAATGTATGTAGTGTTTTCAAACTAACGTTTATATTTTTATTAAAAAGGATTATTTGATATTTGGAACACAGTTAAAAAAAAATAGAGACTACTACTGAGGCAGATTTCTTCACTCTAGTGCTTTTGAGGAACTATGGAAAACTGCACTGTCTGGCGTGAGCAATCTGCCAACAAGTGCTGCCTGCTCAACTACTGCAGTGCAAGCAGAGTATGAAAAAAATGTACTAATATAGAAAAATAAAATAATAAAAGATTTCCTACAGCTACCTTGAAGCTTAGGTTAGGACAGTCTCACAGTCAATCTATCAGGAACTAAAATAAACCAAATAAAAACAGCAACCAGTTAGCTTCACTGATTGCTGTTAAACACACTAACTGAACTAATAAAAATCAGTTAATGAAAAAAGAAATTTCTTCACAACAGCAGTCAGAACAGTTAACTTCACTGCTGATGCTGATGTGAGCACAGAAAAATGACACTAAAAGTGTTAAAAAATTTAAAACAAAAAATAGACTGTTTGACTGACTAATGTGTTCTGTCCTAACTAAGGACAAAGAGACTGTACTACAACAAATATATTTTAAACTGAAGATAATTTTATCAACTTAAATTTTTTTTTAAATTAAAACTGAAGATAATACTATTAAGTTACTGAATAAAAAATATTTCTTCACTTTTACACTGACTGCCTGCAAAGCCAGCAAACATTAGATTAAACTAACTCTATGTGGACTGGAGTATAGATATAGATTCACTTAAAAAAAGAATTTAAAACCCAAGCAAACACACTAAACTGAGACTGACAGAAGATGAACTTTCTCTAGCAGCACTGCAGAAACAGCAGCACCACTGTAAAATCAAGTTAACAAAAATTAACTAATCAACTTTGCTGCTAAAAGACTCAACAGCTAAACTAGATTAAGATTTCTTTTCTTCTAGGCTAGCAAGATAACAAGCTAGTCTACCCCTAGGGCAGAAGCCCTCAGGCCCACTAAGCTAAAGACTGATTCTATCTTTACTTTAAATCTTAATTAATTTTAAGCTAAAAAAAAAAAATTTAAATAAAAAGATTTAAAAAAAAAAAAAAAAGTAATACCTGGTTGCTGTAGTCAGTAAGCAAGCAGGGAAGGCAAGCACTGGCAGTGCCAGCCAGGCACCTTGTGGCACACTGACTCAGTCAGCAGCACAGCAGTGCACAGCTTTCAAAAAGCACTAAAATTAAAAAAATAATTCTCAGGAATAGTCTCAAATTGAACAAGTGAGAACTGGCAGACACACCAAAACTCACAGAAGATCTCTAAGACAAGCAATGAGGCTAACACAGCACAAAAGCACAGTGTGTCACCAACAAAACTCAGTCAAAGAAGGGGGGAGAAAGTTCCACTGCCTGCTTTTATACTGCTGTTTAGTTATTTTTTAAATCCCCTATAAAGCACTCACCATTGGATAAGCCCCTATAGCATCATGTCACAGGAGTGAGCTGATTAGTTAAATGAAAATCAGCTCACTCCCATACCCCTCCTCTTTGATTCATACAAGGCATCCGAATGAACTAAAACACGAATTGAGGCAAATCAGTTCATTTTAGTTCATTAGTTCATTCGGTTTTTCTTCCATCCCCATGTAAAGCAATGCAATGCTTTGAAAAAGCACGAATGAACTAATACACGAATTGAGGCAAATCAGTTCATTTTAGTTCATTAGTTCATTCGGTTTTTCTACTATCCCCATCTGTAAGCAATGCAAAGCTTTAAAAAGCGCGAATTGTTTGTGCGTTCGGTTCGCGAACGCTTCTCATTCGGTAGTTTGCCTTATGAACATTACACTGACAGCCTGTAATTCAAAAAGCCGAACTAGTTATACGAATGAATGAAAGAATGATATAGACATTGCTATTCATTCGGTTATTCATTCGGTTATTAGTTCGGCTTTTTGAATTACACAGTGTGCTGTGTCAATTCGCACAGAGTGTAATTCAAAATGCCGAATGAACGAACGAACGAACAAACGAAAGATTTTCGGTAAACGGCCATTCGTTTGTTCGTTCTTTAGTTTGGATACCCATTCTTTATTCGGTATTCGTAAGAATGGAAGAAAATGCATATTTTCGGACGAAAATCAATTCGGACGAATACGAATGCCCAAGTCTACTAAAGACATAATGTGGACTTAACATTAATGAATATGCTCCACCTATTTTAATGTGTTAGCACCTGATAAAATAAGATGATAAAAACAATTAATGTAATCCTTTATTTTCAGAACCATGACTTAAACTGAGTTGATGGCGAAACATTTAGAAATCCCAAAGAAAATCCAAACCATAGGCCAATAGGCAGCGCTAGCAGCCAGTTAGAAAATAGTTTAAAACCACTGGAGTTGGTTAAACATGAGGATAAATTAATAAATAAAAGGGAATAGAGGGCATGTAAAAGATGCATATAAAACAAAAAAGTGACAGTGCTGCTTTAAAAAGAAATAAATAATGATTTAAAATGACAATGAGGAGGGATGAAGGTCATTAAAGTCAACGAGTAAGTAAAGGTTAGAGCTTTATAACATATATAGTATTCATATAGCATCTTTAGCTTAGTGTCCCTTTATGTTACAGACTATTACACATTTAAGTACAACACAAGTAGAAAAAACTGAAAATGAAAATAACCGAATTCCGACTGCATCGACAATTCGCAGATTTACTAAAGCTGAATGCAATCAGATTTCAGTCAGTCTGACCAATTCTGTAACATGTTATGAGGACTTTGGAAATCAGTGGTTTTCACATCAGAACCATTTATAGCACCGGAAACTGAGATGTATCAGTGATCGTATGGTGACTGATGATAAACCGAATGCATCCTGGTGGATGCATGTTGGCTGATATATTATTCACTTGCTTTCTACAAGTGAACTAATAATTTGAAGAACCATTTGCCCGCTGGCTGCACTAGCAGACAGTGGGCAAATAGTTAAGAACCTTCGGCAGCAGTGGCGTACATACCAGGATCGCAGGGGTCGCGGCTGCGACCAGGCCTGGCCGGTGTGTACCCACTGGGCCAGCCTCTTCCCCTGGGGGGCCCAGGAGCCGGCCACCTCAGGGCCCCCCGAGGCTGGCCCTGCTGTCACCCCACGGCCGGTCCTGCGGGCGCGCGAGGGAGCACTGTCCCCTGAGTGCTTCCTCTTCAGCTCCCTCGCGCACCGCACTGATACCGGAGCCGGAAGATGACGTGATCTTCCAGCGCCGGCATCCCTACGCAGCGCGCTAGGGTGCTGAAGAGGAAGCACTCAGGGGACAGTGCTCCCTCGCGCGCCCGCCAGCCTACCCACCCACCCAGTGACCGGCCGCCCAGGAGCCCAGCAGCACCACTGGACCCCAGGGAATCCCCCCAGCACTCCAAAAGGTAAGGAGGCTGGGGGAATTACATTTAAAAAAAAAACATGTGTTAGTGTGTGAGTGTTAGAGTGTGTGTCTGCTAGTGAGTGTCAGTGAGTGTGTTACTGTGTGTGTGTTAGTGAGTGCGTGTTTGTCAATGAGAGTGTATGTTTTGTGAGTGTGTATGTATGTCTGTCTCTGAGTGTGTCTCTGTCAGTAAATGTGTGTGTCTGTTAGCTAGTGTGTATGTGTCTGTTTGTGAGAGTGTGTGTGTGTGTGTCTGTGTCTTCAGCACTTACCTTTCTCCAGCGCCGGACTCCCTTGGCGCTGAGGATCCCTCCGCCTCTCATCTCCGTGTGCGCATGCGCAGCAAGAGCCGCGCGCGCATTCAAACCGCCCATTGGAAAGTATTACTAAATGGTTTCCTATGGACGTTCAGTGTCTCAGAATCGCGGAATCTCCTCTAGCGGCTGTCAGTGAGACAGCCACTAGAGTCTGGATTAACCCTCAGTGAAACATAGCTGCAGGGTTTTCAGCTGCAGGGTTTAAACTAGAGGGACCTGACAACCAGACCACTTCATTGAGTTGATGTGATATGGGTGTCTTTAGTGGTCCTTTAAGTGTGTGTGCATCTGCATGCACTGGCGTACATACCGCGGTCGCAGGGGTTGCAGCCCTGCGACCAGGTGCCCGCCGCCATGTGTTGCGGCCCCGGCCCGCGCAGAGTAAGCGTGGGGGGCAGGGGGGCCCACGGATGAATTTTCGCACCGGGGCCTCATGGGTCATGTGTACGCCACTGCTCGGCAGGGTTAATTATGAGGCAGTTGACCAGCTAGTTAGTTGCCACATTAAAAAGTGAAAAAACGGGGGTGGTTCTTCACCGCCATGCTGAGCAGAAGCATGTTTACTGAGCATCTCTAGGCTTTGACTAACAAAGCCAATTATTCAGTGATTTATCTCCACATCCTGCTTTAAAGTGCGAGACCTGTCTACACCACGGAGGCTGGTGCTGACTTCTTTATTGTGCTACCCGGGATGGGCCCGATTTGCTGGAGATTGCAACTCCTGGAATTTGAGGCCTACCTTGATGGTTTAATGCAGGAGGCAGCCGATACCTATCTCTGAAGTATAAATAAAAGAAAGGAAAAAAAATATATACACAAGAAATACAAATGCACCTAACCAACTCGGTGGTAAGAATATGCAAAAGTACTTAACTGAGTATAAGGTGGATTCAGCTTCCCAAGAGGTTTCCCCCAAACGAACCTCAAATACATATATGTGAATGGACAAAATTGGGATACAGCTGAATAACTAAAAAACACAAGAATACATAGCACATAGTGAAGTACAATCACAATAATAAAATATAACCCACAATGATTGCACTCACAAAATAGTGATGAATAGTGCGCCTTTAAGCCCACATAGGGCTGCAATAGCGTTCACCTTCCACGGATAGGTACGTGGAAGGTGAACGCTGTTGCAGCCCTATGTGGGCTTAAAGGCGCACTATTCATTACTATTTTGTGAGTGCAATCATTGTGGGTTATATTTTATTATTGTGATTGTACTTCACTATGTGCTATGTATTCTTGTGTTTTTTAGTTATTCAGCTGTATCCCAATTTTGTCCATTCACCTATCTCTGAAGTATACCAGCCCTCTACAATTTGACTTTGAGGTCAAATTGTAAGATTTTGTCACCATCGCAAATGTCTAAATATTGCTACAGGAATGGCTCCAGTGTGTTTGCTTACCAGTGTATCCTTGGGATTCTCCATAGGATCAGGGAGCCAAAACCTATTATTAACATATTATATACATGCAATTAACTTTAATGGAAAACACATACAAAAGTAAATTATCCTTTCAGATACAGTGGACAAAATTAATATAATTTGAGCAATTTTTGTAGTCTTCCTTTCAATAGTCTACAGCTAAGCTGGACTCATTACTAAAACAAATCCCTGTTAATGTAATACATACGTCATAGTTAGTGGGATTTCTGGAAATCCAGGGGAACATTTGAGCCATAAGAAGTGATGCAGTTTTTGATTGCACTAGAAGCATTTCCTTTCAATCCAGCTAAATATTCCATCTGCTAGTTACTGGTCTTTCGATTACATCACAGCATGACAGCTGCTCTGCAATATTATAGAAAAACTTTATATTATACACTTTTACAATGTTTATGTACAGTGCATAAATGTGATTTGGCTACAAACTTTCTATCAGGAACCAAGCCATATGTTATGCAAAAATGTGCATAGCCCTGACTTTTTATACATCATTTCAATAAAAATTCCCTTATACTGAACTATAACTAATTTTTGCACCAGTAAAACTAACAAGTTTAAACAGTTAACAGTTTTAGTATATTATTTTAAGATTTGGGTGATCCTTTTTGTTTTATGTTTTTATTAGGTTACAAAGATTGGATGGTTTTGAGGATTGACTGTGAGGTTCTCTACATGAGATACAGGTTCTTGCTGAGCTTGCTCTCAGGGACTGAAGTAACTTTGTTGGAGCTTATGCACAGCGAGTTCTTTGCTGAGCTAATATGTTATGCTGTCTCTATTATCTGTATAATTTTGTGTTTACTATCTTAGCTAATACATTTTGACCTTGTGGTTTCCCCAAAAGAGGGGGGCTTGTTAGTTCATGTTTCCTGGGTGACTTAGCCCTTTCCATTTCTGAGTCTGATTGCTCTTGTTCTCGTAGGGCGTTTGCTCTGATATTACTTTAAACAGCTCAGCATCTAACTGAGATATCATACAAATTTATAAAAGGATACAATCTCGTTAATATACAGATTAATATCTGACTTGAACATTTTTTTTTAATATATACAAAAGATACACTCTTAAATTAAGCAAAGCTCTTTTGGAGATATGTGCAACATACTGAAAGGGTACATTTTTGAAACAAGCCCTGCTTTTTCTATTAAATAATTTTCTATTCTTAAATATACTTTATTATTTATTGACTTTGCTAGCCATGTACTACAATTCCATTAGGGACCTCTTGCACAACTGGATATTGAACAGGCTACACCATAGGAGCTTGGAGAGCTTCTGGAATATAGAGGTTTAAACCTTTGGTTGACCATCCCAAATTTGATCTTTTACTTTCCAGGTCTAAGCAATACGTTCTCCTCCTTCCCTCCACCCACCGTATCTTGTCACTATCCACTGTTTGATTTCACTGTGTGTTTTTAACATTTAAGAAAGGTTACTTTTGTAGATATTTGTATATACTTAGGCAAATCATTTGGCTCTCTCCATGTAGAGGATGTTTTTAGTAATTTATTTTGATCATTTAAGTGTTCCCAAGAGATAGACGATAGAGTTCAAACCTCGAAAGGTGGGTGGTAGTACTGTCCCACCCAATCTGTTGTATGACAATATTGCACACACACATGAGGTCTGGGGGACAAAACAAAGGTCACTGTAATGTATAAATGGCTCACGTTCCTGTAAAGATTTCCAAATAGTTTTTGCCTTTTGCCATTGAATGAAAGTGAACATGAGTTATATGTGACAGGTAATATTTATTTTCAAATGGTTTTTATTGAATGATAAAAAAAAAAAAAAAACTTAGGAAAAACTACTAATGGAAAGGGTACGAAAGAAAAAAAGAAAAAATGGGTAAAAACTCAATTATCTCCAAACACAAAAAATACACAAAACCCACAAATTACCTTAAAACACATGCAATCCCCACAAGTTACATCCCCCGATAGCCCTGACCAACATATCCAAAAATCAGTTCATGGGTTCAGGAATTTACTGGAAGTCAAAGTTTTTACCGACTGCATGCATGGTCCCATGCCCAAAACGGTTCCATAGAATTGCGGCTAAGTGCGGCTGGCGACTGACTGGGAACCATGAAGTCTTCATGCCAAAAATAGTTCCAGGGCATTCGCGGATAAGTCCACCTAAAGTCTATGTGCGGTTTTGGTCCATGTGACCGCCCACCAGGGAGCTAGCGTTCGGTTCTATGGAAAGTGCCAAACCAGGGGAACCAGGGGGAATAAAATATGGGTCTTTACAGTCGTTGACTTGGCCCATAGTCTTTTGGCAAGAGGCTGGCCAGCAGGCCCCTCCAAACACCTGTGACGAGGTTCAGTTCTTCACAATGTCTAATTATAGGTTCGGGCTGATAAATGTAAGCTGATTATTTACTTTAGCATGTCAGTTTATTTAATAATGGTTAGCATAATGGTAATAACAACAATAATAGTAAGAGTAATAATTATTGCAAATGCAACTGTAAATGCAATCAAAACAATATGATGATCATAATGACCAGATTATAAGTATATAATTATCTGAAATTTTTTTTGTTTTTGTTTTAAGGCAAGAGTGGATCTCTCATTACGCCCCCACAGTTCATGAAGGGATCCAAAGATATGTGCCCTCTCATCAACCAATTAGGCACCCTTTCTTTCAAGAGTTTTTGTATATATTTTATTTTTTGTCCTTTTAAAAAAAAGTTTCTTCTGTATGTCTGTGTTCTTTGCACACGTTTGAAACAATGTATACTAAAGTACCAGTGATGTTTTGCTTCACAGCTATTGGTCCCATATAATGCTCTGCTAGACTTAAAGCTTGATCAAAGGTGGGCCATAGTGTTAAAAATGCCTTTGCAGAGTTTGACAGTTGGGCAGTGGGCCCTTGAGTAAACCTTGCGGTATCATTTTAGGAAATCTAAGAATATCCCCTGTGTTATTTGGTTATGGAAAACGGTCTAAAAAAACCCCACAAGAGGCAACTAGCCCTTATATAAATGTATAGGTATAAGGCAGCAATGGATTGTCTGCATGAGACTCATTTCTGCATTAAAAATCAATCTAAATTTCAATTTAAGCAATATCCCCAGGCTTATCATGCTTATTCTCCAAAAAAGACTAAAGGTGTATCTATTTTATTCCAAACAGACTGGATGTTCCAAGTACACAAACAACACATGGACCCTATGGGTTGTCTATTGGTACTAGTGGGCACTTTAAATGGCATGCAACTTACAATAGCATCAATTTATGCACCCAATTATGTACAACCCAAATTTATTGTGAAAGCCTTTAAGATAATACAGAAAAAAGGGGTAGGGCATGTTATTATATGTGGAGACTTTAATAGTACTCTCGACCCTTCAGTTTAAGTGGTACGAACAGATGGAAGAAGCCCACACTCTTCTACCATTTATGCCAGTCAGAAGCTGGCCATAACAATTTATTTGATACTTGGTGATGCTTGTATCCTAATCCTAATATACATATTATTAATCTGTGCATTTGAAGTATTCATGTATAGATGCGTGCATCATCCTTACCTTAAGAATGTTCTGGCAGTAGAGATTGGGTAACGTACTTGGTCTGGCCACGCACCACTCATTGTCACCTTCCAATCACCATACTCTGCCAGGGGCAGGTTTAAGGAAGGAGTGAATGAGGCACTGCTGGATGACTCTAAGTGTGCGGAGGAGATACAGGTAGCGACTATTAACTACTTTGTGGAGAATACTGATGTTACTACGTCAGTGATCACCCAATGGTTGGCCTTTAAGGCTGTACTCCGAGGTGTTCTGATTATATTTGAATCTCAGGAAAAAAGGAAGGCTTGCACGATTCGATCACGACTCCTCCAGGAACTGAGTGCATTAGATGCACAAAATAAGCAAGCTCCCTCTACAGTTTTAAACAAAAGTATGACTAAAGTTAAACAAGAATTGGACACATTGGCACTCAAGGATACTGAAAAAACTTAAGAGCCCTGAAACACATATTATATACAAGGTAATAAAGCTGGGAAATTATTGACTAGGAAATTGAAATTAAACTATCAACAATCTAAAATTCCCTATTTAAATTCAACTACAAATTCCAAGTTATTCAATCCAAATAATATTGTAGAAAAAATGGGCAGATATTATACCATACTTAATAACTTAAAAGATGATATTTCCCTACACCAACCTTCTAGTATAGAAATTGAGAAATTTCTGGGAGAAATATATTTGCCAAGCATTACATTAGACCAATGCCATCTATTAGATGAACCGTTCAGTGAAGAAGAGGTTAGGTTAGTTTAGCAATTAAATCACTTCCTAAGCATAAAGCCCCAGGACCCGACGGGTTCTCGAGCTATTATTATATTTTGAATGAGCAGGTTTTAACTCCACATCTTCTGGTCTTATTTAATGATATTAAAACTACGGGTGTTATTCCACCAGAAAAGGTCTATATAGCCTATCATATTGTATATTTACTAAGAAAATTTTGTTTTTATATGTTTAAACTTGACTGTTTCTAACTAAGATTCTGATTGACTGTTCCTAATATTGGTGCCAATTTCAAAGATTTGCACTGCTATTTAAACCTTTCTTGCCAGGTATCAGGTCCTTATTCCATATTGATAAAGCCGTATTGGCGAAACGCATTTGTGGATATTTTATGTTGTGTATTTTTATATATTAAAGATTATTTGGTCACTTTTTACTTGTGCCAGTTATCTTTTTATACACTTTAGATTGTTTTTTTTACCTGGCATTTTTATCACCCTGGACTCCAAGTAATCCTAGGTGGGGATCATACAACCAGCGCTATCTTCAAGGAGCAGTTGGTCTGCTCCTTCCTTGTGAGGACCATTTTATATATTTTATTTTATTTATTTTATCCAGTGAGCACTATTGGTTGTCTCTTTTTATTTGAGTGTCGTACATACCATTGACGGAGGAAGTTTACCCCATATCCCATACGTGGGGATTGTACCGCTGTACACCTTTTACACTAGAGCTAGCTATAGCTCTTGTACATGTAAGTTTTATACCAGCCTTTTATATTTCATTTGTTTTATTATTGGATTTATTGCACTATTTGGTTCTCTATTTGTTTTATCTCTTGCATATGAGTGGATCTACTCGGATGAGGACAGCGAGGACATTGTTCCTGACCAAGCACCTTATAGACCCTGTAACTCCAATAAGAGCATTTTAGATAAGACTCTTTTTATTTGAACTATCGGTTATTATTGTTTTACATAAAGTCTCTCTGGCGCAGCCCTTATTTCCAATATTTTCTTCTTTTGTCGTATTTTAAGGGTTTTTGAGGGATTTCCTTATAGGGTTGCTGCCCATTTGTTATTTAGTGCTTACTCTTTTTTCTTGTTTTATTCAAACAGTTTCCTGAGCCAAGCCCCTCAACATTATTCACATTTGAATTCTTCATCTCTCATTATGATATTTAGCCGCACTTTCAGCACACATATATTTCAACATGTTTATAACTCCTAAGAGTACAGATAATTGCTGTTTAATAATTTGAAGCTTAGAAATTCAGTTTTATTAGAATATTAGGTACTTATTAAAACACAGCTTAGTTTATCCACCCTAATACTAGCATCTCTATTAGACAGTCTTCTATCATTTGCATTAACACTATCTGGATCACTAACGCTCTAGCTTATTAGCTGTTGCACTGGTTAATTAGCCTTTTATTATTTCTATGAATATATTCTTGACTGTTTAGCAAACTCAAGGACATTTGGGCATTACATTTAAAAACTAGCCTGGCCAATTGCCAGCAGTAAGGAACTTGACTAAAAGTCTGCTCTTGTTTATCAGCTAATCAGAATCTCGGCTATCTTTCCAGTCAGTTTTAACAATATAATACCTAACTGGCTACTCTCAGAAAAAACAATACTTTGATACATATGTTGCTATCTTTGTTAAACAATCTGGCTGATTGCCACTACTAACGAATTTCATTAAGCTAGGGTTCAATTTCTCACTATATATATTATTTTTGATCTCCCCAAACCCAGGAACATTCAGACAGAATGCGCTAATTTACGCCCTATATCTATCCTTAATGCTGATATTGAATTTTACACGAAACTGCTGGCTGCCCGCATTAAAGCATTACTTAGAGACCTAGTATCAGAGGAACAGGCAGGTTTTGTATCCCTGGCAGACAAGTGGGCGATAATACTAGACATTTTATTAAAATGGTAAACTGGGCACAAACTACATGACAAAAAGAGGTGCTGCTTGCATTAGATGCTGAGAAAGCATATGACCAATTAAATTGGACATACATGAGCAGCACCTTACTTAAAATGGGATTTTCTTCTAAATTTATAAAAAGTATTTTAGCCTTATATACCAAGCCTTCTGCAAAAAATGTTAATACCGGTTTCCTGTCTCAGGCATTTAATATTTCTAAAGGTACAGGGCAGGGCTGCCTGCTCTCACCATTCATCTTCATTCTCAGTGTGGAACCAATAGTTAGACATATTAAACAAAATATAAACATTAGTGGCTTACAGACCCCGGGTGGAGAGCAAAAAGTAGCGCTCTTTGCAGATGATGTGTTGTTATTCCTGACTAATCCTAGTATCTCAATCTCGACTATTACCAAACTCTTAAGTACATATGGTGAGGTTTCTTACTATAAAAACAATATAATGAAGACTCAAGCACTTCCCATAGGAATCTACGAGAGAGTTCTACAAAATCTCAGACTCACTTATTATGATTGGCGCCAAATATCTCTTACCTACTTAGGTATTAAAATAACTAAATCACAAACACTATTACTTAAAGAAAATGATGTAGCTCTTTTACATAAGCTGGAGGGTCAATTGACTAAGTGGGGGAATACGGAGGTGTCGTGGTTGGGACATGTACATACTATTAAAATAATGTTAGTGCCTCATATCCTGTATCTCTTCCACAGCATTCATATTGCTATGCCCATAACAATGATAAGACTTATTAATGCTTATATATGCTTATATATGGAAAAAGAAAAGCCGCTGAGGGTCACGAACAAACTGTTGTGGTTTCCATTTGCCAAAGGGGGGCTGGGGATACCCACTATTATGGCGTATTATAGGGCAGCAATGCTGACACATTGTTTGGTAATTATATCAAGACCTAATAAACCTATTTGGACTATGCAGGCTCCCATATAAACCGGACAGGTGATTGTGGACATTGGATGTGCCTAAGTGGACCAAATATAACATACTCTCAACTAAGAAGCTTGTGCTTCAATATTGGAAACAATGGGCACAAAAACTAATGGG
This sequence comes from Pelobates cultripes, assembly GCA_933207985.1. Classification (NCBI taxonomy): domain Eukaryota; kingdom Metazoa; phylum Chordata; class Amphibia; order Anura; family Pelobatidae; genus Pelobates; species Pelobates cultripes. The sequence goes on from OW240916.1 coordinate 259,397,859, forward strand.
GACCACAAAGATTCTTGCTATGGCACCTCTTAGTGTGCTATGAGCACTTACTCCAGATTTAGATCTGAACATTTTGGTCTCCTCCGGAATAATCAGGGTTCATAAGCTTTGTACCCCTATAGGGATTAAAGTTTTCCAGATATACAAAAGGAATTTATGCTTCCTGCAAAAGAAATGCATGCATATTTGCGAGTTAAAAATGTGTTACAATCACACAATATTGATAAGATAGACCCTGCAACGTTGCCTCCTTTAGTAAGTATGTGTATTAATAATGGCCCAAAGCTTAAACTTCTCTCTGTATGCTATAACGCCTTTAATAATTTATCAGCTGAACTGAAATTACTGTATATGCAGAAGTGGGAGAGGGATTTGGGGACCTTTATTTCTAGGACATCATGGTTAAAAGCTATAACAATGACAAGTAGCATTTCTCATTGGGAAGCCTATATTAAGTTGATTATGAGATAGTACTTGGTACCCTCTAGGCTATCTCACGTATATGCTGATTTGTCCCTAGTATGCTGAAGATGTGACAGAGATAGAGGTTCCATGTTGCATGTATTGTGGTCCTGCTCCAGCTTGGACTCTTACTGGAGGCAAATTCAAGGGGTGAATTCCTCGATAATGGGAATAACTTTGCCTTTTGAGCCACAAATGTACCTTTTACAAATGCTACCTGAGGATGTGGAGGTGTCTCAATCTATAGTAATAGTTCATATTCTGTTAGCTGCTAAAATGAGCATAGCATACAAATGTGAAATAAAAGCCCTCCTACCATTCAGGATGTGTTCAAGTGAGTCAATATGATGGCTCAGTATGAAAAAATGGTATATCGGATAAACGGAAAAGATAAGAATTATGACAAAGATTAGAGCGGATGGCAGAAGATTAGAGAGAAATATTTGGCTCCTTAAAAGGAATGTAAAAAAAAAAAGCAAAAAAAAAGAAAAGGGAAGGGGAAGTGAAGAAAAAAAAAGAAATGGGGAAGAAAAAAAAAAGAGATAAAAAAGTACCCTAGTGCATCTTCCCATATGTGTGAACCAAATATAAAGCCCATAAAACCTAAACAATTTAAAATTTAGAAAAGAAAAGGAAAAATAAAGGAAATTCAAATGTTTATTCTTATATGAATATAACACTGTTTTTTTTTTTGTTTTATTTGTGTTTTTTTGATGTTTTGTTTTTGAACGCTCCAGTTTTAAGAGCTATTAGATTATTCTGACCTAGGTATCAGGAGACTTATGAACTGGTATGGCACCTCTAAATGGTTGGAGTAAAGGGTCAATATTATTAAAGTAAAGACTGATAATAATTTTATGCAAATTCATGTTAGACCCCTTAGTACTGCATTAAATGAATATTTATCATGTTGGACTGTAATTCATAAGTTACAATTTGAATATGGTACTATATTAAAATATGTTTCTGATTATGAAGGGATTTGGGGAACTGGAATGTTACTGTAAAATTTTGCTGTATTTTGTTTCTTATTTAAAAAAGAAAAGAAAAGAAAAGATATTGCAAAAAAAACAATGTAGGAAAAAAAGGAGAAAAAAACACATTAGGTGGTTCTAAACACAGGACAAAATGTAGAAACTATTTGGCATGGGTGTTTTTTGGAGGTTGTAGATGCGTAACAGATTTTGGGGGTCAAAGTTAGAAAAGGTGTGTTTTTAAAAAAAATTCATTATATTTTATAATTTTTATAGTAAATTATATGATATGATGAAAATAACGGTATCTTTAGAAACACCATTTAATGGCAACAAAAACTGTATATAATATGTGTGGGTAAAGTAAATTAGTAAGAGGAAAATTACAGCTAAACACAACCACCGCAGAAATGTAAAAACTGCCCTGGTCCTTAACAGTAAGAAAATTTAAAAACAGTCTGGTCACTAAGGGGTTAAATGTCAGCTGCCCCAGCTCTGACCATTTTTCTAGTTTATCTAATGCATTTACCATTTGGCTTATACCTCCTGAAACATCAACCCTGTTAAATAGCTTAGTATCATTAGCAAAAATACATAACTTACCATCAAGACCTTCTGCAATATCACTAATAAAAATATTAAAGAAAATGGGTCCAAGTACAGATCCCTGAAGTAGCCCACTGGCAACTAGACCATGCTTTGAATATACCCCATTGACTACAAGCCTCTGTTGCCTGTCACTCAGCCATTGCCTAACCCATTCAACAATACTGGAATCAACAATATTGGAATCAACACCTGTTTATAGCTGGTATAAAGTGTCCTAAAGACATAAAGAGTATCCACAGTGGGAGAAATGGTTGATTCAAGGAGCTATGTTGGCACATAATCTTCACCACTACCAAATACTGAAAAATAAAGTTCTTTACTTGTTTTACAATGCTACATTTCACTATTAGAATTTCAGTTAATTTTCCATGGGGACAAATATATCTGCAACTCCATGCTGTCCCAATTGGATAGTAGAGGGCGGTTGAAATGTATTTTATTTTGCATTCCATTGCATTTTACACTGCTAGAGTACAAACAGATTAAAGAGCCTTATTTGCTGTAGAACACATACATTGCTGCTGCATATTGTTAGAAACCACTGACAAATGGATTAACATTAAGGGAACACTCCAAACACGATGAAAGACCAGGGGGGAAAAGGGGGAAAAAAGGAGGGAGAAGAAACAACACCCTCCTTGCCTTGACCCCCCAGGTCAACCCAATAGGAAACCCCTGCCTATACTGAATGCTTAAAACTTAACCTTTAATAGAAAGAAAATAATAAAAGAGTCATACATACAAAATATACAAAAAATAAAATAAAATGGAAAGAGAGGGAACAAATAGAAAAATAGGGTGTATAGGGTCCACTAGATTCACCTAGTGGTAGTAATCAGTATGCTGGAACAGCAAAATCACAAAACCCTAACCTGAACTCATAAATGAGAGGGCTGGAGTAAGAAGTGGGGTAAAGATAGGGAAAAAGATAAACTTCTTAGAAAAACCCTCCAATGCAAACATAAGTTGAACTATGAATGTCTGGCACAAAAAAGGGTGGAGAACCTAGTCTAAAGTGACACAAAGTATAACTAATAGAAAGCACTAGAGATTGCTATAAATAGTAACACATGGATACACATCTAGTATCCACTGGCAGAAAGGGACAAAAATGAATGAGTTCCGCTTTCTAAAGAGTAGAAGGACATTACATTACAATGTCTCAAAATAACCCGAACCGGCGTATTAACTCTAGAGCTCCTAATAAATAAGGTGTCACGGATAGGTTCAAACTGCATACATGATACTCCAAACACGAAAAGCACCTGAGCTTACCGAACAGCTTTAGGAGTTAACAGGGTTCATTCTTTCACATTTCAAGAGAAATCAGCACTTTTTAAAGTGTCTGAGTAGCACCTTCCCAGTTGTCTCCCATGGTGTTTTTTTTTATCACTTTCTTTGTGCCCTAGCGCAAATTGGAAGTGCAGATTCCCACAAAGAAGCATTGGCTTCAATGCGTCTTGCATTGAAAGGTAGCACGGGGAAAGGAGTAAAAGCAGAAACAGATATATACGTATGTAAAGAAGTGTTAACAATTATGATAATTTTGCATTACTACTTAACAGCTAGTAGGCTCTGCAGTAACTGCCTGCATTTTTATTGTGGATGGATAGTCTATTGTCTTGTCATTTTTCTGAATAGTTACAAAGAAAGTAGTGGCAGAAGACAATCACTAACCCTTCAAGTGCATTTTTGTATAATTTACAGTACACATTTAAATTCTTCAAATAATCAAAACAACTGTGCACTTTAATTCTTAATTCACTTTACTTAATTAACAATAAAACAAATATATATATATCTCATATTTCCTGCAACTATAGGACTTTGGTGCTTTTAGTCCTGTGAACCAAAGACAAAACAATCCGCAGATAACACTTATAATACAGCAGAGAAAAATAAACAGCAGACATATATTTGATTATTGTATATTTGCTGGGCAATTTCCAATCTTTTAAAGATATGTTTATTTTCTGGGATACTTTGCAGCTTGACAGGCACATCTTATCACTACTTTCCATGGTTGGATTGATTTGCACTTGATAATGCAGAAGTGCAATTTCTGTATTATCAATGTGACGGTAGAGAAGGCAGTCTTCATGCACTAGAGAGCAAGCCATAGTTTTCAAACATCTACAGAACAGACTGATAGAAACCCAGATGACAGCACCGTAATATTTATAGCACCAGTGAATAGTAGTCTCAGCACTTCACCAAACCCCCTCCCCCCACTAATATTGTGCATAGATTTAGATTTATTCCCAACCACCTTAACCCCTTAAGGACCAAACTTCTGGAATAAAAGGGAATCATGACATGTCACACATGTCATGTTTCCTTAAGGGGTTAAAGTGCTTAAAAAAAGTTAAAAAAAGGGTCAACAACCACATACACTCGCGTTTTGACTACAGAAAAGATAAATATATGGAAACACCCAAACCACAATCTCAAATATGTCAAAGATACCATGACTCAAACAGCAACTTAAAATCCTCCACTGATTTTCTCCAAACAACAGATACCAATTATGGATTGATTCCAAATATGATCATAATATTCATTTTTATTTTTTTAAATAAGAACCAACCCAAAACAATACGGACAACACCCCCACCCACCAAGAGGCAGAAAAATAATCCTGCTGTTAATGAAAGAAGAGGTGGTCTAAGAATACATGAGAGTAAGAACAGAAAGATTACACTCACAGAAACCAAAAATAACAAGGTATCCTCAACTTATCCCATGAAGCCTTAACCTCTACACAAATAACAGTTCTTAAGAAAAGCCTTACATTTTCTCCTACTCACTCCTTCAAACCTTTTAAAACCTTTTTATATATAAATTAAGGAAAGCTATTTTAATAAAAAATTTTGCAAATAAGTCTTCTCCAAATTGAGAGAATCCCAAAATTAACAGACAGCCCTTGTATTGTCAATACAAACCTGAAAGAAAAATCTGAATTCTACCCATCTGGCTATCAATCTGGCCCGTTTGAGTTTTTTTGTAAAATTAGTAATAAATGACTTGGAAAATATTAAGAAAAAACATATACAATCACCAGAATTTAATAAGAAGTGAAAGATAAGCCCTGAAACTACTCCAATATTATTATTATTATGTTATTTATATAGCGCCATCAAATTCCGCAGCGCTTTACAGTGGGTGGATGAACAAACATGTAGTTGTAACCAGACGAGTTGGACACACAGGAACAGAGGGGTTGAGGGCCCTGCTCAATGAACTTACATACTAGAGGGAGTGGGGTAAAGTGACACAAAAAGGTAAGGATAGTATTAGACTAGTGACAGTTGCAGAAGAGGAATCAGTCAGGAGCTATTAACAGTTTAATTGATACGCTTTTATGAAGAAGTGGGTTTTTAATGATTTTTTGAAGGAGTGGAGACTGGGTGAGCATCTAACGGAGGAGGGAAGCGAGTTCCCTAGGAACGGAGCAGCCCTCGAGAAATCTTAAAGGCGAGCATCAGAGGTGGGAGTATGGACAGAAGATAGACGTACACAAAACAAAAAGGGAAAAGGGTGGCGCTAATTAACAAAAGTGTTATTAGTACAGCGTGCAGCAAGAACACCTAAGTGTACAGTCACTAGTTTACACTTACATATACAAATAGAAAAATGAAAGAAAAGGTGATTGTGCAATTTTGGTATAACTCCAGGGTTATGTAGGTAATCCATAGGCTCTGTAAATACAGAAAACCAACATAGAGTAATACATTTAGACACCAAATGTTGAAAATGAAAGACTTGGGAAAACTCACAATCTTTAGAGCATTTCTGAGTTTGCTCTAAACTGTGAAGGCAGAATACATCAATCAGATGAGCATATGTGTTTGCAGTCCTCTGTAGGATGAATCAGGAACCAGGTAGCCAGATGAATATATAGTAAATACTTTTATTTATACAAAATAAAAAGCAATAAAAAGCACAACGCGTTTCGACCCAATGCAATGGATCTTCCTCAGGTGCATGTGTAGTTGCAACTGCATCAATTATCATTTATATATAGCAAACAATTAAAAAACGAGTACAGGTGTATTAACAATAATCCCTCCCTCTTTTCCATATATGGAATACTTCCAGCTTCTTTCTTGTATTTCCGTCTCCTCCAACATGTCCGCTCGCATCTTCTGGTCTCTATATATTGATCTTGTCCTTCTCAACATGGCCTCGAATTGCGGCTCATTCCGATTCGTCATTTCCGGTTTTCGTCATTGCCGGAAATCGTCATTTCCGGTTTTGTCACTACGGCGCCATTTACGGTGGCCGTGCAGTGACGTATTCTCTCATGTTGATAATTCATCAGGGAACGAGGAGCAAGCCAAGGAAGTTCCATAATGAGTCCAAGTCCATACCGAGCCATATTGGAGAAGGGAAAACATAGGGGCAATGGAAAATAGGATAGTTTGGTAACTGGTAATATTGCTACAATAGTTAAAAATCTATGGAATTTGCTCCACTTGTGTATTTTGATCTCTCCTTTTATAATTTAGCAGTTCGATATATCTAGATCTTTTATATTGTCTATATCTTTTTGGAGATTCTTCTCACAGTATCCTTTCTGTAAAAACTGTTTTTTTTTAAAGTGACGACTGTGTAATAAAATCAGATTGGTCTGAACAGTTTCTTTTTATTCTTAAAAATTGACCCTTAAGGATATTCTGAAGCCATGGGTCATGATGGCAGCTGCTGGTTTCTATAAAACTGTTGACATCCACTTGTTTTAAAAAGGTAAGGGTCTTAAACTGTTGTTCCAAAATATGGATGCTGAGATCTAAAAAAATCGATGGTCTCTGAGCTTACATTTTTTATGAGTTTAATCCCCCACTCATTAAAATTAAAATAGTTAAAAAATGAATTAAAATCTGCTTCAGACCCTTTCCAAATAATACAAATATTGTCTATATATCGCCTGTATGGGACCAGGTTTGCTCCGCAGCTATGTCCCTGGTATATAAACACATTTTCCCAATGAGACATAAATAAGTTAGCATAACTGGGGGCAAACCTAGTCCCCATAGCAGTGCCTTTAATTTGTAGATAAAAATCGCCATCAAACCAGAAAAAATTGTTGCTTAAAATCATCTGTATTCCTTCCTCTAAATATCTAAAAATTCTTTGGACTAGTTTAAGAAGGAAGTGACTGCCTCTATTCCTTTTGTGTGTTCTATTATTGTGTATAGGCTTGTAACGTCACAGGTAATCAATAAAAGGCCTTCTTCCCGTTTTTGTTCTTCTAAAATGTTTAAAAGACTCATGGAATCTTGCAGATATGAGGGACATGTCCTAACTAGAGGTTGAAGGAAATGATCAATAAATTGTGATAAAACAGATAAAATAGAGTCTATCCCAGAAACAAACTGGTCTGCCTGTGGGTTATCCAAACTTTTGTGTATTTTAGGCAAGACATACAGAACTGGTATTTTAGGATATTTTGTCTGGAGAAATGCAAACTAATTTTTGTCTAATACCTCATTATCAAGACCTTCTGCTAAAAGGTTCTCATATTTTATTTTTATTTCGGCAGTGGGATTTTTATTCAACTTTTTATAGGTAGTAGTATCTTGAAGTTGTCTCCTTATTTCATTTAGATAAGCTTCCTTATCAAAGACATAAGTCTTCAACAGAGCGTAAGGGCCTAGACAGGACATACTTGTGTATTAGTGAGGATAGATAGGTGGGAGCAGCATTATGTAGAGATTTGAAAGCAAGAACAAGAATTTTAAATTGAGTCCTATATCTTATAGGAAGCCCATATAGGGACTGACAGAAGGGTAAGGCGTGGGAGGTGCGGGCGGACAGAAAGATGAGCCTCGCCCCCGCATTCATTATGGACTGTAATGGCGCAAGTTGGGAGCACGTAAAACCACTGAGAAGCGGATTACAGTAGTCAAGGCAAGAAAGGACAGTGGAATGGACCAGCACCTTAGTCGCATCTGGCGTTAAGTAGGAGTGGATGCGCGCAATGTTTTTGAGATGGAAATGACAGGATTTGGCAAAAGACTGAATATGAGGCTTGAAGGAGAGGTCGGAGTCAAAGAGAACACCTAGGAAGCGAGCCTGCATGGTGGAGCTGATGGTAGCACCGTTGACTTGGAGGGAGACAGACACAGGAGTAACAACACTTGAGGGAGGAAAGACCAGAATTTCATTTTTGGTCAAGTCTAGTTTAAGGAAGTGGGCAGCCATCCAGTTAGAAATAGCAGAGAGGCAGTCAGATACACTAGTCAAGAGGAACGGTAGAGATCAGGAGAGGACAGGTAGATTTACATGTCATCCGCATAGAAATGATGTTGGAAGCCAAAGGAGCTAATGAGTTTACCAAGGGAGGCAGTATAGATGGAGAACAGTAAGGGACCAAGGACTGAACCTTGGGGGACACCAACAGAGAGGAGTTGTGGAGAAGAAGCAGAGCCAGAGAAAGAAACACTGAAAGAGCACTGGGAGAGGTAGGATGAGCACCAGGAGAGAGCAATATCTTGTAGACCGATATTGCGGAAGATGAGAAGAAGCTGTTGATGTCAAAAGTGTCAAAAGCCGCAGACAGGTCAAGGAGAATTAGGATAGAGTAGTGACCACGAGATTTTGCAGCGAGTAAATCATTGGATACTTTGGTCAGTGCCGTTTCCACAGAGTGCTTAACCAGGAAACCAGACTGAAGCAGGTCTAGCAGAGAGTTGGACTCGAGGAAGTCTATATGAAGACATCATCATATAGCCAACAATAAAGGTGGAGGGATTGTTATACTACCTACACAAATGTATATAGAGGAAGCTCTTAAGCAATTAGGTGATACTAAAGTGCATTAAAAATGTAACCATGACCCTACCCTTAAAATCAAAGAAATATGTACAAACTATCTTGAAAGAGGCAAACAATCTAACATTCTAAATAAACAAGAGTCCACTTACCTTGATGTTCTTTATCCAAAGATCCCAGTGATATTCTTCTTAAATAAATAAAAATTGAAAAAAAAATCCTCCTGGGTGACCTATACTGTCTGATATCAGCTTTCTCCTCTCTTATATATATGAATATTTGGACATTCTACTGCAACCTTTAGTTAAGAGAATTAAGTCATGATATGTATGACTTTGATCCAAGCTATGGATGTAATGGTGTGGGATCTAAATTATATCCTTGTAGCATGTGACTTGCAATCCCTGTATTATTATTAATATTGGTATTTATATAGCACCAACTTATTCCGCAGTGATTTACAATATTATAAAACGGGGAAATTGAACAATAAATTAGACAATTGTGAAATGTTACAGGAACAATAGGTTGATGAAGAGTTAATATGGGAGGTCATAAGCATTTCTGAAAATATGGGTTTTGAGGGACTTTTAAATGATTGAAAACTAGGGAAGAGTATTATGGGGGTAGGAGGAGGTTCCAAAAGAAAGGAGTCACCTGTGAGATGTTCTGCAAGCGCGATTTAGCAGTAAGGGTGAGAGCAGCGGACAGAAGAAGGTAACCGGCACAGCAGAGATACCTATGAATCAGTGAAGAAATATAACAAGGGCTAGAGTTGATTAGTACACCATTATTCCCCACTATGATAGCTGTCAGGCAATTAAAATATTAATGCAAGAAAATATTATTGAACAACAAATCGACTACATTAACATTATTTTATACAATACAATGTAGACATGTGCAATTCGTTTAATTCCAAATGTGAATTTGGATGAATTTCGGGCAGTTTGGACATTCAGATGCCTCTGAAAGTCCCAAGTGCTGAATTTCGGAAGGTCCGAACCGAATTGCCAAAGTGCCAAATTTCGGAAGTGCTGAAGTGCTGCAGATTTCTGAAAAGTGGCAAAACAAGAGAGGGAGGGAAAATTACATGAATGATGACAGGGGTAGGGATAGGGAGCCCTAAAAATGTTCAGAATTTCAGAATTTCGGAAGTGCCAAACCGAACGGAATTGCCCAAAAAAATTTCTTATCCAAATCATATTTTTTGCCCATGCACAGCCCTAATACAATGGCTGAGCCAAGTAACAGTGGACAAGGTGGAATGGCAATTGTGGCAACCTCGCCACTTTAATGTGCCTAAAACTGTATTTGTGTGTTCATTTTGCATTATAAAGAATGTGGCATTCGTAGGCTAGTTTCACGAACAGTATTGGAGTATTCTGTTCATGAAACAAACAAACAGCTGAATGGGAGACCACACAAAAGTGGTCGTGTGTCTCCAATTAATGAACTAACAACAGTCTAACCACAAAACGTTAATGGTTTTATGGGTGGCCGCCGTTCGTATAACCGAACACGTGGTGGCGGCCATCTTTGCTCGCGAAGGCTCAGCGGTGTTTGGTCGTCGAGTGCCTGGAACTAAAATCGGCTACTCGACCACATGAACACCGCTGGACTTCCAGGTCATTCGTATAAATTACCCATTTGTGCAAATAGAGCGGCTTTTGGCAGATTGAAACTCCACGAATCCGCATGTTCCAACAACTTACATTTAACTGTATAACATCAATGGTATTCGTATGAACCCTTCATTCGAATGGCTTTACAAATCTAGTGAATAGATCTGAGCGTTATTTCGCCAGATGGTGCTCTCAGATCCCAGCTATTTAATGAGGGGTCATTCGGACAATTCAGACTAAAATTAAACTAAAATATAAGTTATGTATTTTTTATGTTAAATGTTATATTTTGCTGTACAGAGAGATAGTGTAATTAACAGTATATTCTTGCACAATTATCTCTCCAGTACAGCAATGCATGATGGGAAATAGCATTGCAGGTTAAGTTTTCCACAGAGTCCACCAAGGGAAAACCCCTGCAATGCCAGTATGGAAACTCCTTGCAAACTATGTGTTGTCTAGTTCTTGGGAAAAAGGGATTATCTTTATGCTACCTGTATTTTGTATGCTGAATCCTGACTACCAGCGGAGATACCGCGGATTATACTACTACTCCGCTACAGTAACTATGTCCCGTTTTATCCTCAGGGTTGACTCAGATTTGCCTGATACCCTACGTAGATCTATTGGCCACTTTTCGGAACTACTAAGCGTTTTTCTAGTTTTTATGACCAGAATGCTCAAGGTCAGGATACTCTGACTCAAATTTGGAATCTCAGTCTGATGTTTAACCAAAAAATTTGTTTTAACCAACACCAAAAACAGGGAATTGCTACAGTAGCCAGTTTTGCTTCAAGCTATACTAACCTCTTTATGGCAGACTGGGAGTATACTGCTATTTGGGGTGAGCTATATTTATTTTTTATTTGGGATAATCCAGCTAAAAATCTTGATTTGTTTTTAAAACATCTTAAATATAATGAGAAAAACATTATTTTACCTTCAGAATATAATAACAATAGAATTAATTTAAGATCTCCAACATTTTTATTCAAGACTGAAAAATACATACTTGTAATTTTGGAAACAAAAACCACAGCAATTGACCAATTTAGTTGCCATTATGACCTCTGGAGTAACAGCATTCCAAGAGTCATTAGTCTTTGTGCTTTAATTGCTTGATGTAACCATAGTGGAATAGTAAATACGGTGACATAATGAAAAAGTAGCATTACAAAATGATGGTATAGGAAAAGTGTTTATAAAAGGAATCATAATTTATTTTATAGATACATTTCCAATACTATCATTTTGTAATGCTATTTTTTCTTTATATTCCCTTATTTACTATTCCACCATGATTACATTGAGCACTTAAAGTGCAAAGACTGATGGACAATATAGCAGTAAATGCAAAAGTGAAAAAAAATCCAGGACCTGGAAGTTTCCACAATCAAGTAATAAAATGGCGAATTGGTGTTTTTGACAAAATCGAATGAACATCTGGGAATCTAAAAGTACAGCTTAAAGGATTATAGACTTGGTAGTCATTATTGACTAATTTCAAAAACAGTAAATATCCATTTTGAGATATTGAATGTGTATCAGAAGTGCCAAATCCTGGATATGACATGTTGAGCAATATTCCAATAGGTCACTACCGGTACACGGAACCCATAGGCAATCCATTTCAATGCATCGGAGGTGACATGTTGAAGTGAGACCCAGCACTTCACTTACAGACAATAACCTCCACACATTCCCACCCCTAAAAGAAATGTCTGATTGGCAGGAACCACAAACTTAATCTCTTTAACCACTTAAGGACCAAACTTCTGGAATAAAAGGGAATCATGACATGTCACACATGTCATGTTTCCTTAAGGGGTTAAAAGAGGGAACCCGGGAGAAGCAAAGGACTAATTTAGAAAGCCTTTGAAGAAGGTTTCCAGTATTTTATATGTTTTTAACGGTTTTATTTCTAAGATATTTTAAACAAATTAATCTTAAATTATTTTGTTTGTAAAACATCACCAAATAGGGATTCATTTCGGGCATACTGCACCCTGGGTCCTAAAGAGGGTATTGTCCAACCTATATTTTACAATATATGCAGAAACTTGAAGCCATTCATTTATGGGCTCCAAATCAAGGTGAGCATACAACGTTATGGCTTATTATCTGCTGATACTTTTTTTCTGAACATACTGAACAAAATCGCTCTGTCTTCTTCCATTTCATTGTTTTCACCATCCATTTTCAGAGGATATTAATCATACCACTGTACACGAAGGTAGTGTTGCCACCTTAAAGGCCCAGAAGTCTACACGTTTAGAGCCTTTATTCCTACAAAAGGCTCATCCAAATCTAAGTGTTTACTACTTCCTTAACAACATATAGAGTTACACTATAATTTGTTTTGATCTATGTTCTATGTGCTGCCCATTGTATATATTAAGGGTAAGTGCTTGCATTGTTCAGCACTGCACTTTGTTTGATGGAGTTTACCAAACACACCTAAATAAAACAGTAAGTATCAATTTTGCACTTTTGCTTATATTCAGGTATTCACTTTTAACAAAGATGTGTCTTGCATCCATATTGCTTTACAACATGTTCACATGATTGCAGTTGTAGTCAGGTGACAATGACAAAATGTTTGTACCTTTCTCTATATAATACTTTGTGCCAGACATAATTGAAAACCACTTGAAAATGCCACTGAACTAGGTGAACGTCTATCTTTTTTTTACCAGAATTTTTTGTTTCCTATGGCATTCCTGATTGAAGTAACTTTCTGTGAAACTTAGATACCCAATTTTTGGTGGGGATCAAATCACTTACGCTGGAAACATTGGGCAGTAGCTATGTACATTGTTAAACAGCGAGCATAATATTTTGTTTCTTATTTTCTCTCCACTTTCAGTTCCACCTACACTACTAAAAGAACAAGTGACCAAGAGATATCCCTTAGGCAGGGATTGGACCGCCATAAGCCTCATGCTTTGAACTCCGTATGAAGCTCCTTCATTGTGTGTATTGCACCTCTTTTTCTGTTTTCTGTTCACATGTACTCAAAAGAACATATGCTATAAGAAGCAAGGCCATTTGGTGAAACCCCACAAATCCTGAATCATAGTCTGTGGACTTTCCAATAATTCTGTGTTATAAAATATAAGAATTGTCTCTACTGATTTGTTTGATGTATTTTACACTTTGCTCTTGGGGGTTTGAGGAAGTTACCCTTGTTCAGTGTTTACTGTCACAGAAATCTGGTGGTTAATAGTTAATAGCGCTTGTCCATCCCATATGTGTATTTTGGGATTTCCATATATTAATAGAGGGACTTTCATTTTCTGACTTATTTCCCACCTCACAAGGATTATGAGTGCAACAATGGTTAGTATAAAACTCACCATTACTGTGCTCACAGGTAAATGTTCAGACCATCTTCCAGGTATGGAACAAACAGGTGTAATGATCTCACAATATAAACTTAAAGGGAACCTATGAACAAAACCTACAGCTCAATATGGAAATAATGTGTCCATATTGCAAATATTGTGTAAATCTGCCTAATCTTGGAATGGAAGGCTGAGAGTGATGGATTATTGCTATCTCATGTTGATTGCATTTCATTGAACATTGTGGAAATATGTCCGAAGATGGGGAAAACTGTGGGTGCTGCTGGGTACAACCCTGTTGTTTGTCAAACCACTAAAAACCATTTGGAAGAAAACCAGAAGACTAAGTAAACAGACCAAGACACAATGTGCTTTACTGGTTATATTGCTTAGAGTGTCCTTTAGAACATACCATTACATTTCTATATAAATTACTGAATATCTGTGTATCTTTCACAATAAAATTACTTGATAACAGAAGAAGATATGTACTAAGAAATATATATATATGCATAACTACTAACATGGTTATGGAAATTTCTTTTTATATCTGCAGACTACTCTGAAGTCTTAATCATTAGGAAACACACTCATTCTGCTAGACCTCAATTTAACCCCTTAGCTACTACACACTTTTTGTTTTCAAAGGATTAGCATAACATTTACTTGAAACGTGGGATAGCCAGAACATAATTGAATGAAAAAACAAACAAAAAAATGCAAAATTTACATATTTGTTATTTGTGTATTAATCAGAAAAAGATTAGGGCAATGAAAAAGTGTTTACGCTCAATAGTTTCACTTATTTTATACAATTTTTCACAAATAGTGAAAACATTAGTATAATGGCAAAAACTTATATATATAAACATTCAGTAGATGTGTCAAAAATAGTTAAAAATGATCAAGTCCTAATGGGTGTATGCTGACTCCCAACAGTCCAAATCAGATGGGACCCTCCTATTTTTGGGCTTCTGTCCTGCCTTCCCAGGTTGGTTTCTATGAGTTCGACTCCAGGGGATGCCAGAAAACTGTCCTTATCAACTTTTCCAACTGAAGTTATAAGATGGTAGCGTGCCATCCTGTTTTCACATTTTCTCATGAATGCAATAGTGTTTGTTAAGGGCATACCCCCTTAGGGCAATATTACACTTGTGTTATTTCTTTCTTTTAGAATTACATACCTCCCAACATTGGGTGGGCAGGACTGATGGAGTGGGTCACCAGGTGATGTCTATAAAGAGCAGGCAAACTGGAAAGGAGTGGGTCTTCTGGGGAAAAGGGGAAAACCTGCTACCTAAGGGGTCTGTCTGGCTGCCCCCCCTCCTGTAGGATCTTGCAGAGAGTGCCAATGATGATGCACTCATGTTGTGCTGACTAAAGACATTTAGTTCAGGCACCAGAGTGCTAAATCAGGATGGTGGAACAGAATGCTGAAATTGGGACTGTCCTCGCGGAATCTGGACTGTTAGGGGACCATATCCCCACTTTTGTTTTGTGGATATATGAAAATCATGCCTGTAGTATTTAGAAAAGTAAGTTGGACTTTTTGACTGAAATTTCATTTTGCTTTACAGTGCAAGATAAATTTAAAAACTTTTATTCTGCTTTTTGTTTGTGAAGAGTGTACAGACAGACTTACTTGCAGTGCACTTAAACAGATTGGCCTGTGGTAGAATTACAACTTCAATGATGCTTCCATGCAAACCCATAATGCTCTACCAGCTGCTACTGCAACTCCCATGATGCTTCTACAATAACCAGGGGATCATTTGAACATTCCAGTATTTAAGCAGAATCCCTTTCAGTAATATAGGGATTACCAACAGTGTTAAAATATCTCCTAATACAATTAGATAATTAGGTTGTATTCCTGGCAAACTAAACAGATTATCTGGTTTGAAAGGTAATTCCAAGATAGTGTATTATTTTTAAACTCTGAAACCTTCGCAGCTCTGACAAATTATCGTACAAATCAGGAGTATGTATGTTCATTTACTAACAATCTGTTAGCTTTAGTCACGTGGAATCAGATAGGGAGATAAGTAAGAAATAAGTATATGACATGACTTAAAGGAACACGCCAAGCACCATAACCACTATATTATGATGTAGTGGTTATGGTGCTATGAGTACCCTGGAACCCTCATAGTTTAAGTAGTCAAACCAATTGTGAACAATTTAACAACTTACCTGAGATCCACCTGGCACTGGTCACATCTCCTGCAAGGAGCTTCTATTAGCATCCCTGAGCTAAGCTTTTTTCAAGGCTGACTAATTGGCTAAGAGCTTTGGCTGAATGCTCTCAGCCAGTGAGTTAAGTCCTGCGCTGCTGGGCTCAGCTCAGTGATGCAGAATCTAGGTTGTAGAGGAAGAGGTGACTGGAGTCTGGTGTACCCCAAGAAAGTTGTCAAATTATTTGAAAATGATTTGACGATTTACCACAAGGTCCTCCTGGCACAATAACCACTACGGTGTGCTATCTTTAATAGGGGTCTACTAACTATTTGTCTGCTCTGACTATGAGCCTTTTAGTTAAAAAATATTGCCTGACGAGTTATGGATCATTTGGGAAAACTATTTAGAAATTAGCCACTATACCAGATTTAGGAAACAAGATATATCTGAAATGCATATTTATAGGTAGATGGAGGAAAGACAAAATATTGACATTAGAATGAACTGTCAAAAAAATAGGATCTATATTCAGGTTCAGGGAAATAAGTATTGCCACTATGTGGAAAATATGTCACAAAGGGGATTCCATTTTCTGCTTGTGTGAATTCTTCAGAAAAAAAATCTAATCTAAACATTAGTAAGAAAATCCACCCCAAACTTGCTGTTGATGCAAAAGTATTTTTTTTACAATTAAAAAAAAAAACGAATAGAAAAATATTTTATTTTTAATAACAAAATTTCTAATTGTTGTAAATTTCTAGTTAAACTACCCAGTCACACAAAGGCTATCACTTCTGTCTAAATATGGATATAAATGAGGAAGTGAAATTCATTATCTCAGTGGCTACAGAGGGGGTGGAGTTTTGGTGCTTTGGTATGACAAAAAAAAAAAAAACATAGCGGTGTCATGAAATAGTACCTTGCAACACAACCACTAGCATATGCTGTTGTTAACACGGTAGTAAGACTTTCCTTTTAAACAGCACATAATAGAGAAAAACAAACAAACAAAAAAGTTTTTGAGTCACTCTGCATGTTGGGTGGTGGGATTATCACCTAAACTTCTGAGTCACTCTGCATGTTGGGTGGTGGGACTATCACCTAAACTTCTGAGTCCATTTCTTTGTTTTCATTCTGTAATTTTTAGTGGATTTTTTGGGATATCCACTAATGGTGCCACAGCTGCTGATACTGAATTTGACGTTGATTAGACATCACAAAGCGCCTTAAATACACTGTTTCTAAATATTTACATGTTTGCATATGTTTACTTATCTGAACGCAAAAGAGAATGAATGAAACTGCCCTGTAGTTAAAGGATTAAAACATGCTTTATTAGATTACTAATCCTTGGTATTATATGATGAGAGCAGAATTGTCTGTCACAATGGTTGCAGAAGAACTCACTTGTGGATCCATTAAGCGTCAGCTATGTAAAACACCCATAACTAAAACTTTTTATAACTGACATATGAAATATGTTGTCTCCAGCAGAGTTTAGAGTATGGAACTCATTCTAACATCATAGTTTTCTGTAACATTGATGAATTACTAAATTGCTGTTGTCACTGCACCACATTCTTTTAAATAGTTTTTACGTACATAATTTTTTTTATGTACATAATCAAATAAACCTTGGAAACAAATCTTCCCACACACTGAATGAATCCATTATAACCAAAGCACTTAATGACCCTGGGATGTGAGTGGGAGAACAAACCAGGATTGCATTAGATACAATTGCGTGGTGGGACTGAAATAACGTCAATGGATCTAGTGACACTTAAAATCAAAGATAACTGGTTGATGGCCCAAGTTAGAAATACAAAATCACTTTTAGCAAAGCATGGCTACTATTTTTATAGTTATTTTTTGTCACCATTCATTTGGTTATTATTTACAATTTTTCAACTTACTATCTCTCCCACACTGATGTATCAATGTATCTTGTAATTGATCATACTATGTTTACAATGTGTTGGTTGTTTCTCCACTGTCCATACTTAAATAAAGAATGGAAAAAGTGCATAATGGGGAGCTTACTGAACTGAGTCACAAGTAACACAAAACCAAAACTTAAACACTTACAAGGTCAATCCAAAAGCCCTCTTTGCTCCTAGTATTGGCTTTGGTGCAAGAAACTGCCCTTTACTTTTCCCACCTCTGTGGTTTATAATTGCAGCATGATCAAACAACACTGCTGCTTTAAGCCAAATTACCAGTTCAAATGACATTCAAGGGTGCCTGTAGAGTTACCCACACGTTTCCATTATTTTTGCCATACTTTTAACATGCTGTCTGATATATTTAATAGTTATGACCACAACTATCTACATTCATAAAAATTTTTTAATAGAGCTATTCTTTAAAGTAAGAAAAGACATTGAATCTAGTATCTTGCACATCAGTTTCATTCTTGATATTTAATGAATGAACCTACTGACAAGTTTAATACTGTTTATTTTATCCAACACATGCTGAATGATGCCATTGTGAACACAGGGAGAACAAACGTGTATGAGATGTTTCAGTTACTTCCTGGTATGCAAATCCTGAAAATATGGATTTGGGCTTTGATTAGAAACACAAAAATGAAAGACTGAATAGAAAACCGACAATGAATTAAGTTAGAAAAAAAAAAAAGTATGAAAAAAACACTTAACAAGTGCATGCTAGAATTATCTGTGTATTGAGGTATGTCTCAGATATGGATGTTTCAGACAACATTGTTATAGATAAAGACTCAAAATGTCGAATGATGGGGAACCATGCATTATTAATATGCCCACTGTGTCAGGATTACAAGTTGATCCAGCACGTAGGACTGTATCACACCTAAAAGATAATTTCTTACCGGGCCTTAGAATGGCCGGACTTAACGTACCAGAGAATAGACAGAATACTTGCCGAGATCGGGGACACAGAATGAGACACAACGATGAGGGAAAGTCAAAAGTCAGGGATACCAGAATACAGGGAAGTCGAACGAAGCCAAAGTCAATAACCAGAAATAAATGAAACACACTCTCGGGCAACCACTAGGGAAACCACGACAGGGCAATGAGGAGAAGTAAAAATGCGTTTAAATTAGCCTTTTATACTTCTTTTTGTTCGAAAACGCCCTTTGACCTCAGAATGTGAGCGTGCGTCTCCCTCGTGACGTCACATGCACGTCGACGTCATCATCACCGTGAGCAGACGTAGGGCTATAATTTGCCATGAATCCGCAGCGGCCAGCGCCCACCAACATGTTGCAGGAGTCAGGTACACTGACGCATGGCCGCTGAGTGCAGATACCGCAAGGTGAAGATGAATATGTTACACACTGCACCCTGTATATATTTTGGAAATATCAACATTGGACAACAAGGACAACAAAATAACATAAGAGAAAGTGAGTCAGTGAGTAAATATTTCTTTACAGGTAAACATAGAAACATAGAAACATAGAATGTGACAACAGATAAGAACCATTCGGCCCATCTAGTCTGCCCAATTTTCTAAATACTTTCATTACTCCCTAGTCTTATCTTATAGTTAGGATAGCCTTATGCCTATCCCACGCATGCTTAAACTCCTTTACTGTGTTAACCTCTACCACTTCAGCTGGAAGGCTATTCCATGCATCCACTACCCTCTCAGTAAAGTAATTCTTCCTGATATTATTTTTAAACCTTTGTCCCTCTAATTGTGGTAGTTTTTCTTCTTTTAAATATAGTCTCCTCCTTTGCTGTGTTGATTCCCTTTATATATTTAAATGTTTCTATCATATCCCCCCCGTCTCATCTTTCCTCCAAGCTATACATGTTAAGATCCTTTAACCTTTCCTGGTAAGTTTTATCCCCCAATCCATGATTGGGGGATGACTGTGGGAAGTTGAAGAGTAGAAAGGCAAAGATGTGGGAGAAGTGTGGTTTGAGGGAGAAGGGGAAGTCCACGAAAAAGGTCAGAAAATGGAACAAAAAAAAAAAGAAGAATATGTTGGAAGGTGGGGGGCAGAAAAATGGTCTATGTTTTCAAGTGTGTAATAGCATGGGGGAGGCTTTACACATGAATAAATGTAACGAGATCAATAAAGGCAAGTCGCGGTGTACTTCTTGGATGACATTAGTATTTGCTCATCTACCAAACGTACATCTTGCATTGCACTATGAGTATCCATTTTCCTCTAGAAAATGGGAATGAGGCGCTGTTATGCATTAACATGGAGTTGTAACAGCAAGAGGGAGGTGTTAGGGGAGAGGGATAGGGAGAATGAGCCGGTGCATACTTTTTTAGTACATCTTCTATGTAATGCGCTAGAATGGGGTTCAGTAAGAGTCTGGATTATTCCTTTAAATTTTGGGAAACGTTCATAATCTATGTTACACATAAGACACCATGGAACAAAGAACAAAACAGCAAAACAAAATAAAGACACGGGACTCTCTATTGGAATTATATGACTAAGCATCGTATAAGCAACTCATGCCTTTAAATTGTATTATACAAGGTGAATCATAAACTGTTTTGAAATTTTCTGCAGTTCAACTTCACACCCTGAAGTCATGCATTCCACTAAGATAATCCCCATGGTTACTAAGCGAACAAGCTTAGGCATGGGTATAAAAATGAACTGGTATGCAATTCACAGCATATATAATTTGTTTCTTATCCCATACTTTTTACATGTTTCCACTGATATCTATTTTGCTGCCTTATTTATAATTCCACACTAACCACAGCTTGTACATTTCCTAATTTCATTCCAATACAGGATGGCCACTATAATGAAACAAATCACTAAATTGAGTGGTTTTAAACAAAGAGCTCATGCTGTGTGTTTCAGTCCAGGAACAATTAACAAAAAGGCAATTAAATGAGGCTCCACTCAGTTGAGAGATATGTGAAATAAAACATAAATTTTTGTACAATTCAGTCACAAGGCTGCATTTTCTTACTCAAGTAAATGGGAGGCACACCAAGGGATTATGGGAAAGGTTGCCTGATTGTGTCAAATATTAATAAATGGGAAATTGATATTTGTGGAGTGTGGGGCATGACTGGAAAGGGGTGGGGGTGCAAAGTGTACATGCTCACTAAACTGACATACAAATAGCCAGTGCACTAACCAGTGTGTACCTACAGATCACAGAGGAAATGCTTGACTGAAGCCACATACAAATTTATTTATTTTTGTCCACGTTGTGATTTTGATCACAGAGCAAAATAAGCCTGGGAAACTTGAAAATGTATAGCGGTTTCCTGTTCGAATATGGGACCACTACACAATGTTTAGAGTGTGCAAATTTACTGCAAAATAGGGAAATTTTGAGGTTTGTATTTCTAATGTAGTTTTATCCATTATGTTTGTAATTCTCTAACACTAGCAAATGCACTTAATCTTAAATACAGTGTGAGCCCTGCATCAGGGTGAGCCTAGAACCACATTACTGAATTAAGAGAATAATGCACCAATGATACAATACACTATTCAATCTACTACAGTAAAGACATACTTAATAACACATAGCTAGTGAACTCATCATCAATTTTGTAGTATTTACTAAACTGCTACGTATACAGCAGCACTTAGTGACTATATCTTCCAAACAGTCTTACTCTGTCTCCAGGTATTGTAAAGGTGGACCCCTCTCCACCACAAACCAAGTAGACACCTTTATTCCACCTTAGTTAGCAAACTGACAATATTTCAACCATCCAGGTCTTTCTTATATTTTACAAAGATCCAGGAGGTATGAAACAATTTGCTGATACTGTTAGAATAAAGGTCTTTATAAAAACTTCCAGTGTATCTTCATTTCATGACTCTACAGTACCAACCCTCTGTCTGTGTTACTAGAATTTACGATTATAGTTTTAGTGTCATAAATGGGTGCAGTCAAAGATCCCTAACTGCTTTAAGTTAAAATCTGACTATTATTCCTGAATCTAGCAGCTGTGCACATGTCACACTGTACTAAATGAGTAATTCTGTTTCTCTCCATGAAAATGATTTCATCACAACTTCACATTTGCATTGACATACAATAACACAGCTGGTGACCCCTTTAGTATGTTCATAAACGTCACTAGAACTATTTAAATAGAGCAGTCTATATCTCTATATGTGAGTGTGTGTGCGTGTGTATATATATATATATATATACATACGCACACACACACATAATTAGGGATTGACTAATTATCAGTTCTGCTAATTATAGGCGATATTCGCCATATTTCCAATAATCAGTATCTGTCTTGTAATTTACCAATATTACTGATAACTTACTTACCTCTCCCAGTAACCGCATGCCGTCTTCCGCATCCGCAAACTACATCTGCCAGTTAATGAGCCGCTGCGTCTTGACCTCACACCTCCCTGAGTCCCTGCATGCGGAGCTCAGCTGAAGGCAGGGAGGTGAGACAGTGTAATTTACTGGGCTGGCCGACTAGGAGTGATAGGAATGTGACTGATAATCACACTCCTAACAGCAACAACACTGTAAGTGCTGGGAACTCACTGATCCCAGGATATATGGGAGTGATAGGAGCGTGATTGCTTTCAGCATGTTCAGTAAATGCTAAATTTGTTTAGAAAGTTTAACTGTGCAGAATATCAGCACTGGTTATCTGCAATCTGCATTGGCTCTGGATAGAAAATATATATAAGAGGATTTGTAATATTGTACCCTATTGTTACAATGCAATGTTTTGTGAACTCAGGAAATACTTGAAAACAAGTGAAATCTCAATGTGACCTTCCTGGTAAAATAGTTTATAAATAAATAAATAAATAAATAAAATAATGGTGTATAACCACATTAAAGAATGCAAACAAAGGAATCAATGAGTATACACAACACTGATAAAAACAGACACAGGCTTTTCACAAATAGTTTGATTACAATGTATCACAATAGGATCTGAGGATTTATTTATTTATTACTGGTATTTATAAAGCATCAACAGATTCTGCAGCGCTGTACAATTAGTGGAGAACGTACCATATACACAGACAAATACAAGAAGTAGAGAGAGCCCTGCCCATAGGCTGATAGCTAGCCATTAGAGCTCTTTTATATTTGAAAATGAAATATTTTACACAAGCTACTAAATAGCTAAAAAAATAAAAAAATCAGTTAGACATTCAATATTGCAAAACAGAAAAAAGACATAAAATGCTTAAAGGGACACTTCATTACCCAAATAATAAAATTAAAATTAATAATAATAATAATAATAATAATAATAATCACTTTTTAGTAGATATACTCCGAAATGAAAACATGCATGCATTTAATATATTTTTTCATTTGGGGGAAGAAGTGGGGGGTATATGTAAAAATAGCTTGCAAAAGCTGCAGACCTCTTGTCTTAAGTATTTGCAAGCCCTCCCCTTCTAACCCTGCCCAGACTTTCTGTGACTGTCCAATTAGAGACTTTAAATGCAGGCGCTCTGGGCATTGGCTGCCTCTTAGCTCCACTGTGCTAAAAAAAAAAAAAAACATCAAGTGACAGGAATTGACTGTTCCTGACAGCCATGGGGGTGTAAGAAGGTTAATTTATAAGGGTCAATTTCTATTGAAATCTGTAGTTTTTGTAAAATGAAGAAAGGGGACACATTTCTCACACATAATGCAGTTCAGCAAGCTAAAGTCCTTGACACTTGATGCTAGATGTATTTACTAAACAGGGAACTGTGGAGAATTGGCACAGAAATGCATCATTTAAAGACAAGACACACGAATTAAACAGATTCTCTAAATTATCTTTAATCCAGTTTGGCTCTTTCAACCTAAATTTTGGAATTACCTCATGCATTCTCAGTTTAGTGAGTAAGCCCCTAATGAGTGATGCAAAAACTTTAACCATTTTAAAAGATGTTGCTTAATCTTCTGTCTGATAACAATTTCATGACTGCAGACAAAGGTTACTTTCTATAAGATTCCTTGGGGTCAACTTCAAAGGAATGACTGACCCCATGGGCTCCAGAGATCAGCCAGTAAATGTATAGCTACTTTACAGATATTGACAGCTTGCTTTGTAATGTTAAGAGTTGCTAATCTATAAATTCTGAAATTGATAAGATATATGTTATCTGTGTGTATAAAAGGAGAAACTGTTAAATATATAGTTACTGATAGATGAGCAAGAATAAGTAATTGAACAGTACCGTGTTGTGTGTGTATGTATATTATTTTATTTATATAATAGTATTAATGCAACAAAATATGCAGTTTAATTACCACTCATTCGCATAGTTTACCCCATACCCTTTTACACTTTGCGAGAAGAGCAATACCGTACCATACCTACCATATTTACTAAGATATCTCCTTTATTTTCAAGTATTCTATGGGATAGCGTGAGAGCAAAAAATCCCAAAAACTTAGCCTTAGGAGTTTCATTGTCACGGCTGAGTTGCAGGAGAAATACAGTCAGCTCAGCAACATGATTATATTCTGTGAACACTATGCACCTCACACTGTCAGCAAGCTAATAAACTGAGTAAGTGAGATGTGTTTAACCCATTCAATGCCACAGGGATGCAAATCTATACTTGATGGATCCAAACATTGAGCTTTAAAAAATGCATAAGTGCATTCCTACTAATTTCACATAGGAGCTAGAACTATACCTATTACAGAAGAAAAAAATTATAATCTCCACACATCTGCTCAGCCAAGTCAGTTATAATAAGTATACTAATTATCACAATAATTGCAACTAAGACTACTTAACTATTATAAGGTATTACCTTGAATGATCAGAAGCAGGGCAGTATGATATAATCCTCTCCCCATCACAAAGCCAGTATGTGGATCTGTCAGCAGCAGTTAAAGCAGTATATCCATAAAATGCTTGCAGGAGATAAAAGTTTTCTTTGATGACCTGTGTCAAACAGATAGTTTTATACACAGTAGTGAGAGAGTTTCATGCCTGGGAGGAGCAGAGCAGAAGACTGATTCACAATGAATACACCCAAGTCAGCAAACAGTGGAGCTACCTCTGTCTGTCCCCTCCTCCATCCTGCTACTCTGCAATCTGACTGGCATAAGCTGTGACTCAATGTGTCACTGTGCCCACTCAATGTGGACCTGGGGAAGAAGAGCAATAAACACTGGGATACTGTGTGTACATAAACACTCACATATGGCTGGCCAGCATGATGGCTGAGAGCTAATTGAAGAGGCCATAAACCCAGCATTCTTTTAACTCAAGAAAGTAAAGACTAATTGCCTCTTTCCTCAGTGCCAAGATGCATATCAGGTTACAGCTGTTTGATGCCTTGAAGCCAAACTTTAGAATTCCCCAGCCTTGGACTACAACTAATTGGCTGCACATGATGGGAGTTGCAATGTTGTGAAGCTATTTTCAAAGCTGGCACATGTTCATAGAGGTGTCAGCTAAGTGAAAATCTATGGAGATATCTATCTGACTTTTCGATGGACATTTCACCTTCAATGTGATTAATTCAGCATCATGGAATATTGATTTATTTATTTGTTTGTATAGCACTCTTAACCAGAATTATTCAGAATTTATGCAAAAAGAACATTAGTAATAGTGCAGAAAGGGGGTATACAATTATTGGAAAATGTGCTTGTATTTATAACAAATTATGTTTTTGTTTTCTAATTTTGTGTGTAGCCTGATGTTCAGAGAAACAAAAAACCCTTAAAATTCAACATATTGCCATCATTTTAGTTCTTCAGTTTTCCGTCATACTTTACAGAAAAATGTAAGGTTTAAAAAGTAATTTAGATTTAGTATACTAAATGGAATTCCTTATCTTGAAATATTTCAAACTGAGTTTAAAATATAAAGATAAAAGCTTTTTTTTCACATACTGTGAATGTTGCAAAATAGGTAAATCCAAATGATCAAATACACTATTTTGGTTATTAGTGAGGTACCTAATGCCATTTTAAGCAATGTGACTTAATAAAATACCTACAGAATGCTAAAATAAGGTCTGTTGATGAGCGTAATGTCTATTTATGGTAGGTAAGGTTACACTAATTATTACATTACAGGATTTTGCAAGCTATAATAATTTCTCTTCACCCCAGTTGCTACAACGCAGCAATAAAGTTTATTTTTCAAAATTTTCTTATTGTTCAGCAATAAATCTGTCCGACTTCCTTTTTTGTCTCAAATGGCCTGTTAAGGTTTTTTTTTTTTTTTTTTTACCCTTATATTTCAAAACATGCCTTTTTCCATTGGCAGAAAATGTGTTTGGGTATAGGATGATATTGTTGAATATTAGGAAGCATTACATTATTTTATTTTACAAGTATTTTATTTTCTGTGACAAGTTGTAGAAGACACCCATCTATGTGTACGAATAATTAGTTTCACCGGATGGCAAGGTAGGAAGTTACTTTAAAAACTGTATATGGTATTTCACAGTGCTGCCATTAGATGTAGCACTATGGTTACCTATTCTCAGGATATCAGCATCACTGCACTTGAAATCCCTGACCCTTTTTGATTTGGTGTCCTGACGCTCTGGGTTTTTACCTCCTTTCATTCTTAGCGCCGAGTCCCTTGTAATTGAGAGAGTAATAAAACATCCAATTATGTAATTTGTGCTGAAAAATAGAACTTTGCTTAGTTATGCAGGATGGCACTATCAAACTGAATATCTGACTGTGAAGCATGTGCTTGTTTCCAGCTATGCGTTCATTGAGATTCCCAAGAGCATCAGCAACACTCTGCTTGGGTAGAGAGGAGGGTGCATTACATGAAAAGTAGGGATATGTCATGGCATATCCGTGCACTCTCTTAGTGTAGGCGTTATCAAGTTTTCCTTTGTGGTCAGGCGCCTGAGGTTTCTGATATCGTGCAACGCTTCTAATTATAAAAATAGACTCATATAGTATACTGAAATGCTTAAAATATTTGGTGTCATAACGATGTGATTTCATAAAACACATTAGGATTTATTGTTGGTTAGACATAAGGGGGCGGTATAAGGTAGGTTTTTGGAAATGATTAGAGTCAACAAACCTATAAAATTTACTAGTAGTTCACATCAATGGCAATACATACAATAAAAAACAAATAGAAAAGTTATTTGCGTACAAACGGGAAAAAATCCCCAATGCATATTTAAATAACAAGAGTGTTATTAGTATCACTGTAATGGCTGTTTAAGTGTAAGCTCACCTGCCATGTCAAAATCTAAGTAAGTAAGTCGTACTATAACAATTTCACTTTGCTGTCTTCAGCTGTAAGGTAAAATCTCTATTGACACTGAGTGGGGTATTCTTCTAAACCCCTACATACTTATAAACCCTCAATTTGGAACACATGGGGTGGGCGGCAGCACTGTAACATGGCTGTGTGATGCAAAAGCAAATACGAACATACAAAATTAAGTCCTGCACTCAAACTCCCACTTTTTCTGGGTGGCAGCAATGGCTATAGTAAACATCAACCCCAAAGCATAAAATAAAAAAACAGAGATAAGAGTTACTTGCGCACTATCCCAAATACCTATGCACATTTAAATAACTGGTGGCTTTTAGTATCACTCCAATGGCCATTGAGTACTTCCACACAAATGATACACAAACTGCACACATCAAATTGGCCTGGTTAGCCCATAAAACAGTTATTAGGGAACGCCCCCTACCTCACCCCATCCCACCCCCGCTCTCTTTCTGTCCCAGCTTTTCCTATCTTTCCTTACTTCTCTAATACGTTCTTCAGGGGAAGAGCTAGGACGGAACACCGAGAGGGCAGACTAAGTGCTCTCCACTTATGGAGAGAGTGGCTTCAAGTAGCCACCATAGGATATGTAAAAGACTAGAGTGCTGACGTGCGACCAGAGATACCCAACTAGAAAACACGCAGATATGGAGCTCAGACACAGCATCAGATGACATATGACACGGACCTAGCTCTAAGTAGTCCCGGCGGAATCATACAGGTCAAGGCATAACACAGTGCCAGATAACCTCTTTCTCTTAGTTATCTTCTTCATGTCCTAGTTTAAATAAAAAATAGTATTGATTATCTTAAAGCAATCGTAGAGACAGCTACAAGCCGCACACATTGGATATGTGAAATGGTTATGACCATTATACACTCAGGTACTATAAGATTGGGTAGCGTCCAACAAATGGTTATATATGACAAAAGTTTGTAAACTGTTTACGTTGTATATTGAATTTTGATACCTGACAAATGTCTGTACATTTATGTCAATACAAAAATAAAGAATTAAAAAACAAAACAAAAAAAAAACAGTTATTTTCATTAAAGACGCCTTGTATCTCAAAAAAAATTCCTCACGGACCAGTCAATTTTAGAGCATCAGCCATCCAGACTTAATACTAAAAACTAAATAAACCCCTCTCCTGCTTTTCTGGCAGCTATCCATAAAATCCGAAATCAACTAAAACACCTTCTCTGCCCAACACATTGGATATATACTTAGGCATTTAAAATGCAGATACTACACACGGAGTAATAGGATGGAAGCTTTCCTAGGTCACCAATTGCAAAAGAAACAACACGCCACCAAAAATGGCATTTCTATCTGATCATCAGGTACACAAACGTTAAACCCCAGCCACATAACAGATGCTTTCGCCAAGTTTTATGCTATGCTTTATAACTTAGCAGCCAATAGCAGTACTACCCAACCAAAGCATGTGGGGAAATTATTAGATTTCCTGACTCTCTCAACATTCACAAGATCCTTTCACAACACTTACAAACATTAATAGTGCCAATCACAGCCCAATATGGCTGTAATTTGTAAGGAAAATAATGAGTGGTTTTGAGAAAGTGATCCAGGTTTTGTTTATATTCATTGCACAATCCTTCTTTATATCCTGTCGTTTCCAGGTTCCTTCCTTCTATTTAGTAAGTTTAATTCAAACTATGCTACTTATTGTGATATAGAGACCCCTATTGTTTTGTCTTTGACCCTGTGTACAGATAGAGAATGCAGGAACCAAATGGAACTTTATTTGGGGGGGTGGGGGGGAGGCGGGAGGGGGGGGGTTGTGTATCTTGAAATACAGAAACAATGTATAGAATATGTTTTTTTTTTTAGCTGGTTAGTAAATTGAAAAAAAAAAAAATGAAGATAACTTTTATGGTTATTATACTCAACAATAAAAATAAGTTGGCATATAGTTCAGCTCTTGCAAATGCCAAAGATTGTTGAAGGAACCGCACTCAATCACAGCAGCCACTGGTGCCTGGATATTTCTTTTTTGGCTTTAAGGGTTACATATGGACATGCAATCAAAAAAAAAGTCTATTAAATTGGAAAACCCTGGTTTAACACATTGTATACATTTATCTCTACTCTTGGCCTAACTATTTATATTGAAAATAGAAATGTTTTTGGGACCCCAATTTCAGGTAGGAACAAGTTCCACCATTTTGTTTAAATGTTCATAAGGATTTCCTAAGTGACAGAGTGCCAGGTATAGCTAACAATAGGACATAGAGATAAACAACAGTAAGTTGCTGGTGAGTATCAGATATAACCACAGTATGTAACGCAAAAATCCTTTAACAGTGTGTATAACTTGACTGGCAACGCTGGAGCCCCTACGATCGATTTGCTGATCAGGCGCCTCTTCTATCATAGTCTTCTCTTTATTATTTTGTGTCTCTTCCCTTTATGTAAATACTAAGCAATATTTCATACACATAACACGTAGTATTTCATACACACAACACATATAACATTCATGACAACTGCAAATGCTCGCCCCCCCCCCAAAAAAAGTTATAACAATCACATATAAGCTATAATATCCAGTACTGTATTTAGCCCCAGATTTCCATATTTTTAGCTTGTGTATCCACATTGTTTTATGTTGACATACCTTTTGAATGACATTTCCTCCTCTGGTGTCCTTCTTGTCTAACTCTATCCCTAGCAAAGGAAATGTATGAAACAAACTTGTTTATACTGATTATAGTGTCGTGGGCTACTTTGTTTGACACTATTGCCCTCAATAGCCCTGTAGTGTTCCAGTATGTGCTCTTTTAATTATCTAATTGTATGCCCTCATACAGGACACCACAGGGTACTGTAGCAAATATGTCACATTTTTAGAATGGCAACTGATGAAGTTGATGATACTGACTGTATTTCATGTTTTGTTACTTTTAACTGATTTGGGATGATATGTACACATCTTGCACTGTCCACATTTATGAAATCCAATAAATTAGATGACATAAAACCATGTCATCCTTGATTCCCCACCTATCAATAGATTGTAGTAGACTGGAGGCCAAAAAGGTTTTAACAATCCTACCTTATTATAAATAACTTTGGTTTCTTTAGTAGGATAGAACCTAATATTTTTAAGTCCTGAAAAAGAATGGGTCAACAATATTGGCCAACGATACTAAATTCTGTCAGACATTGGCTGCTTTATATGTAAAGGTGCGCTGGCTTTGTAGAAGTAAAATGTGCATATTACTTTGATGAAAATTGAAAAATTTAAATATTGAATACCATTAAAGGCCCTGTGGGCCTGGTGCTGACAATTGTGATGTGCCTGATTACAGAATCTTATCAACAGAAAAGACTACAACAGTCATACCTGCCAAGGATCATGTATCTGGTGGAAGAGGTGCCAGAGGGAAGCTCACAGCATACATTCATAAAAATACACACACCCTATATATGTGTCTGTCAAACACATAGGCCATCCAGTGCAGACTATGTAGACAGGCCCTGTTTCAGTACTCTAAGTTAGTAGTGATAGCATCTCATGATGCGCTCTCTCTACACTTTCTGAGGACAGTTCACTGCTGTCCTCCAGCACTTACTTTCTTTTTTTTAGATCAATGAGCTTAAAGGATCACTATAGTGCCAGGAAAACAAACTTGATTTCCTGGCACTATAGTGCCCTGAGGGTGCCCCCACCCTCAGGGTACCACTCCCGCCGGGCTGAATGGAGAGGAAGGGGGTTAAACACTCACCTTTCTCCAGCGCTGGGCTCCCTCAGCGCTGGGTACTCTCCTCCTCCTTTGGCCATCATCAGCTGAATGCGCATCCGCGGCAAGGGTCGTGCATACATTCAGCCAATCCATAGGAAAGCATTCTCAATGCTTTCCTATGGACGCTGGAGTCTTCTCACTGTGAAAATCACAGTGAGAAGCGTGGAAGCGCCTCTAGCGGCTGTCAGTGAGACAGCCACTAGAGGCTGGATTAACCCTAAAGTAAAAATAGCATTTCTCTGAAACTGCTATGTTTACAGCAGGCAGGGTTAATCCTAGATGGACCTGGCACCCAGACCACTTCATTGAGCTGAAGTGGTCTGGGTGCCTATAGTGGTCCTTTAATCCATGGACATGGACCTGGGGTTTCAGCTCCATTAGCCCCTTTGCTAATTGGGCCATGATACTTTAAAGCAATTAATAGTTTTTGGCCTCATTAGTATGCTGTATTTCTTGTATGCTCAAAATAAATGTTTTGAAGAATGCTGCACAATAAGCCTGCCTCAAAAGCATTAAAGTTGTATTGGTGTTGAAAGTGTCCCTTTAATTATGATCAAAATTATTATTAAAATGGTAGAAGACTAAATATTATGTGAATGAGGGTGTTCCAAGGGAAAATAAGCTATCGAAAAAATCAGTTCAGAACATAATCTGTGTCACCTGAGCCCTCTGCCTAGGTAAACTGGGAAGTGAGCCCAGATCGCACCCTCCCTCTCTCACTGTGTGAGCTACACTGGCTCCATTAACAAGATATGCACATGCTTAAACTTGCAGAAAACTCTTCTCCACAGCATTTAAAGGGCCACTGCATGTGGATATTGCTATAAAAAAAAATAAATGAATCCCCATCCCCAGAAACTTAGTTGTATCATGCGTAGTCTGATTTCCAAAATGTCTCCACTTATTTAGTGATATAATGCTACCTAACCCACACAATGCTGCAAATTGAAACCTCTGTTGTAATGGTAGGTGCAGGCTTTCTACCTCTACTATTTAGTTTCTCCTATGTTTAGCCAAGTTTGGTAGAGACTCTTCTGGGGAAGTCTAGATGGATCAGTTTCTTATTATTTGGCAAATTTATTGCACAAAAACTGTCCTGTAAGGGAAAATAATATAGCAGGAATATGGAACTGCATTCAATCCCAAATAAAATGTATCTGGGTGCAACCAGGCCAGTCCCAGTACCAGGAACCAAATACTTGATGAAGAGAAGTCCAGGCACTCCAGGATACAAAAAGGCAAATTTATTGAACCCACTGCCACTCACATGTTAAGATTAACCTTGCTCACAACCTACTAGGGATTATATATTAAAGTCTAAACCTGTGTACTTCAGCAATTATTGTTAGAGACATTAGGAAAGTAGTCTTTTGCCATTTTGGCAGTTATTTTCTATTTCCGTCTGACCAATTTATTAGTATCTTTTATTTCCTCACTGTATATATCTCTATTCATTATTCTTTATAGCATTATTATCCATTATTCCAGTGGATACTCATGTACGTGTTATTTTGAGTATCTTATATTCCTACATGAAATATTGGCTTGCAATGGCTGCAGATCCAATATAGTCCACACTCCTTTCCGTTATGTGGCTGTCCAATCACAGACTTCTCAATCAGCTGTATTTTGCAAGGCAGGTGCTCTGGGCAATTACTGCCTCTTGGGTTTAGCTCAAATGAGCTAAACAATCAAAAAGTAACAGGACTGGTTGTCTGGTCATTATGTGTAACAAACTTCCTTTATATAAGTGCCTAATTTTTATAAAGTAATAAAGGGACAACACACTCTTCACATTGAATGGAGTACACAATGTCTCCAATTTATGTTGGCTATGAATGGTGAGAGATACAGCATAGGATGGACTTGGCAATAGGGGGCTCAAGATATAGGGGTACCTGCTTTCAACATATCATGGACTGTAAACCTAATGAATGACAGCCTGTTTCAGAGTGATAACTGTTATAGACCACTTACCTTGAAAGCTACTAACCTTAAGCATTAAAGAGAGCCACCAATAGGAATGCAATGTAAATCAAGCCTCAGTCTACGCAAGTCATAAAAAAAAAAGATAGGTAACAAAGAGAAAAACAAAATCTCACTGGGATTTTTGGTGCTCAAGCCAAGGTCCGATCTTTTCTTACAAGTTACAGACTTTCTAACAATTTAGTCTGTATTCTATGTGCATTGACAAGGCATATCCCATTCGATATAGGTTTACACTTCATTAGTGAACACTTTATTAAAGTACAACTTTATTTGTTTAGAATTACAAAATGATGTAAAAGAAAATACCAAACATTGAGTAACATCAAAATGATAGCAGATCTTTTCAGAAAATGATATAATTTAGCATAGCATCTAAGTTTGTACCATAACCTTAAAGTTGCATTATGTCCTAGATTGTAAACTTACTCTTACTGACCATTGAATATTCAAATTGTCCCAATGCAACTACTTGTGTGTTTGTCTAGCCACTGCACAGTACTGTGGAATAAATTGGTGCATTTTTAAATAATAATAATATTAAAGAAAGAAATAACTGTATATAAATATAGAATAAGCACCAAATATTCTTTCCATATCTCTCACATATTTGAACTTTCTGTCCAGTTAGTGACATATCTGTCAAAGAAAACTCTTGAAAACAAACAAGTATGAATTTTCTTTTAAAGCATCATTCTTTTGTAGTTGATGTTTCTTGCTTTACCAGATACCAATCAATGTGCTGCTTTTACTTTTTGTAATTATTGTTTAACCCCTGGGTAGACTGAACAGTTTAATATGTCCGATCTTGATTTAAAATGTTATCCAGAAGTATTGTATGATGTCATGATAGATGCGTATGACAAGGTTTTCCACCACAAGCATGCCATACTCACAAACAGAATCAACACATCAAAGCTACACATTTTTGTGTTTTGTTACACGAGCATCAAAGGATAAGGCCTCCTGTAAATCCTCAAGAGTTTTATTGGGTAATACATCATTGGACATTTATTGCTTTGCAGTATCCAATCTACTTCTGATGTTAAAACTGTTACAATTAAGGATTATGTACGAGTTGTATTGTTTTAAATTAACTTTTTACTTTTTTTTTTTTATTTCAATAGCTCGTTCAGCTTTCCTGGCACAGACAATGTATACCATATAACCAGAAAAGATATGACAGAGAAGTGGCAGTTCAATTCTAAATAACTAAATAAACGTATTGGGGGTCAATAAGACCCCCATATAACTGTAAATGGTGTAAGTGAGATTTAAATGGTATCTACTAAATGTTGAAGACAAATTATTGGGTATCCATTATTGCCCAGTCACTAGAAAGGACCCATGCCTAAATAATAAAGGGGGGAAAATGCATTTCCCCCCCTTTATTATTTAGGCATGGGTAACATTAAAATAATGGGTGGGTAACTTTAAAATAATGAGGGGTGAACAGATCAGTGGGCTAATAAAATATTGGAAACCTAGCATCCCTCATGGTCACCACTCATTAGCAGCGGATGGTGGCCCTTGTTATAATATGATCATGTAGTTCTACGAAATCCAGAAATGGCCTATCACTACCAGAAGCAGTACAGTGACACCCCTTCTTTATGTTCAACCTTGGTAAAATCACACAGGTCATACCCTCTTAAAGCAAGACCTGGCAGCTAATTGCAATTTGGATGTAGTTATTATTAGAAGTCCCTAATATCCATGTTAAGATTAGACTTGATAAATTATGGAATTATATTATCAGACCGTAGGGTAAAACAAAGAGGCCTGCACTAAACAATCTGGTGAGCCAGTCACAAAGTTTTATAATGTATTAATTTCAGATTTTTTTAAAGACACGGAGGCTCCTATTAAGCATGACTCTTTCTTTATTTCCTCAGCAGCAAAGATAGAGAGAAATATAAATATATCAAAATGAGAAAAAACTGTATAGTAACACAAGCAACCAATCACATAACAGAGGGAGTGAATATAAAAGGCTTGTGTTTCCCAAGATCCCCCTCTTTCTTTGCTGCTCCCTCAGACCAGATAAGTACTCTCACATGTCTTAATGCTGCATGTTGATATTTATTTGTTTTTTATTGTGGTTATTTATTGCTGATTATCTTTGGGCGTCTGTTTGGTGTGCCCTGCCTGAGGCCTGTCCCGGGCCTCCCGGCTTCCTCACCAGAGGTTCTGGTATCCCTCCCACCGCCCTTTTCATAGCATGGGTGGCCTCTTGCCGGGCTGCCAGTCCCTACCCGTGGGCAGCATCGGGCGGCATCAGGCGGGTTAGCGGTGGCTTCTTTGTTCTGTCTGGGCGGATAGCATGGATATTAGTGCGCACGGCTGCCCTCCCCCCTCTCTGCTCACTGGCCATGGCTGGTTTTTAAGGACAGAACTTTGCTGCATGCTACTCTCCTCTCCACCCAGCGACACCTCTTGTTTAGTCCT
This sequence comes from Pelobates cultripes, assembly GCA_933207985.1. Classification (NCBI taxonomy): domain Eukaryota; kingdom Metazoa; phylum Chordata; class Amphibia; order Anura; family Pelobatidae; genus Pelobates; species Pelobates cultripes. Next base: position 259,433,232 of record OW240916.1, read on the forward strand.
GCCGGCTCCTGGGTCCTCTGGGCACACCACTTGACAGGTTTACTGTAGTTTTGTCTAATTATTACTTTTCTCCTGTGGGTTATTAAACCCTTCCCTTTACTTGCAATTTAACTGTATTATCCTCATGCAGGCTGATGGGCCTGAGGACAGCATGCCTGATTTCCCACAAGTGCAGGGTGAGGAAAATATGGCCTCTGAGGAGTCTCAGGCCCTGCTGGACTCCACCATGGCATCTTCTATTCAGAGAGCCTTTGCCTCTGCCATGGGAGCTGTGTTTTCATCGCTGTCCCAGACATTGGCGCAGGCTCTGTTGCTGCCCTCTGTGGCTGCCCCTGCCCCACTGTGTACTGGGTGCTCTTTTTCCCCTGCCACACCCAGGGCCCATAAAGCTACGGTGAAGGCGCAACACCTCACCTACCAGTCTGCGATGCAGATACTGCCTGCCATGATGGACTCGCTTCAGGCGGTCAAAGATGGTGTGCTCCCAACACGCAAAATAACCACTGGCCGGGCAAAGCGGCCAGATCATGGAAGCCTTTTTGCATTCTATTTTTAGGACTATATTCATCTAAGAATTGTCTATACAAAAATAAGAAAGACACTCCACCTTGTATATATGTATAGATCCTGGAAACGAGCTAGGTCCCGTGAGGAGAGGTCGGACACCGACCGGAGTCAGGAGGGTGACTCTGAGGCTATGGAGTATGCCCTCATGACGAGGCTGATACTGAGGAGGATATTTCCCCTACCGCAACTCGGGTGGGGACGAGGTGCTTCTGGATCCTCAGGGTAAACCCCTGTTCGCTCCAGATGATCTGCGTCACCCCTGGCTCGGCTGAGTGCCTGGGCATATCACTCAGTATATAGCATATCGTATGCACACCCCCTTGTCTAAAGAGGGGTGCAGTAAACTGCGCGCGGAGTGCCCCAGGCCTTCAGTCCCCGGCTCGGCCTGTAAGACCCCTGAGGTGGACCCTCAAATCGCCCAATTCCTGAACAAGTCAGGCTGGAAGCCCAAGAAGGGTCTTGACTTCTCGCTAAAGAGTTGTCAGGATAAGATCATGGACACGTTGGGCCCTTGTCAAAGACCTATGAGCTACTAGACTCCACTAAGGCGGGTGAGTAGGAGTTGGAACTAGACGTCGCCATCGGCTGGGTACAGCGGTCTATCTGCTTTCTTGGTAATGCCAATACGGCTATGTCAGCTGATCGCCGGAAAGGCGATACTCTTAAAAATAGTTCCTAAGCTGGCGAATATGGCTATATCAGAGCCCAGTCTCACAGCTGAGGGAATGCTGTTTGGGGACAGTTTTCTCAAGGACCTGGTATCCAATGTGAAGATGTTCACAGCGATTGATAGAGCCCAGGCGAATATGAAGAAGGTGTTTTCTCCAAAGGTTTTTGGAGGGGCCGGGCATAATAAGAGCCGTCCGCCTGGCCGTGGTTTCCGGGGCTCATTTCGAGCCACTTGAGGCTCCTTCTTCCCTATGCATTTATTCCATGACGCCAAGGCTCCGACCTTCTTCCCATCCAGAGGGAGACCATGGAACTCTCACTATCGTCGGGCAGATGCCTTTCTTCAGAATTTGGATTTCCTGATCAATTGGGAAAAGTCGGTGCTGACCCCTGCTCAATCCATGGAATTCTTGGGTTTCAGGGTGGACTCTATACAGCAGTTCCTGTATCTCCCAGAATCCAAGATAAAAGCCATAAAGAAGGAACTCAGGTGAGCCCTTCAAGCATCGGATCTATCGATCGGACAGTTGGCAAGGATCATCTGCCTCCTCACGGCTTCCATCCAGGTGATTTTTCTGGGCCCATTTCACTATCGTGCTCTTCAACGTCTCAAGGGCTCCTACTTTCAATGAGGACACTCTCATGAGGCGAGGCTGAAATTGGACCATGAATCCAGGGACGAGCTGATCTGGTTGCTCACTCACATGGAGGCATGGAACGACAGGGTCATCTTTGGGTCCATTCTGGATGTAGTGATCGAATCCGATGCCAGTTTGCACAGATGGGGTGCGCGCTGTGGCAACATTTCCACCGGAGGCAGGTGGTCCGAGGTCGAGAAGTCGTGCACATCAACTGTCTGGGGCTCTTAGCAGGTGCCTTCGTTATTCACAGTCTTGCCCCTGACCGCGCAATCTGCTGCATTGTTCTCAAAATGGACAATGTGTCGGTGGTGCGTTCCATCACCCACCTGGGGTGCACGAAGTCAAAGATGCTAGCGATCATGGTGAAGGATTTCTGGCAATTCTGTCTATGGAACGACGTCTCGGTGACGGCGGAGCATATCCCGGGCCTGAACAATTCATGGGCAGATTGGAATTCAAGATATTTGAAAGACTCTGGGGATTGGCGCTTACACGCTTCAGTGTTTCAAGGTATAGGGCAGTTTTGCAGACCATTCAAAGTAGATCAGTTTGTGTCCCGGCTGAATGCCCAGTTGCCAAAGTTTTACAGCTGGAGGCCGGATCCAGCGGCAGTGGCAATGGATGCCTTCATTCAAAATTGGCCGAACGCTATATGCCATCCCTCCGTTCAACTTAATTGCGCGCACGCTCCCGAAATTGGTCAGACACGACTGTCGAATGGTGTTGGTCACTCCTCTGTGGAGATCACAGTCATGGTTTGATCGATTTCTGGAAACGGAGGTAGATTACCCGCGCTTGATTCCAAACCTCCAGAACCTCCTTCTGGATCCGGATGGGAACGTCATGGATTAGTGGATCAGGACTTCCACATTTAGTGGCGTGGCTCCTTTCCCGGGGACCTTGGACTCCCCTGGATGTTCCGCAGACAACTCTCTATCTCATCGACAACGCATTGGCTCCGAGTACCCAATCTGCCTTTTGCTCATCGTGGCGACTGTGGTCTGGTTGGTGAGTGGGACGAACAATGGATCACGTAGCTGTTTGCACATTATTTTGGAGTTTCTCACTAGCATGTTTGAGTCGGGGAAGGTGAATCGCACCATTAATTTGTTCCGTTCGGCTATTTCAGCTGGACATCGGGGCATAGATGGTTCACCGGTCGGGAGACATGCTTTTGTGTGTCGTCTCCTCAAGGGGATACACCTTGCTAGGTTCTCTGCCTTTTGGGACGTCAATGTGGTGTTACAGTTCTTGACGTCCGCTAAGTTGGTTATGTTGTTCTGCCTGATTTCCTGCAAGCGAGTGTCAGATGTCAGGGCACTGGATTGTGATTCCATTCCATTTACATTTACATCTCCTTTAATATCTCCAGGAGGACAAAGTCAGCCTTAAAATCCTTAGTTTACCCTAGGTTCCAGGGTGGTCCAGCGCTCTGCCCAGTGGACTGTCTGAAGACATATCTAGATGCTACTCAATCCCTGTGTTCACTGGACCTTCACCCTTTGTTTGGTTCCTTCTGCACTCCTCATCTCCCAGTGTTGACCCCTGCATTGGCGCGTTGGGTTCATTGGCTGTTATCATTGGCTGGCATTGACACGTCGATGTTTATGCCCCATTCAGTGAGGGGAGCTATGGCATCTAAGGCTTCTGCGGTTGGTTGTCATCTAAAGGATATCGTACGGGCTACTGATTGGTCGCGGGAATTGACTTTCCGTGATTTCTACTTCAGACCGATTGATCACATTGCATCTCAAGTGGTGGCTCAGCTTTGAACTTGCGTAATAGAAGCCTCTATGTATTTAATAAAATTCCCAGCCTTTACTATTAACATGACATAAAGTCATGATTTTATTAAAGACACGGAGGCGAGTATTATACCCACCTGCCCTCCCGGTTATGGGGGTGTTTGTGATGCGGCGACATTTGGATGTTCGGTAAGTGTTCCGGTTGGGATTTGTCTTTTCCCTGCATATGTTTTGGTTATTTTCATGGGGTTTTTCATGATATATTTATTTATTAATTGTGTATTATGTTTTGTAGGTCTGTATACCTAGGCTGGATATTAAGTTTGTTGGTGTGAGTGTTCCAGTTTGGAGTTTGGAAATTACCATATTTTTCTCTATCCCATTTTAGCTTGAAGTTATTGCTCCAATCTGGTTTCCTGTTGGTTCCAGTGGTTGAGTTCAGTTCGTGGTTTCTGGTCTTCGGTTTTCTTAAGAAAGAAGGGGATCTTGGGAGACACAAGCATTTTATAGTCACTTCCTCTGTTATGTGATTGGCTGCTTGTTACTATACTGTTTTTGTGAGCTCTGTCTCAAGATTTCCCCGGTTATGTCTTAATTGACATACCCACTAGGCAGTTCACAAAGCTGCATTAGACATTTATTTTAATATGAGTATACATTTTACTGGCTGTTCAGTGTTTTCATGTTTTGGTAATATGGAAAAGATATTTTTTTATTTTTTCTGTGTTTTTTATTCTTGACAATTTCTCCCAAATAAATAAAAGAAATCCCTCAACCTAAGCCTTACAACAATTTATAATTTCTAAGAAATCTAAAATACAACTGAAAATAAGATCTTTTGTTATGTTATAGAGAATGAGTGCTTGACTTTTGTTTTCAATGTATGAAGTGATTCATTCTCATTTTTGACATGGGATGATTTAATTTACATTGCTTCTTTCTCTAGGGACCTATGCTTTTTTTGTGATCAAATCCAGAGTGAGTGACTTCATACCCATGGATCTGCTTTTTAAGATTAATTTCATGTGTATTACAAGTTTTTATCCAGTTTCTAAGAAAAAATATATAAAATGTTTATATACCGGTGCTTTTCTAGATAACGTAACTAAAACATAGCAAAATATTTTCTAGTCTTTAGGGAGTTCCCTACACAGATTTAAAAGAGATACTCTATGATTGCATTTTATTTGAAATAATAGAGGGTTGAATAAAGACATTTACATTTTATATAGATAGTGGTACATTTCTTTCTGATACCAGGTTCATTATCTAATGCATTTAAAAGTACTTCATTAAAAATGAATGATTTCTAGGAATTGAAGTAAAAGATATTTCAGCAATTTTTTCAATTAGTTAGCCTAATGCTCATTCAGAATATGTAAAACAAATGCAAATATTTAGAGCTGATAAAACAATAATGAAAATTGATCCAAGCTAAATATTTATTGTTCCATCTCAGCTGTGGATTGTCCATAGGTACACTTGGGACAAAATCCCAACAAATAATAGTTGTAAAAATATATATTTTTTTAAAAAAAATCTTTTACCTCTTCCCCACACACAAATAAAATAAAATTGATCAGAGGCAAGAGTGTTAGATAAACATTGTGAGATTTCTGTCTCAGCAATCCTCCCACGCCAACCGATGGCTGATTGAGATGCTGTTAAAGAGAAACTATCACTTTCTCAGTTTTAGCAAACTGCACTGTTCCATCTTTTTGTCCAACAACTAGCTTTATTGTGTCTTTACAACAGGGACATTTTAAGGTCACACAGAATTATGGATCTATTACATTATTTTACATTCATATCATCCCTTTAGGACCTAACACTGGTAATAAGCATTATTTAGGAAGATTCTTCCTTAGTTTGTTGCTTAGGTAAATTCATTATAAAAAACAAAACAAACAAACAAAAAAAAAACCATAAGACGCTCTGCTATCTGCAAAAATCCAATTTGTGAAACAAACCAGAGTTTGTGTAAATATGCATCATAAAACTTAACTTAGAAGTTTTAAGTATTAAATGTAACAGATGCTGCAGGCAAATGATCCTAGCTGATCAAAGTTTCTTTTTCTTTTTTTTTTTATTGCTTTCTGAGCCAAATTAGCTATCATTTTACTGAACAGATTTTTCACCCTCCTGAACCATTTCTCACAATGTAGATGTCCTCCTACACATTTGAAAAGACATATCTTCCATTACTTCCATATGATGCTTTCGTCCAAATCCATCATAACTTTCCTTTTTAAAATTATTGTGTCCTCCCTAGTTATTTACCAGACTAGTGAAATTCCCTCAACATAGCCTTTGTCAAAACAAACTATATCATTCCACTTCAATAAATTATCTTGTTTTCCTAATTTGGTTTGTTTGTTTATTTGTTAGTTTTTTCACGTTTACTTCTGTTTCACAAACGTATTTTTGTTTTCTGCATTTTTGCCATCTGTTTTATTTACAACAGAAAATACTTTATTTCTTTTACATTTATATTGAATACAATCAATTTTAGTATGTTTAGATCTATATATTTTGTAAGTGCTCTGGGGAAATTACTCTATATAAACGTGCATTAACATTTTTTACATTTTAATTTTTAGTGATATATTAGGTATAACAATGCCACCTAGTGGAACATCTGATAAATTGCCTGGTGGAACTTTTCACATCCTCATGCCCGATCTTTAAAACATGTTGGCTCTATTATAAACTGTGGATAGATTTGAACATGAATAGTTTCTCCTTAACTTCTGGCTTTTTAATAACTTTCTTGGCTGCCACAAGAGGATATATTTTTAATTGAGAAAAACTTTCAAAATGATAACAGTGCTTCATGAAACCATGGTCTCTGTTATCACTGCTAGTCACCAAACAAGGTGGAGAACATTTCTTTACCTCAGAAGTTGAATCAGACTCATTCATGACTTCTAGGCCTTCTTTGTCATTCCTGTGGTGTCCTCCAATGATCTGCACCTTTTTAGGTCCATTTCTAGACCCACCTGAAGACCCACAGATCATACAAATTGGAACCTTCTGTGTTAGGGTTGTTGGGGACATAATGATTGCAATCTTTCTGTGTAATATTCCAGGTTATTAATCTTCTTGTATTTGCAGATTCCAGTAAGTTATATAATAATGTCCTGATATCACAAGATTGCTGTATACAATACTACACTGACCAGCCACACAATTAAAACAAATGACAGCCACAGACCAGTCAGAGTGCCCATGATGAGCCCTGCCCACTGCTGAAAGCCTCTACAATGGGAGTGTGAGCATCAGAACTGGACCATGGTGCAATAGCAAAAGTTTGTCTGATATGACCAATCTTATTTTCTTTTAGATAAGGTGGATGGCTGGGGTGTGTGCATTATTTACCTGGGACAGATATGGCAGCACAATGCACTATGGGAAAAAAGCAGGCCAGTGGAGGCAGAGTTTTGCTCTGGGCAATGTTCTGCTGGAAAATATTTTTTCTGGCATTCATGTGAATGATACTTTGACACATACCACCTACTATGAGATCGTTGATCCTCTATCAGCCGGATAATGCACTCTGTCACACTGTAATAAATATGTTCAGGAATGGTTTGAGGAACATGACAAGGATTTTAAGGTGTTGCCTTGGCTTCCAAATTCCCCAGATCTCAATCTCATTGAGCATCTGTGGGGCATGCTGCAACAACTAATTTTCTCCATGGAGACACCACCTCACAAATTACAGGATTGCTTATGTCTTGGTGCCCGATATCAAAGGACCCATTCAGAGGCCCATGCCTTGACACAACAGAGCTTTTTTGGCAGCATGTGGAAGGCCTACACAATATTAAGCACATGGTTTTAATGTTGCAACTGATCAGTGTTGCTTACTACAGTGTCGGAAGCTCCCATGTCAGGGCCTTTTGGAGAGGCTTCTCACAACTACAATACCTAAGATTGGTAGGTTTACTAAATTAGTCTGAATCAAAATAAACCAGTACCATTTATGGACATTTGGATTCCGAAAAATTCCAGCCACTGCTTTTAGAAGTTTGCAATACAACATCCCCCCAAGTAACTTTGTTAGTAAATTAGGCTTGAATATTGGCTAGAAATTCAATTTATATAATGAGTTTTAACATCCAGGGTACTCTTTCTCTTCAACACATCAAACAAAAGCCCAGATATAAATTATGCCATTTATTACTGTTAGTTTTGAGTTCTCTGTTCTTTGCCTGTTATGAACACATAACTTAGGACTAATAGTGAATTCCAAAATAGTGAAAAAAATAGGGAACCGAAAGCACACAAACTGAGAGCAGACCACCAGGTGGCTCCCATGAGCTTCAACAATGTTCTGATATCTGGAGCTTGAGTGAGAAACCTATACTGCCTTCATCCATCAGAAATACACAGCAGATACACTGGACCACCAGGGAATGTGATCTATAGGATGAGGGCCTGGGTAAAATAACAATTTGTGTGCCACCTAACTTCCTGAATCCACGTCCAGACTGTAAACAAACTACTCTAATTCTCCTGCAGACAGCTACCTAAACTCCACAATACTTTTAGGGTTCCTCTTTCTCCTATTGTGCTGCACTTTTGCTTCCCAGTGTGTGTATATGTGTAACACGTTGTGTGTATCTGTGTTGATCTATGATTGCATGATTGTGTATATGTGTGTGTGTCTTGTGCACAAGTCTACTTCTTATGTAACCAAACACAGCTTCCTTTTAGACTGTAAACTTTTAGTAATAACTAGTGATGTCGCGAACCCGAAATTTTCGGTTCGCGAACGCCGAACGCGAACTTCCGCAAATGTTCGCGAACCGGCGAACCGCCATTGACTTCAATGGGCAGGCGAATTTTAAAACACACAGGGACTCTTTCTGGCCACAATAGTGATGGAAAAGTTGTTTCAAGGGGACTAACACCTGGACTGTGGCATGCCGGAGGGGGATCCATGGCAAAACTCCCATGGAAAATTACACAGTTGATGCAGAGTCTGGTTTTAATCCATAAAGGGCAGAAATCACCTAACATTCCTAAATCACAATGAATATGGATTGACACCTGACATATGACATATTGACACCTTGACATATGGATTGACACCTGTCCTCAGAGCCCCTGATGCACACGGACACAGAGCAGAATAGAGACTGGTCCCCCTACATAGGGTCACTTGGCAGATATGGATTGACACCTGTCCTAAGGATCCCTGATACACACTGACACAGAGCAGAATAGGGACTGTTCCCCCTACATCGGGTCACTTGGCAGATATGGATTGACACCTGTCCTATGGTTCCCTGATACACACTGACACAGAGCAGAATAGGGACTGGTCCCCCTACATAGGGTCACTTGGCAGATATGGATTGACACCTGTCCTAGGGATCCCTGATACACACTGACACAGAGCAGAATAGGGACTGTTACCCCTACATAGGGTCACTTGGCAGATATGGATTGACACCTGTCCTCAGAGACCATGATACACACTGACACAGAGCAGAATAGGGACTGTTCCCCCTACATTGGGTCACTTGGCAGATATGGATTGACACCTTGTTACAAACTGCTATTTGTAACGGGCCCTTTAAATGGCAAATTGCCCTGCTTCCCTGGGTTGTGGAGAAGCCTATTTGCCAGCCTCCTCCCGCATGACTATGGCCCCTGGGAGATTGTGAAAATGTATGCACTTTTATTTGGTGTGTATGGCCCTTTAAGACTGTCGGTGGTCATATTGGGGCTTATGGACTCTTTATGTGACTGGTGCTGGCCCTTTAAACACCTTTTTTGGGACATCAGGAAGATTGGGACACTGCCCCTTTAAGGCCGTGTCCCCAGACTTGTTGGGGACACTGCCCCTTTAAGACAGTGTCCCCTGTGTCCCCAGACCTGGTGCAAACCCTTTGTGCCTGCCTGGCTATTTCCCACTTGGTTCAGTAAATGGGGCTTACTGAACCAAGTACCACACAGGCAGACCACCCAGAAGTGGAAGTGTGCAGGCAATTTACCTCCCAGAAGCTGCGGTTAACCGCAGCTTAATTGACAATGCTGGGAGGTCTTTTTACCTGGGACAGATATGGCAGCACAATGCACTATGGGAAAAAAGCAGGCCAGTGGAGGCAGAGTTTTGCTCTGGGCAATGTTCTGCTGGAAAATATTTTTTCTGGCATTCATGTGAATGATACTTTGACACATACCACCTACTATGAGATCGTTGATCCTCTATCAGCCGGATAATGCACTCTGTCACACTGTAATAAATATGTTCAGGAATGGTTTGAGGAACATGACAAGGATTTTAAGGTGTTGCCTTGGCTTCCAAATTCCCCAGATCTCAATCTCATTGAGCATCTGTGGGGCATGCTGCAACAACTAATTTTCTCCATGGAGACACCACCTCACAAATTACAGGATTGCTTATGTCTTGGTGCCCGATATCAAAGGACCCATTCAGAGGCCCATGCCTTGACACAACAGAGCTTTTTTGGCAGCATGTGGAAGGCCTACACAATATTAAGCACATGGTTTTAATGTTGCAACTGATCAGTGTTGCTTACTACAGTGTCGGAAGCTCCCATGTCAGGGCCTTTTGGAGAGGCTTCTCACAACTACAATACCTAAGATTGGTAGGTTTACTAAATTAGTCTGAATCAAAATAAACCAGTACCATTTATGGACATTTGGATTCCGAAAAATTCCAGCCACTGCTTTTAGAAGTTTGCAATACAACATCCCCCCAAGTAACTTTGTTAGTAAATTAGGCTTGAATATTGGCTAGAAATTCAATTTATATAATGAGTTTTAACATCCAGGGTACTCTTTCTCTTCAACACATCAAACAAAAGCCCAGATATAAATTATGCCATTTATTACTGTTAGTTTTGAGTTCTCTGTTCTTTGCCTGTTATGAACACATAACTTAGGACTAATAGTGAATTCCAAAATAGTGAAAAAAATAGGGAACCGAAAGCACACACACTGAGAGCAGACCACCAGGTGGCTCCCATGAGCTTCAGCAATGTTCTGATATCTGGAGCTTGAGTGAGAAACCTATACTGCCTTCATCCATCAGAAATACACAGCAGATACACTGGACCACCAGGGAATGTGATCTATAGGATGAGGGTCTGGGTAAAATAACAATTTGTGTGCCACCTAACTTCCTGAATCCACGTCCAGACTGTAAACAAACTACTCTAATTCTCCTGCAGACAGCTACCTAAACTCCACAATACTTTTAGGGTTCCTCTTTCTCCTATTGTGCTGCACTTTTGCTTCCCAGTGTGTGTATATGTGTAACACGTTGTGTGTATCTGTGTTGATCTATGATTGCATGATTGTGTATATGTGTGTGTGTCTTGTGCACAAGTCTACTTCTTATGTAACCAAACACAGCTTCCTTTTAGACTGTAAACTTTTAGTAATAACTAGTGATGTCGCGAACCCGAAATTTTCGGTTCGCGAACGCCGAACGCGAACTTCCGCAAATGTTCGCGAACCGGCGAACCGCCCGAACCGCCATTGACTTCAATGGGCAGGCGAATTTTAAAACACACAGGGACTCTTTCTGGCCACAATAGTGATGGAAAAGTTGTTTCAAGGGGACTAACACCTGGACTGTGACATGCCGGAGGGGGATCCATGGCAAAACTCCCATGGAAAATTACACAGTTGATACAGAGTCTGGTTTTAATCCATAAAGGGCAGAAATCACCTAACATTCCTAAATCACAATCAATATGGATTGACACCTGACATATGACATATTGACACCTTGACATATGGATTGACACCTGTCCTCAGAGCCCCTGATGCACACGGACACAGAGCAGAATAGAGACTGGTCCCCTACATAGGGTCACTTGGCAGATATGGATTGACACCTGTCCTAAGGATCCCTGATACACACTGACACAGAGCAGAATAGGGACTGTTCCCCCTACATCGGGTCACTTGGCAGATATGGATTGACACCTGTCCTATGGTTCCCTGATACACACTGACACAGAGCAGAATAGGGACTGGTCCCCCTACATAGGGTCACTTGGCAGATATGGATTGACACCTGTCCTAGGATCCCTGATACACACTGACACAGAGCAGAATAGGGACTGTTCCCCCTACATCGGGTCACTTGGCAGATATGGATTGACACCTGTCCTAAGGTTCCCTGGTACACACTGACACAGAGCAGAATAGGGACTGGTCCCCCTACATGGGTCACTTGGCAGATATGGATTGACACCTTGTTACAAACTGCTATTTGTAACGGGCCCTTTAAATGGCAAATTGCCCTGCTTCCCTGGGTTGTGGAGAAGCCTACTTGCCAGCCTCCTCCCGCATGACTATGGCCCCTGGGAGATTGTGAAAATGTATGCACTTTTATTTGGTGTGTGGCCCTTTAAGACTGTCGGTGGGCATATTGGGGCTTATGGACTCTTTATGTGACTGGTGCTGGCCCTTTAAACACCTTTTTTGGGACATCAGGAAGATTGGGACACTGCCCCTTTAAGGCCGTGTCCCCAGACTTGTTGGGGACACTGCCCCTTTAAGACGGTGTCCCCTGTGTCCCCAGACCTGGTGCAAACCCTTTGTGCCTGCCTGGCTATTTCCCACTTGGTTCGGTAAATGGGGCTTACTGAACCAAGTAC
>OW240916.1:259445601-259523402 GCA_933207985.1 Pelobates cultripes
CAAATTTGGGGTACTGCGCGGTCAAGCTAATGTGACACCAGATAGGAGTGGTGTGTTTAGTACTATTTTTATCAGTTTAATACCTTCCGCTCTCCTATCAGTGGTCGTGTACACGGCAGTAATTTCTGTAACAGGCAGATGGAAGAAGATGCTTGGTTGGTCCTCCTAACTGGAGACTGTGTTGCTGTACGGGTGGCAGGTGGAGCCATTTATAAAGTACACACTGCTTTATAAAGCCATTTATAAGTACACACTGGCGGCTTGAACCCAAGTTGGTGGCGGATAAGTCACGCAAGTCAACAGGCATTCAGAGCTAAAATACAGCAGCGTGTGGACCATTTTTAGCCCAAGGCAGCTCATCTCATCAGGCCTTTTTTACATAGGGTTACTTGGCAGATATGGATTGACACCTGTCCTAGGGACTTTTGATACACACTGACACAGATCAGAATAGGGACTGTTCCTCCTACATCGGGTCACTTGGCAGATATGGATTGACACCTGTCCTCGTGACCATGATACACACTGACACAGAGCAGAATAGAGACTGTTCCCCCTACATAGGGTCACTTGGCAGATATGGATTGACACCTGTCCTAAGGATCCCTGATACACACTGATACACACCTACTTGGATGGTATAGACATTTTAGCTGCTCCTGGCCCGAACACCTGACCCACATAGGAGCCGTAATAGACCGGATTAGGGAGTCCGGACTGACCCTAAAGCCCAGTAAGTGCTATATAGGAACGTGTAAAAACCTCCCCAAGATAGTAGTATGGGCCCCAGAGTGTGAACAGGCCTTCCAACAGCTCAAGACGGCGCTCATTAAATCACCTGTACTTTCTTCTCCTGATCCAACTAAACACTTTCTCGCCCATACAGACGCTTCTATGCTTGGATTGGGAGCAGTACTGAGCCAAGTCGGAGCAGATGGTGGCTAGCAACCCGGGGCTTATCTAAGCCGTAAACTTTTGCACAGCGAAGTATATTCACTGCCATTGAAAAGGAGTGCATAGCTGTGGTGTGGGCCCTCAAAAAGCTGCAACCTACTTGTATGGACAACCGTTTACCTTACTCACAGATCACAACAAATTTGGGGCACTGCGCGTGTAATCTAATGTGCCACCAGATAGGAGTGGTGTGTTTAGTACTATTGTTATCAGTTTAATCACTGTTACGTCCCCTATCCGTTGATGTGGAGCAAGACGCAGCAGCAGAAGAGAACTCAGCCGAGGAGGTTATGGAAGAGGATGGAGTAGGAGGGAGTAGAGGGAGGTGGTGGCAGCGCATTTTGGCAGAGTACACGTGCCTGTAGGCTGACACACCTGCTTGAAGATAACTAACTGCTATTCAATCTATAACAGTGAAAAAAGTTTTTGTTTTAAATCCAGTTATTGTATGTACTAGTGAGTGAGTGGTGTATACTAGGCATTGTGCATCCACTGTGAGCCTGACACACCCGCTTTGAGACAACTAACTGCTATTCAATCTATAATTGATGTTTGTTTCACAGGCAGAAAGTGCCCTAAAAGATGGCGGCTTGAACCCAAGTTGGTGGCGGATCAGTCACGCAAGTCAACCGGCATTCAGAGCTAAAATACAGCAGCGGTGGACCATTTTTAGCCCAAGGCAGCTCATCTCATCAGGCCTTTTTTAATCTAATGTATCGCCCAGTGTCAGTCCCTTCGGGATCCATCCTCATTCATCTTAATAAAGGTGAGGTAATCTAGACTTTTTTGACCTAGGCGACTTCTCTTCTCAGTGACAATACCTCCTGCTGCACTGAAGGTCCTTTCTGACAGGACACTTGAAGCGGGGCAGGCCAGAAGTTCTATCGCAAATTGGGATAGCTCAGGCCACAGGTCAAGCCTGCACACCCAGTAGTCAAGGGGTTCATCGCTCCTCAGAGTGTCGATATCTGCAGTTAAGGCGAGGTAGTCTGCTACCTGTCGGTCGAGTCGCTCTCTGAGGGTGGATCCCGAAGGGCTGTGGCGATGCGTAGGACTTAAAAAGGTCCGCATGTCCTCCATCAACAACACGTCTCTAAAGCGTCCTGTCCTTGCCGGCGTGGTCATGGGAGGAGGAGGATGACTTCCACCTCTCCCCCTGTTAGATTCCCGTTGTGCTGTGACATCACCCTTATACGCTGTGTAAAGCATACTTTTCAATTTATTTTGCAAATGCTGCATCCTTTCATACTTGTTGTAATTCGGTAACATTTCCGCCACTTTCTGCTTATACCGGGGGTCTAGTAGCGTGGACACCCAGTACAGGTCGTTCTCCTTCAGCCTTTTTATACGAGGGTCCCTCAACAGGCACGACAGCATGAAAGACCCCATTTGCACAAGGTTGGATGCCGAGCTACTCATTTCCCGTTCCTCCTCCTCACTGATGTCAATGAAGGTATTTTCTTCCCCCCAGCCACGTACAACACCACAGGTACCAGATAGGTGACAACGAGCACCCTGGGATGCCTGTTGTGGTTGGTCTTGCTCCTCCTCTTCCTCCTCCTCAAAGCCACATTCCTCCTCTGACTCCTCTTCCTCACAATCCTCTTCCAGCGTTGCCGCAGGTCCAGCAAGCGATGCTGATAAGGCTGTTTCTGGAGGTGATGGTGACCACAACTCTTCCTCTTCCTCTTCACGCTCATCTACGGCCTGATCCAGCACTCTTCGCAGGGCACGCTCCAGGAAGAAAACAAATGGTATGATGTCACTGATGGTGCCTTCGGTGCGACTGACTAAATTTGTCACCTCCTCAAAAGGACGCATGAGCCTACAGGCATTGCGCATGAGCGTCCAGTAACGTGGCAAAAAAATTCCCAGCTCCCCAGAGGCTGTCCTAGCACCCCGGTCATACAAATATTCATTAACGGCTTTTTCTTGTTGGAGCAGGCGGTCGAACATTAGGAGTGTTGAATTCCAACGTGTCGGGCTGTCGCAAATCAAGCGCCTCACTGGCATGTTGTTTCGCCGCTGGATATCGGCAAAGTGAGCCATGGCCGTGTAGGAACGCCTGAAATGGCCACACACCTTCCTGGCCTGCTTCAGGACGCCAGTCAGCAGGTTTACCCAATGCGCAGTGTAGGTGATATACCTGCCCTGACCATGCTTTGCAGACCAGGTATCAGTGGTCAGATGGACCCTTGTCCCAACACTGTGTGCCAGAGATGCTATTACTTCCTTTTGCACAATTGAGTACAGGTTGGGGATTGCCTTTTGCGAAAAGTAATTTCGGCCGGGTACCTTCCACTGCGGTGTCCCAATAGCTACAAATTTTTGAACGCCTCAGACTCCACCAGCTTGTATGGTAAAAGCTGGCGGGCTAATAGTTCGGACAAGCCAGCAGTCAGACGCTGGGCAAGGGGGTGACTTTCTGACATTGTCTTCTTACGCTCAAACATGTCCTTCACAGACACATGACTGTGGGAAGATGAGCGTGAACTGCTCAAGGCGGGAGGCGGAGTGGCGGATGGTTGAGAGGGGACAAGGAGGACAGCAGTGGTTGACGTGGCTGAAGATGCTGGACCAGGAGGAGGCTGGCGGCTTAGAGTAGGCGAGCTGCTTGTACTCATGTGTTGATCCCATAGGCGTTTGTGATGTGAGATCATGTGCCTACGCAAAGCAGTTGTACCTAGGTGGGTGCTGGACTTCCCACGACTCAGTTTCTTTTGGCACAGGTTGCAAATGGCATCGCTGTTGTCAGAGGCAGACACACAAAAAATTCCACACTGCTGAGCTCTGCAATGACGGCATTCTGGTGGTGGACACAGCATGCGTTGATTGGCGTGCTGTCGGGCTGACCCCGGGTGTCGATGCATGCTGTCTGACTGTGCCACTAGCTCCTTGCGACGACCTCCCCCTGCTTCCAACTCGTCTCCTCCTCCTCCCTGTCTCCCCATCTGAACTTTCGCCCTGTTCTTCTTCTTGACGAGCGGGCACCCACGCGACATCCATGGACGCATCGTCATCATCAACCGCTTCACTTGTATCTGACAACTCAGCAAAGGAAGCAGCAGCGGTACAACATCATCATCATCATCACACCGTACGTCCATGTGTGTAATGCTGCCTGCCTGAGACATATCCCTGTTATCTACATCCTCTGGCAATAATGGTTGCGCATCACTCATTTCTTCAAACGGATGTGTGAATAACTCCTCTGACATACCAACTGAAGCGCTGTGGTGCTAGTTTTGGTGGTGGCGGCAGGCGGGTGAGTGGTATCTTGAGAGGTGCCTGAAGCTAAGCTGGAGGAGGATGGTGCGTCAAGGTTCTGAGCGGAGGCTGTAGAAGATTGGGTGTCCTGTGTTAGCCAGTCAACTATGTCCTCAGAACTTTCAAGTTCAGGGTACGTGGCCTCTGAAAACTGGGCATTATTCTAGGGCCAAAGGGAATCACAGCACCACGACCACGATGGCCCCTGCGGGGTGGCCTGCCTCTGCCTGTCATTTTTGTTGGGATTAGTGGTACTATGCGTGCAAGCTACTGTGAGACCAGATATGAGTGGTAATGTGCACTGGCACAGTTGTGCAGAGCACAGGCTGTAGGCCTGACACCCGCTTGAAGATAACTAACTGCTATTCAATCTATAACAGTGAAAAAAGTTTTTTGTTTTTAAATTCAAGCTATTGTGACACCAGATATAAGTGGTGGCACTGACTGGGGAAATGGGCACAGTATGCACTGTGAGCCTGACACAGAAGCTGGCAGCAGTGGCAGACAACTGACTGCTATTCAATCTATAACAGTGAAAAAAGTTTTTTGTTTTTAAATCCAAGCTATTGTGACACCAGATGTAATTGGTGGCATTGACTGGGGAAATGGGCACAGTATGCACTGTGAGCCTGACACAGAAGCTGGCAGCAGTGGCAGACAACTGACTGCTATTAAATCTATAACAGTGAAAAAAGTTTTTTGTTTTTAAATGCAAGCTATTGTGACACCAGATGTAAGTGGTGGCACTGACTGGGGAAATGGGCACAGTATGCACTGTGAGCCTGACACAGAAGCTGGCAGCAGTGGCAGACAACTGACTGCCATTCAATCTATAACAGTGAAAAAAGTTTTTTGTTTTTAAATCCAAGCTATTGTGACACCAGATGTAATTGGTGGCACTGACTGGGGAAATGGGCACAGTATGCACTGTGAGCCTGACACAGAAGCTGGCAGCAGTGGCAGACAACTAAGTGCAATTACATTACATAGAAAAAAAAATAAAAAAAAAAGCATACCCTAACCCTAACCTAGCTATGCTTTTACCTATCTAATGAACAGCAGCTACACTTTCCCTCCTCTTACTAAAGCATGCAGCTTGAGAATGAATCTAAAATGGATGCCTTCCAGGAGGTGGGAGGGTCTGCTAGGGAGGGTGTGCTGCTAATTGGCTGGAATGTGTCTGCTGACTGTGAGGTACAGGGTCAAAGTTTACTCAATGATGATGAATAGGGGGCGGGTCGAACCGCGCATATGTTTGCCCGCCGTGGCGAACGCGAACATGCTATGTTCGCCGGGAACCGTTCGCCAGCGAACCGTTCGGTACATCACTAGTAATAACTTAATTCCTTTTTTTATCCCTGTATTTATACATTTGTTGTGTCCCTAGAAATGTCACATGACTCTGTCTGTTAAATCTAATATCACATGTCCATGTGAGTAAGCAGATTTGCATGTTTTGTGTGGCCACTCATTTTATACCTGCCCACCCTCCTCTATTCTATGCCTAATCGTGCTATGCAATGAAACAATTGTTTATTTGTCTTGCTAATTATTTACATAAAATTAATAATAATACTATTTATAATATAAACACTATTTTTCTTCTATCCTATAGATTAAAGTTAAAGGTATTGTTATTTTCCTCCTATATTAGTAAATTTTACTGGTATTAAATCAAACTTAAGAATAAATACAATAAGAGGTACTCACAAAAGGGGGGCAAAAAAAGCTTTTTTGCTCAATCCTAATCGCAAAGGTGGTATTATCCCCACCAAGGATATTGTTGGAGTTTTCCTCTTGATAAAATCTTTTTTTTAAACTTCCTGGAGAGTCCAGAATGGTGTAAAAAGAGATTAAATCTTTTATTATTTTAAAAGATATTAATTATATTATATTATCCTCTCCGCCGCTCGCCACTCGCCGCTCGCCGCTTTCGTCCTCCACGCCTCCCAGCGGCAGCATGTATAACGCTGCACGTGGGAGGTTGCTAATTTATGCAAACGCTGGGGTCACGTGAGTGACCCGGCGTTAAAGCAACAGTACAGGCATAGATATCTCCCACGTGTGATTGTTAATTCTGATTGGAAGTTATCCAATCAGAATTAAACCAAGGGTATTTATACTTACCTTTCCTGTCTCTCAGTGCCCTGTTGTGGTCTTGTGTTACCTGTAGTGCAGTTTGCTCGTGTTTCTCTCTGGTTACCGATTATTTGGCTCGTTATTCCGATTATCCTGTATTCTCCACTCCTTTGATCTTGGCTTGTTTCTCGTTCTCCCGTTTTCTGGCTCCCTTTACTTGGCTCGTCTCCTGACCATTCTTAGTGTGCTTAGCCCGGCCACTCTAAGGACCGGTGTAACGGAGCTCCTTGTACTCCGACTGAGTACCCTCCGTTGATGGATGCTCCTAGCGCTTCCTGAGGACTCCAAGCACTGCAGCAGACACCACAACCACGCAGACTCCGCAACCGCCGTATCTTGACTGGAGTCTCGCCGTCTTCCTTCCACCCTGGATCAGCTTCTGTCCTCCAGGACTGTGCCTTCCACCCTGTATGAACCTCCAGCATCCAGGACTGTGTGGTGAAGACCCCTCCTCCAAGGAGAGCGTGTCAGGAACAAGCTCTTAAAAGAGCAAAGTGATTCAAGCTCAGGGGAGCATGCAGAGCATAGCAATCCCCAGTGTGATTATAACAGCTCCCTCCAATAATGAGACAAGGCTACATTTAGAGGGATCAAGAAGAACTGTCAAAACCTTTATTTCCCTTGGGACCAGCCAATAGGGTCACCACAATAACATTGTTGTGAAACCTCAATAAAATTACAAACAGTCAAACTATATCAAGCAACACACAGTGACTTATCACAACACAATGGCACATGTTTAAAGGGGTGGGGGAAGACAATATTTAACAGTAAAGATCTCACCTGCCTGCAGAATTAGCAATATGCAAATCTACCCGAATATGCAAATGAACCAGTCTTGCAATTCAGGTAGTGCATATTGCTGTTGCTGCCAACAGAGGGCACTAGACAAAGACAAAACCACCTAGTTGGTAGCAAACCTCAGCAATACAAGAGAGCAGGCAATACATTACACAGTACAAACACACACTATAAACAATTACATTACACACACCCTGCACCTATAATGGGTACAGGGTGACTAAAACATAAGATAAATAAAGCAGCCTACATAAATAGTCTGTCTGAAGGTAGACTAAGGGCTTTAAAGCCAGATACATGAAAGAGTCATAGTCACAGGGGAGGAGGCTGGCAAGTAGGCCTCTCCAGGACCAAGTGGCGAAGGGCACTTCGTCACAACC
Organism: Pelobates cultripes; assembly: GCA_933207985.1. Taxonomy (NCBI): domain Eukaryota; kingdom Metazoa; phylum Chordata; class Amphibia; order Anura; family Pelobatidae; genus Pelobates; species Pelobates cultripes. The sequence continues at coordinate 259,453,143 of OW240916.1, forward strand.
GGTATAGCACCCTTCCTCTTTGTGACCTGTTAGTGTGTTAGGTTCCAGAATCGTGACATTTAGTAGTCTCTGTATTTAGCAATCTGTGTGTATGTTTTTAGCAGCCTGTGTGCGTAAAGAAAAGAGGGGGCAGGGTGGTGGGGGGGTGGGGAGTGTGCTAATGTGCACAAGCAGCACCGTGTGGCAAGTATCTGCTCTGTCAGTACACAGCAGAGCAACAGAGCAGACACCAAGGGATCAATCTTCACTGCTTGCACAGCTTTCTCACGCACCATGCACTAATGCCAGGAGGTAGGATGTGATGTCACCCCAGCATCAGCATGGAGATGCAAGAAGACTTACATTTAGTGCACAACAAAATCCCAGTTGTTATAGTAAATAACAAATCACTTGAACTTGACACAATTGGGTTCTACTGGTACAACGGCTACAAACTTTGGCGTTTCACAAAAAGGAAATCCAAACTGATGAAGAAGCTTCATTGATGAAACGTCCTTGCCATTGTTTGAATTTCTCTTTATGAAATGCAGAAGCTTATCGCTGTTCCAACAGCAGAGATTCCCTCAGCTTGCAACTAAAGCATACACCAGTGCTCTTTGAATAACTCCCTTAATACTGTTTTTACTTTGATTTGTATACTATAGTTGTGGCACTTTCCTCCTATGAATATGCTTGCGTGTACATTTATATATATATATATATATATATATATATATATATAGTTTTTTTTTAGTTGTATGATTTAGTGGTGAAAGTTATTAGTGCCCCCTAGTTTTGACTGTGGTGTCTCACATGCCCCTATATGTTATTCCTAGAGTTGCCACAGATTAAATGACACTATTATGTCACAATTGGTACAAACACAAACTAGAAAGTAGAAAGTATGCTTATGTTGATATTTTAACAAACAGTTAAGGAAATAGTGATCACAATATGTTGTCTTTTTAAATATACAAAAAAAACAATTGACATGTGTTATACTAAAACATATATCACATCCAATTTAACCCCTTAAGGACACATGACATGTGTGACATGTCATGATTCCCTTAGATAAATTGGGGAACTGGGCACTCAAATGACAGATTACATTTAATGTCGAAAAATGCTAAGTTATGCACTTTGGGGTAAAGAATGCACAAACTACATGTTAAACAGTAGTGAACTAGGGATAAGAACACACAAGACATTTGGGTATTGTTACATGCAGCAAACAAGGCAAAAATGTGCAGCGTATCAGCAGTTGCTAAGGCATTGTCATGTGTAAAAATGGGCATTCATTCACAGGGTGAAAATATAATTTTGACGTTTTATAAATCAATGGTAAGACTGCTTTTGCACCTTTGGGTACCTGTTCTAAATAAGAATTATATGGCACTAGAAAAAGTGCAGCTATAGCAGGGTTACAAAGTGAATTAAATTAATTGAATATTTTAGTTATGGAGACAGGTTAACAAATTTAAATCTGTTTAGTATGGAAAAACGGCACCTCAGAGGGGATATAATAGCGTTATACAATTAAATTCCGGCCCAATACAAACCACTATCTGGAAATCTGTTCATAAACAGGACTATACATAGGGCATGAGGTCACACATTTAAACTGGAAGAAAGGAGATTTAGTCTAAGGCAAAGGAAAAGTCTTTTTTGCAGTAAGACCAATATATATGGAATATGGAATTTTCTACCTGAAGAAGTTGTTTTATCATCTATACATATGTTTAAAGAGCAACTGAATGAATATTTGGGGTAACAATTTATTGGAGTGATCTGAGCCATTCTAGGGCTGAGAAGGGATTTTTCCCAGTTTGTTGCAAAATTGGAAACTTTTTTTGCCTTTTTTTGTATATACAGCAAAAACAGATGTTAGAAAGACTGAACTTGATGGATGCATGTTTTTATTTTTAGCCTATGTAACTCTGTGATGCTTAGGTTTGTAAACTGAATTATAGAAGTTTTTGCTAATGTATACATTTTGATCTCTATTAATTATTTTGATATGTCTGATAGGATCTGGAAATCAGTCACATCTTTTAAATCAATACCAAAATCTAAAGTAATAAAATAATGTAACCCAAATCATATTTTTTGTAGGACCCTAATAATCAGCCCAGCTGGTGAATGTTTATCTGCATTGTTTTTAGAATTTAAAGCTTGTTTTGTAGATGTAGCTAGTTTCTTGTCTTGTCCTTAGAATAACTCTATCAGTTAGATGAGGACACCTCAACACGCTGAATTATTTGAATTAACATTTACAGTAATGGCATCTAAATACAATACTTATCTTAAGCAGTAACATATATAAACAGCTCTAATGCAAAGTGTACTTACAGAAAAGAAAGTAATTACATAAATAATACAGAACAAGTAATATAATGTGCAAAATTAACGCAACAGCCATTAAAAATAAAACTGGACAAGGTTAAATGTCATTTATGACATAGTTAAACCAGTATAAACTAGTATATAATTCTATACATTAAACATGTTTTAACTGCTGCATAGTGACCATTATGGATTTCTAAATGTGTACAACAGATTTCTCAGCTACTCTTGTTGTCTCTTTCTGTGAAATATGTAAGTTTTTAGTGTACAAAATAAATGTTCTACTCTAGTAACAAATTTACAATGGACTATATTATATTATTGTTATCCCCCAGAGAAATAATGATAGTCCTTTATGTGATTTCTGTGATATTTTTTCACTTAGATTCAGAGCAAGAATGAGAGTTATTCAATAAACTCCGAATGACCTTCTACCAAATAAGGTAAAACCATCCGGTGCTTAACAGAGCCATTCGGATTGCAAAATCTGGACATTGTTTACACTACTTACCAATATCTTTATTTTGTAGAAAAAGCTCAGAGTAAGCTTAAAAATGGTTGGGATGTTTTATTTAGTACTTTCATCTGATCATATTTTTTTTTCCAGGTATTAGTTTTATTGCCTCCGCCCCCCGCCCACACACTGTTATTAGGGTGAGGTGGGTCAGGTACGATTACTATATACTAATGGAAGATGGCTTGGGGGTTTGGGACACCAGGGGGGGAAATGACACAAACTTGTGTGGTGGACAATGGTATATTTTATTAGTAGCCCCCAAGTTTTAAAGCTGGGGGACACACCAGGTCATCTGAGTATAAAATTAATATCCCTCACTCATTGCTTATAGGGAGGGACATTAGATTCCTTATTTCCTCTCAATTTAATAAGTAGCTGCATTGGGTAGGGGCAGGGGTGGACATTAATATGCCCCGCCACATTTAGAGTAACAGAGGGGGTGGGGAAGGGGTTAACACTCGAACTGCCAAGGTTTTTTAACAGTTTTTTCAGTTTTTTTCAGGTAGGTGGTACATGTTAAAATAAACATGGATGCAGAACATAGAGCATATCACTGTCTACTCCAGCATACTTTCTGCCCATAGTGCATCCTGTTGCCATTTCTAAATAATGCACATGCATCCGGCCTTCCACCTGATCTAAAAGAGAATGTGATTCATGAAATCAGGCAACCTTCTTTCATTGCTCCATGGTCCAGTTCTGATGCTCATGTCCCTATTGAAAGCACTTTTAATGGTGGACAGGGGTCATCATGGGCACTCTTACCAGTCTATGTTTACGCAGCAAACTCCAATGTACTAATGTCTATTCTGACATCTTTCAGCAATTTGAGATACAGTAACTCTTACATTTGAACAGACTAGACAGTCCTGCCTTCTCTCTCCATGTGCATCAATGAGACTTGGGTGCACATGTCCTTGATGCCAGTTCACTGGTTATCCTTCCTTGCACCACTTTTGATAGGTACTACTGGACAGGAAACATCCCACAAGACTTGCTATTTTGGAGATACTTGGACCCAGTCATCTAGCCATCACTATTGGGCCTTTGTCAAAGACACTCAGATCTTTTTGCTTACTATGTTTCCTGTTTCCAACACATAAAATTCAAAAACTGACTCTTCACTTGCTGCCTAAACATCCCCTCCCTTGACAGTTGCCATTGTAATGATAGCATCAATGTTATTCACTTTCCCTCTCAGTGGTTTTAATGTTGTGGCTGATCAGTCTATACTTAAGTAAAATATACATAGTTATTCACTTAAAAGAGAATAAAAGGCAAATTTAAAGTGAGTTTCAAATTTAAGGTCAGAATAGCCAAACTGGAATAAGTCAGCTATGCTTTCAGTTTGGCTACAGTGACCTTAAAATTGAAATTCTCTTTAAATGAACTTTGAATTCTCACTTTAGTGAATAACCCTGATAATGTAGCCCTTTTCATTTAAAAAAGTACTTGGCACTTAAATTTGAAACATGTCTTTGCACTTACATTTTTTACATTTAATGAAAAGTTCTAACATTGCATTTTCCTGGCTAGTAATATATTCATATGATTTTAAATATGACTAGTGCTTTCACCTATAAAGCCTAATACAATGAGAACCTTTCAGATTGTATAATTTTAGATTTCAGTGCTTCGTATGGAGTGTGTCCTCTTCGCTATTAGACTCACATATTCAGTTTGTAATTCACTCTAGTGGTGCTTGGAAATCCATTGGCACGAGATGCATTTAGCTTGGAAGACATCCTTCCTAGACATGCTTGGTGCATCGTTTGCTCCTGTCCAGGTGACTTTTTGCCGACGTGATTGAATCAGTTTTACATAATTTAAACCTTTTCTCCCACATACTGTGCAGCATTCTCCATGACAGATGGACATCTAATTAATCAACCTTTTCTTAAAGGATCATTATAGTGTCAGGAAAACAAAGCGGTTTTCCTGACACTATAGTGCCCTGAGGGTGCCCCCACCCTCAGGGTCCCCCTCCCGTGGCGCTAATGGGTGTTAAAACCCCTTCAGCAGCTTACCTTATTACAGCTCCGGGCTCCCTCAGCGCTGGTGACCTCTCCTCCCCCACCGACGTCAGCTCCCCTGTCCGACGTCACAGGAGCCGAATGTGCATGCGCGGTAAGTGCTGTGCGCACATTCAAAGTAATATGCCTTCAGCCATCGGTGTACATACCCTGTGGACCCCTGCGACCGGGTACCCGCCATCACCATTTGCGGCCGGGGCCACCGTTTAAGGGGTCCATCGGTTGGCCCATGCTGTCAGGGCCATCCGATGGATATGGATTGTAAAGAGGCCCGGTCTGCGCTGGGCGCTTTATCAGCGCGACCGGGCCCCCTGTGATTACATCACAGAGCTGGTAGGAAGTGACCGCACGTCACTCCTCCCAGCTAACACACAGACCGTGCGGGAGGAAGGAGGAGGGAGTCAGGTCAGTTGGGAACTCTAACTCCCATCAACCTAAGCCACCACTTGACCCCAGGGAATGTCACCCTCCTACACCTAAAAGGTAGGAAACAGGAGGGTGACTAAAATATTTTGTGTGTGCGTGTGTTTGTATGTATGTCTTGTGTGTGTGTGTCTGTCTGTATGTTTTGTGTGTGTTTGTGTCTTTGCATGTGTGTCTTATGAATGTGTCTTTATATGTATGTATGTGTGTGTCTGTATGTTTGTCTGTGTGTATGTATGTATGTATGTGTGCATGTCTGTGTATGTGTGTATGCCTGTCTGTATGTATGTGTGTGTGTGCCTGTCTGTGTGTGTGTCTGTATGTATGTATGTATGTGTGCCTGTCTGTCTGTATGTATGTGTCTTTGAATGTATGTGAGTCTTGTGTGTGTGTCTGTATGTGTGTATGTGTGCCTTTCTGTTTGTATGTATGTGTCTGTGCCTGTCTGTGCCTGTGTGTGTGTCGGTCTGTATGTATGTATGTGTCTGTGTGTGTCGGTCTGTATGTATGTATGTATGTGTGCCTGTCTGTCTGTATGTATGTGTGTATGTGTCTGTATGTATTTGTCTGTCTGTATGTGTCTGTGTGTGTGTGTGTGTGTGTATGTATGTATGTATGTGTGTCTGTATGTGTGTTTGTGTGTCTGAGGTGGAGAGGGAGGGGTGGGCCACGGATCAGTTTCACACCGGGGCCCCATGGATTGTGTGTACGCCACTGCCTCCAGCGTCGCAGATGCGCCTCTAGTGGCTGTCCGGAAGACAGCCACTAGAGGCTGGCTTAATCCCAAATGTAAACATATCAGTTTCTTTGAAACTGCTATGTTTGCATCTGCAGGGTTAAAACATGAGGGACCTGGCACCCAGACCACTTCATTGAGCTGAAGTGGTCTGGGTGACTTTAGTGTCCCTTTAACTATGTATAGAGAACTGTACACTTTGATTTCATGACTTAACAAAGGCCATATAGCACAGCCTAAACCATGTCTTTCCGCTTGGTGGTGACCCTATTAAAGTATGCATTATTTCAGTAATTGTGTGCCTGGACTCATTCTCAATACTAACAGAATGGGATCTCTCCCTAGCTTGAAGAATACAGCTGCAGCAGTGCTCTTAACGGTCCCACTTTTGGTGGGACAGTCCTGATATAGTTGTTCTCTCTAGATGTCTAGATTAATTTACTGGTCCCACATTTGGTGCATTATTAAATGTGCTTGTGCGGGAGCTAGGACCATGCAGAGAGCACATCCTATAGATGGCCCATCATAATTCCATGCTTGGGAGTAATGCAGAAGCTCCTGTCATACGCAAGCTAGAAAAGAATCCTAACAATGAAGGAGCACCAAACAATCACACAATAAAAAGTGCTTCAAATGTTACACTTCAGATATTTATTTAGAAACCGCAAGTGAAAACCTTTTTGCCATTGAAGTACAGTTATACAAAATTTTAAAAAAGAATGCTGGGATGTCATAATTACATGATCACTTACATCGGGGCTGGGCATCAAGGTCTACCATTTGCCCATGCCTAATTTATTTTTAGAAAATAAAAAATACTACTTTAACTACTATGTTATTTAATATAAAATGTGAGTATTTTTTTCATAATAATTGTACTAATTGTTTTCTATCTATTCTCTAGCACAAAACCTATTGCAATAAAAAATATAAAACAATTATATTAATTTTAATTATTTCACATATTTCACACACTTATAACTTACAATGAACTACAGTGTAAAGCATACAAATATATTTTATTTACACATTGAAATTATACCATATATTAGCATATATGTATTTTCAAAAAAAGTGCATTTATCCTCTTAAAAATGTGCAGTATATACAAAGGTGATCATTTTGGCTGTAAGTAATTAAGATATAACATTAAAATTGTGTTATTAAGTGTGAATTAATGCAAGCAAACCTAGTATTTTGCCAAAAGCAAAAAATTGACAGAATTAGTGTGATTTGAATTACTCACTAAAATAAAAGTTAAATCCACTCCTAAGAGGAGAATTAATGACATATTTCAACTACCTGGATAACTGATGCTAAATCACATAGTAAAACAAATGATTTATGCTTAGCATTCCTGATAATGGTCATCCCGATCCTACATAAAAAAACAAACAAAACAAAAACACAATTTAACTGTAGCTCCACACATTATAGAAATGCAATGCAGGGGTACACAAAATGTTTCAACTTTGTATCTGGTATAGTCTTCCAAATAAACCTAAAAGCTAAGCTATTAATCAGTGGAGATTGCATCACCAAGCCTATGAGCAAGTCACAAATTATTAGCGGCCCCAAGTTTTATTTTTTGAAAAACAAAACACACAAATAATGCAATTTAATGGATAATTAATGTTTAATATTTAATGAATAAACCTATAAAGAAAAACATTATTTGGGGATATATATTAAATTAAGGCAGATTGTAAAATATGCCAATTTTTTAAATTGTGGACAATAAAATACCCAACAGTAAATTTATAATGCTTTCTATTCACAACAAATGGTACTAGTTTATTATACAAATAGGATTAAGACATTGGAAACTGGTTATAAATAGTTTTCAGTGCACAAAGAACAATTCAAAATACAATTAGTATAACTAAAGTAATAAATAATTTTTCTTTGCTAGTGAGGGTGGCCAATTAACAGCTGTTTGCAAACAAGTGTGTATATATAACAGCAAGCATTTTGTAAAATTCATATAAAGACTTCTTTAAAAAATGCTATATTTATTCTTGATACACCTTAAAATATTCATTTGGAGGGTTTAGATATTTTTTACAAATGGGATCGAATTTATATGTTTGGAGGAAAACGTATTTTTTGCATTTTGTCCTTACAGTCTTTAAAGCATGTATTTTATTTGAAAAGCCTATTTACATGAGTAAAGGATCGGAATTCCTTTCCTAAGACTATGCTGGCTGCAAACATGAAATTTGTTTTTAAAGGTTTTATTTTTAAAGATTTTTTAATGGAAAAACTCCATCGTAAGACTTACTGGCGGTAAAGGAGGGTGTAGACAAGAACTTATTGTTTTATTTTTGACTTGGCGATGGGGTAGTGAACATGATAGAAGTAGGTAGTATTACATATGAGGCCTGTACTTGGGACCACTATTTATATCAACATGAGATATTACAGAGCCTTAAGGAACAGGGGACATTAATTGGGATGGGACTTGAGGATGAAGGACAATTTTACTGATCCATATTCATTTCTTTTTATAAGAACAACATCTAGCAAGGCTCTCCTTAAATAATTTGCAAGTCCATCATACAAATCCAGGGTTGCAAGTCTATCGCACAGTGGATTAACTATGCTGTCCCATGAAGTCAATATGAATTGCTGTCCCGTGGTCAACATGGGTTCTTTGCACCCCCAAGCTTAATTTGATTTTGTGTGATGTTAACATTTGCTGTCAGAGGCTGTACTTTAATATGTGCTGCTCATTTTCCCTGTCAGAGGAATACACAACTAAATAGTAAGATAATGGTAAAAAAAAAAAAAAAAAAGGTTTTATTTTTTAAAGGACCACTATAGTGCCAGGAAAACATACTCGTGTTCCTGGCACTATAGTGCCCTGAGTGTGCCCCCACCCTTAGGGACCCCCTCCCACCGGGCTGGATGGCGAGGAAAGGGGCTAAACTTACCTTTATTCCAGCGCCGGGCGGGGAGTTTTCCTCCTCCTCTCCGCCTCCGATCCTCCTCTTCGGCTGAATGCGCGTGCGCGGCAGGAGCTGCGCGCATTCAGCCTCTTCATAATGCTTTCCTATGGACACTGCATCTTCTCACTGTGATTTTCACAGTGAGAAGCACGCAAACGCCTCTAGCGGCTGTCAATGAGACAGCCACTAGAGGCTTTAGAGGCTGGATTAACCCATTTATAAACATAGCAGTTTTTCTGAAACTATGTTTATAAAAAAATGGTTAATCCTAGATGGACCTGGCACCCAGACCACTTCATTAAACTGAAGTGGTCTGTGTGCCTAGAGTGGTCCTTTAATGCAATTTCATAGCACATATGTTTCTAGAAATGTTTACAAATCAGGGGAAAAGATCCAGTTGTAGGTCCACCCATGTGTATCACTAGTGAATAGATCCTGAATTCAAGGTAAAATTATATACTATTTTTAAAAATAAATATCCAAGTGACTATGCTGAATACAAATCTGGACCTAATATATTATTTTGCAAGTTGTGGGCTGTAAATGTTGTAAAGATTATTTCATAAATGTTCACAGTGCTGGACCGCTCACAAAACATGGTTAGCGGATACTTAGTTGATGACATTATGTTAATTTTTCTATATTTTTTCATACCTCTCTGTAACCATATTCCTTTCTGTCCACAGCATCATTTGGAGATTTTTTTTAGTTTGAACCATTACTTTTTATTTCCCCAAAATATTATAAAATGCCAAAAGCACCAGTACTGACAGTAATAATAAAGTTATTTAATTACATAAACCATCTGTTATAGTTCATGTAAGTATTTTCAAGTATAAACACTTTGTAAACACGTGACTTTTATTCTTCCATCTTCTCCTTCAGAGGTCTTTTGAAAAAGCCAGACTGTTTGACAAAAATAAATAAATAAATTAAAAAAAAAAATTAACCAATGAACAAACAAACTACCACATGCATATAAGTTGTGCATGTCTTACACTTCATTATATCAACATCATCTATGTTGAATTTGATGCATTATGTTTACAATCAAGGCAAAAAGTCATAATTATTTAGATATTTTTGTTTGTTTCTAATTTTTTTAAATATTAAAATATCATAAATCTGTCAAATATAAAAATTAAATTTATATATTAAAATACATCAAAATGTTACAATGTTAAAATACTTTTTCAAAATAGTAAATCGTTTTCAAGTTCGTACAAAAATATAAAATCATTTGAAAAAATCTTATCCAAAAATATTAAATCAGGGCCTGTATTTTGTGAGTATACACTGAATTACTGAGCATCATGAAAAATTGAAAAGATAAATATAAACACTAGAATGGGCAACAAAAAAATATTTTTGTTCCAAATATTTTCAGAAAATTAAATAACAAAGATGGATGTCTGATAATCATGAAGAATATAGTTTACATATATTTTGTGTTATCACGGCTTGTCATCGTGGTTAGCACGTGGACCCTTGTAATATTTTGAAAGGTGGAAAGAGGTTGGTTGAAAACAACAGGAGATGTGTCCTGAACCTTACAGCCTAATAGGGTTTACTTACCTTCCACATTGCAAATATGATGAGGGCTAGAATGAGCAGTCCTATGATAATACTTAGTGGAATAACCCAGAAAGGTACTCTGCCGTGCTCCAGCTCTCTGGATATTTTAATCATTGTCTGTAGGATGTGAGTACATATATTATTATTATTATTATTAGTTTGTTATTCATTTTATAAAGACATGCAATGCCTCCCAAGAAGACAGGAGATCTGTGTATTAACTAAAAGGTGGCCATGATCACAGTAACTCACCCAGTTCAACTAAGAAGTAAGAAGCTCATGGAAGCAGAATAACTATTATTGATTAAATTGAGCCTTTATCAAATGAATAAATAAAAAGTAAATAAAAGACAAAATGTCAAATCTCTAATGTGTTATGTATCTATAATAAATGCAAGTGATAAGTGTAGAGGTGTATAATAAACATATAGTACTGTGTAGCTAGACTGATAGAAATTAGACTGATAGAAACTGATAGAAACTCTCAATTAAGGACTTTGTAAAAGACTAGATGCAATTCCTTGAGGTGGCCACTAGATGTCACATTAATATTAATCAAACCTTTCTTTAAATGGTATAGCCAGGCATAAAGAAAGGCAATTCTCACCAGAAACAACTCAAATCCATCCACTTGTAATATCTAACATAGATATTAGATAATTCCACCCTGTTACGAACATCTCTATACTTGTTTACCTCATTCACCATTCATTAACTGCTTCCACTCTGCCAATATCCCCACTGACTCCCCGTCATTTGCAGAATAACATTGAAAGCTCTGACTCTTGCATACCAAGCTCTAATAAATTCTGCACCAACTTATACGTTTGCTTTCATCTTGACTACTCTCCCCAAAAGCTTTTGTTCTGCCAGGACTTGGATCTATCTTCAGTATGGACCAGGGCCGGAATGGGAATAAAGAGCAGCCCTGGAACTTTTTCACACCAGCCCTAACATTAATTGTGCCAACTGTGACAGATATACAGGTGAAAAACCGAAAAAAAGATTTAAAATGATTTACCCAACTAGAAGGAACACACTCACAGAACTTAAAAGTAAACATAAGAGCTGCCTAATTCTAATTAGATCTGCAACATCTTACATGAAAGTTTCATCCCCATAACCTTGAATAGGTGATGGGAGTGAAACATTGACTGAATGCTGCTGCATATCTGATTTAAATTAAAGTTATTTAGTTTAGTTCTCAATCCTATGAGTGCACTCTTAGTTGGATATAGTTTGACACCAGTGCATGAAAGACTCTGAGAAAGGCAGGGTTATCCACTAAACTAATCATTTGTTGAATGAAAATCTAAATTCCAGAAATTAGGCTTCAATAGTCAAGCTGTCCCTATAGCCAAGTTGGATTTTTCAAATCCACTATTTTGGTCTAAATTACATAAATTTATAATTTTACTTCCTAAAATTAAAAATGTTGTTAATAACCCTTTGACGAATGTGAAACCTTTGTTATATGTATATACATGCATGTTATATCCAAATGTGGATAATACAATGCTATTATTCCCTATAGTGTGAACATCCACCATGTAGCAATATCTGAGCTGTCTTTCCTCTATGACACTGTTCACTATTTCTGCTCTCTCTGTTGCACACTCTGCATCCTGCACACAAGCCTACCATGCTCTAACTACTACACCGCTTATGAACCTGTAGACATGTATATTCCTGCTTATGAAAAGTATGTCAGTTAGAACAGCCTGATTACTACACCATCTGCTTTTACCTACCTACTGACATTTACTATTACTTTACTATTCCTAGCCTGTTATTTAAATATAAAAATGTGTAGTTTATATGAATACCATGCTAATAATATCTTTGGCCTGTTTTTACTATACTTGTTATAGCTGCTGTGGCGTGTCAAGCTTGTTTGTTAACACTTGCACAATAAAAATGAAGAATTAAAAAACGAATAAAAAAAAACAAAACAACTGCTCTTAGGAGTCAATGCTAATGACATAAATATAAATATCAAAAAGCTTAAAAATAAATAAGCAAAACAAGCCAGAAGCAATGTTCCACAGAAATTGCCTCTTCATCCTTTATAACGAATTGAACTTACCTCATAATTTTCACTCTCTTTATTTAAGACTATTAATGGATTTTCACTTTGAATCTGAGCATTGAGGATCAAATTCAGGCTGTGAATACCTGCCTAGAAAATAAAAGCAATTTTTAATTCTGCATAACATAATAATATTCTAGGCTTCCATCTTTTTCAATAAATGAAGTATCTAATGGGTGTACTATTTTATTTTTATTTTTTAACAACATTGTCAAAAACTGAATGTTCCAATTTATTTGAGAGGTATCTTTGGACTATCTTTCTGGGCTATTAGCCTGCTCTCTTCAAATGAATGTTTCAGTCAATGTTCACTGCTCTGAGATCTTATGTGCAGGTTATGGTGAGCCATCTGGCAAATAGTTGCCACTTGCCATGCCACAAGTGTGCGTATATCCATGCAATAGAAAGCAGGCACTGCCTTTTCAATGTAATAAAAGCTTAGCTATTGCTAGTGACATACAGTGAGCACCCTGCATTGGTTCCCTACATGCCCTCACCTATGGCCAGCGATTGGGGGCTCAATCAATTTAAAGAAGGGGAAACATCCTAGTGTACCCCAGCCCCAAAGGTGAACACTATTAATTACATAATAATACAATAAATTGTAATGTAAGGTGAATCTATCCTTTCCTATACCCCCTAGGGAGTGCTAGCAGCATTGGCTAGGGTTTAACCATAGAATCCACAGCATATGCACTGTTGGTGTATGAGGATACCACCGGTAAGAGTCCATTCTCAGGGAATTGTCAGTCAATTTTCCAGCAAATATATAAAATATAACAATATATGTAAGAAAAATATAAGAATAATGCATTAATTATGTTCTGGTGATATATGAGATAAACATACAAATACCTTAATAAAAGTGGATTTCCATATTCGGAATGAGACATTTACTTGGGTAATATTAGCAGGTTCCACAGTACAGTAGAAATATGAACAATTACTTCTCTTGCAGTCCTGCATAACAGTAGATAAAACTAAATAGTTACAAGAATTTAATTTATGCATTGAGTCTCCATACAACTAGCAATTTAATTTACTGTATTAGGTTCATTGTAAAAATGTTTTTACTCTGAACAGAAAAAAAATCTTAAAGAGCAACCTTGCCTTATATTAGATGTTCAAAGCTCAGCTCACAATGTACCAGAACCAGTGCCCATTCATTTTTTTCTTATGCTTCTCAAATCTCTGCAGCCAGTTCCCTTGTTCTGTTTTTTTTTTTATCTCCCTTAACCCCTTAAGGACACATGACATGCGTGACATGTCATGATTCCCTTTTATTCCAGAAGTTTGGTCCTTAAGGGGTTAAAGGGACACTATAGTCACCAAAACAACTTTAGCTTAATGAAACAGTTTGGTGTATAGCTCATGCCCCTGTAGTCGCTTTGCTTAATTCACTGCCATTTAAGAGTTAAATCAATTTGCTTATGCAACCTCCTGCATGTGACTTACACAGTCTTCCTAAACACTTCCTGTAAAGAGTCATCTAATGTTTACACTTCCTTTATTGCAAGTTCTGTTTAACCCCTTAAGGACCAAACGTCTGCAATAAAAGGGAATCATGACATGTCACACATGTCATGTGTCCTTAAGGGGTTAAGTAACTCCTGCTCTGCTAATTGTTTGCTAGACCTTGCACGAGCCTCCGGTGTATAATTTAAGTTCAATTTACAAAGCAGGAGAACATTTTTAAAGTAAATTACATTTTATTGAAAATGAAACAATTTAGTTTTTATGCAGGCTGTGTCATTCACAGCCAGGGGAGGTGTGGCTAGAGCTGCATAAGCAGAAACAATTTTAATTCCTAAATGGCAGTGAATTGAGCATTGATACTTCAGAGATACGATCTATACACAAAAACTAGTTAATTAAGTATGTCCACAATCCATGGATTTTTACATAGCCTCTCCCACTGCCCATGAGTGGGAGCTGGGGAAACAATGGTAAGTCCCCCCTCATTATATTAATATACCCCACTAGTCACTAGTGGGTGGGGCTTGAATGAACAATGGGATGTCCCTTCTTAGTCTTTTATTGCTCCCACAATCCTTCCATTGGTTGTGACTGGGTGGGATTTTAGCAAATCTTCTCCCTTTTATTTTGCAATAGAGCACCCACATGCTTGCCATGGGTAAGGAAAGGGGGGTGAAATGTGACCTGTCCACTCCATTATTTAATTTCTTCTTCCACCCAATATCCATGGGTGGGAGCACAGGTGGGACTATTGGCAAGACATCCACTGTTTTTTTTTTACTAGCAACTTGGCAGCAATAACAGCTTCTGGCTGCTCACTGTTTGGTAGACTTGTCCCCACCCACACAAAGGCAATTCATTTTAAAGAATAGATAGGACAAATTACAATATAGAAACCAAGGGATATGTTCAATTAAAAACAAAGTCATCAAGTTAGGAATTTAGAAAAAATATGCTACTGTAGTACTTTGTATGAAGTAGGATATCAATGTGGAGAAATGTTAAACACTTACCAATATGGTATCTCTTAAATTTTCAGTAAATTTAGGCATTATGTATGATTGTCCTGGAAGTATTCTTAATGGATCCAAGAGGTGATCAGTCTTGCAACTTGTTCCCTGAATGGATACAGAAAGTTTTCTTAGCTGTTGGTGTCTTAATGTTCACGCTAGGCAATGCCCTAATTTGCTCTAAATATATTTTTATACG
This sequence comes from Pelobates cultripes, assembly GCA_933207985.1. NCBI lineage: Eukaryota > Metazoa > Chordata > Amphibia > Anura > Pelobatidae > Pelobates > Pelobates cultripes. The sequence goes on from OW240916.1 coordinate 259,468,474, forward strand.
CTACAGTATATTGAAAACAAACATCTTAAATGAAAGATGCCCAAGATGTGATTAACTAAAAATCAAGTATGGAAAAAAATGAATGATTCTGAAAACTTCAAAAACAGCCCACTTGAGTAATATTGAACTGATCCTCACGACATTCTTGATGCAGTAATGCTGACACATTAAGAATGCCAGTTACTCACTACCAAGCACGTTTTGATTGAAAAATATTAGCATAACATCTATTTGACATAAGAGATGCATAGCTAGCATATAAATGTATCATAACATAGCAATTCTGTGTATAGATTGCTTTGCAATTTAAAAAATATTTAAATATACGCAATTTGTATTTTTCACTTATTTGTTTAGCGTTTATAAAAATTTGGGGAAATTAAAAGCTTGTTTATAAATGTAGGATAAAGCGTGATCACTTTTCAGGATCTGAAAAAATAAAATAAATAATTTATACATAAAAACTTTGTTTATTAATGTATTTATTAATCCTTTAAAAAATGTTGAAATGTATCAGAACAAATTTAACAAATTCAAATAGCACATTGTCAGCAATCTGTTCTTTTAAATATCTAGGTATATTGCTAGACCCCAATCTATCCTCTGGCCTTCACATTGAAAAAATATTTTCAAAACTTTGCCCTAAACTAGGTGCCCTGTACAGAAACGAATCCTGCCTAAGCCCCACAGTAAGGAAAGAGATAGTGCAACAAATGCTAATGCCGATCATTAATTATGGGGATGTCGTTTATGCACTTGCATCGCAAACCCACCTTAATAAACTTAATATGTTATATAATTCATTCTGCCACTTTCTACTAGAATGTAATTACTGTGACATGTTAAAAGAGCTAAACTAGCTGTTGCTGGAATCCTTACGCACTCTTCATCTTTCCAGCCTTGTGCATTAGAGCTTTTCTGGGAAGCTCCCACCCTACCTGAGTAGAATGCTCTCCCCAGCTGTTCCCACCTCCTACAACCTCCGATCCAGTACCAGCACAATATTTAACATACCACAATACAAAAATAAAGTGTCTCAATCCTCATTTTCCTACAGAGCATCACAATTATGGAATAACCTCAGCGACACAGTCAAATCTTCATTCAATCTAAAATCTCTTAAGAGATCTATGGCAATATACATTAGCACAGAATGCACCTGTCATGGTGGTATATATTAATCACCTCTTATATGTTAAATGTATATATGTATGTGTATGTATATATATATATATATATATATATATATAGTTTGTATATTTAATTTTTTGTAATATGTATCCTATTGTAACAATGCAATGTTTTTGGACCCAGGACATACTTGAAAACGAGAGAAATATTGTTGTGGCTTCCGGCCCGCCGGGTGGTGCAGCCGTGCCCGACCGGCACAACCTCGCCGATATTGCGAGCTTACCTGCGAGCTGGGAACCGCTCCTCCGTGTCTTCTGGGCATAGCGCCCAAATAAAAGATGGCGCAGACCATGTGGTTGCACGCATCACAAGCTCTGCCACTAAAATTTATACGGAGGTCACCCTCTGACCAATCAGAGCCCAGAGAGGGATATTTAAATCCCTAATTCACTCCAGTTCTTTGCCCTGTCGTGGTTTCCTGTTCCTGGTTCCGAGAGTACGTTTATCTTTGTGAATCTGATTTCCTGGTATCCTGATCTTGGCTTTTCCCTGGTTATTCTGAATTCTGGTTCCCCTGACTTGGCTTGTTTAAATGGTATCTGAGTATTTCTGGCTTCCTTGACCTCGGCTTTCCCTTTGATCATTCTCTATCTCTAGCGTATTAGTCCGGCCATTCTAAGGTCCGGTTTATGCTCTGTCCTTTTATTTTCCTTTTCTTTTGTATGTATATGTTTACATAGTTTCTGCGTGTTGTACCACACTAGCAAATACCGTGACAAATATCAATGTATCCATCCAAGTAAAATATTTTATAAATAAATAAATGTGTAATTATATGATATCCAATGTCATTAACTATTTTAAACAAGGTCTAACGTAGAAATACTACTAATATAATTTCTCTCATATATAGTAGGCATGAACAATATAAATAAAAATAATAAAATCCTTTGCTTATGTATATATATAAGGAAATGTTTGGAATTCATGGGAATGTAAATACCTGCAAATTACACCAAAATATAAAAATAAAGTCTGTAGGTGGTCATAAAGCAAACATATATATACGTTTAGTTACACCATGCATCTGTTCAAAAAAATAAGTAAATACAAATATGTACGTTTCTATTAATGTTTGCATGGAATTCCTGTTTCGAACTCACTATGCTAAGAGTATTCTCTTCTTCCTAAAATACGTTCATGACTTACAATGGCTGACACTGAGTGTGGAAGAAGTGAGGAGTCTGCTATTTGCAGTCCTTCAGTCCATATCCATATAGTTTTATTTTTGTGTAATTTGTCAGAAGCTACAATCACAATCAAGTAATCAATTCCTTTAATAATACTAATCAGTTGGGTTTTCCAGTACTTAACCATTATCAATCTATTTCTTTGAAAAATTAAAATCAACATGTTAATATGATAGTAAACTGGATACTGTTTGTCATTTTATCTTTAGCTCATCCCATTCTGATATCTGGGATTTTAAAAAAAGCTTGTAGAAAGAATGCAAAGTATAAAGCTATGTTTCAGTGTGTCCTTTCCACCCGTCATTAGAGAATATATGTCAATATATATTTTTTTCGAATGAATTAACTGATCTATACTATGTCTTGTTAAAACATGATATAATTCCATTTAATGACAGACATTAGTACACTAAACTTACAGAGGTTGATGACACATCAGTGAGATAAAGGAGGATGTTATTATCTGGAGTTTTGTAAGGAAATGAAAGCTTAAATCTTATAGTTGGTTTCAGCAAATCGATATGTCTATTAATCTGCAAAAGAAAACAGAATGATAAATAAACAAAGCCAGCAATGTTGAAGAAATGCATGTCACAGTCTTTTTATTTATACTGAAGGTCGGTGTAGGCTGAACCATAGGGCAGGTGGGACAATGCCTCCATAGTCTTCTTCAAAACTATTGTCATGGTAAGGACTGATGATGACTATGTGTTAAAACCCCCAAATATAAAACAAAAGGCTGTCATTCATTTAATAGCATTAGGGCATGCAGTCAAATCTCTTCATGGGAGATGTTGTTACCCAAATACAATACGTACTCAACACCTCTCAGGGGTTGAGTTTGTGGGGTTAAATGGACAGAGTGCAGCAATTCATCTAGCACCTGTCTAGCACCCCACCTTTCCCAGACACCATTTCTGAAGACAGATAACATGGTTTTAGTTGTTTAGTTTATTTTGATAACAAAAAAGTTGAACATACTTAGTAGCAGTCAGCCCTGGCATTGCTGCATAATATGAATTTATTAACTTTAAATAATCCATGGAATAGCAAAATACTGAGAAGTGAAGTCCAACAACTATAAAAAATGTATAATTGTAGTTAAATTGTTCTGCATGAGGACACTGACCATTAAAGGTAGCTTCAGTGGTGAAACTAATGCAGAGAGTGTCCTGTTGCAAGGAATTTTAGAGCCTCCCTGTAGTGCAAGCATGGCCAAGGTGTAGTTTCTTAACTTTGTATTTTTAATCATTATGACCATGAAGCTAACATAATAATAATAATGATAATTCCTAATGGATCATTTATTTTGTACATTTTCTTAATATACATCAATAGTAAATATATATTAATATGTAAGAAAAGATAAATCTCCAAATATAGCCAGGTAAAATGTATTTTATTTATGTCATGATCATGTACTTTATTTTTTTATTTTTTTTAGTATGTATATTTTCAGATACACAGATATACTTATGGATGACCAATATTTTCTTCAAGGTGAAATATTCAAATTGAGACATTACTTATTTGCAATGATATTGTTTTAGAATATTTCTGTTTTACCATATAGCTTATATTAACTTCAGGACCAATGACATCTGTGGAATTTATCACATCTGATATGGATTCGTTTGCTGCAATTGTGACAAGGATCTCTTTTGTGGAGCTTAAAAGAAATAAAAAATGATGTTAGAATACACACTAGAAAGACACATTAGCATGGGGCTCAAAATTTTAATTAATATGTTTTTACCAGGCCTAAAATATACTCGCCAATAGAAGCCTGGATAATCCACGGCACACTCACCATGGGTTCATTTCCACTTACCTGGGATGAATTTTCACTTGCCAATGGCAAGTTGGTGAGTGGAAATCTTGAACCTTCGGCTTATGTGGATAAATTTCAAGATCAAAAGAAAAAAATTAACTGCTCAATTTGTAAAAGAAAATATATAGATTTATATTTTACAATCTCAAAAACCCTTTTTGCATTGACCTACAACGTCTTATTAGGGCACAACATTTCCAGTCACATACTCACTGTTTGTGAAGGGAATTTCAGTTTCTGTGAGTATGCCATAGGCCCTGATGTTTGGCAGGTTATGGCTACATACCTTTACTTTTGGCATGTAGCACTACTGCTTTCACTTGCTTTCTCCTCTTGGGCTGTCACATGAGCTTTGGAACTTCACCTTTAGTAACTGGGGTGTACTAAGGCTGCCTGTTCCCTCAGCAATTCAAGGATGCAAGTTATCAGCCCTGCTCCTTCACTCAAAGGTACTGACTGTCACACAAATGCATTTTAAAGGCTGCAAAGTAAGCAGCCAGCACAGGTCTTGGTATCAAGGTTAGGAGATTTTGAGAGAGACAGAGTTTTATGTTGGTCTCCTCCTTAAGGTAGCTGTGCAGTAGACTTGGGCATTTGTTTTCATAAAACTTGCCATTTGGGTGAAAATTGGCTTGTTTCTACACATATAAGAATTGCACAATGGAAGAATGAACAAATCACTCAAAATAAAATCTATATTTAAGGATCTCACTACCAAAGTAGGGAACTGTTGATAGCTAACTAGTTGATAGCTTCCTAATTTGGTGTCCTTGAATATTGTAATTCACATTAGGGTGTCAAATTAAGGAACACTCTTCTAAACAGCTAAAACCAAAAATTAAGAAAATGACTTTTCTAGATACTGCCAGTCCTTCAAAATGCTTGATCCAGGCGTGCCCCTAATTACCTTTTGTTTTTACTATGTAAGTTTGGAATCCAGATCAGATTCCTTTTGGGTTGAGCACCCTGAAGAGCCCCCCAGCTTCAGATCCTCCTTTGGAGGTGATCACAGGGACATATTTGAGGAGGTTTTGAATAGTAATGTCACTTTAATAATAATTTTCATTGAAAATATATATCATTTGCATTTTGAGTATATGCATAAAAGTACTATCACTTTAATTGTTTAGTTTTGACACTGGATTTTTTTAATTGCATTTATCACATTCCTTTTCCATTATATATATATATATATATATATATATATATTCACACAATGCTATTACAGAAGATTATTTAATACCCTTCAGCTTATTAAGCACTATTTCATTTGTCGCCCACGTTGGAATTAGTGTAAGACCAACTGACATTGGGGTACTGTGAAGTAATGTTGGGCTTAACACAATATGGCCATATGGTGGAACTGAATCCCCATGTTTGTTTGCTGAGATAGGTGATTGTAAGCAGCCTTATAGAATTTAGAAATGTGTTTTATGAGGGTGATATTACTTAATCTGTACTATGTAAAATTACAATGTCAACCATATTTACCTCTCTCTGCACCTTTGCATCAAATTAAACCTTCCTCTGCTTTTTGATCTTATTAGCACATTCTTCACAAGGTTTATAGATTGTACCTCTTGTCTCTTATAGCCTGTATGTCAATACTTGTCAATTACTCTAAAACTGTAAATCACTGCAGTGTGTGTTTGCAATATATAAAAATCAAATTCGGTTTTAGGTGATCAATAGCTAAGTTTCACTTTCAATATTAATTAAATATAGCATGTCTTCCATTGTGCATGAAAATGTATATAAATACCTTGTAAATATTAGCCCGGTTTCATATTTTACTGGAAATGTGATATTTTTTCTGTTATCTGCTAGAGTTGCAGGATGTTCTTCACTGTCACTAGAATTCAAATAAAACATAAATCAGTTTTGATATAAAAATACAGATGATATATTACATTTTATTCTTAAAATATAAAAGATACAACACATAATGCACTCAAGAGAAAAAAAATGTCTATGGCATTACAATGGTTCCTAAAGGAACAGCCCAAGCACCATAACCACTACAACTCACTGTAGTGTTTATAGTGTTTATAGTGGCAGGAATGCCCTTCCTTGTGTAATTTTTCTAACTGTTTCAGAATGGTTTGACAACTTACCTGGGTCCCACTCCCAACGGGTACCTGCAGCTGCATTCCCTGATTGTGGAGAATCCGGTTAGCTCCACTAAACTAGGCAGGATCATGCAAAGTCATACTCATTGCCGGGTTAGAGGGTCAGCTAAATGCTCTCAGTCAATGAGTGTGGTTCTCTATTGGCCATTTTTAACCTCTTTGAAGAAATATGAATATGACCCAGGTACCAGGTAAGCTGTCCTGTTTCAGAACAGATTACTTTGAGATGTTGCCAGGGAACTCTTGGCACCATTATCCTTACAGCAGACGTCTGGAGTGTAGCTTTAAAGGGACACTATAGTCACCAGAACAACTATAGCTTAATGTATTTGTTCTGGCGAGTATAATCATTACATGCAGGCATTTTAATGCAAATACTGCCTTTTCATTGTCCCTAGGTACACCTCTCAGATGGGCACTGGAGGTGCTTCCTGGCCCAGTGCTGCAGAGTAGGCAGCACTGCCATTTAGTGTCTTCACGCTCTGTATGGGGACGCTGAATTTTTCTCATAGAGATGCATTGATTCAATGCATCTCTATGAGGAGGTGCTGATTAGCCAAAGCAGTGTTTGGCCCCGCCCCCTTGCCAATTTTAGCCATTCCAATGCTTTCCCCATGGGAAAGCATTGGAATGGCTAAAAATGAGCAATTCTGATGATGCCACCAAGGGGGCAGGGCCAGCACTGGTAGACTCGCGCGGCACTGGAAATAAGGAGAGTTTTTATTGCTTTTAAGAGGGCTAAGTGGGGGCAAGCAACCTAAATGGTGGGTTTAGCACTATAGGGTCAGGAATACATGTTTGTGTTCCTGACCCTATAGTGTTCCTTTTACCATTTTTTAAGTACTGGTACGTTCATGACAAGATCATGGTGAGCCAACATTTCATTTCATTTCATTTCAACTCAGTGACCTATTCTTCAAGTGTCATATGATATACAATAGAATGTTTAATAAATCAAATTCTTCATTTGATTATTCACTGTGTCAAAAGCTCCATTACATTAGGAAAGGCAATGCTGCTACAGTAAACAATTTATTGCAGGCAGTTTCCTGGGGGACTATGTTATGAGCAATGAATATGATGCCACTATGCCGTAATATTATCATCACTGAACGCAGCACTCTAGTAGTTATGGTAGTTGTAGTGTTTCTTTGAATTTTTTTAGGCAGCCGAGTATCAAGGGTTAATTTGGTAAATAAGGTGAAATGTTGCCATCTATTGCCCGAGTTGATCTCTGCACTTTCAAAAACAACGGTAATAGACAAAAAAAATCTAAAGAAAGGTAATTTGTATGGACTCTGACTTATTATTGACACATTGACCAAAAATCCTCTGGTCGAATAAAAAAATATGGACACTGTCCTAATTAAAGGGCAAAACAAAAAGTGAGAAACATACACATAAATAAAAATGCACACAAGTACTTCACCTCAATAAAAAACTGTTAATGTTGTAATTTGTAAAGGGAAGGTATTCAGAGTCCAAACTTAATGTGCAACATTTAGTAAATATACCCCTTGATCCCTATTTCTTTCTAGCATACTGGTTGGTATTAGAGGAGTCATTAGACCCTGCAAATAAAAAAGAGGAATTGATACTTTTATTTCCATAAATATGGGTGTCTGCCTAATGTAATCCGATTTTTTTGTGAGTTTTATCAAAGTGAAATTACATTGCTGCTTAAAGGTTTGCAACATATTTAAGATATTTATCATATGGCTCAAAGGGATTCATATGTGTATAACACACCAAAAAAGCAGCAAATTTAAGTATACCATTACTAGTCCATATATTTATTTACTGCAGCTGATTCATAAAAACTAATATATTCACAGGAAGAAAAACAATACAATCTTCACTGTCATATGGACATTTAGTGGGTAGGTCCCTTTTATGTTGATGATTTACTGCAGGTATCTAGGTGTTCAAAGATAAGATTATATTCTAATGGACCTGGTTTAATTCGATCAAGACTCCTTTGGTGTGGCAGGATTTTATCAAAATGTTTCTGCACTGCTCACAATTATGTCTAAAAAAATCCTTAAAAATCCTTACCAGCCTATTACCGGTAGTATCAAGTAAATAGATCTACATTGGGCTATAATTTGATTTGACTTCAAGATTGAGTTTTATTTGACCAGATGATTCATTGTCAATGTGTCGATAAGTGAGAGTTGATACAAATTACTATTCTTTAGCTTTTTACCCTATTAATGCTGTTTTAGCTACTTAACTTAGCTACTGGTTAAGCCCTTAATTAATTTCAACCCACACTTCTGAAGAGTATTTATAATTCCTGGTAATTCTTACATAGGAGAAAAAGTCTGTGTGTTTGGTCAGGGCAAGTATATCTAAAAGATACGTTATTTGGCCCATTGTTTAACCCCTTAAGTACCAAACTTCTGGAATAAAAGGGAATGTGTCCTTAAGGGGTTAACCTCTTAAGAACACAACTTCAGAAATAAAAGGGAATAATGATGGAATATTTCCATCATGTGTCCTTAAGGGGTTAATAGTGGTGTTGTGGGGTCATGAAATTACCGTTTATAAATAATACACAAGTTTTGCTCAGTGCACACACAGGGAATTCTACCATATCAAATTCGTATATACTATAAATAATCCCCCACTTATACAATGTTTGTTCTACGCCATTTTAATCATATTTCCCATTACTCACCCCTAGATCTTTCCCCGTTGACATAGTGACTTATGGCTTGTGGGATCTGTACCACCCTCTGATTTTTTAAAGATCCTCCACTTAGAAAGGTCTCTTGATATAGATGCTTTGATATAAAATCATACTCCCTCCACTTCACGAAAAGACGGTATTTTAAAGTGAAACTTTGAAATGTTTATGTTCAGATACAACATTATTTCTACACAAACACCAGGATACACCTGATGCCAAGAGTGGCAGTTAGAACATTTCCAATTGTATAGGTATTGGCTAAAGGTTCTCTCTAATGGCACAAGTGAGCAAAAACATTTTTGAGACCTGAGTGGGGACTAACCACAGGTCAAAGTACTGAGATTTCTCTGAGCGTTTGCCAATTCTCATAGTTCTCATATTCTTAATTTTTGTTGCAGAAAAAGCTTGAAAAATAGCTAATTTTAACAACTTCTGCTATTTTTTTAACCTAAAATATGTAATTAGCTTTTCATTTCACCATAATGTACTGTTTAGTATATATGTATTGCTCCATTTATTATTTCTTACCTTGTGGCACTGACAAATATGAAAGCACTGTCCAACAGGTGAGCAACATTGAATTCGAGTGTTATTTTGAATGAAATCTAGTTGGGAAATAAAATACAACGTGACAGTTCAAAAATATGGCAGGTAATGAAAAACACTTAAATTCTCATCAAATATTATTGTGATGCATTTTAAATGAATATTCTAGTAATCGTTCTAAATTAATAGTTAGATATACATTTTGTTTATTTACCATGTTAAAGGAACACTATAGCATTAATAGCACAAAACTTTATTCCTAAGGCTATAGTGTCCATTTGCCCCGTGGTCCCCACAGTGTTGAATGTGTTAAAATCCCTTTTAACGCTTAAATTGAATAGACAATAAACTTTTGTCACTACCCTGTCCACATCTAAGATTGAAGTGGCTAGTCAGTATGGATAGTACAAGTCCCATTAAACACAAAGGATGAGAGATGTTCTTAGCAAGAAAACCAAACTCTCCTTTATAGTAATTGACAGAAACTACACAACTCTAAATGTAACAATATAAACAATGTACCAGGAAAGAAACAGATTAAACCCTTAAGGAGGCAGTTGTACAAGTTGTGATAAAAACAAAACGTTAACAAAACTTTGAATTTGCGCTATATGTCTGTTCAACCAGAATTCACCTCTTTCATATTAAATGCACCCACAATTATTATATGTCATTTTGTTCAGGAGAAACAGGGCTTTCATTTCATATAAAATATATATATGTGAAACATAATTCAATATGAATAAAATCTAAATAAATGTGAGAAATTAAGATATTTTCTTATTTTTTTTAGTTATGCATGGCATTTTAACTGTGAATGTCATAATACTGTTAGCTGTTAATGCAATAAAATACACATATTTGTATTCAGCGATGTCTCACGAGTAAAACAGTACTCCCCATGTATAGGTTTTATGGTGTTTTGGAAAGTTACAGGGTCAAATATAGCAAGTTACATTTTTCAGTTTATACACATTGAAATTTGCCAGACTGGTTTTGTTGCCTTTGAGACTAAATGGTTGCCCAGGAATGAGAATTACCCCCCATGAGAGCATACCATTTGCAAAAGTAGACAACCCAAAGTATTACAAATGGGGTATGTCCAGTCTTTTTTAGTATCCACTTAGTCATAGGGTTAAATGTAGGGCCTGCAAACCAAATTCTGTGGACTTTCTGCCTGGGTTGTCAGGCAGGTCCCTCAAACCGTAATTAATAAAAATATTACATAAATATATACATAGAATTTAAATATGTATATATATATATATATATATATAAAAATTTCTTCTAAGTGTATTTTAATATCAATATATATATATATATATATATATATTAATATCAAAATACACTTAGAACAAAATTACAAATGTATATATAATTTGTATTTATTTATTTTGTATTTTTGTATTTAACTTTTTTGTATTTTTTATTTTATTTATTTATTTTATGTTATAGACATATACAAAATAATAGCTATATCTATATATATATAGTTATGTAAAATTAATATTATTCTAAGTGTATTTTTAATATATAGATATATAATATATTATATTAATATTATAATATATTAATATTAAGTATATATTAATATTAAAATACATTTAGAGACAGTGTATGTGCATGTATGTTTATATATATATATATATATATATATATATATCCATATATATATATACTAAGATCAAATATATAATCTAAGTATATATAATTCACTTTTAAACAGTTTTTAACCTTTGTTAAACTTTATTACAGGCATCAGGGGGACTGTCCGTCATTCCAGGCAGGGCCCCTGCAGGCACTGCTTTGGACAGCTATTCCGTCCATGTGATCACAACCTCATCACGATCACATGTCCGGGGAGAGCTGGATCAGCCACAGGGGGACTCACAGGCAAGTCCTCACAGGCAAGCCCTCTCATCACAATCCCCGGTGGGGGATCACCAGCGATCAGGTAAGTGGGAAGGAAGGCGTGGACATACTATGCTGCCCACTGGTGTCCTCAAGGACTGCATAGTACGCCCGCCATCCTTAAGGGGTTAAAGGGACACTGTAGGCACCCAGACCACTTAAGCTAATTGAAGTAGTCTGGGTACTGTGACCCTTTTGCACTTGGTACTGCAATATAAAACATTGCAGATCCAGAAAACTGCAATGTTTACATTACAGCTCTAAGTTTACCCTCAGTGGGTGTCTAGAGGGCTTCCGAAATCCAAACGGACTTTGGGTCTGTTATCGGATTCTGGATGTCCTCACGGACCTCCAGCATCAGATTTCCCCCATTAGAAAGCATTGAATAATGCTTTTCTATAGGGAGGTCTAATGCGCGTGCGGCCATTGCCGCACATGCGCATTAGGTCTCCCCCGCCGGCTGACGTCAGTGGGGGAGGGGCGTGGGCACATCTGCGCTGGATTCAGATAAGTGGTTGAAGGGTTTTTTTTTAGGCGGGGTGGGGGACACAAGTATCTTGTTACACTCATAGTTGTGTAATTACTGTCAAGTACCAGACACGATAGTTTTTTTCTCTTGTTAGGAACATCTCTTTTCAAATGATGTTTATCACTTTCAGAGTGTGTTTATTGTTCAGACATAATTTGTGTAATGTTTTTCTTACCACTTCATTTCTTCTTAAAAATGGATATCCAACTTTGCATAGAAGATCAGTATTCACAGATGTGTTATAGTCACAATTTTCTTTTTGTTTATCCTGTGAAAGACATGATCAAATTCAATCTGCAGCTGTGCAGCCCGTCTCCCACTAAGTCATTATATTTAAAGTTAATCAACACTCTTTTGATTAAACAAACGATTAACATTTAAAGGGGAACTGTCACTTGGTTAAAATGCTGACAATTTTGCATTAACTTGTCTTAACCGGTTTTCATAAGAGAAGTTTTGTTTCATTTCATCTCTGCTCTGTATGATTTCGCAATGCTGATTGCAAGGTGCAAAGGACCCTTTAAAGTTTATAATAGTGTTTAAGAGGGAGCAAAGAAGGAGGCACCCAGTTGCAGGATAACAGATTTGGATTTCTACATTTAATATTTTCACACCTCACACATATTTATTGCTTTCATATTTAACAAATTACATCCCCCTTTTTTAATTCATTCAAAGAATCATCTTGACAGTAATCATTAATATCCGCATGTACGAACATAGTCACTTCAAGGAACAGATCATATATCATGCATGTCTCCTAGAATCAGTGGAGAGATCTATAATACACAGATTGGTCCTACAACAACATAGTCTAAGAGGCTTTTCACACATATAAATAAATATATACTTTTTTTATAAATCATTTTTTGCTTGAGAATAAAAATTCATTGGCTGGGCCTTACTGTATTTGTAGCTTGCTCAGTAAAATGATTCTAACACATTGTGACAAAACGGAGACCTCACACCTTCAACCGCTTATCCATAATCTTCAATCTACCACTGCTCTGGAAAAAGCACCTCCATACTAGTGGCCCATTTCCAGCCGTCCCATGATACCATGCATGTGTGATTTACGTTATAAGGCACCCGTAAAAAGTTAATAAGGCATATTAATATATAAATCCTGTTTGAAACAATATATTTAAATACATGATTCTACATTCCTAATATTTCCTGATTGTGCCTATTCTTAAATCATAGATAATGTCACTTACCTCTATCCCTGCCAAATTAATGTTCTGGGAATATTTTACTGTGACTCTGGTATTATATGCACTGTCCTTTATGTTCTTCAGAGTCAAAGTCACATTAAACTTGTCTTTGTTGGATTTTATAATTGTTTGGTTTAAACTGCATGAATGCGTGGAAAAATAAAGAAAAAAATATCATATTAATATATTTTCTATGGTACTCAAATCATTGTCTATTCCTACTGATGAGTAACAGTCCTGCAAATACAAAACTCAATCAAAACTAGCAGTTCCAGATTTTGTATACAAATGTTTCTTGGCTTATTGTGAAATTAAAATACCTGATCTAGTCCTCGATTTAACATTGTTGGATAAGCTTTTCAAATGATTTAATATTTTTGGATACACTTTTAAAATTATGTAACATACACAACGTATACAAAATACGTATATAAAATATAAAACATATGGATATTGTGATATTTCTTTATATATATGTTTATATATATTTTTGTTGTTGTTGCAATTTCAATATTTTTAAAAAATATAATTTTAAAAGTTTATTCAAAAATGTTAATTAATTTGAAAAGCTTATCCAGCAATATTAAATTGAAAAAGTGACTTGAAAAAGCCAAAAAGTCTTATTGGGTTCTTTTATTATATTTATTATATTGTGAGGTTCCTCTATTTTTGAACCTGCTAGCCTTTATAGTTATTTTTATTTGTTTTACTTTATCATTGTTCCTGGCATCACCTGAAAAACAACTTCCTGGACTACTACCTTCAAATCCTTGGTGGGGATTGTTCCACTCACACTGCACGTCATGAGCAAATCCATCGCTCAAAAAATTGAGAGTGTATTTTCTATTCTCTTCATATATAATATTACACTATATTCGGTCTCCTTTTTCTTATATGTGTGAACACCGCTGGAGGACACGTGTATCAACTATATCTCTGGGTGGGGATTATACCATCTTATACCAGAAAATGTGATCTTTCATAAAAAAACTCTAATCTTGTGAGTGAGTACATTTTATATTCTTTGACACTATACGTACCCTGTAGTTATAATATTGCATTTCATGTTCTATTGGGGCCTACAAGACTGACTCTGCCTATACCTATATCCAATAGTGGGGATAATACCTCTACATGCTGATATTACTAAAGCTAGTACGTAAGCTCCAAAAAATGTGAGTGGGCATTTAAACACTTTGTTGTTGTTCACTAACCAAGTATACTAAATACTAAACTATTAGGATTCCTCTCTCCTATCGACATATACACCTAATGAGGATAGAATAAACTGCAAAAAAACTCAGGCCATTAGAAGAATTTCTGAACTCTGTTTTATTACTTATTTTTATTGTATTTTATTTCATTTTATATATTCTATAGTATCTACTTTTCGTTCCAGTTTTTAATTTAGTTATTTGTTTTATTAGTCTTTTTAATATTGACAAAACCTGCTTATTGTAATATAAAATTGAAGCCTTAGCTCTTATCTCACAATGGCTGTTGCTAATGTTAACGTTAGACACACATAGCACTTCCTAACTAATGTTTGACATTGGTGCCAGTCTAGAAAAAAAATGTCAGGGTCTATTTTTTAAATCTAAATATGGGAAAAAATACAAAATGTTAACAGAAAATAATATAGTACATGCAGAATAAATGAACCTGGCACTTAACAGTACTTAACAGCAGAACAATGAATATATCATGTACAAAATGATGAGCCTACTTTACTTAGAATTATAAAAAAAATCATATCAGTGTATTGTATGTATATGTAAGGTTTGTGTGATTATTATTTCCTACAGAGTAAATTTCATGCTGAGAACTATAACCAAACCCTTGTGTAAGCTGATATAACTCACAAAAAAATTATGATTGTGACAACCCATACAGGCTGCTAATGAGACAGAGCTTATAGAAATGAATAGTTTACAAACTAATTGGATGGTAGAGGCTGAGATGCTACTGAATAACTTTATGGACCTACCACAAATACACTATTTATATTTCTGAAAATTGAATTAATCTTAATTTTGTGTTTTGAATAAAGTGCTTTTCATTGTTTACCTGTTATATAGGTCCACACTGTTTATTAGCCATTATTTCATTTTAATACATGTTTTAATTCAAGAGAACTGTGGGCAATTGCAACTGGCAACCTGACATTCTCAGTCCAGTTACATGATGGTATTTTATTTTGGAAGTATTTGTAATTGTATAGCTGCCTCATATACTGCATATAAAATCTGTAAAATATTAATGTTTTTATTACCCTCAATCGTATTACCTGACACTATCTTCATGTATTTTGACATCCAGGACAAGGTCTGCAATACATTTCTTCTTTTCTCCACAGTCCATTGTGAAAGGAATCTGTGTAATGAAAATAACAAAGTATTAAAGAGTATAATTTTAAGTAGTGATGAAATACAATATTAATTTTAACAGCCCCCATGCCATCCATCCCATCCTAGTATAGGTTGTGGATCCTCAAGCATGTGTGTGTAATATTAACATTAGAGCCGGGGATACATGTATAGTGCTTTAACTGTTATGTATGGTTGCTGAAAAAACAAAAACAAAAAAAAACAAAAAAACAAACATTAGCAATACTCAAATTAATGCAAATTTACAGGTAAAACGATGGAAAGTCATATACAGAACAGAAATGAGAGGAAAAACTATGACTCAGTTAAACGAACAGTCCAGTTAGTCCAATTAGTGTAGTCCAATTAACTACACTAATTTAAAACAACACTGTTACCATTACATAAGGCTCAACATCTTCTCTAGATGTCAGTTATATTTAACTTTGAAAGTATATTTGCTCTCAATAAGTTTGCATCCAGGTGGCAGCTTTTCAAGGTATCTAAGGCTTATTTTGAGGATTAATTGAAATGCTTCTGCTGATGCTTTACATTTGCTAGCATCTCCTGTAGGTCCCAGGATGGAGGTTTAGTTATTCCACATATTTGGCAATATTTGTCTATTTTACCTGCTTGATCCATTTTTAAAAAAAAATCTTTGTTGAATATAACTCATGCTCATTCTGTCAAATCTTCAGTGGGCTTACTTATTAATTTACATCATTTACTTTAAATGCTAGCTCTTATTTTGACTCCATTTCAGATTTATTTTGGTCATCTACATAGAGATTTTCTTATGGATTGTTTTTGGCAGCTGGCCTCTGTCAGTGTGCTGTATTTAACCCCTTAAGGACAGAACTTCTGGAATAAAAGGGAATCATGACGGAATATTTCCGTCATGTGTCCTTACAGTGTTTATATGGTCACTATACCAGGCTGTGTCAAAAGTTTTTATTTTAAACCAACCTAATCAATAAAGTGACCACTTCACCTAATGCCCCAACTTTTTAACACTGCAACTGAAAACATTATCATTCTGCAATGTAAAACTGATATTTCAGTCAAATAGACTCAGAGACCAAGTATAGGATTGGCTGAGATCATCAATTTAGGTAATCTCAACCAAGCAGGCGGGACAGCAGCACAAATTTATTTTATTCCTCCCTACAGGTGGGGGTCGGTCACCTAAACAGTGATTAGGAATACACAATTGTGTTCCTAATGCTATAGTTTTCCTTTAGCACATTATGTGTCTTCATTAAAATTTCACAATAGATGTTTAGTGTGAGACACTGATAGCAATGCTAATAAAATTATGTGGTGCTCTGATTTTAGTTTTTACCATTTCCCTTCTGTCGTTGTACCTGCACAATAGTCTAACCTTCCAAATTACAAGACTGTCATCTAATTCTAGCACTGGTTCGAAGTGAATCAGATATAGCTTAATAATGCCAATTGTATATATATATATTATAGCCACCAAATCAATCCTTATCTTTTATCCATCAATAGTAAAAATACTCAATTGTTTTTATTATTATTACTATTTTGGACTCTGTTTCTTTTGACAAGCTCTTTGGCTGGTACTGTTACAGTTATTTGGGTATAAAACAGTTAATTTGGGTATAAATGGTTAATCTGAGGTAATATAATTATATTAGTTTATCGTAATTTTCGTTTCCATGCAAGATGAACATGTTCACATACTTGTTCTAATGATGTATATAAATATTTGCAGTTAGTTTAGGGAAAACAAGGTCAGTCAGCTCCGGGAATCTTACCTACGTGTTTGAGAATCAGAATTATCTTGTAAGAAAGCCAAAATATGTTCTTATCTGCTGAAGCTTGTTTTTCTTTTTTATTAACTTAGGAATTTGAACGCATACTTACAGATGCAGGTTACCTTTAAATGTTACTTTAGTACAATGATTTGATCATTACGTGGTTATGTAGAATGCCATATTTGATTTACCCTAAGTTAGCGCAAGTTGATTACACATTGTAATCTATTAGCATTCATGAATTACTAGTTTAAAAAAGGGATCTTATGTATAAACAATTTGGATCAGCTCTTCTTCTTGATCTTTAAGGATAGATACTAGATCTACAATTGGCATTGATATGTTATATTTTTATTTACTTTTCTGACAAACATTTATACTTTAATAATTACTCTTCTTTTTCAGTTTGTAACTTTTGCTTATTTTTTTTTAGTAAACATATTCAAAATTTTATGTGGGAATTTTCTGGCTGCCCTTCTTTGAAAATATTGTAATGTATTTCCTTATTCTTATTTTATAACAGAATAGGATCATTTACTACAAACAAGGCATTGGAGTTAAATGCACTAGCATACGTTTCTTAGTTATAATTTCTCTCCAAGACATTGTATGGTGCAGGAAAGGTGAACCTATCACAGTATACTGTTTACCTTGCTCACAACTATTCTAATCTTTTTTTGAATAGTTTTAGGATTTTCCCTGGCAAACCGAGAGTGACCTTGGCAGAATCTACTACTATTTTAAGCTGGATTTATACTATAGAGAATATACTCATTCCAGTTGATAAATCAAAGAACTTGTAGGAGATTGACTGTCCCTAATTCTATTATCAATACTTTTAAAGACACTATTAGAATTTCATATATATAAATAATTAAACCCTAAGTTTCCAAAGCTATATGAAATAAACCCAATAACAAGTGGGATTTGAAAAATGGTGGACTTGATGTACTCACATATCCATTGATAATGTTCGGAAGTTCACTACTGAGAACTGGACCTTTTTCTGGATTTGGAAAACTAAATTCCACAGACACGTTTATAGAGTTAACAAAATCTGGCTTGTCCTATGTTGAAAACAAATATATAAAACATATTAATATGCACTGGAAACATATTGAAATACAAAGTACAACATATAACTGTAAAACTATGTAATTTTGACTTTATGACATTCAAAATTTGACATTCTAATTATAAAGTATTCTTAATTAGATGAATAAATAAAATAAAATGCATGGCTATTTTTTTTTTTAATACTTTTTTTTAAAAATTCTTTATTTTATTTGTGCAAGGGTTCAACACATCATGCTTATAATGCCACAACAGCAAGGGTAAACAGTTGTATAGACATCGTGTTACAGAAGTCAGGCATTAGAGGTTACTGCACATTTTTATGTATAGTTGTCACTTATCAAGTAGTTTTTCAGTTCAGCTTATCGGAAAAAGTGTGGTACAAGGTTAGATCAAACATGACAACTTGAAATAATGGGAGATTAATGCTATAGATTAAGTTAAAATGTTGATTCTCTATCGTACAATGCTAGCACGGCTAGGGTGAATAGTCAGTCCAGCTAGTGATAACATTAACTATGCCTGGACTGCTGCAGCTTATTTCAGTATATAATAAAAGTCGTGGTGCTTCAGGCTACTGCGTTTTAATAACCTGGTTGGGCTGCGCGGCCATTATACAATACAGTATGCTGGGTCTATCCTATTGGTAAATGTAAGGGTCACAGTCACGGACCAAAACAAAGCAAGACATTGTATTACATTTAAAGTAGCCCAGGTAAGTGTTAAGTTATAAGCGCATGATGCGGCACCATTACTGTGTGTGTAGTGCCTATAGCTGGCTGTTCAGGGTGAGTGTTCTCCCAGGATAGGGGGTCTTATACATTACTTTCGGCTGCCGAGAGTGTCAGTCTCTGCTTTATAGGCAGGGTTGTTGGCCGTGAGCCATGGATTACATAAGTCCAGGTTGCTTCACCCTATGCCCGTTCTGGCAGCTTTGCTTGAGTGGTTGAGTAATGGTCCCTTCTGGGTTCCATCCACAGTGGGCCGTGTGTGGGCTCTCCGCTGGTTTCGTCTCCCCGGATCCAGCCTCGCTGCATCTCTTTCTGCATCGCATTGGGCTTTGTGGTCATCAGTGTGGGGGTTTGTGCTGTGCAGATGGCTGGTTTCCGGGACCGCTGAGTGAGGGATTGGCCGGGTCTTCTTCAGTGGCACAGGACCGTAAGTTTCAGCATTTGAGGGGCCCGGCATCGTTTCCCGCTTGATGGAGCTTCGGCTCCTACTCAGTTTGGAGGTCGCTCTGGAGTTGTGAGGGGGACACCATAGCAAGGTGCGCTGGGTGGTCGGACGGATCCACGCCGCCACCTCTCTCATCGCCAGCTGGTAAGATTGTCTCCGGGCTTTGAGCTTTGCCCAGAGATGGGTGCGCAGCAGGTCTATGAAGTCCCTTGTGTGCTTGGGCGGTGTGATGCGTGGGTGCTTGGTCTTAGGCCGCGCCGCCATCTTGGCTGAGTCTTGTAAGCTTTGTGTGGTTGCTGATTTCGCCGCTTGTGCAGGTATGGGTGTGGGGGTAAGCATCCCCAGCAAGGACCGGGATGACCCCCGCCGGTCCATTGGGGGGGGGTTAGCAGGGCTGCGGTTCTTCTGCTTAGCAGCATGTCCCGTGCCGGGGGATCGGCCGTCTCCCCCAGTCCTCAGGCTCTGCTCTGAGTTAGGCCTCATGGTCAGTTGGAGATTTTTCCGTGGGGTATCGGTGTCGGACGTGTATCGGGGTGTTCAGAATGCTTTTCTGTGTTTGGTCCCGATCTCCATTTGCCGTTAATGCCACTATGTCAGTCGATAGCCTCACTCGTTTATCCGTTGTTGCAGGAGCTCTTAACATGTGCGACTGGCCATCATTGGCTATTTAGTTTTTTATCGTATTTTCTTTATTATTTACAGAGTACAGTGTTTTTAAACTGGATTTATTATATAATGTTCATATTATATACTCCAGTATAAGCTTGAAGAAGCTCAAAACTTAAGTCATTGGTCATATTAAGTATTCGTTACACCATAATGCAAATTTTTTTAATGGAATGTAAAAAATATTATTTCATAAAATGACCTAGTACAAACCTACTGTGTATTGAATAATAACCTATTATGAAATACCAAAGTATGTTTTTGTCTTTTTGGAAAAGTTCAAGGGTAACTACATTCAAATGATACTTGTTTATTAAAGATCATAATGCATTTGTCAGGCAAATTAATATAAATATTACATTATTTAAAATACTTGACATCTATCTAATAGCATCGGAAACTCTTGTGTTAGAGGGCAATTTAAAAGTGTGTTTCCACTACTCTGGTACTAAAACAGATGAACACGTTACGCTTCCTATGATTTTAGCGCGTGCGAGTGGTGTTTCATTAATATATCTGACACTCTGTTGCTCAACGATGGTGCTCAGCTTTATGTAC
This sequence comes from Pelobates cultripes, assembly GCA_933207985.1. Taxonomy (NCBI): domain Eukaryota; kingdom Metazoa; phylum Chordata; class Amphibia; order Anura; family Pelobatidae; genus Pelobates; species Pelobates cultripes. Next base: position 259,489,328 of record OW240916.1, read on the forward strand.
TGGTTCTGGTGTCTAAAGCATGTCCCTGCAGACCGGGCACTGTAAATTTGCAGCGAAAAGACAGTCTTTACATTGCTGCCTTGGAACACCTCTAGTGGCAGTTACTCCCCTGGTCACTGGAGGTTCTTCTTATCCCAGTGCTCCACAATCTGCATGGAGGCACTGAATGTTCCTCATACAGATTCATTGATTCAATGTATCTCTATGAGGAGATGCTGATTGGTGCAGTGCAGCATGTTGCCGAACATGCACAATAGCCTCCCAATGTTTTCCTATTGGAAAGCATAATATTAGCTGAGATCATCAAAATTGATTATCTCAGCCATTGAGATGGAGCCAGGCTGGGACACCTGTTGTAAGAAGTAAAATCACATTTCCTGTGAGATCGGATGTGGGCTGGTCACCTACGTAGTACACATTTGTTTTCCTTACACTATAGTGTTTCTTTAAACAGCAGATGAAAGCAGTACCAAATGACTGGGCTAATTTGTTCAAGCTTATAATGCATATAATGATAAAAAGACATTTTGCATATGGTGAGACCCTAAGACCTCATTTAGGTATAGTGAAAAATATATAATAGACAATATATTTATTGTTTTAAGTGGCTTTCCTACGTGCATTGGATGGAATGACTTGGCAATGGGGTGTGTGTCAGAGGTGAGAAGAAAGAGACTCCGTGAATGAACATGGAAAGATGTTCCTCTTTAGTAATCTTGTAAGTGGCACATGCCTTTAAGGTGTACATGTGTTTACTTACACTATTGTTATTTTATTTATTTCTTTAGCCGTTATGTCTCCCTAGCGTTTTTCTTTCCCCACTATATAGTTATATAAAAGAAACTTGAATTGGTCAAAGTCTGGGGAAGTTCTACCCAACAATACATGTTTACTTTAAGTATTGTATTTCAGTGTACATTTTTCTCTATACAAATTTTGTAAAGAAGAAATATTAGTTTAGATATTACATATTGTCTTCTCCATTTACATTTACAATTTTGAGCATTCACCTCGATTTTATACATTCTGTTTGTCACTACTACTTAAAATATAAGTAAGTCAGTTTAAGAAATTGAATGATTTGTGAAGTTCTTTCTTACACATAATTGTCTGTATAATTCATGACTTACTGTCACCAAAATATCTAAACATGAACATTATTTGTTTACCTATCCCTAGATGTTCCATACATGAAATAGATAATACTTGCCACCACGTAGAAAGACTGATTCACACAATGATTTCCCAAAATTGTTCTTTGTATCTTCCGCTCATGGCTTTCACTGAAAAAGGTTCGGGATGAATGCCTGTGTGCATCAAGTATGATTTTATATTCAATTTCTGAAATAAAGGGACAAAACAAGACCACAAAGAAATATGAAGTCCTTTTGCAAAATTACACTGAATGATACACGATGCTTATTTTTTAATCTCTAAATGTAAACTTTTGGATGAATAATCTGAACTATTGGATATTTTGCTATTTTTTTTTATTTTGCATAGTGTTTTAAAGACTTGTGCAGACTGAAAAAATTCACTTTTCCTGAGCGAAATTTTCTAAAATAAAAATAGTATTCAGTACCTCCAGCATTAGTTGATGTGTAGGATTGTAGATCATCCATTTTCTAGTTTTTTATTATAGTTAGCAGCCACTGGTTGCTTGCTGTTTAACATATCCCACTCACTTTGAGTGGTATAAAACCTCCTTTGTACTAATGTTGTTGTCGTAGAGACTTCCAAAGGCAAGTGCCTAATGGGCAGTTGCTTCAGAATTAGTTGAGTGTTGGCTCGGGTTTGTTTTTTCTGCAGAATTGCCATTGGCCCAATTTAAGCCGAATAGTGATTCTTCCAATAACGATTCGCCAATCTTAGTATTTCATAATTTTTAATGACCAACATTTTAATGTATCCTTTATTAGTGACTATACCCAATCGAAAGCATTGGATTGGACCATCAGATTCTGGATGTCATAAAAAACAGAACTACGTACTAACTTTTATGACCGTAATTAGGTATAAGCATGAGGGAATGGAGTCAAGCATCTTTAAAAATGTTTGTTTTTACTGCTATCTATAGGTTTATGGTGTTGGGCAGAGTATGGCCTCTTATAGGGATAGGGGTTGAGTACATGGGGTTAAGTGAGCAGAGCCCAACAAGTTTGGGGGCAGAGTTTAGTAGTTCACTATAATTAAAGTTCAGCAGCAACCACTGCATGGATGTTATATGCAATTCAGAATTGTTATTAATGTCTTCAAGGTGTTAATAAGCAATGTATGGTTTATGTTCTCAAGCAATGCTTTATTCATGGTAAGTCTGTGACACGTCTGTACAGAATTCATGGTGGTGTTTGTACTTTACTTTTTGTGTAAAATTGCTTGAATTTTGCTCACTATGGCAAAGTAGCTCTGTGGTCATGCTTTATGAGATGTGGTTTCAAGTGTGCACTTGCTGTGTACAATGGCCTAATGTCACACTGGCTCGGTATAATGTGTTTGTTGGTAAATGAAGTAGTCAATAGCAAGGCTCTGTAGTCGAAGGCACTGATAATTAACATGTGGTAATTCATTTTTTGACATGGCACATTTTTTATTTATCAAACTTAAAAAACTGAAGATGTACTTGAGAATTATTTTCAACTTACCTAAGTTCTCATCTTTGTCCTCAGCAGACTTTAAGCTTATATTAAAACAAAAACGTGCAAATATGCAAACTGTGTTTTTATTTTTAACCTCACAGTTCTTCTTCTCAATGTTTATTGTTTCAGGGTTAAATTGCATTGAAACACGTACTTCGGCTACATCACGAGACCTGACAACAGCAACATAAAACAATAAAAAAAACAATTTACACCTTTAATATGGAACAGAACTTTTTAAATTAATGTGAAAAAAATCAAGATCCTTTCTAGGCAGACAGAAGAAATGTAAAATTGGAAAAGGAGAAAAAAAAAAAAATATGTATATATATAAATGGGGGAAAAAAGAAAAGTGTTGCATTTATAATTTTGTTCAGTGTAGATCTTCTATAGACCCCTACTTTTGAAATTAAATAATTAAAGTCTTCAACTGACTAAAATTTGAGATTGAAATGTTACCAGAAATTACTATAATTTCAGCACTAAACCTTGAGCTTGTGTCTATTCTAAGAATAGTAGCCAATATTAACATAGACACTCCATTATTCAAATACAAAAAAATAGAACAAAAATTGGCTATTTAAAAGATATACCCCAATAAAAACAGTCATACATTCATTATGCATTTTTCCATTGGGGTATATCTGAAGAAGTAGCTAATGCTGTAGATCAGGGGTGTCCAACCCGTGGTCCATGGGCCGCATGCGGTCTGGGACTGCTAGCAGTGCGGCCAGGTTGCTACCTGCGCTGGCGGGCAGGGAGGGAGGCAGGAAACCCTTTTCATTATGTGCTCCTCCTGCACAGCTCTTCGCTGCCAAGTGTTGAGCTGGCCACCAGAATATGACATCATCCTGGCATTGGTATCACTACTGGGCACGCGAGGGACCAGTGCAGGAAGAGCACAGAGATCCCAACCCAGCAGCAACCGCTAGCAACAGGGACAGAGGATCCATTCCAGCCCTCCCAGAGTAAGGTAGGGAGGCTAAGTGGACCTCTTTAGTACAAAATGTCAGTGTTTGTGATTTTTGTGTATGTTTTGTCAGTGATTGTGTATGGGGGGTATGGAGGGGTCTGTGGATATGTCTGTGATTGTGGGTGTAAGTTTGTGATTATGTGTGTGGGTATCTGTAATTATGTGATTGTATGTATGTGATTGTGTATATAGGTTTGTGGTTTTATGTGTGTGTGGGTCTATGATTATGGGTATGTGTGTGATTTTGTGTGTGTGCGTGTGGGTCTGATTGTATGTGTGTAGGTGTGTTATTGTGTATGTATAGGTCTGTGATTGTGTGTGTATGTATGTGATTGTATGTGTATAAGTGTGTCATTGTGTGTGTATAGGTGTGTGATTTTGTGTGTCTGTGATTGTATGTATAGGTATCTGATTGAGTGTGTGCGTGTGGGTCTGATTGTGTGTGTGTGTATGTATGTATGTGATTGTGTGTGTATGTGATTGTGTGTATAGGTTTGTGATTGTGTGTGGGTATATCTGTGATTGTGTGTATAGGTTTGTAAATGTATGTGTGTGTGGGTCTGTGATTGAATGTTTGTGTATGTATGTGATTGTTTGTGTGTGGGGATATGTGATTGTGTGAGTCTGTGTGTGTGTATGTGTGTGTACATATGTGATTATGTGTGTGTATGTATGTGACTGTGTGTGACTGTGTGTATAGGTCTGTGATTGTATGTGATCATGCGTGTGTCTGTGATTGTGTTTGTGCATATTTGTAATTGTTCATAAAGGTCTGTGATTGTATGTGTGTGTGCCTGTAATTATGTTTGTGTATGTCTGTAATTGTGTGTCTCTGTGTGTGTGTGTCTGGGTAAATGTGCATATGTATATACATGTGTATGTCTTTAGTAGATAGCTCCCTAATTTGGTATCATTAAATATGCCAATCCCACATAAGGATAACAACTAAGGGAGTTATTTACAAAACAACTGAAATATCAAAATTAAGAAAAGGGCTTTTCAAGTTATATTACTTATATGCATTATCTATATATATTTGATGTGTGGCCCAAGACAATTCCTCTGTGCTCAATGCAGCCCAGGGAAGCCAAAGGGTTTGACACTCATGCTGTAGATTTCATGTTTGCAGCCTGTGCAAGCTCTCCCTTTTTAAGTCAGCCTAGACCTTCTGTGGCTGTCAAATCACAGACTTTGCAATGCAGCTCAATGAGAGGTCTATGCAAGGCAGATGCTCTAGGCAATAGCCTGCCTCTAGAGTTTAGGAAATAAAATAATTGGATAATTGGCTGTCTGACATCCATTTCTATTGAAATCTGCACTTTTCATAAAATGAAAAAAGAGGACACTCTCTGCACGCGTAAAGCACTTTAGCAAACTAAAATGTTTTAGATGTTTAGAGTATTTCTTTAATTTAGACCATTTTCTTCAGAAACCAATCTGCTTACACTAATAATCTGCCTTGTTATGACAATGGAAGGTTTCCATGGACGGAATGGAATGATTGAAGGCCAATCATTTGCTAATCTTTTCAAGTATGCCTGTATAATTCCTTCTGCCGGCCATCTCCCACTATGCTATTTTATTCAAATGTATCTTAATAACGTGAACCTAAATTGACATAATAAAATATAGCATTAAGCAGCATATTCATACCTACCAAAAAAGGGATGCACCTCCAATCCCTCCAATAGTAACATCAGTAAGTCCATCTCCATTTAGATCCAGTTCGCCATCAATGGATTGTCCAAAAAACTTAATCTTTTTTCCATCACCCCCAGAACTTATACGCTAATCATGGAAAATAAAAAAAGAATGTTGATTTGTCTTTGAAATATCAATCATTATCAAAAGCATGGTTTACTGAGAGGTTAAAAAAAAATGCAATGTAAGGCTTTATATTACCCATTGTATAATAAAATCTACAGGGCTCCACGTAAAACTCAAATGAAGAAAACATTTTAAAATGTAAATAAATGCAAGAATTTATGAATATGTTGTCAGTTGACACATATCTATATTATTGTATATCCATAATATATGTATGTAGAGATATATTGTTACTGTATCTTTTGAGTGCATCATTATTATTGTCATATTAACCTGAAAACAGCAACATTTCCATGAAATGAAAAAGTATAGTTCCCAAACTAAATAAAATGTAAATAGACTCATCAATCAATGAATAAACATACAACCAGAGGCAAAGGGAAAGTGTAGTTCCAATGTAAAATGGAACATGAATTGAGTTAAGGCATAGAATATATTGGCATGTTATTGTTAGCAGTAAAAATGTACTTGTATTTAGATGCTACAAACTAAATAGACAAAAAAAAATCCAACTTGTATTGGAAGCTCATTATGTTAACAACAACTGTGATGACTCAAAAACTGAGTAGACAGTTTTGTTGAAACATTTACCAACTTGGCTATTTGCCAATTCAACATCTTATTTCTCCGTTTGTCCAGGTTTCTTGTATTGTGCCTGTTTCTAATAATGGATAATAATAATCCAAGAAAATATCCTTTTCACACAAACTGGAATATTAATGACAATATTTTCTTGATCTCTTATTGCATAACAAATTCAAATGGATGAAGAATATTTCGAAACTACCAAAAACTGCCTTGTATATCCCTTTGTTAAATAAATAAATATATAAAACATCTACCAAAAGTAAAACTGTGGTGTGTATGCACTGAACACCAAATTGCATTTAACTGAAAAGCGAATTGAAAATTTCGGCTAATTGAAAAAATCGTCCAGCCCTGTGTTTCAGCCCTAATTTTATATTTCAGATTTCGATCCACTACAATTGAAACTTAGTATATTATGTGTTATATTATTATAATTTATCTCTTGATTACATCCATTAAATGGTAGTGAAAAATTACGCTGCTATGGTCATAACCATTTAGTTTACTTTTAACATCATCCTCATATAAACTGGGTATAGGAGGGTCAAAGTTCCTTATTTGTTGATTTTTTTTGTTTTAGGTATGTCATCAAGTAAGATTGGTGCAGGGAATAAAAACAAATACTTTTTAAATTTAAGCAGAAAGTGCATTACAAGTGTACATGTTGAGTTTTACTATGGCATACCAAAAGTAATTTGAAGTATAAAAAAATTAAAAATAATAAAGTACCTGAACATAGGTCTTCTTGATAGATTTTCCACTTCCGTGATAAATGTATACAGCTCCACGATGATCATCTTCTAATGGAGCTCCTATGACTACATCATTAAATCCATCCAGATTTAGATCTTTTACAGATGTTATAGCTGTTCCAAAGCGAGATCCACATGGTTCATTGTCTTTGATAGAGTTACAGTTAACATCTAAAATTGTGGAGCAGCATTTTTGATTCACAGGTTCCAGGCTCATTTCGTGCTCAAATGTTTTCTGTAAATATGGTTTACATACCATTATTTGTAAATATTTTGAGCTAATTTAGTAATGCAAATGTTGGCGAGTAATATTGAAAAAAGAGGATATGCAAAAGAAATATATATATAACCATAAATATAAAACACGAACAGATAAATAAATAACAGCCATCTTACTAAACTATATAATGTTATTGAGTCATGTGGTACATATGTAGTGCCTACATTTTCGGCACAACTGCAATTTAGTATGCAGATTTCAGTTTATAGGTACCAAAAAAATCAAAATGATGTAACCTTTTTTTAATGTTTTTCAGTTTATTATTTTAGCCTTTACATAAATACAGGATAACATATTTTAGAGTACTTATATCTTATATAATGCAGTAACTGCAGGTTGGTTCTTGAAGTTTAGAATATAATGAGGAATACTTTGTTTTACAAAGCAATTAAATACAAATTAACACATAATTTACTTAATATCATTGACAAAGAGCCTAATGGTATATTTGGAAAGTACTTCTACAAATATACTACCAGAATGTAAAAATTGTGTGTTTTTCCGCCCTAATAGAGTCTAAAGTCCTTTAATGGACTCTAATACTCTACAATGAACACAACGCTATTTTGGCTTAACATTTGCAAGTAAATACAAACTGGTGTGTTTTCAAAATTCAAATGGAAAAAAATATATTCTAAGTAGTATTTATTACCTCATGGATATTATACACATAAACCTTCCCTTGTTCTTCTTTATCAATTCCCATAAACATTGGTGCACCAACAAGAAGAATATCTGTTAGTGAATCACCATCCACATCCACTGTGGTGAGGACACTTCCAAAATATGAACCAATCTGGAAAACACAAAAAAAGGAAATTAGAAAAGCTGTAAAAGGGAACTGTCTCTTCCATGGAAATTACATAATTGAATAAAGCATCGAAAAACAATTCTAACTTGTTTTAACCATTTTTTTTCATGTTGTTTCCTGTTTTCTTGTAAATGACTATTATAGATGTGCATGGGGAAAATTGTTTAGTTTTGTTTCAAAAATGTTCATTTTCAAAATCCGAATGCCCATTAATGCTTACGGGGAATGAGTGAACCCAAAAATATATTATGTGTAATAATTTGTAATTCTAACACTCAGTAACATTTGTTATTTAGTAAAATATAATCTTTTCATCAATTTGCAAATATTAAAATATATATAATAATAACATCCGTTAATTTTAGGCATGTTATTTCTCTACCTATGCTTCCCACTGTTTCAGACAACCAGGTCAAAATGAATGGAACTAAAACTAATCAATTAAATTAGTTATAGATCCATTCTATTTCAGTAAATTTTGGTGTTGAAATTTCAACCTTTCTTAAACAAATTACACATGTCTAATGTATTTAAAAGATTGGTATACAGTTTATTTTCAATTTGACAATTTTTATTTTGTCGGATATAAGAGGATAGGGGTACAGAAATAAAGAGGGGGGGGGGGGAAGGTTTTGAAATTGCAGTTGTACAGCGATGTTTTCCATTAACATAGTTCGTTTACAGTGACACACATGACATTACACTTGAGCGATGGTCCTTTGCAGCAAACAGGTCATTCTGATACCATGATTTGTGTTATCTTGTTGTTTGGTTAGTGGGGGTTAAATGGTGTGCCAAGGCAGACCACTAACTGTCGTTCATGGGGCCCGTCAAGGGTCCTCTCTGCTGACCTCTATTACAATGTTGTCTCGGTTCAGTTATCGTGTGGCAGTCCCTTGCCGTGGCTCTTATACCTGTGTCAGGTTATGTCACGTGTATGCGGAGTATCTTCCCCTCCTTCCCTCGTATCACCCCATCCCCGAAATCGTTAAGAGCGGGTTCAGTATCTCCCTGAGTGTGCCATGGAGCTTAGCGCCCCTTAGTGTACCTAGTTTCCCGTTCTGATCCCTACGCGGGGGCCGTGTGGTCCCGATTCTCTCGCGGGGAGGAGTGGGGGGGGAGTGGAAGGTTAGCTAATTTTTTAGTTTGTGTCCACCGGTGCCTGTGTTGGCGGGGGTGGACTTGCTCCTATTGTCTACCTGTCGGAAAGAGTTTCTAGGGGGGTAACTGGGATAACAAATTAACTCGTATGTCTTTGTTGGTTTGGTTTGTGGCGTTTATTTGGGTCTGTTCTGTCCTGTTCGTGGCCCCTTGTTAGTTGCTAAGGTCTCGGCCTGCTATGCACGTGGCCCAGAGTGCTTTCGCTGTGGCGTTACCCTTTCCCGTTTTTGTTTGGTTACACATTATTCCTTCATATTCTAGTGTTGTCGAAACCATTGTTGTTACCTCTGCTGGGGATGGGATCTTTGGGGATTTCCATTGTTTCGCTAGTGATGAGGAGGCTGCCGTTAATATTAGGAATATTAGTTTGGTGATGCATTGAGGCATGCCTTTGGGTAGGAGTTGGAGTAAGAATGTTTCTGCATTGTGGTCTAGTATGCACCCTGTGGCCCCTTGAATTATTTCCGCTATTTGCTTCCAGTATGGTTGGACTAGTGTACATGTCCACCAGATGTGGATCATAGTCCCTTCCTGTGTCTGGCATCTCCAGCATCTGTCGCTTGTGTCTGGGTATATTTTCTTGAGCCGTGCAGGCACCATGTACCATCTGTATATTAATTTGCGCGAGGTCTCAATGTGGGAGGCGCATGTTGTGAGGCCCTTGTGGTTTGTGTGAATGCAGTGCCAGTCGTCCTGTGTGAGTGACCTGCCTATGTCCCTATGCCACTCGGTCTGATATCTCCTCTCCGTCTCGGTTTCACTCTCAGTGATTGATTTGTAGCACACAGACAGTGTCTTTTTAGTTGGGATTTGGTGTATGCACATCTTTTCGAAAGGAGTTAGGGTGGTGAGTGATGCGAGTGGGGGGCCTTGCTTTGTGGTTGGTATACAGTTTATTTATTGCACAGTTTGAGCATGCATTGCACTGGGCAAGAGAAACATAGCTGGAGAATTATAGAAACATATAAGAGTAGAATGTGACGGCAGATAAAAACCATTTGGCCCAATTTTATAAGTACTTTCATTAGTCCCTGACCTTATCTTAATTCTAGGATAGCCTTATGCCTATCCCATGCATGCTTAAACTCCTTCACTGTGTTAACCTCTACCACTTCAGCTGGAAGGCTTTTCCATGCATCCACTACCCTCTCAGTAAAGTAATACTCCCTGATATTATTTTTCAACCTTTGCCCCACGAATTTAAGAACATGCCCTCTTGTTGTGATAGTTTTTCTTCCTTTAAATATAGTCTCCTCCTTTACTGTGTTGATTCCCCTTATGTATTTAAATGTTTCTATCATATCCCCCTGTCTCGTCTTTCCTCCAAGCTATACATGTTCAGATCCTTTAACCTTTCCTGGTAAGTTTTATCCTGCAATCCATGAACCAGTTTAGTAGCCCTTCTCTGAACTCTCTCTAAAGTATCAATATCCTTCTGAACATACGGTCTCCAGTGGTGTTTCCTGGTTTTGTGCTGCCCTAGGCAGGACAAAACTCAGGCGTCCCCCTCCCCCCTGCGCCAGCCCCACCCAACCCTTCCCCCTGCCCCGCCTTCTAAATACACACACACACACACACATTCACTGACAGATACGCATACACACGCTAGCAGACACACACACTCACTAACAGACAGACACACACTCACTCTAACAGACACACACACACTCACTCTAACAGACACACACACACACACATTCACTGACAGATACGCATACACACGCTAGCAGACACACACACATTCACTAACAGACAGACACACACTCACTCTAACAGACACACACACACTCACTCTAACAGACACACACACAGTGTTTGTGACCAAGTGGCTACTAAAAAAGACTAGGCATACCCCATTTGCAATACCTTGGGTTGTCTACTTTTGCAAATGGTATGCCATCATGGGGGTAATTCTCATTCCTGGGCTACCATACGGTCTCAAAGGCAACATAACCAATCTGACAAATTTCAATGTGAAAAAACTGAAAAATGGAACATGCTATATTTGACCCTGTAACTTCCCAAAACACCATAAAACCTGTACATAAAGGATACGGTTTTACACGTGAGACATCGCTGAATACAAATGTGTATTTTATTGCAGTAAAATCAAACAGTATTACGACATTCACAGTTAGAAAGTCACGTAGAACTAAACATTTTTTTTTTAATTCTTATTGTCTCCCATTTTTTTTATATTTTATTCATATTAAATTATGTTTTATACCTAAATATTTGATGTTAATTGAAAGCCCTGTTTCTCCTGAATAAAATGATATATAATAAGTGTGGGTGCAAATAATAAGAAAGAGGTGAATTACGCCTGAACAGACATATAGCGCATATTCAAGTTTTTGTTTATGTTTTGTTTTGATCACAACGTGTACATTTGGCTCAGTCCTTAAGGGGTTAAAGAAAAGTGAAATTATTCATTTTCAAATTAATTAAATTTTGTATGAATTTTTGTGCAATCAGAATTTCTTCTGAATTTTGTACCTCTGAAACACTATATGGATATATTACAACACAAATAAGATCCACACCAATCTCATACCCATCTCATGTTCCTCTAAATCCTCCTTCAATACTGCCCTCTGGAATGCATGCTCTGTTTGCAATATTACTAAATCCACTGCTGTCCATGACTTCTTCATCTCTCGTTCAATAGATCTACTAGCCTTAACAGAAACCTGGCTCTCCCCCTCTGACACTTCTACCCCTGCATCTTTGTCCTTCGGTGGTCTTCAACTTACCCACAACCCAAGAAACTCTGAATGCAAAGGTGGTGGTGTAGGGTTTCTCCTCTCCCCTCACTGCTCCTTTAAACCTCTACCCACCCCCCTTCCCTCTGTTTCCCATCATTTGAAATACATTCAATTTGCCTTTTCAAACCCTTCTCTGCTAACATTGCTGTTGTTTATCGCCCCCCTGGCTCCCCTCTTCTCTTCCTTGACCACTTTGCTGCCTGGCTACCCTATTTCCTCTCTTCTAATACTCCATCCCTAATTCTTGGGGACTTAAATATTCCTATTAACCCACCTTTGACCTCTGCAGCCTCTAAACTACTCTCAATTACTTCCTCCCTCGGGCTATCACAGTGGGCTAATTCTCCCACCCATGTAGCTGGCAATACCCTTGACCTAATCTTCTCTTTTGCATGTACAGTATCTAATATCTGCAACACTCCATTTCCTCTCTCTGATCACCACCTCTTATCATTTGCTCTTGTGTACCCCCTCACCCAACAACCTCAGCCTAACCCCTCCTCAACTCAGGAGGGACCTTAATTCTCTTGATCTCCAGCAGTTGTCAGCTGATATTGATTCACAACTGCTGTCCATCCCTTCCCTCTCCTGTCCTTCACTGGCCATCACCGCATATAACACTACCCTCACCTCTGCCTTGAACGCTGCAGCACCGCTCCAAACCAGCACCTCGAGGAGGACCCGCCCCCAACCGTGGTATACTAAATCAACACGCTACCTGCAAAGATGCTCCCGTTGTGCTGAACGCTCCTAGAGGAAGTCTTGCACCCAGTCAGACTTTCTCCATTATAGATTCATAGTGTGTTCATACAGCGCAGCCCTTGCCCTTGCCAAACAGTCCTACTTTTTCTCTCTTAGTTCATGCTCCCGCAATCCCAGGCGTCTCTTTGACACCTTTAATTCTCTTCTTCGCCCTGCTGTGGCAACCCCCGAAACTAACCTTACTGTTGACAACTTTGCATGTTACTTTACTGACAAGATTGAACAGCTAAGGACAGATTTCTCCCCTCCTTGAAATTCTGTTTCTCAACCACACATAGATCATGCCTTTCCTACCATTCAGACATTCTAACCGGCTACTGACCAAGAGGTGGCTGCTCTTCTCTTTTCCTCTCGCCCCACCACTTGCCCGTTCGATCCTGTCCCATCTCACCATATTAGATCTCTCTCCACTTGTCTCGTGCCTTCCTTAACGCACATCTTCAACTGCTCTCTCTCTTTTGGCATTGTCCCTGCTGACCTTAAACATGCCACTGTAGTACCTATACTAAAGAAACCATCCCCCGACCCGTCCACCCCCTCTAACCATCGTCCCATATCCCTGCTCCCTTTCTCCTCAAAACTTCTGGAAAGACTTGTCTTTATCCGCGTGTCTCATTTCCTCTATTCCAACTCTCTCCTTGACCCTCTTCAATCTGTTTTCCGCCCTCTCCACTCTACTGAGACCGCGCTTCTCAAAGTTACTAACGACCTAATCGCAACTAAATCCAAAGGCCACTACTCCATGCTAATTCTTCTTGACCTCTCTGCAGCCTTTGACACTGTTGATCATGCTCTCCTTCTTCAAACTTTTCAATTACTTGGTCTCTGTGACTCTGTCCTCTCATGGTTTTCCTCTTATCTCTCCCAACGCTCATTCAGTGTTTCCTTTTCTAATGATACTTCCTCCCCTCGTCCTGTCTCAGTTGGAGTCCCCCAAGGCTCTGTCCTTGGTCCCTTTCTATTTTCAATTCTATTGGCAAACTTATTACCTTTTTTGGATTCCACTACCACCTGTACGCTGATGACACCCAGTTATATCTCTCCCCTCCGGACCTCTCCCCTGCCGTCCTGCAACGTGTCACTGCTTGCCTTTCTTCCATCTCTGACTGGATGTCCTCCCGCTTTCTGAAACTCAATCTCTCTAAAAATGAGCTCCTTGTCTTTCCTCCTCCTAATACTGATCCTCCTCTTTCGCTCTCCCTTCAAGTTTGTGGTACCCACATCAGTCCATCCTTGCAAGCGCGCTGTTTTGGCATCATACTTGATTCTGCCCTCACCTTTGAGTCTCATATCCAGCATGTTGCCAAATCCTGTAGATTCCATCTTAAAAACATAGCCCACATCCGCCCCTTTCGTGCACCAGATACTACCAAGGAGCTTGTCCATGCTCTAGTAATTTCCTGCATGGATTACTGTAACCCTCTCTTGATTGGTCTTCCCAAAAGCCACACTGCACCGCTACAGTCCATAATGATCGCTGCTGCCAGACTGATTTTCCTCTCTAGTCGGTTCTCTCACACCTCACCCCTCTGCCAGTCCTTACATTGGCTTCCTGTATGCAATAGGAGTCAATTCAAGGTATTAATTAACACCTATAAAGCACTGAGCAACTCTAGCCCCTCTTATATCTCTTCACAGATCCATAGGTATGTCCCTTCTCGGTCTCTCTGCTCTACCCGTGACCACCTCCTGTCCGTTGTCCGCACCCATACGGCCAACTCACGCTTGCAGGATTTCTCGCGGGCGGCTCCCTTCCTATGGAATAGTCTGCTACCTCCATCAGACTCTCCCCTTGTCTTGCATCTTTTAAGAAGTGCCTTAAAACCCATCTCTTTAGGAAAGCTTATGGCCTCCAAGACTAACCTCTACTTCACACACTTGTCTCTTGCTCTCTCCTAAAGGGCAGGCCACCTTATTTGACTGAAAATTCCTGTGCTAATGTGTCTTACACCCCACCTCCTATAGAATGTAAGCTCGATTGAGCAGGGTCCTCTTCAACCTATTGTTCCCATAAGTTTTTTGTAATTGTCCTATTTATGGTTAAATCCCCCTCTCATAATATTGTGAAGTGCTACGGAATCTGTTGGTGCTATATAAATGGTAATAATAATAATAATAATAATATTGGGCAGTGGATGAACAGTTTTGTTTGTTTCATGATTTGTAGTTCCTGCTTGTGGCTCCCAAAAACACATCATTGATTGGAAAAGGATAATTGATGGTGAGGGGACAGCCACTCAATTTATTTTATAAGATATCAATCACAGATCAAGTGAGATGTGACAAACAGAGAAAAAATGGATGAGCAGTAAAAAAAAAAATCTAGTTTTATATATTTACATATAAATTTAATACTTTTCCCCCTTTATTGCATATTACATCTCACTTGATCTATGAACCACATGGAAGGAAAATGTACCTATCATTGTACAGTAAAATATTTGCATAATATTTATATTATGCTTATATTTTTCAGTACACTGGCTCATTTTTGTTCCCATTTTGTTTGTCCGAGTCACTTTTTCCCATCCAAGCCAAAGCACCACATGGACAAATACCAAATCAACTGACATAAAACTTGTTTTTTGACCAAATTATTTTGGTTGAACTAAATTTTTCCCCACTTCCACTTATTATATTTAATTACAGAAAAAAGTAGAGCTCATAACAATGATGGACAGAGAGCTAAGATGGAGGCACTACCAAGCTCCCTCTTTGGGCAAGTGCTACTCACAATGGGCAGGATGGGGACATCCTTTGATCTCCTCTATTAGCTTTGACCTATGACCATGACAAACCACCTCAATACAGGAAGAAAGGGAGAATGAGCAGGGTGGCATTTTGCTATCTATTACTGTTGGCCCCAGGCAAATAACAGGGGATTTGGAGCTAACAGTTACAATTGGCAAACATTATACCTGAGACATTTATGAAACCCACTTAGGGCTTTAGCCTGAGTCAGCCCTCTTCTGCCAATGCATCTGTTTAAATGCTTATAAATGGTAATAATAATAGCATAATATTACAAACATACATTAAACAGTTAATAATACATAGGAATATGCCATATTAAATGAATACAAATTCCAGACTGCTTTGTATTCATTATGAAAAAATCCATAGTTATATAATTACTAGATGATTACCAGATGGTTTGTGACACTTTAAAGTTAAAATCTTAAGGGTATTATTCATGTATAAATCTTGAATTTTGATTCACCCTGCATAGAAACATTCTCTAAGGTATCTGGTAGATAGCCAAAACATGTACATATACAAAGTATATCTTCTATCTATCTCAATGCACTCTTCACCCTGGAGTCATTTCCTGCTTTATCAATCCTAGTCCAATCATTATGACAACTTGAGTTATATAATATTTCAAAAATCTGATCATGTCTCATACAAGAAGCGCTCAAAATATAAATCTATTTTCAAATTATCTCAAATCACTATAAACATTTTCTAATTTACATTTACCTCAAATAATTCCTCCCTTCTAATAAACACTCTGTGCATCTGCCAGACACATTTGCCAGATACAATACGTGCTATTTTAGGATAAATGTTAAATAAGGAAAATAACCATGTAAACCAAAAAAGTCTATCAACATTTAGCATTTTGTCCATGAATTCTTTTGGATTTGCCTTGATACATTTTTACCATTTACTTCTCTAACTTCTTAAAGGAACACTCTAATTTTTAACATAAATATATTTATTTAGTTTAGACTATGGGCCTGCCCGTTTCTTAAAAAAACAAACAAACATGAAACCCTTTGAAGTTCGAAGAATGTAAGAAGGAAGCAAAATGTAAATATTGCTGTTTCTCAGGAATAGTAGCATTTTACATTGCAGAAGAAAAGAGACAGAATCCAATACATACTTTAAACGTCATAACAGATGACCTTAGACCAGATCTTGTATAACAGGATATAAATTGATCCCAGACTCATACTGGGCTTTAAACTTACATGAGAAAAGCAGGCACGGAAATTGCATGCCTATATTTTTTTGAGAAATCATCTATTTTTGTAGCAGGCTCATTCGGAATCTGTCTTTTATCCTTCTATTTTCTCCATCATGTGTGTATTTTTGCCATTTATTGTTTGCCTATTTTTTTTAACCTTTTGAGTATTTCATTTTCTTGAATATTTTTCTGTTTAATACAGGATGGTCTCTTATCTTCAATGCCTTTATATTTGGTATTTATTCTGAATGTACATATGATACAATCTGTACAATCATCTGTATCCTGCTTACTTATTGTTATATCATAATTACAAATAAAAGGCAAATTCATATTTTCAGCTAAACAAAATGGATACATTATAGTGATTAGGAGTGATATTTAGTTTTAAAGGGAAACACTCACTTGTTCACCATATAATGTCTGCAGTATTTCAATGTTTTTTCCATTCATTTTATAAATGATAACCTGCCCGCTGTGATTGTATCGTGGCTGTCCAGCAATGTAGAGTTCTTCTCCACGGATGGAGGCAGAGGTAACAGTGTAGCCTAATGATATAAAAAGAAGGATAGCATTAAAAAAGAAAAAATATTACATTTCATAAAAAGTAACATTTAAAGCATATTCCAATGAGTTTTTATCACTGACCCTTTCAGGTCTGCAATAGTATCAAGGAATATTGCATTTCCTTTGATTTAAATAAATTAGGTGTCTACACTGATTATGGATTTGCTCTCATGACCTTGTAAAACTTTCCGTGGATGTCCCTGGTTATGGTCCATTGACATAGACTCCATCTGTCTGATGAAGAAGTGCCATGTACGAGACAGTTATTAAATCTATTATTCCTTCATTTAAAGTTTTATAATAGCATGCATTTTTCATATTGAGCATAAGTAGAATTATTATTATTAGACATTTTATTGAGGGTGCTTAACTGTATAGACAAATAATTGCTTTAATGCATATTTTCAAAGGGCAGCATGATCATCCTAATTAACTGAAAATACTTACCAAGGTAAGCTGCCAGCATTTCATCTCTTTCCTCAGTTTTTGTTCTGAATGCATATTGGCTGGGTACTAAAAAAGTATCAGATTTCAGCATGACTACTGTTCCATTCCAATCATATGCTCCAACAGCACCAAGCATCACATAGTCCTGGATAGCAGGTAATAAATAAATGATCTATTATATATTTTTTGTGGTCAAAGCTTTAACACATTGTGTTATGTGAATAGAATGAGAAAAAATAACAAGACACCTTAAGCATGTACTGGCCACTGAGCTTGAAGGAGGAAAGAAAAAAAAAATTAATATATGAAAGAAGAAAAAAGAAGGTATACTAAAAACTGAAGTGGAAATATCATATCAAAGATAAAAAATATATATAAAAGTTTATGATGTCATGGCATGGGTTGGAAGACACCAGTAATTAGTTATCTGCAGTTAGAGATAAAAGGTATGGCTAATTAATCAATTAGCCTTATGGTTTATACCAAATGTACTTTCTAAACTAAATCAGTGAAACTCTACATAATTAATTAATATTCCAATGAATTCCAGTGGTTTTGGACCATAGTGACCCTTGTAGGAAACCAACCTCTCTGTAGCGCTAGCAAAATGTGTATGTAATCTCTAAAACACAGTTTTCAGGAGGTAGCAGAAAAAAACGCTCCCCAAATGCCCTGGCAAAAGCCATGACAGCCTCTTGCCCTGGGGGACCAGAGAGCTGGCAGGCTGGCCACCTTGCGCCACCCCCTGAGGCTGGCATCTGCTTGGGATGTAGGCGGGCGGCGAGGGAGCGCTCTCCCCTGATGTCACTCCGGCCCTGGCATCACTGAGAGGCATGCGAGGTAGCTGAGCAGGAGGATCAGAACTCCCTCTTCGCCCACCCACCCACTAGCCCACCGAGTTGCAGCAAGCCCAACTGGACCACAAGGAAAAATCCACCAAAATGTAAGTAAAAAATTAATAAAAAATTGTGAGAGTGTTAGTGTGTGTTTGTTAGAGTGTGTGTGTGTCTGGTAGTGAGTGTTAGTGTGTGACTGTTCGTGATAATGTTTGTGTCTCTGTTAGTGAGTGTGTGTGTGTCTGTTAGTAAGAGTGTGTATGTCTGTTAGTGAGAGTGTGTGCTTCTGTTAGTGAGTGTTAGTGTGTGTCTGTTAGTGAGAGTGTGTGTGTCTGTTAGTAAGAGTGTGTGTGTCTGTTAATCAATGTTAGTGTGTGTCTATTAGTGAGAGTGTGTGTGTCTGTCACTGAGAGTGTATATGTGTTTGTCAGTGAGTGTGTATGTGTTTGTCATTGAAAGTGTATATGTGTTTGTCAGTAAGTGTGGATGTATGTGTGTATGCATGTGTCAGTGTGCGTATGCGTGTGTCAGTGTGTGTATCCATGTCTGTCAGTGTGTGTATCTGTGTCTGTCAGTGTGTGTATGCTTGTCCGTCAGTGAATGTGTATGTCTGTCAGTGTGTGTCTGTCAGTGAATGTGTGTCTGACACTGAGTTTATATATGTCTCTTAGTGAGTGTGTATGTGTGTTTGTCAGTATGTATCTGTCAGTGAGTATGTGTGTGTTTGTGTGTGTTTGTGTGTGACACTGAGTGTGCATCTGTCAGTGATTATGCATGCATGTCTTGTCAGTGAGTGTGTATGTATCTGCCAGTTAGTGTATATGTGTGTCTGTCAGTGAATGTGAGTGTGTGTGTAACTTTTAGTTTTAGTTTTAGTGAAAGTGTGTGTTGGTTAAACAGTGTGTGTGACAATGATTGTGTAACTGTAAGTGAGTGTAAGTCAGAAATTTGGAAGGGGAGGTGAGGGGGGTGGTTCCTGAGTTTTGTCATGCCTAGTGCAGCACAAAACCAGAATATAATAAATAAATGTATTATAGTTTCCTCAATATAATGTAAAAAAGGGCTGGCTGTCTATTGAAGGGAGAGGAATGGAATTTTGACACTGTTCTTTTATTCAACTCTATGCACACACTTTGATTTGGGGCTGGTAGATTCTTAATGTTCGGAATGTTTACCATGACGTTTGTGGCTGTTTGTGGGGCATGCAAGTGTAAATAGGGTTATTTCTAATGTATTGATTTATGTAGATAACATATTAATACATGTGGCATCTAAATGTTTGTATTTGCCTGATTTAACAAACAAATTTAATAGTATGAAAATGTTTTATTCCTAAAGAAAAATGAAAACCCAGCTGAAAATAAAAAAACAAACCACTTAATTATTAGGCTATAAGAGAACTTTCCAATACAAGTACTTTGTATGTCTGCTAATAATGTATCATCCAACATCAGTACTGTGTGTGCTTAAAATGTACCCCCTTCTTCCAGCACTATTTGTGTCTGTCAAAAAAGTGTCATATAATACTAGCACTGTGTGCCTGTCGGAAATGTGTCCCCCAATCCCTTTGCTGTGTGTGGCTGTTAAAGAATGCTTCTAGACTACCCCACACTCAAGTTTTTTTTTTGTTTTTTTTTTAAAGTTTATTTTTTTTCTGCTTACATTTATAATTGTTTCATGTTAGCGAAATGTATTGAGTCAGCGCAGGGATAGTGTAACTCATTAGATCAAGCAGTTTCCTTCATACCGATTATTTACATACGTATGTTTTTGTTTTTTTACTTTTTCACTGCCAAAAACATTACTTTGCAATGTACATATATCACCATCACTCAAAGGGTTAAACAAAATGAAAATAATATATTTTTTCTTCATATTGACAGCATTTTTCCCTTATTCTAACATTTTAACATTATACATTTACCTTAGAATAATGTGCACTCAGTCCAGTTTGTGACATTTCCATTTCAAAGGAGGTTGCATTCTTTTCACTTGTAGCTAAAAAAAAAATAAATTAAAATGTTTAATCAAATTTAAACAACATTAATTTAATTTTCATTTATTTACAGCAATATTGGGGCAGTACAAACAGTTTAAAGTTTACATAGTATCCACATGCCATATAAATTATTTGAATACAAGCAGAAATATCCATTTTGTTCCATATAGTAAGTATAACAAAAATACAATTATATATACCAACATTTTGGTTATCTGTATGCAGCTTTCTAAAATGCCACCACATGTAAAAATAAAATATGTTGGCATCATGCCTGCAATCTGCATACAGAATCCCTGTAGTGTGCTCAGAGCCCACTGCTAATTTTCTCTAACTACTAGAACGCAGATATAAGGTTTGATGTACAAAACATTGCTGCAGAGCAGGGATGGTCAAAGGTATTGCTTTGGCAGTCATAAGGAACAGCCATTAATGCTGCAGAAGGTGCATGAAGGGAGGGGACTGTCATTTATTATCACTGTAAAAGGATTCGAAGGGACCAAATGGGGCTTCACTTTGCAATGTGAAAGACAGCAATGGAGCAGAGGGCATTGAGTAGTGCTTTGTGGGCTCATTTTAATTTTGCACTGATTTGTTTTATATATATCAAAACAGCTTGGCACTCTCCTGACTTCTTCAATGGTAAACTCTGCCGTGCTGCTACCCGCGTTCCATATAACTAAATATCAAGGGTGCACTCACAGGACTTATAAACTTCAATAATGGTTTTAATTAACAAAATGAACAATTACATCTGAAAATCGATCAACGTTTTGACCCTTGAGGGTCTTGATAAAGACCCTCAGGGGTTGAAACGTTGATCGATTTTCAGATGGTATTGTTCATATTTTTTTAAATTAAAAGCACTATTGAAGTTTATAAGTCCTGTGAGTGTACCCTTGATATTATTTGTGTATATATATATATATATACATATATATATATATATATGTATATATATATATATATACACACACACCTAATACCACTTAATGTTGAGCGTTGAACCAAGCACCAAGTGAGACCAACATGTCCTGAGCTAAGTCTGGGAAATCTTCATCGAGGCAACACATTATCATTCATTCTACTCAGATGATATGTAAAGTTACCGATAGTGGACTCAAGATGGTGGAGGCATCTGATTTCGACGAACAGTCAGACTGTGTGGCCCACGGTAAGAGTATTATTTGTCCACACTGTTCCTATCCGGAGGTTTGTCCACTTATAGCTATTCATGGACATATCTATGTCACCCTCCAACTTCGAATATAGTTTACCCCTGGAACTAGTATGATACATGCCAAACACATACAGTATCGGTGGGATACGCAGTGAAACTAGTGATTACTAGTAACAGCTTCACTGTCACAACCACCTCTCCACAAGTTGCATCTAAGTTGCTGCAGCAATGGGTACTGTCAGTGTATTTCTTGATGCCTAAGCCACTGGAAGCTCTGCCGACATCTAAACTATCTACTGAATGGACCAGGATATCTAACGCCTTCCCTAGGTCAGCAACAGTGCCAGGACCACTTCAAGATCATAAATTGCTATTATATTTCTCCTTGGAAAGATGTATCTCCTTTTTATTGTATATATCGTGTGTTAATTTTATATCTTTTACATACTTTGTAAAAAATGTTTTGATTCCTCACGAGATGAAGTAGAATACACACTTGTACACGTACACGTCTGTCATCCCGAAGGTTACCAGTGAGTTTCATGTTATATATTTCTACATTTTTCCTACATTCTATCTTTCTTGAATGCAAAGGGTTTGAATTTACCAGTTAAATGTCATCAGCTCTTCCATGTCTTGCACAGATCTCAGCCACATGTGGTGTGTGTCCAGGAAACTCACTTTGCTAGACTGAAACAACCCTTTTTACACTCACCTGTTTTCCTGTAGGTTACAGCTTCACAGGTCCTACTAATTTGGTCTACTTTTTCATAAATGCTTAGCTTTTCTGTAAAATACCAAATGTTTATACACCAAAGACTCGCTGTTTGACTCCTTGTGTTACTGCTATGCTTGGATTGATGCTCAGAGGACCCTCTGTCCAGAGGCGAGAGATTGCTTTTTTACTATAGTAGCCATGATAGCCACTCCAGCAACTCAACACTGTTCTCTTACAGAGCTCTCTTACAGAGAGTTAAAGATTGTAGTATTGTGCCAATACACTGGTCAGACCATGATGCCATGATCTTTTAGGGCAAATTCACAACTTTCTATTAATCAAAGAAATCTACTCTTTTTCACAGCCTTTTTAAAGGAATATTTCACACTCAACCAGTCACTGGAGATCTCTCCTGCTGCCCAGTGGAATGCCCAAAAGGTGTATTTCCAGAAAGAGTTTATAAAAAAAAAAAAAGCCTCCACTCCACTTAAGACGGAGTGATTATGCAAAATGTCTCAACTAGAATCTAGCTCAAATGCCTTTGTCTCTGCTTACAAAAGAAAAAACGAACACTTCCTTACTTAATGAAATTAAAAAACATAATGAAGAGTTATCCAAACTACAATGTCATCAACGCTTTTGTCTTTACTAACAAAACAAAACCGAATGCTACCTTACTTAAGGAAAGTAATAAAAATAAGCTAATAAATATGTCTAAGCTACAACGCCATCAAGCGGAGCTGGCACTAAAAGCATTAAAAGTTACAACTGCAATGGCAAAAGGCTGCCTCATTTTTAGCACGCAAACCCTTTTCCCATAGAACCCATACTACCACCCCATTTATCTCCTCAGCACAAGGAGCTTACAATCCTGCTAAAATCGAAGAGGAATTTGCATGCTTTTACGCCAAACTCTACAACTTAAAAGATGATTCAAACATACACCAAACCACTCGGGGTGAGATTTGTGCATTTCTCAAGGGGTTGAAACTACTCAAGATTTCCTCTTCTCATCTGGAGGCTTTATCAGCCCCTGTGTTCTTGGAGGAAACAAATAATGTGTTTAAAACAACAAAATCCAGGCCCAGATGGCCTCTCAGCCCTTTATTATAATATGTTTTCATTAGTGCCCACCCCACACTTACGTTCCATGTCTTAACCACAGAAACTGTGAACATATGATACAAAATGGGGATAATGGGAGGAATTATGTAACACACAGGGTACTCTTCTAGCCTTGCCCAACAATGAGTGATGGAGTTGTTTGATCGCTTTGAATGGAGCCTGGGAGTGGGAGTGCTGGGTTAGGAGTGATATTTATTTGCTTTTCTCAATCTTTCTATTGCTTATTTCTATTCCTTTTTCTGCTTATCCTATTCTTTTCTTTCCTTCCACAGTTGAGGTTGAAACAAATAGACGTAGGAATCGCTTTTGGGTCTTTATTATTATTTAGTTGCATTATTGCAAGGGTATGCATACAACTAGGGTCCAGAGTTTGTTATAAGGTAAACATTTAGCTATAGTTACATTGTTTTAATCTTTTACATATTCCTGTGTCTACCATGTTAATATTTGATTGACTGAAACCACTTCTCTAAATGTATGTATCCACGATGCAACAGTCTTCTGTATAATGCTGCTTTTCTAATTTTTGATAAATTACCAATAAACTTACAATGGTAAAAATGAAAAATAAATAATTGCAAACTAAGTAATTGCTGCAAACATGCAAATTGTGTGCGTTGAAAAAATATAATTAAGTAGCTATAATGCTGCATTTGAATGTCACAAGAGTGCAATAAATATGTTTAACCTTGTTTTATTATACACTGTACTAAACTATGCAATAAAAAAAAAAACATCTAAAGAGAATTATCCTCAAAGAATACTTTTGATTCTTCTTCTAAGATTAGTATTACTTTTCCACAATGCTTGGTATGTAAAACACCATCCTTCATTGCTGCAGAACAAGATATTTAAGTTCATGTGGCTAAATAAAGCTGTTATTTCCATTGCTTATATAAATATTTCCACATTCTTCCTGGAGTACTAACAGTTATAATTCACAAATTGTACTCTCGGGCAAGTTACCTAACACGTGCAATTGCTTTAAAGAAAAGAGGTCACTGAGCAGTGCCAATGCTTAGAAACAATTTTTTTTTTACTTGGAAATTATTTTATATTGTTTAATACATAGTAATATAAACCTGATTAAATTCTTAACATTCGGTGCCAAAAAGATCCATGTGTAACTAGAGAGAGAGCCTAGGTAGGGAGCCAAACAGTTAATGTTTTTGGTAAAAATACAAACAAAAAATCAAAGTATGAAAATAGTGGATTTTTTTCCACTTTATTTTGGTATAAAATTTTACATTTTGTTGTCTACTTTCCCCTGATGTAAACTTCAGTAATAATAAATGTGTTCATAATTGAAATTGATGAACTGATGAATTATCTATTGCACTTGCACAATTGTAAAAGACATTTGTTTATTGTAAACTAAATTAATTTGTAAAATGCCACCTTAGCATAGTACAGCATAGTACAGTACCACAGCTCTGCGTGTTTGCACATATTGGCCAACTCTCTGTATACAGATCTCACTCACAAAAGCAGCAATGTGAATGTGATTACCAGCATCTATCCTGGCACTAAAAACAAAGAAATGGACTTGCTAACCACAGACAAAACCAAATCTTTTGTTTAGTGCCCAGATGCGTTTTGCCCTGCTTGTGCAACTTGGAAGTACTACAGAGCTTTTCCTGTGCATAGAGAGCTCATTTATCTGTATTCAGGGCTGTGCAATTTTAGGAAAGGGAAGGGCATTTAGAATAATGAGGAAAAACAGGAATCGTGCAAAGAGAGTGTGTGCCTCTATACATATCTTTGTGTGCCTGTGTGTATATTTGAATAATTGCAGCAATGTGTTGCATATTAAGTCCAACAAATGTGTTACTCAATTTAAATAAAACAAATATGAAATGTCTAAATAGTGGCAACATTCCTGCATTGGCTGCTGTCTAAGGACAAGCATTGACATACTAATACAAGATACAATTCTTGATGCACACAAGAGAAATAGTGAATTAACCTGGGGATATCACCACACATGGAGCTTAAGCTTGAATTATAGCAGCAGCAATAATCAATCCAATGTATGGAAACTACAAAATGTACTACCAGCTGTGTTATAATAGCTAACACAACGTCCCCCCAAAAAACACAGGTTTAGTCAGGTGTTGGTACTTTATATAGCACAGTCCTGAGACTGTCACTGACCTAATGTGAGCAATATGAGCAATGTCAAGGAAACACATGGAACAATATATATGGGAACAATGCAAGTACAAATGGCTTGGTTTGTACAGTTGTAATCAAAATTATTCAACCCCCATTGACAATCAGGTTTATTATCAAAGTTATAGACTTTTAACTGTTTGCAATGAACAAATCAAAAAGGGCACTTGAAATAGCTCAGCACAGTGAATGGCTCTATTAGTTTCCCCAAATTCAACTGAAAATGCAACGTATAATGATTTCTCCAGTCTCAAAATTATTCAGCCACCTGAATAGAATCTCTCACACCAGCACAAATATGCTGTACCAAGCACACCTGATGCAACTAATCAAGGGCTTCATTAGTTTCACCAAATTAAAAAAAAATTAAAACTAAAAGGGCACAGAAATTGGCCAAAATTTGCATTGCAACATATATAAATAATATAAACATTATGTATATAGTTTGCAACACACTCATTGGGTTCACAGAAAAAGTGAGAAAACGTAACCAATAGAGAGAAAATGAGGAGGAGCAGTAACAAACAAATCTATATTTATATATTAATACATTATATTTTTAATAAATATATCATATATGAATACAAATAGAGTTTTCGTTTACTGCTCCTCTTTTCTTTTTCCCTCTATTGAGTGAATTCTCAATCGTTCTGTGGATAATATCCACTTTTAATGACTGTCCTCTAACCATCAATCATCTTTCTACCCCATCAATTATCTCTTTTTTTGGTGCCAACAAATAACAAATAAAAGAAACGAGCTTGTCCATTGCACGAGTCCCTTGTTTAGTTATACGTTCACGTGACACTTTGGAGTTATGGAATTCTGATGACCCATCCATTGACCTAAATTTGGATGAATTGCAATTTGCCTGAAAATAAATACACAAATCTAGTATATTCTGTGCTTGTCAGTTTAATATATTTGTCGCACTTTTATATATTTTACATACTTACAGAATTCTCAAGTTTTTCATATTTTATGAGCAACACAGTAGGGAGTAGTACATCACTTTAGGCATGCCCTATATGAAGGTCTTCTCCTCTGTATCACTGAAAGGTTGATTCAGTATGTGCTATTGCTTAGTATCCAGAACTGACATAATTAGTTGCATTATTGCAGGTTAGTTTTAAAAAAGACCTGATCGGGGACCCATTGAAAGGAAAAGCTGCTTGCGCTGTTGTCCGTTCTCATGTTCTCATAAGCCCTTGTTTTTGGCTTACTTGGGTCTCCTTAAGTAAAAAAGTAATCTAGATGTGGATCCTTTGCTCACTGGGCCCCAATGAATGCAGAAATCTGTGGTTGCTGTATTGGACTGCTTTTCTGGGTGAGATAAGTCTAATATGTAACTGACTAAGCTTCTCCCTGTATTGCTATAAGTGAGCTAAAACATGTATAAGACCTTAGCACAAACCCACTGAAGGCCAAACTACTTGAGGTATTCTCAGTGTTCTTATAATCTTTTTTGGCATAGAAATAAACAAATGTTTAATTTACTCAATAGCAATTTGCATTCAACTATTTTTCATTTTGCCTGGGGCTCATTTTCTCCTATTGAAACGTATTTTTCTTTTTTTGTGACACAGCACTTGAACAGAATATTTATTGGTATAAAACAAAAATTAACACCAGTGTTTTCAACACGACAGCAGATGTGAATTAAAGTAAAACATTCTGAATAAATATGTGCAAATTTTTTCCAGTTTTTAAGTTTTCATTTCTAGACATATTATTTCCCATATAACTTTATAAAAAATAACAAACAAACAAACAACCAAACAAACCAGGAATGGACATTCCCTTTTAAACCTTCCCTTCTAAAAAAGAGACTTCACAAAGTAAAGCACATAGATGCCTTCATAATAATATGATCTCAATTAGCTCACTGAGTGTTTTCTAGAGAACTTTATCCAAAATCTAGATTGTGTTCATAATTGAGCATTAGACTATATGTACCAGTGCTTATTATACAAAAGCAGGAAGTATTGTAGTTTCTGAAAACAGGATATGTAAAAAGGGTCTTTTGAAGCTTAAAAACCATTCCTGTTGCATACTGTGAAGACATGACTTCAGTGCTATTGTGAGATCCCACCCTCTGATTTAACTCAAATTGTATATATGATGCTGAACAGTCATTTTTAAAACAAGGCACCATAACATTGTAGCGGATGGCACCAGGCGACCCTACAAATATACTGTATAAACCTGCATTCGTGTCTCTGCTGTATGGTCTAGGTATTAAAAAGAATTGTATTCCTCTGATTGTTAGGTAGTTTCATTCCCTTAGTTTATTCGAATGAAACTACCAAACAACCAGACCCCCCCTGTGTGAAGTGTGTCCTCAATTACCCGTTGCAACATTGTTGCGAACGGGTAATTGAACAGTAAGTAGCCGTCCTTTGTTCTCGGGGGTGGCCGCCATTCGACAAACGAACACGCGGCGGCGGCCATTTTAAAACTCCCGAACAGCGGTGTTTTGCCGTCGAGTGTCTGGAACTAAAATCGGACACTCGAGTAGGCGAACACCGCTGAGACCTCCACAGCCCTGGTCCGTTCAGTTCCAAACTACCGAACGGCCCCTCGTTCGGTAGATAGAGAATACCGAATGAGGGGATTCAGGCGAACCCTCCCTAGCCTCTATAGCTAGAGGCTTTCGTATATTTTATTCCCTTATGCCAGGACCGACCGCAAGGCCCATTCACATGGAACCGAATTCGGCTATCTCAGTTCGTGCGGTCGGTCATTTTATTCCCTCCATACTTTTCCCGAACCCCTGGTCTGATCTGGGTGATTTGTGGATATGTTGTTCACCCAGATCAGGGCTACCAGGGGATGTATGATTTAAAGAGGTACCCCTACGTTTAGGGGTACATCCAGAAATGGGGGGAATTGGTGTGCTGGATAAGGGGATTATGATGCTGGCTGAGGGGAGGAGATGTGTGGGAGGTTACCAGGACAGGATTGGCTACTGTAATAATTACTGTAAGTCCCTCCCTTGCATGGGAGCATGCTTTATAAGGAGACTGTGATTAAAGGCTTGTCAGTTATGCTCCTGAAACTGTGTGTCGTCCAGTTATTGGGATTGCTGTTGGGATATTGCTGTATTTTACCTGCTGGAAGCCTTGCCTGTGGATTGACCATTTACTTGTTCCTGAGTCCCACTTGGATCATAAGCGGAGATAACCTGGGTAATATTGCATCTCCGCTACAAACATCATGTCCTTAAAAATTTTTTCTAATGTACTATTTCATTTTAATTATTTTTGAAGAGGTGTGTACATGTATGGTCACATTAACATTTTGAAAGAACTAAGATCTTTTGTGAGTCAGTGGAATGGGAAAGCATTAAAATCATGGGTGAGTGTCTGCTCCTTTGCCAAGATCATCCATTTCTAGCTTGAATGTGGTCATATGTTTGGGGGTTCTTTTTCAATACTTTGCTACACAAAGTTTTGTAGCTTTACAATTTTTAACTATTAATTTATAAATGTTACATTTTTAATAGGTCAACAATTAGAATTCGGTAGGAAAGTTCATTTATCTGGGTTAAGATTAGATGTGAGGATTGAGTTGATGACACAGGGGCCAATTAGCAATGTGTAAGTCTTCAGAGATACTATGGACTCCCAACTACCACATGCCATAATACATGTTCACAAAGTATACAGACTGATGGATTAATTCATGCCATTAACAAAAATGGGGTTTATTTTTGGGCAGTTGGGTATGGGTGATTTTTGATTTTGTTATGTTACCCTTAGGCTGGGTTTCTAGTTAGGAGATACATAAAGTTATGTAAGGTAGAGAGGATCCTCCCGGAGTTCCGAGGTAAGCCTTTGGTACTCGTACCAGTAGGGCTATTACAGTGATGTTTAGGGAAGGTGTCAGTGCATATGATTGTACTATTTTTAAGGGTGTGAGCCCGCCTCCAGTCTGCCTGTAGTCGGGTGAAGATTCAAGTGGTTTATTATATTTGGCAGCATGTTCTTAGATGGTTGTAGCAGTGACAATATTTACTCTCAGCAAGCATGATTTGCATTAACTCAGGAAAAGATATTCTATTTTGCAATAGTCAGGGCACTTTGTCTAACTGCCAGATTCTGAATATATTAATAAACAGTTCCACATTATATTTTCGTGAGTTACCTTTCTACTTTAATTCATTCAGAATCAAAACAATGTAAAGTACTCTACAGTAGGTATATCATAGCCTAGCTATTAATGCCTGTGTGTAACTGTGTTTTATATAAATGTAATCTCCTGGATAACTGGACTTTCTCCTTTTTGAGAGTATATTAATGCCCTTTTATATAGGGATATTTATGACACTATGAAGACTTACCTATAAAATAATTAATAGAGTGTAAGAGGACATTTATGGACTGTTAGACTCTCTGGTACATTGCCTAGCCTAAGAAGGAAATTAATTACAACAATTGTTTGATTGTTCTTTTTTTTATTTAATAAAGTTTACTTATGTCCTGTCTTTGAGGCTACCCTATATCACAACCATTGATTACTCTCCAATGGGACTGGTATCTGTTATGTTTTAAAAAGGATATGCTAATTGTTACATATATTTTGGTAAGCAAAAAAAGTATACATGTAAATCAGCAGCTAAGTGTAAATGTATTCAATTCATCATGTGTTTGAGATGTTACCTTCAAGAGCAAATATTCTTTCTCCCAGTGATTCAACAATAGTTGAAAGTGCCAGTTCATCAGACACATTGAAGAAGTGTGTTTCTTTTGGTTCACTTGCAATTGATTTTATCTCTTCAATTAACCTGTCCGTACTTCTGTTTCCTCTGTTGTAATAACCAAGAATCTGAATTAAATATAGAAGGGAATAGTTTTAAGCAGGATAAACCACCACCTATGGCCCAGCGTTCAGTCAGGGGCCCCGGGACCATGTATTTTCTTGGCCCCTTTAACTATAGAATGAAGGGGGACCAAACTGGTAATCTGCCCTTTTCTAGTATTAATGCCAAAACATTTGAACTAATATGATGATATGATTGTATAAATCTACTACTGTATTCATTTAAACTGCTTGCAACAACCTGTCAATAGTATTGCATAAACATGGTATCTGTTGAATGCACTGTTTGAGTTTATGTCTCTATATAAATTAAATATCTTGATATACAAATTGTATCATAATTCATGATTATGGTGATTTGCTAGATATTACATTTCATAATACTACAGAATGTGAGATAATAAGTCACACTGTAAAATTATTTGTGATATGAATGGTAACATAATAAACCATGACTGATAACACATTGTTGTCATCATTAATGATCCACCACCCATTTGGCTTTTAACAGTTAAGTACTTACAGCAACAGAAAGCCTTTCTATTCCATCCTTTTCACAGTCATCTATAACGTCTTTTAATCTGTGCTTGTCATGCGACTCTCCATCTGTTACAACCACCATGAGCTTCTTAACTCCTTTTCGAGCTCCTGCTTTTTCCGTAAAAGCCTCTTTTCTGAAACATGAGTAGAAGGAAACTTGGCCTCAAAAACTTGAATTTGTAGAGGAACAGATGATACTACATTCCCAGTGAGATGATACTAGAATTCTAACACACCATCATACACTCTCATATTTAAAAAAAACCTTAGATCCATATATCAAGTCCCAATATTGTATGCACTAACTGTGAACTTATTAGAAGTCAGGTTGTTGGACATCTATTGTTACTCACAGACGCTTTGCTATTTGTTGTCATGCTATGATATAGTTTAATAGTTTATTTGCACATGTAAACTCCCACAAATTTTACCCAATTCATCACGCATATTTTCAACCTCAATCCCAAGGTGGAAATGTGTGTGAAAGTAGCAAGCATCCTTAAAATAACACAAAGCTTTCAGTCATGCTCAGTTCTTCCAGAAGCTTGCAAACAAGCTATGTCTAGTTCCCGGTCCTTAGAACCATTTTCTAACTCTATGTTCTTTGTTCCTCAGTTCTAGACATCAAAGTACAAAACCTTTGGCTTGTTACTTCAATCTTGTGCTCACTGCCTTGGCCTTTAGAAATTGTTTGAGTATACTTCTTGTATTACTCATGTTTGTCCTATGTAGTGCTAGCTCTGCTTACAGTGTATTTCACCCCGCTCTCAGGCTCCTATTGTTAAACATCAGATATCTACGTATAAAAATGTATGCTAATAATCACATAATTACAAATATTGTGGAGTTTCCTTCCATCTCACATATGACTGCACCTCTTAAGGAAAATAAAAAGAGCATTACTGTAATAGAGTAACACTAAAAGTTTTAGTATGATATAATAATAATTTTTAATCTATCTAGTATAACACTAAAACATAAGTCTTTTTAAAGCAGAAATCACTGAAAAATTCAGTTAAAGATGCACTGTAAAACGAGTAAGTAAAAACATATAAGTGCAACAGGTAGG
This sequence comes from Pelobates cultripes, assembly GCA_933207985.1. NCBI lineage: Eukaryota > Metazoa > Chordata > Amphibia > Anura > Pelobatidae > Pelobates > Pelobates cultripes. Next base: position 259,521,327 of record OW240916.1, read on the forward strand.
TAGTAATAAAGTGCGTAATATATTCTCTGTATTATTATTAGTATTTCTGTGCTGCTCTTTGTGGTCCTATGTACTCATATTCTTTAGGCAATTTTTTGAGTTTCTTTGTAAATGGCAGCATGATACTGCATGATACACATATATCTATTCCCAGTTTGTAGAATTATTTGTTGGAAGGATGTACTGTCACTTATCACAATCTTACTTTTTACTGGTGAGTTTAAATGTTATACTGATAGTTTTGTCATCCAAAATTTTTTTTTGTTATAATAATCATTACATAAAGTTTTAAAAGCAAATCAATTTTTTTAAATAAAGTATATGTTAAAAAAAAAGAGAGAGAGAAAAACTCCTCCTTAACTTTAGTATATGACCGGATCCTTCAGCCATATACATGCACCCTTTATTTGGACAGTGTTAGTACACTATTTGGAAAATTATAGTTAGTATCTGTGATCTTTCCTGTCATATACTAAAGGTAGGGATGAGTTTTTCAAATTTATTTTTTACATTTATTGCATTAAAAAAAAAGATTTCCTTTCAAAACTTAATGAAATGATTATTATATTAAAATTAGTTTTGAGGTTACAGTTGTCCTTTAATGCTCTTGTAAAAAGCTGGAAGCCTTAAAAGAGTATTTGGGGCTATTTTAAGAGATATTTTAATAATTGGTATGATATATTTATATATATATATCTTATATATATATATTCAGTAAATTAAAAGGAATTTAAAATGTAATTGGAAAATTCAGGCCAAAATGGACAACTTTGTAAAATTCTCTAAATTATTTCTCCAATTCAGCTATTTTTCAGTTCTGTGTAATTCAGTTTGTGAATAATTTTTGATGTTAAAGAAAACAGGCATTAACTTTTATGCCTTTGTCTGGAATGGCTCATCTTGTTCAAAAATAGCATAAGAATGTTGTTAACAATCTTTGAATTCTTTATTGACAGCCATACAGATTTTATACACTTGGTCATTTTCCATATTCGGACATGAGCCGTCTGTGAACAGTTAAAATGTAGCCTGACTGATATTCAATCATATTTATCTGGTTTCATTTTATGCTGATTTTCTTTTTCACATGAGTGTAACACAGAAATGTCCACTGGGATTCAAAGAATGCTATTACTCTGTGACCTTTTTAATGATTTGGCAGCTTTCTCTGGGCCAAAAAATAAAATGTTCTTATCAAGATGTCATTTGCCAAAAATGTTTATTTAAGGCAAAGTTTGCAATAGCTACTATTCTGATATTCACTATCTTATAATCGGGAAGGGAAGAGATCAAACTCTGAATTTATCTAATTTGTCCCATTCTCACGTGAGTTCTAATCAAGAACTGGGACCAAATGACCCAAAAACCAGCCCAGTTTTAGCAGGATAGCTGCACTAACTTGGGAATTCTTTAAGAATTAACTTCCAAAGTTGTAAGTTAACTAGATGCTGGCACAGAGTTACATTAGTTAATGGGAAAGAGGTTCCCAGAATCCTCAATGTTTTGTAATTAGTATTATACGTTTTTTTTTGTTAAATATAGAGGCTGCATGATAGAAAGTTACCAAAGATGGACATATCTACAGTAATCAATAGACAACAAATGGTGCAAAGTGAGTTGTTCCACCTAGCAAGGCATCAAAAGTGTCATGACTGAAGGCATCAAACAAATGAGCAACTGGTATTAAGAATGTCTTAATGAGTAAAAATACATTGCAACATTGGCTATGGGTATAAACACATTTTAATTCCAAAGAACCCATTGCGCTACGGAATCTAATGTATGAAACAAGGTGCATGTTTAGGTACACTAAAAGATAATCCTTTTTTTGTGTCCTTAATTGGCCTGCTTTTAATTTTTTTATTTATACATAACAAAAAGTAGGGATGATTTTTTTTTTCTTATTTGGAGAAATGTTTTTGGCAAAGTTTCATTACAGTTGCTAGGTTTATTTACTCACAATCCATCATTTAAAAGAATTCCATAAAACAATCTGTAGATATCATGGATGGCGGAGAAAACAAGTATAAAAGATAGATATCAATAAAGGCAAGAGGCAAGGGAAGAAAATTAATC
>OW240916.1:259523502-259617410 GCA_933207985.1 Pelobates cultripes
GGATGGCACCAGGCGACCCTACAAGAATACTGTATAAAGCTGCATCCGTGTATCTGCTGTATTTTCTGTGTATTAAAAAGAATTGTATTCCTCTGATTGTTCGGTAGTTTCATTCCCTTAGTTTATTCAATGAAACTACCGAACAACCAGACCTCCCCTGTGTGAAGTGTGTCCTCAATTACCCGTTGCAACATTGTTGCGAACGGGTAATTGAACAGTAAGTAGCCGTCCTTTGTTCTCGGGGGTGGCCGCCATTCGACAAACGAACACGTGGCGGCGCCATTTTAAAACTCCCGAACAGCGGTGTTTTGCCGTCGAGTGTCTGGAACTAAAATCGGACACTCGAGTAGGCGAACACCGCTGAGACCTCCACAGCCCTGGTCCGTTCGGTTCCAAACTACCGAACGGCCACTCGTTCGGTAGATAGAGAATACCGAGCGAGGGGATTCAGGCGAACCATCCCTAGTCTCCATAGCTAGAGGCTTTCGTGTATTTTATTCCCTTATGCCAGGACCGACCGCAAGGCCCATTCACATGGAACCGAATTCGGCTATCTCAGTTCGTGCGGTCGGTCATTTTATTCCCTCCATACTTTTCCCGAACCCCTGGTCTGATCTGGGTGGTTTTTGGATATGTTGTTCACCCAGATCAGGACTACCAGGGGATGTAGGATTTAAAGAGGTACCCCTACGTTTAGGGGTACATCCAGAAATGGGGGAATTGGTGTACTGGATAAGGGGATTATGATGCTAGCTGAGGGGAGGAGATATGTGGGAGGTTACCAGGACAGGATTGGCTACTGTAATAATTACTGTAAATCCCTCCCTTGCATGGGAGCATGCTTTATAAGGAGACTGTGATTAAAGGCTTGTGAGTTATGCTCCTGAAACTGTGTGTCGTCCAGTTATTGGGATTACTGTTGGGATATTGCTGTATTTTACCTGCTGGAAACCTTGCCTGTGGATTTACTATTTACTTGTTCCTGAGTCCCACTTGGATTATAAGCGGAGATAACCTGGGTAATATTGCATCTCCGCTACATTGGTTGGCAGCGCTGGGATCCAGACTCACAGAGGAACAAGCCTAAATGGAGTACGGATGGAGATTGATTTTGCCACACTAAAACGCTCCACGCTAAAAGACCTTCTGGAGGCAAAGGGTATACAAGCCAGCAATAAGACAAAAGCGGCACTTATCACTGAACTGATGGCTGAGTACCGAATGGACGGCGATTCGGTTCCCGAACAGGGGAATTCGGGAGAAACACCGGAACAAAGGGAGTTCCAGAGGCAGGTACAATTTCGGCTGTCTTTCTATGGGGAACACCCTCCAACAGAGATTGTTTCCAAAATGATAACGGAGGTCCAGGAATTTATACTGAGGAGTCAAACAGCGGCCCCAGAACGCAGCTCTGCAGTAAATATGCCACAAGAAGGTAAGCCTAAAATACCATACCAGGCTTTTAAAACATATGTGGAGGCAGAGGAAGATATAGACGCTTTCCTGCAAGATTTTGAGAGACTGTGTGCACTGCATAGAATCAGCGCAGAGGACTGGGTACCTATTTTGGCAGGGAGGTTAACTGGGAGGGCAGCTGAGGCATACCGGACTGTACCAAATGATGAAATACGGAATTACCACAAAGTGAAAGAAATTATATTGGCCAGGTATGCTATAACACCAGAAGCATACCGGCGGAGATTCAAGGATTTAAAGAAGGTGGAGAAAGACTCACATGCTGAGTGGGCATGCAGACTACAACGAGCAGTCTTGGGGTGGGTGCAAGCGAGCAAGGCACGGTCTATGGAGGATGTATTGCAAATGGTACTGCTGGAGCAATTTTATGAAGGAGCAACCAGCGAGGTACAGGAGTGGGTAAGAGACAGAAACCCTACCTCCCTTACCGAAGCAGCCAGGAAGGCAGACGAGTACCTGGATGCACGCAGGCAGCAAAAAACCTGCAGCTCCAAAAGTACCTTTTAAAACCTTTGGGGGAACCAACTACACGCCAGCTCTACCAAGGTCACTACCACCACCACCACCACCCGCTGCACAGCCACGTTTCCGCCAGCCCACGTCGGGCCCTTGCCACCACCGCCAGAAGTGGGGACATTATAAAAGGGAATGCCCCCAGTTGCGGGACCGTTCCACCTGGATCCGACCCGGTCCACCACCACCACCGAGAGCCGCCACAGCCCATCACTACCAGGACATCGTGGCCACACCGTATGGTTCAGCAGTTCCCATCACAACGGTAGAGCAGTGGGAGGTACTGCACGAGGCAGATCCCGTTCAGGCTAATGCTGACAACCGCCAGCATCACAGGCAGACCGTGTATCTGGAGGGTAAAGCGGTTCAGGGGCTACGTGACTCAGGAGCCACCATCACCCTGGTAAAAAGTCACCTGGTCTCAGACCAAGCTAAACTTAGTAAGACTGTGGCCATCAGGGTAGCCGGGGGAGCAGTATACCGGCTACCTACAGCAAGGGTACATTTGCATTGGGGAGCGGGGGCAGGGCATGTGGAGGTGGGGTTGATGCCGCAGTTACCGGCGGAGGTTTTATTGGGGAACGATCTGGGGAGGCTCACATCTGCTTTTGAGCCCCAGACACCCACCACAGGAGAAGCTCACCCTGTGGTCACTCAACAACAGGCCCGCACCCAGGACTACAACACACTCCCGGAGGTCCAGGTAAGAGATCCTTCCCATTCCCCTGACTGTGTTCCCTGGGCCCCTCCTAACGAATTTGCAGCTGAGGTAGTGACGGACCCCACCTTGCAGGTGTATAGGGACAAGGTGACAGCAGACACGCCTGGGGGGGAGGGCGAAAGGTTTATTTGGGACAACCAGCTGTTATATCGGGAGACGGATAAGCAGGTATCCGGGTCAGACCCGATTGTGATGAGGCAGTTAGTGGTACCTCAGCGGTACCGGGCAGAGTTACTACGGATAGCCCATGACATTCCGCTATCTGGACATTTAGGGGTCAGCAGGACCCGATACAGGTTAACCCAAAGTTTCTTTTGGCCGGGAATTAGCCAGGAGGTGCGCAGGTATTGCAACACGTGCGATACCTGTCAAAGGGTGGGGAAACGGGGGGACCGACGCAAGGCCAAGTTACATCCCCTTCCCATAATCGAGGAACCCTTTAGCAGGGTAGCAGTTGACCTAATAGGACCCCTCAACAAAGCGAGCCCGTCAGGTAAAAGATTTATCCTGACAGTAGTAGATTATGCCACTAGATATCCAGAGGCGGTGGCCCTGACGAATATACAGGCTGAGACAGTAGCAGAAGCCCTGATGAAGATATTCTCCCGGGTGGGACTTCCCAGGGAGATTGTCTCCGATCAGGGCACCCAGTTCACCGCCAAAGTCACGCAGCGCCTCTGGAAGTTTTGTGACATTAAGCCGGTCATTAGTTCCCCTTACCACCCCCAGACGAATGGGCTCTGCGAACGTTTCAACGGTACATTGAAACAAATGCTCCGAACCTTCGCAGAGACCCACAAGGACTGGGAGAAGTTCCTGCCCCACCTCCTCTTTGCTTACCGGGAGGTGCCACAATCCACTGGGTTTTCCCCATTTGAACTATTGTTTGGCCGCAGGGTACGAGGGCCTTTAGATTTGATCAGAGAGCATTGGGAGGGAGAACGGAGCACTGACGGTACCCCCATCATACCCTATGTGTTGGCATTCCGAGACCGCCTTGAGGCCTTAACTCAGACGGTACGCGAGAATTTGCAGGCGGCTCAGACACGCCAACGCACATGGTATGATCGGGGCGCCAGGGACCGTAGCTTTCAGGTCGGGCAGAAGGTGTTGATCTTAAAACCTGTCCGACACGATAAGCTGCAGGCCGCCTGGCAGGGCCCTTATAAGGTGGTGGAACAACGGTGTGACACCACTTATATAATCGGCTCGTGCGTTGGTACTGGGGGGCGACGCATGCTCCATGTGAACATGATGAAGCCCTACCAGGAGCGCTCGGAGGAAGTGACCGCTATATGTGCGCCTAACTCCGAGGAGTTTGACAGTTTACCTCTCCCGGATCTGCTGGGAGAGGGTCAGTTATCCGGGGACTTAGGGGAAGTCACCCTGGGGGATCGGTTGAGCCCACAGGAGCGGAGCGAGGTACAACAGCTGTTGAGGGAGAAGCAGGATATCTTCTCTAATGTACCTGGTTACACTCCTCTGGCCACTCACAGAGTAGACACCCCAGGGCAACTTCCCATGCGTCAGACCCCGTACCGCATCCCAGAAGCGGTACGGGCGAACATGCGCAAGGAGATAGATGAGATGCTCCAGCTGGGGGTGATTGAGCCCTCTGACAGCCCCTGGGCATCTCCGGTAGTCTAGTACCAAAGCGGGACGGCACGACCCGGTTTTGTGTAGACTACCGGAGATTAAATGAGAAGACGGTATCGGACGCCTACCCCATGCCCAGGATAGACGAACTCCTGGATCGGATGGCGAGGGGGCACTATCTCACCACAATTGACTTGTGTAAAGGGTATTGGCAAATACCCTTGGCACAAGACGCCATCCCTAAGTCGGCCTTTGTCACCCCATTCGGCTTGTACCAATTTAAGGTCATGCCGCTTGGGATGAAAAACGCCCCGGCTACTTTTCAGCGGATGGTGGACCGCCTCCTAGATGGGTTCCAGGATTATACCTGCGCATACCTCGACGATATTGCCATTTTCAGCAATACCTGGCAGGAACACCTGACCCATATAGGAGCGGTCCTAGACAGGATTAGGGCCGCTGGTTTAACGCTAAAACCAGCCAAATGCAGCATAGGAATGGCTGAAGTACAGTACCTAGGTCATCGGGTAGGATGCGGCAAGCAAAAGCCGGAACCAGCCAAAGTAGAGGCTGTAGCTCAATGGCCCACCCCTAGGACTAAGACCCAGGTGTTAGCGTTCTTAGGAACGGCCGGATACTACCGGAAATTTGTCCCGAATTACAGTGCCCTGGCCAAACCTCTCACCGACTTGACCCGTAAAAACCTACCCCGCCAAGTAACCTGGACCCCGGAGTGTGAACAGGCATTTCAGTTGTTAAAAGATGCATTGACAAATGCCCCTGTCTTGGCAGCTCCCAATCCAACTAAACGTTTTCTTGTCCACACAGACGCTTCTATGTTTGGATTGGGAGCAGTATTAAGCCAAGTCGGGGCCGATGGCGGAGAACATCCCGTGGCTTACATCAGCCGGAAACTGTTACCTCGAGAAGTAAGCTACGCCGCCATCGAGAAAGAATGCCTGGCTGTGGTGTGGGCCCTGAAGAAATTACAGCCATATTTGTACGGACAAGCTTTTTCCCTGCTCACGGATCACAACCCGCTAGTATGGCTAAACCGGGTGGCTGGGGACAATGCCCGGCTGCTGCGCTGGAGTCTGGCGCTGCAGCCCTTTGACTTTAATATCCAGTACCGCCCGGGTAAACAGAATGGAAATGCTGATGGGTTGTCCCGACAAACTGACCTAGAGAAATGATCCGTGAGCCTCCCCGGACATCCCCAAGCCGATCCGTGTTGGATCAGACTGTGTATGCCGGCTTGTGGGCAAGGGGGAGCAGTGTAGCGGATGGCACCAGGCGACCCTACAAATATACTGTATAAACCTGCATTCGTGTCTCTGCTGTATGGTCTAGGTATTAAAAAGAATTGTATTCCTCTGATTGTTCGGTAGTTTCATTCCCTTAGTTTATTCGAATGAAACTACCGAACAACCAGACCCCCCCTGTGTGAAGTGTGTCCTCAATTACCCGTTGCAACATTGTTGCGAACGGGTAATTGAACAGTAAGTAGCCGTCCTTTGTTCTCGGGGGTGGCCGCCATTCGACAAACGAACACGTGGCGGCGGCCATTTTAAAACTCCCGAACAGCGGTGTTTTGCCGTCGAGTGTCTGGAACTAAAATCGGACACTCGAGTAGGCGAACACCGCTGAGACCTCCACAGCCCTGGTCCGTTCGGTTCCAAACTACCGAACGGCCCCTCGTTCGGTAGATAGAGAATACCGAACGAGGGGATTCAGGCGAACCCTCCCTAGCCTCTATAGCTAGAGGCTTTCGTGTATTTTATTCCCTTATGCCAGGACCGACCGCAAGGCCCATTCACATGGAACCGAATTCGGCTATCTCAGTTCGTGCGGTCGGTCATTTTATTCCTTCCATACTTTTCCCGAACCCCTGGTCTGATCTGGGTGATTTTTGGATATGTTGTTCACCCAGATCAGGGCTACCATGGGATGTATGATTTAAAGAGGTACCCCTACGTTTAGGGGTACATCCAGAAATGGGGGGAATTGGTGTGCTGGATAAGGGGATTATGATGCTGGCTGAGGGGAGGAGATGTGTGGGAGGTTACCAGGACAGGATTGGCTACTGTAATAATTACTGTAAATCCCTCCCTTGCATGGGAGCATGCTTTATAAGGAGACTGTGATTAAAGGCTTGTCAGTTATGCTCCTGAAACTGTGTGTCGTCCAGTTATTGGGATTGCTGTTGGGATATTGCTGTATTTTACCTGCTGGAAGCCTTGCCTGTGGATTGACCATTTACTTGTTCCTGAGTCCCACTTGGATCATAAGCGGAGATAACCTGGGTAATATTGCATCTCCGCTACAAACATCATGTCCTTAAAAAATGTTTTCTAATGTACTATTTCATTTTAATTATTTTTGAAGAGGTGTGTACATGTATGGTCACATTAACATTTTGAAAGAACTAAGATCTTTTGTGAGTCAGTGGAATGGGAAAGCATTAAAATCGTGGGTGAGTGTCTGCTCCTTTGCCAAGATCATCCATTTCTAGCTTGAATGTGGTCATATGTTTGGGGGTTCTTTTTCAATACTTTGCTACACAAAGTTTTGTAGCTTTACAATTTTTAACTATTAATTTATAAATGTTACATTTTTAATAGGTCAACAATTAGAATTTGGTAGGAAAGTTCATTTATCTGGGTTAAGATTAGATGTGAGGATTGAGTTGATGACACATGGGCCAATTAGCAATGTGTAAGTCTTCAGAGATACTATGGACTCCCAACTACCACATGCCATAATACATGTTCACAAAGTATACAGACTGATGGATTAATTCATGCCATTAACAAAAATGGGGTTTATTTTTGGGCAGTTGGGTATGGGTGATTTTTGATTTTGTTATGTTACCCTTAGGCTGGGTTTCTAGTTAGGAGATACATAAAGTTATGTAAGGTAGAGAGGATCCTCCCGGAGTTCCGAGGTAAGCCTTTGGTACTCGTACCAGTAGGGCTATTACAGTGATGTTTAGGGAAGGTGTCAGTGCATATGATTGTACTATTTTTAAGGGTGTGAGCCCGCCTCCAGTCTGCCTGTAGTCGGGTGAAGATTCAAGTGGTTTATTATATTTGGCAGCATGTTCTTAGATGGTTGTAGCAGTGACAATATTTACTCTCAGCAAGCATGATTTGCATTAACTCAGGAAAAGATATTCTATTTTGCAATAGTCAGGGCTCTTTGTCTAACTGCCAGATTCTGAATATATTAATAAACAGTTCCACATTATATTTTCGCGAGTTACCTTTCTACTTTAATTCATTCAGAATCAAAACAATGTAAAGTACTCTACAGTAGGTATATCATAGCCTAGCTATTAATGCCTGTGTGTAACTGTGTTTTATATAAATGTAATCTCCTGGATAACTGGACTTTCTCCTTTTTGAGAGTATATTAATGCCCTTTTATATAGGGATATTTATGACACTATGAAGACTTACCTATAAAATAATTAATAGAGTGTAAGAGAACATTTATGGACTGTTAGACTCTCTGGTACATTGCCTAGCCTAAGAAGGAAATTAATTACAACAATTGTTTGATTGTTCTTTTTTTTATTTAATAAAGTTTACTTATGTCCTGTCTTTGAGGCTACCCTATATCACAACCATTGATTACTCTCCAATGGGACCGGTATCTGTTATGTTTTAAAAAGGATATGCTAATTGTTACATATATTTTGGTAAGCAAAAAAAGTATACATGTAAATCAGCAGCTAAGTGTAAATGTATTCAATTCATCATGTGTTTGAGATGTTACCTTCAAGAGCAAATATTCTTTCTCCCAGTGATTCAACAATAGTTGAAAGTGCCAGTTCATCAGACACATTGAAGAAGTGTGTTTCTTTTGGTTCACTTGCAATTGATTTTATCTCTTCAATTAACCTGTCCGTACTTCTGTTTCCTCTGTTGTAATAACCAAGAATCTGAATTAAATATAGAAGGGAATAGTTTTAAGCAGGATAAACCACCACCTATGGCCCAGCGTTCAGTCAGGTGCCCCGGGACCATGTATTTTCTTGGCCCCTTTAACTATAGAATGAAGGGGGGCCAAACTGGTAATCTGCCCTTTTCTAGTATTAATGCCAAAACATTTGAACTAATATGATGATATGATTGTATAAATCTACTACTGTATTCATTTAAACTGCTTGCAACAACCTGTCAATAGTATTGCATAAACATGGTATCTGTTGAATGCACTGTTTGAGTTTATGTCTCTATATAAATTAAATATCTTGATATACAAATTGTATCATAATTCATGATTATGGTGATTTGCTAGATATTACATTTCATAATACTACAGAATGTGAGATAATAAGTCACACTGTAAAATTATTTGTGATATGAATGGTAACATAATAAACCATGACTGATAACACATTGTTGTCATCATTAATGATCCACCACCCATTTGGCTTTTAACAGTTAAGTACTTACAGCAACAGAAAGCCTTTCTATTCCATCCTTTTCACAGTCATCTATAACGTCTTTTAATCTGTGCTTGTCATGCGACTCTCCATCTGTTACAACCACCATGAGCTTCTTAACTCCTTTTCGAGCTCCTGCTTTTTCCGTAAAAGCCTCTTTTCTGAAACATGAGTAGAAGGAAACTTGGCCTCAAAAACTTGAATTTGTAGAGGAACAGATGATACTACATTCCCAGTGAGATGATACTAGAATTCTAACACACCATCATACACTCTCATATTTTAAAAAAAACCTTAGATCCATATATCAAGTCCCAATATTGTATGCACTAACTGTGAACTTATTAGAAGTCAGGTTGTTGGACATCTATTGTTACTCACAGACGCTTTGCTATTTGTTGTCATGCTATGATATAGTTTAATAGTTTATTTGCACATGTAAACTCCCACAAATTTTACCCAATTCATCACGCATATTTTCAACCTCAATCCCAAGGTGGAAATGTGTGTGAAAGTAGCAAGCATCCTTAAAATAACACAAAGCTTTCAGTCATGCTCAGTTCTTCCAGAAGCTTGCAAACAAGCTATGTCTAGTTCCCGGTCCTTAGAACCATTTTCTAACTCTATGTTCTTTGTTCCTCAGTTCTAGACATCAAAGTACAAAACCTTTGGCTTGTTACTTCAATCTTGTGCTCACTGCCTTGGCCTTTAGGAATTGTTTGAGTATACTTCTTGTATTACTCATGTTTGTCCTATGTAGTGCTAGCTCTGCTTACAGTGTATTTCACCCCGCTCTCAGGCTCCTATTGTTAAACATCAGATATCTACGTATAAAAATGTATGCTAATAATCACATAATTACAAATATTGTGGAGTTTCCTTCCATCTCACATATGACTGCACCTCTTAAGGAAAATAAAAAGAGCATTACTGTAATAGAGTAACACTAAAAGTTTTAGTATGATATAATAATAATTTTTAATCTATCTAGTGTAACACTAAAACATAAGTCTTTTCAAAGCAGAAATCACTGAAAAATTCAGTTAAAGATGCACTGTAAAACGAGTAAGTAAAAACATATAAGTGCAACAGGTAGGTAGTAATAAAGTGCGTAATATATTCTCTGTATTATTATTAGTATTTCTGTGCTGCTCTTTGTGGTCCTATGTACTCATATTCTTTAGGCAATTTTTTGAGTTTCTTTGTAAATGGCAGCATGATACTGCATGATACACATATATCTATTCCCAGTTTGTAGAATTATTTGTTAGAAGGATGTACTGTCACTTATCACAATCTTACTTTTTACTGGTGAGTATAAATGTTATACTGATAGTTTTGTCATCTAAAATTTTTTTTTGTTATAATAATCATTACATAAAGTTTTAAAAGCAAATCAATTTTTTTAAATAAAGTATATGTTAAAAAAAAAGAGAGAGAGAAAAACTCCTCCTTAACTTTAGTATATGACAGGATCCTTCAGCCATATACATGCACCCTTTATTTGGACAGTGTTAGTACACTATTTGGAAAATTATAGTTAGTATCTGTGATCTTTCCTGTCATATACTAAAGGTAGGGATGAGTTTTTCAAATTTATTTTTTACATTTATTGCATTAAAAAAAAAGATTTCCTTTCAAAACTTAATGAAATGATTATTATATTAAAATTAGTTTTGAGGTTACAGTTGTCCTTTAATGCTCTTGTAAAAAGCTGGAAGCCTTAAAAGAGTATTTGGGGCTGTTTTAAGAGATATTTTAATAATTGGTATGATATATATATATATATATATATATATATATATATATTCAGTAAATTAAAAGGAATTTACAATGTAATTGGAAAATTCAGGCCAAAATGGACAACTTTGTAAAATTCTCTAAATTATTTCTCCAATTCAGCTATTTTTCAGTTCTGTGTAATTCAGTTTGTGAATAATTTTTGATGTTAAAGAAAACAGGCATTAACTTTTATGCCTTTGTCTGGAATGGCTCATCTTGTTTAAAAATAGCATAAGAATGTTGTTAACAATCTTTGAATTCTTTATTGACAGCCATACAGATTTTATACACTTGGTCATTTTCCATATTCGGACATGAGCCGTCTGTGAACAGTTAAAATGTAGCCTGACTGATATTCAATCATATTTATCTGGTTTCATTTTATGCTGATTTTCTTTTTCACATGAGTGTAACACAGAAATGTCCACTGGGATTCAAAGAATGCTATTACTCTGTGACCTTTTTAATGATTTGGCAGCTTTCTCTGGGCCAAAAAATAAAATGTTCTTATCAAGATGTCATTTGCCAAAAATGTTTATTTAAGGCAAAGTTTGCAATAGCTACTATTCTGATATTCACTATCTTATAATCGGGAAGGGAAGAGATCAAACTCTGAATTTATCTAATTTGTCCCATTCTCACGTGAGTTCTAATCAAGAACTGGGACCAAATGACCCAAAAACCAGCCCAGTTTTAGCAGGATAGCTGCACTAACTTGGGAATTCTTTAAGAATTAACTTCCAAAGTTGTAAGTTAACTAGATGCTGGCACAGAGTTACATTAGTTAATGGGAAAGAGGTTCCCAGAATCCTCAATGTTTTGTAATTAGTATTATACGTTTTTTTTTGTTAAATATAGAGGCTGCATGATAGAAAGTTACCAAAGATGGACATATCTACAGTAATCAATAGACAACAAATGGTGCAAAGTGAGTTGTTCCACCTAGCAAGGCATCAAAAGTGTCATGACTGAAGGCATCAAACAAATGAGCAACTGGTATTAAGAATGTCTTAATGAGTAAAAATACATTGCAACATTGGCTATGGGTATAAACACATTTTAATTCCAAAGAACCCATTGCGCTACGGAATCTAATGTATGAAACAAGGTGCATGTTTAGGTACACTAAAAGATAATCCTTTTTTTGTGTCCTTAATTGGCCTGCTTTTAATTTTTTTATTTATACATAACAAAAAGTAGGGATGATTTTTTTTTTCTTATTTGGAGAAATGTTTTTGGCAAAGTTTCATTACAGTTGCTAGGTTTATTTACTCACAATCCATCATTTAAAAGAATTCCATAAAACAATCTGTAGATATCATGGATGGCGGAGAAAACAAGTATAAAAGATAGATATCAATAAAGGCAAGAGGCAAGGGAAGAAAATTAATCATTAACATACAAGATAGTATAGAAAAGGGAAAAAAATGGCAGTGCTGCTTAAAGATGTGTCCCACCAGATATTATGCCTTGTTATTTGCAGTTGTTTTCTCTTGTAACTATCAATACAGTAAATCGAGAGAACAATCTTACAGTGTATGTTGCAATAAGGTGAAAGAAATAAATGCAATTGAAATTGGTGTAGTATCATGTAGTGTAAAAATACAAATAAAACGGAAAGTAATGTCTGATTGTAGGACAGCTTGTTAGTAGGTCAATATTAAATAAAGGTGACTGTAATCCAATCACAAAAACCTGTGCTCTATACTATGGAAATGGCCATATCTCCAAAAACACATAATCCACAAAACAATTAAATCCATCTGGCTACAGTGATGTATTCCTGTACATGTGGGTTAAACTCCAAAAAGAAACAGAACAATATATGGACAAATAATGCAGTTAGGAGGGGCAGGAGAAGGGTCCATATCTTGTGAATGAAATTGGTGAAGATGGTCTCATAATACAATTTGAATGCCATGTTGGGAGATCACAGAGAAAGCAGGCAAAGCAGAGCAGGTTTATACTACATAGGCATCCACATGCAGGTGGCCCTCAGGCACCCAGGTCCACATGATCTTCTGGGTCTGGAGCAAAGGTACTCTCCAAGAAAGCAAGTGTGAGGCTTTATGTGAGTTGGCAGAAGATCTCTACCAGATTCTATAACTCTATGTCAGCCTCATGGACATAAGACTGATATTCTTTCAAGGTGAGTGTGATTTGCCCCAATCAGAAGCAATATAGGGGCTGGAGTTTTGAAATGCAGACACAGTAGGAGTGCAGTTACTGAAAATAAATTAAGTAACACAAATTAACTCCATTACAGATATTAAACTCCAAAACTGAGTTTAAAGCATAAAGGTGTGGACACAAGATGAGAGCGTTTGAAGAGTAAAATATAGATACAATAGAGTAATTGTTTCTGTTATATCCAGATGTATCCAGATTGGTGAGCTTGAACAGAAGAGGACCATCTCACCATGGGTGTTTCCAAATAATCTCACCCAAGATTCTATATTGAACCAAGAAAGGCCCAAGCCAATTACACCCCACCCAATCAATCCATGAACAATGACTGAGGATTTATAAATATGAGAAGATGTACACACATGGCAGGTGAATATTGAGTCTACAAAGGAGAGCTCTGAATGAGGTACAAATGGCAATATGTATCACAAAAAAGTAAGTGGAGATGAAGCACACTACATGTAGTCTCTCTCAAACTCTCATTGTACTAACTAATGAATAAAGCACATGATATAAATATGTGTTACTTTTATTTTAATTTTGAAATAAGAAAAAAACAAAACATATTTTCATAGTTCCAAGACAAACAACATGAAAAGTATTTTTAGGAAGCCAAAAATGACATACCTTGCTGTCTCTATTCCAAGAGCAGTCATAGTCTGAGACCCACGTCTTTGTTTTATCTTCTGTGATGCTTCTAATACACTTGCTGTTGAATTATATGTGTTCAGGTAAAATTCGTGGGTTACATTTTCACCATACTGAACTATACCAACCTAAAATTATAACAAGCAGAATTATTTTCTTACAAGTGTCATCATTTTATTCTAGTACTTGCAGCTGAAATGTATACACAGTAAAATAAAGTTTAAAAAGTCTGTGGTCTTTAGGTGCATTTCTTGTGGTCTGAATTTTGTTCTTGAATCACCACATCCAGCATATGTGTTAATAAACTGCCAACATGTGGTACCAAAGGAATTCATATATGAATTGTAATATGTCATTTAATAGCTTGGACCTAAACACAAAAATTTTTTGATTGTGCATTTAGCAAAGGTTATTTATTTAATATCATTTTTTATTTATTTAATTATTTATTTTGATGTGCATAGCGTAACAAAGATGCATGTATATCACTTTAGCATATCAAATTGTATTATATAACAAGCATTAGACATATGATGTGATTGTGGTTGTGCACATTTTTATATTATATCATGAGTGTATCCCTAGTGAGCCTTCAACGAACATGATGCATAAGTACGCTTGTGTTTTCTGTCTCAACCTAGGGAGGGTGGTGCAAGAGATACATGTTCAGAGGTAAGTGCAGGGATTCGAGGGCAATTTGTATTGGCTCTCGTGTTGTGATCAGGCTTAGGAACAAAAACAGGTCTGTGGGGTAGACCTAGATTGAAAGCAAGTGACATTCTGTGAGCAGGTACTGCTTGTGTGTGTGTTGTCATTCTTGGGGGGGGGAGGTCTGACTTTGTGCGTGGAGGACCTCTCAAAGAGGTGGTGCCCCTAACCAAGGGGGCATCATGGGTGAGGAGGGGTGTGCGTGTGGTATAGTGGCATACTATATAAAGTTTTGTGGAATCGGACCATGGCCATAAATGGAACTATTATGCATGTGCATTATTGAGATCAGCCAGGGCTCCCTATTCCTATGCATCCCAGCCCCAATATTGTGGCGTCATGTGGGTGTAGCTAATAAGCAGAAACATTAACGGGGAACTAAAACCATAACATTAAAACTTTGCTGCATAGAGCTGCAGGTTCTATAAGTTCCTCAAGTGGATTTGGGTCATGACTAGTGGTGTACAAATAATTTGGACAAAACACTCAACTAGGCTGTGAATAAAATAATACATAACATATAATTTTAAGTTGGCTTGTAAAATTATACAGTGTCACCATAAAAAACAAAAATCATAATATGTATCAAATATATCTAAAATATACAGGTTCCAAGGAAATGTGACTCCAGTGAGGGACCCCTTCACTGGAGTAATTCCTGGCCTAAAAGTGAAAAAATTCCTGAAACAACCGTAAGTACTGTATAAAAAAAGTCTATAAATCAATGCAAGCAATCATCAGTGACGGGGGGCAGGGGGGAATATAGAGCTTTGAAACCCACCCGGCTAATAAGGCAAGGCTAAGGGTACTCTGGGGACGTTCCAAAGCCGGATAATGCTCTGGGGGTAACCCAGAGTAACTTACCCTGTCCGCCACACCAGAGGCCGGGTAGGGGAGCACGCCATTCAACCCGCCCGATGCTGAATAATCCGTGCGTCTCGGCAGGAGGTTCCACTCTCACAACATGCCGTATTCTAAGTCCAGATGATATGTGCTGGGGACTTGAGTATAGTAAATAGAATAAAATCAAAGTCTACACATTTCGTCTTAACTGAAGACTTTTTCAAGACTAACTAGTGGTGTCAATGCCAGTCAGGTGGCAGGTAAGTTGTCAGCTACAGGTCTCAGCACAAATGGGACTACGTTGGCCGTGTCCCACCCTTGAGCGTGGCTTGAGTCCGCTGGGGCTGCTGTCACATCCCTTATGACCAGTGCTGAGAAGAACGCTGGCATATCAGTCCCTGTGGTCAGTTTGTGCATCGCACCCTTGTGAGAGATGAGGAGGGATCTCGGTGTCCACCACCTGTAGGTCAATCCTGCTGTGCCCAGTTGGGCAGTGAGTGAGTTTAATGACTTCCTCCATTGTAGTGTGGCTTTGGATAAGTCCTGGTAAAAGGACAGTTGGGACTCCTCAAATGTCAGTGGGGTCTTGTTCCTCACTGCTGCCATGATATGCCCTTTGTCTTGTGATAGTGAACAGTGAAGTAGGACGTCCCCGGGCACTGTGAAAGTAGTTTTGGTCGGCATCGGTAGGCGATATAGCCCAGCAATGTTGATTTTTCTTGGGATGGCTGGTGGCAGCACCTTGCTCAACAGCCTCCTCACATAGTGTGGCAATTCCTCCCCAGGGACAGTAGCAGGTGTTCCCCTTATCTTTATGTGGTTGCCGATAATTGAGAGGGCCGCTTCTTGTAATTGTAGCATGGATGCCTGCATAGTGGAGGAAACATGATGGAGCTCCTGAACTTCTCCTTCAGTTACTTCCATCCGGCCTGTCACCTATTGAATGGTCATTTTCAGGACTGGCTGGTCAGCAGTGAGGAGGCTCTGGATGTCCTGGAGCATAGTGTGTAGGATTTGGAGGTCCTGCTTAGTTTTAGGTTCTGTGTTACCAGATGTTGCTGTTGGTTGCGGTTCTATGTCCTCCAGTGGGCTCTGCAGCTGAGAGGGAGCCAGTACGGCTATGTGGACCCCTGGTGGAGGCAGGTTTTCTGCGGCCACCATCTTGGCTGGAGTGTGCCGCTGGAGCATAGCTCTGATATCTCACTGTTCTGTTGCAGTTCCAGGCGGAGGCTTCTGGGATCTGTGCCCCATGGAAAGAGTGGTGAGCTCTGTGTGAGGTGACCACAGTTCCGCCATCTCCCCCATGAAGTCCCCGCTCAGGAGGTACTCAAGGCTTGTAGTAGGCCCTGCGGTATGCAGGCTTGTAGTAGGCAGCGTGCTTGCGTTTAGATTTTGGTTGCTTTGGGGAGTATAGGAAGAGCATCTGGCGATTCAGCCGGATGTCCCCAGTCTGTATCTGCTGTGTGCAGAGTCGGATGGTGGCGAGGTGCCAAGATATTGTGCAGATTGCGTTTTGGCTATTGGAGCAGTCAAAAATGGCGTCTGGTCCGGTTTAGTGCCAGGCTCCGCCCCGTAATATCAATTTTTTATTGAAATTTTATTTCTTTAAAAAAATATGATCAAAACATGGACTACTTAACCTTTTGTAAAATATTATGAAATGAAAATGAAGGCATAACTGGTGTTATACTTTCCAATTGATGTTATTGGGGGTATATCTAAAAACTGCTTGTAAAACATGCAGTTCTTTTATCTGCAGCATTTGCACACAATCCTTTTCTTCCCCAGCCCAGACTTTCTGTGCCTGTCGAATCGCAGTCATTCCAACACAGCTCAATGAGAAGTCTTTGCAAGGCCGGTGCCCTGAGCAGTTCCCTGCTTCTTCAAGTTAACCAAATCTGGAAGTTACATGACCATTTGCCTGATTGAAACCCATGGGGTGTAACCAGGTTAAGTGTCAATTTCATTGAAACACATAAAGCTTTTCAGCAAACTAAAGAGCCTTAAGGGTCTGGAGTGACCCTTGAACCATCATAAGTTCTGACCCTGAGGCATTATAAAAGGGCCATGCATAGCTATAAATGCCTTTAAATCCTATTGATGGTTTAGCTAAAGACTAGCTGTGTACCCTATCTGACAATATACAGCAGATCCTCAAAGTGTCTGAATCTGTAACAAGATGTGTTCCCTCGTTTAACTGGCTGCCTAACATGAAAGCATAGAAAGAGATCCGCTAACAGAAATACAGGTATCCATGACTTCCTTTGTATGTAGACAGGTGTTTGCTATATACATGTTAGGGAAATATATGAAGATGTATAGCAGAATTGGGAAATATAAAAATAGAAGTGAATTGAAGAATATACCAATAGAGATACATTGGGAGTGTATATATGGGGCCGGATAGGAAAGTTAACAATAGGGGTTTTCCCACTGTGAGATAATCTGAAATGTAGGACAACAGGAGAATAAACTGGGAAATACGGCAATATGAAAGAGGGGAGTATGGAAATTGGGGATTGGCGAAATATATCCATTAGGAATTTAAATTTAAGAAATGTGTTTCAGTGGGAGACAGAATAAAGGGTATATGAGAACATGTGTTTCTATGGGGGACAATCTGGGGGAATGAAGCATTACAGGTAATAATTTAAAGAATGTTGAAGTAGAAGAGATGATTTGAGGGAGTACGCCAATGTGAGGGGTTGCATTATATAAAGAACAATTATTATAACAATGGAGAATAAACTAAGGCACTGTGACAATGCAGGGTTGGATTATGGGAAACTGAAAATAGAGAAGAAATATGGAAAATTACTCAAGGAATAACAATGTAAAGGGACATTTGGAGAATGTGGGGAAGGAAGTCAAATACCAGCAAGTCAAATACATTTGAATAATATCTGTATAAGGCCTATACATCATACATAAATGGGACTCAAGATGGACGTAGGAATCAAAAATAAGTCACAAAGGAGAATGTGTCCACAAAGTATTTAGGTGTTAACAAAAAGGCACAGAGGGCTAAAAGGGATAAGGAAACTCCACAAAGAAGACAGAGGAACTACAAGAGTGACACAGTGAGCAAGGAAAAAAAAGAAAAAAGAAAGTTGGGAAAAATAAAGCCCATAGATATGTGTATGCTCACGGTATGGTCTACTCTTTGAGTCTGTATATTAATAGTAACTGTAATTTATTTTCATTTAATGTTTAACTACTGCAGGAATAAATGTACATGTTATGTAATACGTGACCCAGAGAAAATGATGGTTATGATGATAATGTTATCTGTGGAGCTGATGGCTTGAATACTTATGGTTTCATTGCATTAATTTTGTTTTCTATAAAGCAGCACTGTCACCATCTGGGGACTTTGCAGAATTAACAAAGACCTCCGTGGGTGATATCGCCAGTGAGAGTCCATTCGCCAAGGGGGGGGGGAGGGCATGTAAAGCTGAGCACAGCCAACTTCTTTTGTTGGGTTCTTGGCACTGACATCACTACTGTACACTCGCGCTTGAACAAGAGTACAGCATGGAGTTCTATGGACAATCCAGTGAACTTGCTGGATCCTCCATAGAAAGAGCCAATTCACTGCAGCTGTCACAGGGGAAGGGTTCGGGGGATTGACACTTCTAGGTGGCTGTTGCTCCACCTAGTGTCTAGAAGTGTTAGGCGGAAGAAATATACAGAGACAAATTAGTCTCTACATTGTGCCAGTATATCTCTTGACTGGGTTAGAATCTCATTGAAATTCCAACACAGTCAAAATGAGTATTTCATAAAGTTTTTTTTCCTAATTTTTCAAGGGGGTGATAGTGCCACTTTAAACTGAAGGAACATTATAGTCACCAGAACAACTACAGCTTATTGCATTTGTTCTGGTGAGTAAAATCATTCCCTTCAGGCTTTTTGCTGTAACACTGTCTTTTCAGTTCTGTTTACATTACAGCCTAGTGATAACTCCACTGTCCACTCCTTGGATGGCTGCTAAAGCTGCTTCCTTGGTCAGTGCTGCAGAGTAAGCAGCACTGCCATTCAGTGTATCCACCCTCTGCATGAAGACACTGAACTTTCTTCGTAGAGATGCACTCATTCAATACATCTCTATGAGGAGATGCTGATTGGCCAGGGCTGTGTTTGACTTGTGCTGGCTCTGCCCTGATCTGCCTCCTTGACACTCTCAACCAATCCTAAGTGAAAGCATTGTGATTGTCTCAGACCACCACTTCTGATGATGCCAGCAGACAGAGGCAGTTCACATGCAGAGGCAGCAACTTCATACTTGAATACAAGTAAGATTTTACTATATTTAGGGAGGCAAGATGGGACCAGGAGGGATAGATGGTGGTTTTAACACTATAGGGTCAGCAATACATGTTTATAAAACTTTACTGTTTTCCTTGTAAGTGCATGTTTTGCCACCCTCAATCATTCAGCTATGATAGGGTTTCACATACATTTACCCAGTGTAAAAAGTGTAGAAAAGTCCAGGCACTCCAAAATTCAATAAAAGGCAATTTATTTAAAACCACAGCCAAATCACAATGTTTCGACCTAAATGGTCCTTTTCAAGCTAGGTCGAAATGTTGTGATTTGGAGGTGGGTTTAAATGAATTGCCTTTTGTTTTTTTGATTTTTGGAGTGCCTGGACCTTTCTACAATAAGCATCTGGTTGCAGCCAGATTCAGATTGTGAAGGATTGAGTGCAGTTCCATACTGTTGATTTTATAAATTAACCCAGCACCACTTAATAAAATACTCATTAGAAACTCAATGTACTCTCACTCCATCGATTGTCCTTGCACTCTCACTACAGCTATTTAATCTTGCAGTCCATAAAGTAATGACTCTTCCTCTGTTTAACTTTGCGCTTTCTTTTTGCTTATTTCTTTGAGATTATATTAAAGTTCTTCATCTATTTAAACTTGTCCTCCATGATTTTAACATATTTTAACAATCCTACTTCCTCTTTTAATCTAGTAGAGACCTCTGCTCCAACTAAGAAACATAAACATCAAACTAATAGTCAGCAAAAGCTATTTTTGTTAAAGGGGAACTGTCATTTCTCAGAAACTTAAAGGGAGTTTCCAGTGCCAGGAAAACAATCAGGTCCCCTCTCCCTCCCACTTCCCATCCCCGGTTGCTGAAGGGGTGAAAACCCCTTCAGTGACTTACCAGAGGCAGCGACGATGTTCCTCGTCACTGCTTCTTCCTCCACCCACGCTCCTCCTCTTCATCACGTTAGCCGGCGGGGGAGACTGATCACGCCCACTGGCGGGGGAGACCTAATGCGCATGTAATGCAATGCAATGCCGCGCACGCGCATTAGACCTCCCATAGGAAAGCATTGAAAATTATTTTCAGTGCTTTCCTATGGGGATTTTAGCAACGCTGGAGTTCCTCACATAGCGTGATGACTTCCAGTGACGCTATAGCAGAGAAAATCTGTGCTATATTCCCGGAAATGCCCTCTAGTGACTGTCTAGTAGACAGCCACTAGAGGAGGAGTTAACCCTGCAAGGTAATTATTGCAGTTTATAAAAACTGCAATAATTACACCTGCAGGGTTAAGGGTAGTGGGAGTTGGCACCCAGACCACTCCAATGGGCAGAAGTGGTCTGGATGCCTGGAGTGTCCCTTTAAACCATTGAATAAACACTGAATGTTACCTATAACTCGTGTTAACCTTGTTTTCATGAGATGCTCAGTTTTCTTTTCATTTCATATTTAAGAGTTAGAAAATTACATCATAGTCCAGTTCAGAAAAGGCAAAGCCAGGGCGCAATATATTGAATATTGAATAGAAAAAAAAAGAAGCATTGTTTCATTTCTCTTTGAACAAAGACCATATATATTTAAATTCAATCATTAACTAAGACAAACTCAAAAGAACATTTCAAAGACCTATCTTACATGTCAGGACTACTAGACAACACCCACTTATATTTGGACAAAATTACTGACACCATTCGTATATACTGATGTATGATGTATAGACATATTACAAACAGTAGAACAAATCCTTTACTGAAAACCAGAAGAAAACTATCAATCATTTTATTACACATGGCAGAGACATTTATAAGACCTTGAAAAACAGCAAAAACATGCAACAAGAATAATACTTCCTCCCCTACTGCTTCTGCCAAAACAAAATGAAAACATGATAATACAAAACATGAGTTAACCTTCTACTTCTGATTTATAAAATAGCCTTCATCAAAAACATTTCCTCCACATGTGCACATAATGGACCACAAACCTTGTATCAAAAATATGACCAATGTGAATAAAACTACGTACTTTGGTTCACAAACTTTACTTTTTCCCTCTGTGGCCTTGTTGCACAAAATGAGGCAGCGGGACTTGGTCCTTGAGTGTCTGAAACTCCAAGTCAGATACTCAACTCGGCAAACACCGGTCAACTTTGCGAACGCCTGCTTCTTTCCATGGGCAAGCCAGGAAAGTGCTGTTCAGTAGGTTTGTTCACACGAACCCGGTGAACAAACGCTACCTATGAGACAAGGTAACCGTTTGTTGTTTTGTTCGGTTTGGGACTCCTGAAATTGACCGACCACTACTCATAAAACTATGGAACTGTTTTGGACAAGCACCTTGTGAGAGGTAGGTCAAAACTTTGCCCTGGTGGGATCTGAGCGCTATTTGGACTTGATGGGCGCTCAGATCCAGGCTATCCAGAGATATGACATTATTGGGGGCCCCTATATGTTTTATGTGTATTATTATGGACTTTTCATATTTTGTATTTTGTGCCAAGTCATTGTGACTCAGGAATTTAGTGGGTATGTTGTGGGAGTTTCTGTGGACGTGTATAATGTACCCTTGACTTGCATAAAAGCCAGACATCTGGCCTGAATAAGACATTCTTGTTGTACCCTTCATTTAGTCTAGGCTGATGTTTGGGTATGTGACTGCCGAACAGCGGGATTTACTTGTATGCTGCACTTTGATTATTGGGAAACGTACGAATTAGTTCCCGAACAGTGAGCTATAATCACTAAGTACCTAGCTGTTCGGGAGGAACCAAACAAACGGGTATACGAAATACCAGCGTTAGTTACAACCAACAGAGGACATTTTGATCCTACCTCTTCTCCACATCCCAATTTGTCTTGCCCCAGTTTTCAAATTTCTCTATACCTAACTCAACTCACCTCCACACTAAGCCAATCAGATAGTTGTAAGTATTTTTATATGTTGTTTATGTTAAAAAAATGAAAGCTATGTTGATTTAGACTTGTAAGTATTCTACCAAGAATATGTATTACTTTCCTAAATAAAACTATCAGAAAAAACATGTGCTTCTTACCTGAGTTAGACTGGGGTGTATATTCATTTTTTCTAAAAGTTTTCCTAAAAATTTATTTACACTTGGCCAGGGATGAACACTGTCAGACCCATCAAGGACTATAACTAAGTCCAACTGTGAACTGCACTCTGAAATTAAACATATAAATAAATATACAGCTTCATAAAAGTTAAAATGTTGCATACATCAGATTAACCACAAACCACTTATTGTGTTTATAGTAATTTACACTCTGGGTATTTATTATTATTATTATTATTATTATTATTATTATTATTAAAGGAACAATCAGGTTTTTTTTTTAATTAAATGTGCTCCTTTAAAAACAAAACAAAGCCATAAAATCCACTACAATTAATTATAACGGAGTGCTTCAGCAGTGCTTCAGCAATGGCCCTGAAGGCTGTGGGTCATCCAGACAGCTCCTTTCTGGTTTAACACACCCATTATGGACATTGCAAGGGATGAGGGTCTCATCACTGGTGATGCATCCTTAGGGGCCCACCCAAACACAGGATCTTATGTCATAGATTGAGTGACAGGTGTTTCTATGTTACTGTGTACTCCCCCCCCTCAGGTGCTTACACTTGCTGGGGTGTATGGCATGTATTGATACCAATATGCTTAGAGTAAACATGGGCAACTGCCCACCTTTTGGTAGTAACCCCAAGCAGAGCCAATCACTCCACACTCACACACAGCCAAACCACATGTACAATCACAAGCCACACACATAGACACAATCACACCAACTGCACACAAACATATCCCGCTCACCCAACCAACACAATCACACTCAGCCACCACACACATACAAATTAGGTGTATTGCTTGGTAAGAGCAAGGATGGGCTATGAGTGGGGCCCTTTGATCATTTCGCTTGGGCTCTGTGGTTCCTTGTTATAACCCAGAGAGAGGGGGAAGAGAGAAATAGTAAAATATGCTGGTAAAAGGACAATAAATCAGTCAAATGAGAGACAGCAAGAAGAAAGTGTGAGAAAGAATGATAAATGAGAGTGTGGCAGAGGAGTGAAAAAGACAGATAAAGAGAACATATGAGAACATAATGATAAAAGGAAAGAATGATAGGACATGTAGCCTCACATCCGGTCTGTTGTCAAATCATGCCAATTCCACCTCAAAAGCATCTCCCGCATCCGCCCCTTTCTTACACAAGATGCTACTAAAGAGGTTGTCCATGCTCTAGTAATCTCTCGCATGGACTATTGTAACTCTCTCCTAATTGGTCTTCCCAATAGCTGTATTGCCCTACTACAGTCTGTAATGAATGCTGCCGCCAGACTGATTTTCCTCTATAGTCGGTCCTCTTACACCTCACCCCTCTGTCAGTCCTTACATTGGCTTCCTGTATACTAAAGGGGTCAATTCAAAGTGTTAACACATACCTATAAAGCACTGAATAATCTTAGCCCATCTTATATCTCCTCACAGATCCATAGATATGCCCCTTCTCAGTCTCTCTGTTCTGCCCGTGACCTTCTTCTATCCACTGCTCGCAGCTGTACAGCCAACTTGCAGGACTTCTCGCGGGCGGCTCCCTTCCTATGGAATAGCCTGCCTACCACCATCAGACTCTCCCCCAGTCTTCAATCATTTAAGAAGTGCCTTAAAACCCATTTCTTTAGGAAAGCTTATGGCCTCCCAGAGTAACCTCTACCTTACACACCTTTCTCTTGCTCTCCCCTAAAGGGCAGCACTCTACTCTCTCCTCCAGCTCTGCTCCACTCCCACCTAATTTGACTGCTATTTCCTGTCCTAATGTGCTTTATATCCCGCCTCCTATAGAATGTAAGCTTGCTTGAGCAGGGCCCTCTTCAACCTATCGTTCCTGTAAGTTTTCTTGTAATTGTCCTATTTATAGTTAAATCCCCCCTCTAAGAATATTGTAAAGGTTTACGGAATCTGTTGGCACTATATAAATGGCAATAATATTAATAATAATAATAATAAAAATGTAGCAAGGAAGACCCAAACACATTGAATTAATATTTTATGATAAGCTTTTCATATGATTTAAAACATGTATTCCTGATCCTATAGTGTTAACACCACCATCTAGCCCTCCTGGGCCCCTCATGCCTCCATAAATATAGTAAAAATCTTACTGTATTCAGGCCTGAAGCTGTAAATCTGCATACTGTTAGACTCATAAAAACAAGCAGTCTGCTGACATGTGGTAGCCTGATCCATTCACAGTGCTTCCCCATAGGATTGGCTGAGACTGACAAAGAGGCAGATCAGGGGCAGAGCCAGCATGATTCAAACACAGCCCTGGCCAATCAGCATCTCCTCATAGAGATGAATTCAATCAATGAATCTCTATGAGGAAAGTTCAGTGTCTGCATGCAGAGGGAGGAGATACTGAATCACATGATGCTGTGCACAGCAGTGGCGGATCCAGGGGGGGTGGCAATGGGGTAATTGCCCCCACCCCGTGAGCGGATCCTGCTGGGTGCCTTCATGAACCGGAGGGGAGATCAGAGATCTCCCTCTCCAGTCCGCTGGCACATTGCTGGGCGGCCGGCATGGGAGGGAGAGGAGACCCGGGAGCTCTAGCTTGCAGCTCCGCCAGGTCTCCTCTCACGAGAACAGAGCGTTGCCGTGGTTACCATGGCAACGCTCCGTTCTCGCAAGAGTGAACTCTAGTCCAGGAGGTGCAGGCTAGAGTTCACTCCCCCACTAGAACCACCAGGGATTCCACCGGACCACCAGGGCTTCACAGAATGGATATCCCCCCTCCATGGGCAAAGGTAAGAAGGGAGGGGGGATAATATTTATAATAGCAATTCCAAATATTTGTTTTGTTTTTAAATAAAAAAAAAAATATGCTTTATATCCTCCCCTCCCAGGGCAAAGGTAAGAAGGGAGGGGATATATAAAGCATATTTTTTAATTAAAAAAAAACACAACTGTTTTAATTAACCCCTTCCCCCAACTACACACACACGGCCTCACCACACACTTACCCCCACTGGACCCCCATACACACACTGCCCCCACTGCACCCCCATACACACACTTACCCCCACTGCACCCCCATACAGACACTGCCCCCACTGCACCCCCATACACACATTGCCCCCACTGCATCCCCATACACACACTTCTACCCCCCCACTGCACCCCTATACACACACGCCCCACTGCACCACCGTACACACACACACTGCTCCCACTGCACCCCATGCCCCCACTGCACCCCCATACACCCACTGCAGCCCATACACACACTTACCCCCACTGCATCCCCATACACACACTGACCCCACTTCACCCCCATACACACACACTGCTCCCACTGCACCCCCATATACACACACACTTAACCCCACTGCAGCCCATACACACACTGCCCCCACTGCACCCCCCACATGCCCCACTACAACCCCATGCACACACTGCCCCCACTGCAGCCCATATACACACACCCTACCCCCACTGCACTCCCTACACACACTCACCCCCCACTGCACCCCCCCACACACACACTGCCCCCACTGCACCCCCTATACACACACTGCCCCCACTGCATCCCCACACACACTGCACCCTATACCCCCACTGCACCCCCATACACACACTGCTCCCACTGCAGCCCATACACACACTTATCCCCACTGCACCCCCACACACACCACCCCCACTGCACCCCCACACACACACTGCCCCCACTGCACCCCCCCATACACACACTGCACCCCATACCCCCACTGCACCCTATACACACACTACTGCTCCCACTGCAGCCCATACACACACTTATCCCCACTGCACCCCCCTATACACACACTACCCCCCATTGCACCACCCCACACACACACTGCCCCACTGCACCCCATACACACACTGCACCCCCATGCCCCCACTGCACCCCATACACACACTGCCCCCCACTGCAGCCTATACACACACACTTACTCCCCCACTGCACCCCCATACACACATCTCCTCCACTGCACACCCCTTACACACACTGCCCCCACTAAACTCTCATACACACACTGCCCCCACTACACCTTCATACACACACTGGCCCCATACACAGTGTTCCCACTGCACCTCATATATACACTGCACTCCCATGCACACACTACACCACTCACACAAACACACACTGCCCCTCCTACACACAGTGCTCCCACTGCACACACACACACACACAGTCACACACACACAGACACACACACACACACACACACACCTACCTACCTAGAGGCCCTATCCCCATACTACAGCCCCTATCCTGGCAGACCCCAGGTAAATTGGCAAACTTTTCTTAAACGGTTTGACTATTTACTCTGGGAGGGCACCACGGCATCCTGGCACCATAACCACTACAGAGAGCTGTAGTGGTTATTGTGCCTGGATTGTTTCTTTAAATTATCTATGAGTGCCCCTCCCGAGATAAGGCTCTGGATCCGCCAGTGGTGCACAGTGCTGCCCTGTGCTCTGCTGACAGCAGATCTGAGTGGATGGAGGCATATTATGCCTCCATCAACTCCGAAGTCCCTCTGGTACACTCTGAGTGACTGCAACTGGAGGTTGTTTCAATGTAAACACTATATTTTCTCAGAAGTTGTTCAGGTGACTATAGTGTCCCTTTAATATTTTTGGATACACTTTAAAAATTACCTTTTCAATCTATTTAAAAAATAAGAAAAATGCAGCATGTATAGAAATATATCAATTTCTGAACAAATATTAAAATATTTCTTAAATTATTGCAATATTTTTACATTTTGTCCACAAATATTAAATTAAAGCCTATATTAGAATCCCACACATTGTTGTCCTTGTTGGCATAATGGTAACTGGGACAGGAATAGGAAGTAAAGCCCTATGTCTTGCCAGTTTTTTATTCACAATGATTACATTACATCTTATGTACCTTGAACTGATGGAACAATAGAGTTGACAACCTTGAATGAAGAACTGACATTTGAACAAATACCAGTTGTATAATGCAAACTTCCACATTTATATGCATAAAGTGGTCCACATGCCTAGAAGAAAAAAAGGGAAAATAAAGAGAAAATTGTTCAAGACATATTTACCATCAGTGGAAAATAATAATTTATTTATAAAATATTTTACCAGGAAAGATACACCGAGATTTCTCTAGTTTTCTCGTTTTCAAGTATGTCCTGGGTCCACAAAACATTGCATTGATACAAAGTTATATATAGCCACTAAGTAGCCACTTAGTCACAAACATTGGCCAAATTAGTGTTCATATTTATTTTTTTGCATTTTTCACACAAAAACTGAACCTTCACTTATGATGTCATTGTCATTATATGTTTAACTGCTGTAAAACACTCATATTTGTGTTCAGTGATGTCAATTGAGTACAACAGTACCCATCATGAGCAGGTTTTATGGAGTGTAGGAAAGTTATATAGGGCTTGCAAATAAAATTCTCTGTAGTTTCTGCCTGTGTTGTGAGGCAGGCCCCACAATATATATTTAATAAAATAATATAATAATAATACAGCATAATAATATATAATAATGCTATAATATGATAGCATAATTAATCACATTTATTGTGTGGGTTATATATTTTGGAATTATAAGATAGAATGCATAAAGAAAAAAAGAGTGCACAACCCTGTGGTGGACCTTGTAAATATTGGTAAGCTGAGATAGGTATTAAAATATATATGCAATGATGTTATTTTCACGTGGAAGCGGATGTGTTATGATTGGGTTTAATCAGCTTAGATACCTACTATCAGGTCACAAATTGTGGGAAGGTGACACACTATGCTGTGCAAATGGCAATAATGATAATATAATACCATACCATTTATTTCATGTCTTGTCAGGATGTAGAGGAAATTTCCTAACCTCTTACAGTGAAGAGTTTCATTTTGCAAATGTCATTGTCATTCCTATTTATATTTTTTAAAAGAGATATGAGCAAAGGGACACATCATTGTAATCTAATTAAATCGTATATCTTAAGTCAATTTTACATTTACATTTTCTTACCAAAAAACCCCCATTTGGATTTTTTATTAAAGTAGATCCCATAGTCATATTTTCTTTTACCTCAGAAACATCAGGAATGGATGTAAAGTCTATAAAATAAAAACAGAATACTCTTAGGCTGTCTCACGAGATTTGTACTGCTGACAATCTTTGTGTGGTACTTGGTGTAAAGAGGTAAATGTATTGTCTGAATGTTTTTAGACAACTTAACATATGTTGTATTCTCTATTGAGGCTTCTCTTGTTTGTATATTGTAACATGTATATTATGCTCTATTCCCATGGTTCCCAACTCAGTCCTTAAGTATCCCCTAACAGTCCAGGATTTAATGATTCCCCAGCTGTGTCTAAGGTGCTTTTAGAAAAAAAATTAAAAAAAATAATAATAGTTTTTAGACACAACAGTATAATCCCTAAATCCTGGACTTTTAGGGGGTACTTGAGGACTGGGTTGGGAACCACTGCTCTATTCAATCTCCCTCTCAAGGTAAGTGTGAGTGGGTTTGCAGTTTGGACATATTTATACCAGGGACTTAAAGGGACATTGCGGGCACCAATACAACTTTAATGCATTTGATAGATTTTGGCCTCATTAATATGCTGTATTTTCTTTTTATTTGAGTATATTTGTATATGCTCAAATCTTTATAGTTACTCATAATAATAAACTTACTTAATAAAACTTACTTACTATATGTCTCCCTAGGTGTCCTCTCTTTCTAATACAGGTTGTTTGTTGTTCAGATCACTCAGTACTATCAGTGGCTGAGCTGTGTGCATGCCTTCGATGAGGATTTTTTTTTTCTGGAGTAAAGGGCAGGGCCAGATTAAGAGCCCAGTGGGCCTGGTGCTTACAATTATGATGGGCCTAATTACAAATCTTATTTACCAAAAACACGAAAACAGTCCTACCTCCTAAGCGTCATGTAGCTGGTGCTGAAGGGAAACTCATAGGATGCAGCTATGAGAAAACACATACCCTATGCTAATCTCATGCTTTCATCTTCAAGTAAACCCATACCCCCTAACAGCAGTGTCCAGTAAAGCAGGAAGTCTATGGATGGGGTAAAAGGGTGGGCCACTGACGCAAATCTGCTGAAAGGGTGAACATACACAAACAGGGGGCATGTCTGTGTCCCCATGTCTCCTAGTCCCTTAGTGTCTGTGTCCCCATGTCTCTCAGTGTCCCCATGTCACTAGGACACTGGGGGACATTGAGAGACATTGGGACACTGGGAGTCATGGGAACACTTAGATACTAGGGAACACTGATAAACCTGGGGACACAGTTTCTTGGGGACACTGGGAGAAATGGGGACACTGGTTGACTTTGGGACACGAGGGGACATGGGAGACATGGGGCACTAAGACAGTGTGATACATAGGGGACACTGGAGACTTGATAAAGACCTGGGTACAGGTCAAAACGTTGTGATGTCCAATAAACCTGCTTAAATCTATCACAGTGAGTGCCTGAGATTTTTTTCTTCTATACTAGGGGACACTGAGACATGGGGGCACTGTGAGACATGGGGACACTGGGAGACTAGGTGCCACTGGGAGATATGGGGCCACTGTCTCAGGGTCCCCATGTTCCCCAGTGTCCCTATGTCTCCCAGTGTTCCAATGTCTCAGCGTCCCCAAGTCTCTCACAGTACCCATGTCTCGTAGGCTTGGATCTGCTGTCTGGACTCTCTGTGCAGAGCTGCTCCCCGCGGATCAGTGAATAGAGAGAGGCAGGGAGGGAGATGCTGTAACTTCTCATCCCTGTCTCTCTCCACACAAACAGCGACCCCTACTGGCCGGCACTGGTATTGCAGAATAATCTCTGTTTATACTGAGATACATTTGTATTGCCGGTATTATTGCAATATCGGCACCGGGTAGGCAGCCTCAAATACCTGAGAAATACTTCTGAGAAATACCTGGTAACCATAAGAAATACATGAGAAATACCATGCAACCCTAATAGTAGTGTGTGTAAAAAAATCAATGGGCCTCTTCCATGGGCCTGGAGCTGCAGCTCCATCAGTCCCTATGTTAATCCAGCCCTGGTAAAGGGGTGTGGCTAAAGAGTCAGGCTTGTGGTGCAGAAGTCTGCAAAACATTTATTTATTTTATGTAAAAACTACAAAGATTTGACCATGCAAAAAATACAGCATATTAATGAGGCCAATATAAATCAAATGCATTCAATTCCTCCTGGGTTTCCCTTTGATGAATTACTTATAATAAGTATATAAAATATGTACATATACGGAATTCTCTTTTGATGCTAATGTTGTGCTAAATATGTCTCGTACTATTTCTCCTAAATAAAATTAAGTTAAAAAAAAGTACAGTTCACTGCATGGTAAATGACAGAAGAAGATATATAAATAAAGTGGACAATGAAAATAAAATAGATGATAAAAGCAAACTGTGTAAATAATCCTGGAGTAAACATAAAACCAAACAGAATATAGAAGGAGAATAATTACAACTACCTCAATATGTCCCATTGTTTACTTGTCCGTACACTAACTTAATTGTTGTATGACAGACAGGAATATCAGAATACCAACCTGACATTCCTTGCCTCCCACACTGTAAAAATTAAAAAATTGTCTTCAACAAACACAACAATTTAATTGTCTTCAACAAACACAACAATTTAATACAATTTTCTCCTTCTACCCATTGGTGCATCACTTATGTCTGCTCTCCACCTAATCTGATTTTTGGCAGCCTTTGGACATTACCCTATAATTTTCTTCCTGACCTCACATCCACCCACACAAATGTGATGAAAGAAACAAAAATGAAGAACATGGAACCTTAGTGAAAGGATGACTTTGGATCTTCGCTATAGGAATGATAGATGTGTGATAGACATTGTAGCCTCTGCACATTGCATTAACTTTCCTGGTGTATTGAATCAGCAACGTAATGGATATTCTACCACTAAGAAGAACACTCTGATGAGAAAGGATTAGTTTCCTTGGAACTAAAGTGTTATCCAGTGGTTCCAAACTGAAGAATAAAGGCAATTAATTGTAATTACTTTTAATCTGCAAACTGTATGTTATTGTAGAGCCAAAATCTGCAACCGTTAACTTAGTTTTGATTGTATTAGAGTAGGAATTTTGTCATAACAAAATCTACTGGGTTTACCTGAAAGTTCATATGGACTTCTCCATAAAATAAAACTAACTTTAAATCAGACATAGGGATTCAACTGAGCTGAGTTGCACAGGCATCGAAAAGAGCAGCGATTGTCACACTAATTGTTATTTCACTTTTATAGTTTATTCTGTTTGCCCTTTGTGGTGCAGAAATATATGTTGATGTAAATAAAAATAATCCTCAGATGTCCAATATATAAAATAAGATTTTCAATGCATGAACTTACTTGCTAAGTTAAGTTTCATACAATTATTTGGTGATTTCACTGAACATTTGTATACGTCCCCTGTTCTGTGACGAGGCTGACCCTCCAATGGTGAACCAATCAGCACCCTAAAGAAAATCATATGTATAGTTACTATAAGTTCACATTTTTTGGAATATTATTTAGCTGAGTGATTTCAATAATTAATTTACACACTGTATATTATGCTGGACACATCTGACACATATTTACCCAGGACAAGGACAAAGGCAATTGTCCAAATTCTGAACAAAAAAAAACCTTAGAATTTGAGCTACATGTTTGTTCAACTATAATTTATCGCTTTTATATTAAGTGCGCCCACACTTATTATATATATAATTTTTTTCAGGAGGAAGATGGGCTCTTATTTCACATCAAATATTTATATATGTAACATGATTTAATAAGAATAAAATCTAAAATGTGTGAGAAATTAAGAAATGTTGCTTTCCAAGTTCTGCATATCATTTTATCTGTGAATGTCATAATATTATTTATTAGCTTTTACTGCAATAAAATACAATAAAAAATGAATATGATGTGCTGTACTACAAGTACAACAATACCCCCAATGTATAGGTTGTTTTGGAACATTTAGGAAAGTTACAGGGTGAAATAAGGAGTTTTCCCATTTCAGTTTTTGCATATTAAATTTGCCAGATTGGTTTGCTGGGCTCAGTTTGCCTTTGAGACCACATGACAGCCCAGGAATGAAAACTACCCCCATTAAAGCCATACCACTTGCAAAAGTAGGTAACCCAGGCTTTTCAAAATGGGGTACATCAACTCTTTTTAGTAGCCACTTAGTCACAAACCTTGGCGAAATTAGTGTTCAGATTTATTTTTTTGCATTTTTCACACAAAAACTGAACCTTCACTTATGATGTCATTGTCATTATATGTTTAACTGCTTTAA
This sequence comes from Pelobates cultripes, assembly GCA_933207985.1. Classification (NCBI taxonomy): domain Eukaryota; kingdom Metazoa; phylum Chordata; class Amphibia; order Anura; family Pelobatidae; genus Pelobates; species Pelobates cultripes. Next base: position 259,556,102 of record OW240916.1, read on the forward strand.
AACACTTATATTTGTGTTCAGCGATGTCAATCGAGTACAACAGTACCCATCATGAACAGGTTTTATGGAGTGTTGGAAAGTTATATAGGGCTTGCAAATTAAATTCTCTGGAGTTTCTGTCTGTGTTGTGAGGCAGGTCCCACAATATATAATTAATAAAATAATATAATTAGATATAAATCATATATAGATACACATATAATTTTTTTTTCATACTCTGTGTGTCCTCTTCACACTAGGGATGGACACTACACTACAAGGCTGGGAGAGACAATGGTATTTTTAAATTTACCACATGAGAGCGATCACTTAACCATGGTATTTTAACATGGCTCCTCTGTCAGTCTTGAGCTGTTAATTGTAACCCCAAATGACAGTGAGAACCTTTAGGCATTGAGGGTATTGAGGTCCTAGGCATCAGCAGGGATTTAACCCCTGCTGGTATTTTGCATAATGGTTTATGCCATCAAGAGGCATTAAAATTCTGCACTGCATGATGGCATAGACCGTCATGTGGTCAAGAGGTTAAACAATCACACACAGCAATATAGTCCTTTAATTATTAAACGAGAACAAAATCATATTTAATGCACATGAAATAAAAGAGAATTAGTACCATTTCCCCTCCTCATTTTCAAATTGTTGAACTGTATATCCAAACATGTCCTCCACAGATCCTTTAAATGAAAGTCCATCATTTACATCCACATTAAATGGCTCAGAAAATTTTAATAAAGCTGAAATGAAAAAAAAAAAATTAAGAAAAAAGTGTGAAAAAGACCGTACCTTCACGTGTTATCAACAGCAATACACTTATACACTGGATCCAACTGTCAACATTGTTCCATTTAGTATTAGCCAATGACACAGAGTGATGGTCTCAAGAGACTGGTGCTGGAGATTTAGATCTGCATATAAAGTGCATCACAAACATTCATATAACATATAACATGTGCATGCCTGTATAAAATGGCATCAGTTTTGCTGAATTGGCTGAAGTTTTTGATATAATGAATACACCTCAATTAATGCTTTTACTCCAGTACGACCTGTTTCTGATGGCATATGCAGTAAGGTTTGATGTGTCTTTTTACCCTGTAACATTGTTTTTATCTAAATTAATCTTTAAGCTAATCTTATCCTTATCATTGCAAGTTTATTCATTACGTATGATTTCATATAAAATTTTTTTTTTTTTTTTTTTGCATATATACACTGAACAGCCACAATATTAAAACCACTGACAGGTGAAGTGAATAACATTTATCATATCATTATAACAGCACCTGTCAAGGCAGCAAATTAACAGTCAGTTCTTGAATTTCATGTGTTGGAAGCAGGAAAATGGATAAATTATATTGACACACAGAAGAGCTACTGTGTTGCTGAAAAACTTAAATGAACACTATAAGTACTTAGATCACTTAATTTCATTGAAGTGGTCTGGGTACAGTGACCTTGTCCCCTTAACTCTGCAATGTAAATAATAGCAGTATTACATTCCTTTTAGTTGCTAAACCGATTTACCCACAACGTGGCAAACTGAGACTTCATGGACAGAGGAGAACAAAGTGGAGGCATCCAGGTATTGAGATCCCACACAAGGAAAAAAAGACAATAAATATAAACAAAAAGTCAAGTGGCAATCTGAGGGGGTGTAACCATTGAGATACAAAGGGTGTAAGAAAATGAAGACTGAAACAAAAAACATATCAGTACTGCTTTACATCATTTCAGCTTCACATTAAAAACACTCAGGAATGAACAAAGTAGATATTGTAGGGTATAGGTGTGATGAATGCAAAGTAGCTTCCTAAGATGGTACCAAATGTTTCGGCTTTGCATTATGAGTCACTGTTTTGGAAAAGTTTGTCCATTATGGGGCTGTGTACTTAAATTTGGTGTGTCACTTTCAAATCTTTAAAAACGTGCAGCATAATGAAGCTATCTACCACTACAGTTCCATTATACTTCCCAAGAGTCATCGGCCAGCTAGAAGAGATTGGAGTTGAGCGGCGGCAAGGGCAAAGCCTTTGTCTGTGTGTCTGACAATCCCACACTAAAATATTTATTTCTATTTGTTATATGACTATTGGAAGCAGGATGAATTAAAAACCCTTTTGTAACTTTTATAGTAACTTGATTTAATGTGTACATTTTTGAAAACTAGCATATTGCAATATACAATACAGCATGTATCAAAAATCGCCCAAAAAAGTCATGATTCTCCTTTTACAGGTATAAGAATCAACTACTATGTGACTTTTGCGGGTAAATGCTTATTATTGCCACCTCAATATTGTAATGTATTTTGCAAAAAGGTGTAATTTTCAAGTCTTGTGTAAGCCCTTTTTGAGCAACTGTATTTGGAAAAAAAGTGTCCTTTTATTTAAATCAATACCCATTAAATTGAAAATAAGATATACTTACCTGAATATGACTTACACCTGACCCAGAATGGCACCCTCTGCCCATTCCCTTGCTAAGAATATGATCTACATTAATTAGTAGAGCTGTGGGATGCAGTGTCCTACTGGGAGGTAGTGCGGCTGGACGAGCATCCACTCCTCACTTCTATGTTTGTAGTCTTATTGCTCTGCAGATGATTAGAAATTTGGCTAGCATAAAGTTTAGATGTCATTTTATTCTTTGGAAAGTGATACCACCTCATGTTGGTCTTGAGTATATTAACATCATTTAAATACATGATATCTCAGAATTTATTAGAAGTGAATAATTGCAGTTTGGGTCAATGTTTATGAGCTTTGTTTCTTGAATACAAGTTATCACATGTAATATTTCCATTTTAGTTCTTTAATTTATGCTAAACTATGTGAGTATATAGAGCTAAAATAAATATCCAGTTATTAGAAGAGCATTTTTCCAGTTCAGCTATTTTGACCTAAATTTCAAATTCCCTATGGATTCTCACTTTAGGGCATAACACTATTGGTATTTGGGTACACTACAAGAGAAAGTAGAATATTATTTAACCCCCCCTCACCCCCCAAATTGTTCTTGCTCTTTGGTGTAATTAAAAAAATAAAAATGACCGGACAGCTTAATGTTTCCTATTTATTCCTATATGTTTCTGAGCAGGATATATCCGCCCTCTCGTATGTCGATACACAGAGATAAGAAACACTCACATATATTCATATTACTTGAAATAAATTTAATTATTTACATATCCCCCATAATAATTGCAGATTTATTTTAATCGAAGTTGAAAATTAAAAAAGATAAATACAAACACACTTAGAGCATTATTACTTGTATATTTTATGTACAGGTCAATGACCCTGATATATTTTATTTTAAAGTTAACAGGCATCGTTTCAGAAATACATAATAGGCATACTGCCAAACACATTTTTCCTTTTTTAAGTTTTCTAAAATAAAATTCTAGAGTGCACTGGAATGCATGCTGCAAATAAAGTCTTTGTTATGAAAAGGTTAACGAGTTCTCAATGTTTTAATGGATTAGTCATGTTACAAAAGTCATTTTATTCTCCACAAGAATACATGCTTCTTGTTAGATGCTTCTTGTTAAACTGGACGGGACGCATCATGTAGCTGACTTAAAAACTGAATAGGAAGCTAGACCGCTGATGAGTCATTCAATTTCTTTGAAAAGAGAAGAAAACAGAACAGTTGTTCTGGATGCATAACTTAAATGTGGTCATATTACCAAGGATTCTGGTGCAGAGGTGTGACTTTATTTTACTTTATCTATTATAACAATATTTTGTGCTTCCTTCAGTTTATTTATACATATGGCATTCTGTATTTTGACTGCCAGTTCTTCAAACATAGGAATTTTAGACTGATAATATATTTTTTGACTGATAGTGTTTTATAAAATTAAAACAAAATGTGGGCAACATTTTAATAGCGTGGAAGAATTGACCTTTTAAAATGCCTAATTGAAAGAGAAGAATGACACAGAAGGATAGCATTTGTTTTAAATCGTTTTTATTAGTTTCATAAGAAGAGCAGTCTTCCCACGCAGGGTGGGTAAGCAAGCCACGTTAAACATTTATCAGAGGCATTAGCCCAGAAATATACAGTAGGCCAAATAAGAACAGAATAGACGCATCTAAGGTTAAGGTATGAGAACATAGTTAGAGTTTAGTTAGCGGTATAACACTAATAATTATCTACATGTATTAAGTCCACACTGAAATTTGAAATAAAAGGTTGTAGCTGTAGGAGCTATGGTTGGACAGGTGTTTATGTCAAATGTGGTGACAGTGATGTCCTTTTAAAACAAAGTAAGGTCATCTAGGGACAGTGTATGTGAAAATAGTTAATGGTTAGGTGGCATTACTGACAATATTTATTATTTGCATGCATTAAGGCTGGATGAAAAATAAGGCTCGTATCAGTAGGGACTCTGGCCCTGTCTAAGAGCAGGATCTAGCTAAATGCTGCAGTCTATCAATAGCAGATCTTGGGTCATCACCCCTTCAATCGTTCACTGTTACTTCTTGTAGGCAGACCATTTTTACAGAGCAACCATCCAGCAATTGAAGGCACATGCAATCTGTCCTAAAATAGGGAAGGGGGGAGCCACCCGCAAAGGGTGTACTCTTCCATAGCAATAATCCAGGATGTGGCCTAGGTCATGACTCATGGGCCAGGATAACCCTCACCAGCCAAGAAATGGAGGGAGGGGGGGAGGCGGGCCCCACAGGTATCATGTAATGTGGTTTTATTCCACTAGGTGTGCAGCTGCGTGAGCCATGTCAGGATTATCAAGCAGCAAGGCCTCAGGTCTCTGCCTAGGGATATGCCTGGAGTGTAAGCTTCATACTCTAATCGGGGCAAAATGTAGTTCTTTAGGTTGCCATGGAGGTCCCATTTGAAGTTCCTGGTGTTTCTCAGGTATTAGTGGGCTTTGTATGCATGATTTCTGCCATTTTAGGGAGAAGTACAGCATTTGGAGTGGCAACAAATACTCAAAATAATTTAGAACTTTAATTGTTGCATCAAAAAATTGTCTGATTGTATTACATTACCACTAAATAGGTATAAAATATTTTTTATATCTCCAATATATCTCTAAACAAGTATGAAACATTTGGTGTAACGATTTGAAATCTATTAATATTTTAATTTGATGGAAGATTTATGCACTTCAATAAACATTTTAATACAATCTTTTTGTAAAGGAGAAATGTAATTTCCATTTTCCATCCTTTACAGTGGTGTTTACAATTCCCTGATGTCTTAATTAACAATTTATGAACAATACAAAGTGATGAGACAGAGAAAGTTCCAAAACACAGAGCTGCTACAAAAGCAAGAATTGTGTAAATGTTAAATTGTAAATAAAGAACACTAGCTACTGGACACTCAAGGATTTTGTGTAATTAAATTTCAAGTTGCAAAGTCAACTATAAAACTCCAGTCCTAAACTCATTGAGGGTAAAGATGTGTCTGGTTCCATTAGAACAAAGAGCAAGTTGTCTACATATGCTGCAATTTTGAACCCGAAATGAACCAAGCCTAAAATCACAAATCTTCTGATTATCTCCAATGGCCCTAAAAAGGAGGTTGGACTCAATAATTATTTCCTGTTTACCTATAAACAAGGGGCATTGAGTGTCTTTTTTTAAATCGAAAATTCAGAAATAGGAGTGATAACTTGAGGAACTTTTTTTCCATATTTTGAAATTCTAGAAGAGGGCAACAATAAATGTTGTTGGTGTGAAGAGTGTAGAGAAAGAGATCTGCTGATGATTTAGAATTTCAAGAAATGTTAAAGTAAAATCTTACAATCTATTGTTGGGGCCCATGGCTGGATGGATAGTACAGGAGTTCAAATCCTCATTATCTAAGTGACAGGCAAAAAGCCAAGCTTTATTTTATGGAAACCTCTGGTAGTTGTCAAACTGCTCAAACATAAAAGTTTGTCAAGGAAGCATATAAACACAAGAACGCATAATGTAAAACTAAATTGATTAATACAATTGTATAATTGACAAATAAAGATCCAAATATACAGAACATTTCTACTTCAGAAAGTAGCATTTTCCATGTTTTCTGAATGATTATGTGATGAATATCAATGATAAGTGATAACATCTGATAAGTGCCAAAAAGTCCATTATTTTGGTCTTATTACACTATCTTAGGTCAACTGAAATCCCATGTAAATGTATAAGGTGACGTTATGAAGCACATTTAAAATAACCAAACTGGATGCTAGGTTCACAGAAATCACAGAAAATTCAAAATAACCAGCATCTATAGATTAAGGCAAGCATGTCAAACTCAAAGGCTAGCACCGGCCACAGGTTTAATTATATGTGGGCAGCAAAAAAAAACACCTTACATTTTCATAGAAACATAGGTTTGTTTTGAAAAGTAAAGTATTAAAAAAAAACATAGTATCCCACTCTATTAAACCCCAGCCCCCCTCCCGTACTAAATCCCAGTCCCCCTTTCTGTACTAAATACCAGTCCCCCCCTCAATACTAATTTCCAGTCCTCCTCTATGCTAATTCCCCCCGTACAAAACCCTTGCCCTTGTTTAAAAAAAAAAAAAACAATATTAGCCAACATGTAGAGTCCACTCACATTGCCGCTGCCAGTATGCAACTCTGGAGTCCAGCCTCTGGTATACCCCCAATGGCGCCGTCCGCAACCTGTGCCAAAGCGGATCCTCCCACTACTCCTTGAAAACCGGTGAAGGTAGAGCACGATGAAGTCACGTCGGAATGTGACAGGGCATTGCGTGCCTCTGTGCACCTCCAGGTCCTCCACTGCCCAGCTGCGGCCATCGCAACACTGACCAACACACACTGACAGACACACACACTCACTAACAGACACACTCACTGACATATATACTCACTGATGGACACAGACACTCACTGACAAACAGACACACTCACTCTCTGACAGACACACACAGACAGACAGAAACACACACGCTCACAGACAGACAGACAGACACATACTCACTGACAGACACACACTCACTGACACACACACACACTTTTATACACACACACACTGACAGACGCACACTCACTGACAGACATACACACTCTCTGACAGACACACACACTCACTCTCTAACAGACAGACACACTAACAGACAGACACACACTCTAACAGACAGACATGCACACTCTCAGACAGACACACACTCTCAGATACATATACACTCTCTGACAAAGACACACACACACTGACAGACACACACTCACTGACACACACACACACAAACACACACTTTTATACACACACACTGACAGATGCACACTCACTGACAGACATACACACACACACTCTATCAGGCAGACACACACACACACATACACTCTCTGACAGATACACACTCACTCTCTGACAGACACACACTCTCTGACAGACACACACACTCTGACAGATACACACACACATTCTCTGACACACACAAACACACACACACACATACACACACTCACTGATAGATACACACTCACTGACATGCATACACACTCTCTGACACACACACACATTCTCTAACAGACAGACACACAAACACACACTCTCTGACAGACACACACACACTCTGACAGATACACACACACACTAACAGACACACACACACACATACACACACACTCTCTGACTGACAGACACACACACACTGACAGGCACACACACACTCTAACAGACACACACACATACACACATACACTCTCTGACTGACAGACACACACACACTGACAGGCACACACACACTGACAAACACACTCGCTAACTGACAGACACACTCACTGACAGACAGACACACACTCACTGACAGACAGACACACACTCACTGACAGACATACAGACAGACAGACACACACTCACTGACAGACAGACACACACTCACTGACAAACAGACAGACACACTCACACACTGACAGACAGACAGACAGACACACTGACAGACAGACTCACACACTGACAGGCACACACACACTGACAGACAGACACACATTCACTGACAGTGCGCAGTTTAGTAATGCCAGGTGCCGGAATGATGTAATATTTTGGCAACCAGCATCACTACAGAGGGCATGCGTGAGGGAGCAGTGAGGAGCAGGAAGACTGAGCTCCCTCGCTGCCGCCAGCGACCTTTTCTCCCCAGCTGGGTAAATATTTAGCAGAGTAGGCACCTGCAATATAAGGAGAGCAGGTGTCCACTCTGCCTTACTAAGCATGTCTCAAACTTGTGGCTCACCGGTCGGCAAAGATATTCATTGTGGGCAGCATGCGAGTTTGACATGCTTGGATTAAGGCCTCGATTTAATAAACTTTCCAAATTATCCCATACTGTTAGAAAAATTTCCAAATAATTTATCTATAAAAATTCCTTTAGACTTTAATGGTGGCATAATTGAATCACTCGGAAAGCTAATTAAATTGAGGCCTAAATCATAAAAAAAATAAAAAAAAATTGTAACATAAACTGTATTATTTGGTGATATAAGATAATTTGCAGATGTTTTAATATAGCCCTACCCTATCTAGTTACATGTTATAAGTACTTCTCTATCAAAGTGAGCAAGCAATGTGAACCTCAAGTTTGTGTGTATGTATATATATATATATATATAGATAAAATTTGTGTGTGTGTGTGTCTGTCTGTCTGAGAGAGTGTGTGTGTGTCTGTTAGAGAGTGAGTGTGTGTGTCTGTCAGAGAGTGTGTATGTCTGTCAGTGAGTGTGCGTCTGTCAGTGCGCGTACATCACTGGACTAATACTGCTACAATCTCTACTTGAACACTATATATATATATATATATATATATAAAAATAAAAAACTTGTGTCTCACCAATAACTGACAAAAATATAACTCAACTTGTCTACCTACTGAGAAGAAGAATTCTATTTAATTTGGCTTGCAATGTATCTATTATTGCTATTTATTTTTAGTTCCCAAAGGAAAAGGGAAGGCGAAGCTGTGTCATTAAGTTGTAAATAATCCAGTAAATCTGCTTTTCTGCCTTTGGATTCTGGTTTCTGGTAGACTTTTTAGATTTAAGTTTACTCGACAGAATGGGAAAATGCAAAAAGTCATTATTTTTTATATTATATAGTCTCCAGAGAAAGTGCTAGAAGTTACTAAAGAAGCTGGTATTTCTCATACAATAGCTAAAATAACTATTTAGCACTGAACCTTGTCTAGATCCAGCTAAACTCAACTATTATTTATATAATGACAATATATTCCACAGCGCTTTACAATTATATAAAGGGTATAATTTGAAGATTGATAATGTAAGTTTGATATATCACTCACTCTATCTATCTATCTATCTATCTATCTATCTATCTCCGTATCCTGTGACTATGGTTTCAGCTTAAGTGGGAATATAAAAAAATCAATGGGCAAGGGATTAGAGAATTGCTTCATGCCGCTCCCAAAAGTAATGGACATGAATGGATCTTGAACTGCTCACTCTGCTGCTGCTGCTCTTGAGAACCTAAGGTAAGGCATTGGACATTAAGTATTTCCATTTCAAGTATTTTGGACTACTGTGGAGTATTCTGTGTAGATGTGAGAGACGCAGGCTGATATAGATAAAGCAGAATGGAGCATTGGCTATTATTTTGATGTCTAGAGTTTAAGCAGCTGTTAAGGAAAATAATGAAATTGGGTTGAACAAACACACCAAAATGTCAAGATCGCTCGGGATATTTAAGACCCGACTATCAAAACATGCATCTGCCTTTATAGCTATCTCTATCTCCTGTTGTGCTATAAGAAAACAGGCTTTGACACTAACTAAACATTTAAGTATGGTGAGCTTTTACCTATTTTATGTAATACAAATGTGTTAATCCACTTTCTGATTACTATACAGTTATCTGACGTTTCCCAATAGAGTATGTTTGTTTTGTCCAAAGTTAGTGATGCTGAATCTGTTCTTCTCAGTGGGTAACATCTCACTGCTGCTAATGATAACCAAACACACACAAGACCAAACTAACCTTACAGCCAATTGCTTTGCATGCTGCTTTACCAACAAGATTGAACAGCGAAGGAAAGAATTCTCCCCACCTTGCTGTTCTCTTTCTCAACCACACGTTGATCATGCCTTTCCTACCCTTCAGACTTTCTCCCCGGCTACTGAACAAGAGGTGGCTGTGCTTCTCCTTTCCTCTTGCTCCACCACTTGCCCGTTCGATCCTGTCCCATCTCACCTGATCAGTTCTCTCTCCCCCTGTCTTGTGCCTTCCTTAACACACATCTTCAACTGCTCTCTCTCTTCTGGCATTGTCCTTGCTGACCTTAAACATTCCACTATAGTACATATCCTTAAAAAAAACATCTCTTCACTCTTTCTCCCCCTGTAACTATCGTCCCATATCCCTGCTCCCATTTTCCTTAAAGCTTCTGGAAAGATTTGTCTTTACCCGTATGTCTCACTTCCTTATTTACAACTCTCTTCTTGACCCTCTTCAATCTGGCTTCTGCCTTCTCCACTCTACTGATACTGCTCTTATCAAAGTTACTAACGACCTAATTGCAGCTAAATCCAAAGGCCACTACTCCATACTAATTACTCGGTCTCTGTGACTTTGTCCTCTCGTGGTTTTCCTCTCATCTTTCCCACACTCATTCAGTGTCTACGTTTCTAATGATACCTCCTCCCCTCATCCTGTCGCGGTTGGGGTCCCCCAAGGCTCTGTACTTGGTCCCCTTCTATTTTCTCTTTATACTGCCTCTCTTGGCAAACTCATTACCTCATTTGTATTCCACCACCAGTATGCTGATTACACCCAGATATATCTCTCCTCCTCGGACTTCCCCTCCCATCCTGCAACGTGTCACTGCTTGCCTTTCTTCCATCTCTAACTGACTGCCCTCCCACTTTCTGAAACTAATCTCTCTAAAACTGAACTCCTTGTCTTTCCTCTTCCTCATACTGTTCCTCCTCTTTTGCTCTCCCTTCAAGTTTATGGTATCCACATAAGTCCCTCCTTGCAAGCATGCTGTCTTTGCATCATATTTGATTCTGGCCTCACCTTTGAGCCTCACATCTGGTATGTTGCCAAATCCTATAGATTCCATCTTAAAAACATAGCCCGCATCCGCCCCTTTCTTATGCAAGATGCTACCAAGGAGCTTGTCCATGCTCTTGTAATTTCCCGCATGGATTATTGTAACCCTCTCCTAATTGGTCTTCCCAAAAGCAGTATTGCCCTGCTACAGTCTGTAATGAATACTGCCGCCAGACTGATTTTCCTCTCACACCTCACCCCTCTGTCAGTCCTTACATTAGCTTCCTGTATCCTATAGGAGTCAATGAAAAGTGCTAACCCATACCTATATAGCATTGAACAATTCTAGCCCCTCTTATATCTCTTCACTGATCCATAGGTATGCCTCGTCTCGGTCTCTCCGCTCTGCCTGTGACCTTTTTTGTCACCCGTAAGGCCAACTCACGCTTGCAGGACTTCTAGCGGGTGGCTCCCTTCCTATGGAATAGCCTGTCCACCTCAAACAGACTCTCCCCTAGTCTTCAATCGTTTAAGAAGTGCCTTAAAACCGATCTCTTTAGGAAAGCTTATGGCCTCCCAGAGTAACCTCTGCCTCACATACCTGTCTCTTGCTCTCCTCACTTAAAGGGCAGCACTTTACTTTCTCCTCCAGCTCTGCTTAACTCCCATGTTATTTTATTGCTATTTCCTGTCCTAATGTGTTTTATACCCCACCTCCTATAGACTGTAAGTACGTTTGAGCAAGGTCCTCTTCAAACTATCGTTCCTCTAAGTTTTCATGTAATTGTCCTATTTATAGTTAAATTCCCCCCTCTCATAATATTGTAAAGCGCTACGGAATCTGTTGGCACTATATAAATGGCAATAATAATAATAATTATTATTAGTGATGTCCCGAACTGTTCGCCGAGCGGTTCGCGAAAGGTTCGCCATGAACAGTTCGCCGCGGACTCCAGTCAGCAGACACATTCCAGCCAATCAGCAGCAGACCCTCCCTCCCAGACCCTCCCACCTCCTGGACAGCATCCAATTTGAAGCTGCATTCGTAGTAAGCTGTCCAGGAGGTGGGAGGGTCTGGGAGGGAGGGTCTGCTGCTGATTGGCTGGAATGTGTCTGCTGACTGGAGTCCGTGGCGAACCGTTTGTGGCGAACCGTGGCGAACCGTTCGCGAACCATTTGGCGAACAGTTCGGGACATCACTAATAATTATAATAATAAGGCCTCTAGATGCTTCACTAAATAATGTCTATTTGTATGTATGTCACTGCTAACCTTCATGGAAATAAAAAGTATAGTAACTGATAGTTGTATTAAAAAAAAAAAAAACATGAAATAGAAAGAGCTACTTTATAGGTTACTGTAACCTCTATGACCACTTCTGGTGGTATGAGTTTGAATGTGCAGTGTTTCTGCTTTAAACACTGCATATCCAGACTTATCTGCAATTGTGTACTGGGGGCTGGTTACATCCTGGTAGATGTGACTTAGACAGTCCAGAATAATGTCAATTCTGTGCATATTTTATAGCACAGTGCACACTGATGACAGATTCCTTGCAGGCATTTCTCACTTGCCTGCAAGGGAAAAATGTGCTTCCCCTTGCTTTCTCCGGTATTCTTTTTTTAAATGACCTCTTTCTTCCTTCTTTCTTTCCCCACTCCCTCTTTCCCTCCCTTCACTAGTTCAGAATGAGCGCATGTGCTCTAAACTGGTTAAATAATCCAATATTTCTCAGTAAGAAATATATGTAATGGGCTTTATAAAAATCTATCCAAGATTAATGTGCTTAAACAGGGAGCAAACACGGAATGAGGATAAATACTAATAGAAACAGATATTAGAAATGAGTGCAGCCTAAACTCACACTTATCTCAACTGGTTGGATAAGCCCCCATTTAATGCTCAGAAAATAAGTGTAAACCTTAAGGATAGTTAATCCTAAGTATACCAGGAGAAGTGGAGTGGGCAAAACTCTTAAAATATAAAGGATAACTCTAGCATTTAGTAACTTTTTAGTGGGAAAAAATATATAGACAAAAAAGTTAGGGAAAATACATATACAAATAATGTTGGGATGGACAGGAATAGGGCTGCCCCCAAAAATCAGCACTGGAAAAATGTCCACAATCTACTAACTGGTGATTTAAGTTTACAATCTACTAAGTGGTGATTTAAGTTGATTTTTGGTAAAGCAATATTCTAAAGATTTATTAGAGAAAGCATCTAGACAGGCTTTGGAGTAAGCTAGAGAAACAATGATGGAGACACAACCTAAATATCCAAATTGTGTGATGGAGGTTCCAGCTTTTATAACCAAATATAGCAATCAGGCCTATAAGATCCGGAATATTCTACATAAAAAATGCAGTATCCTAAAAGGGGATCCTGTTCTAGAATTTTTTTTAGGTGAGAAACCCAGGATAATTTATTCTCAAGTCCCCAACCTTAAAACAATATTAGCACCCACGGACATAAGACATAAGAGAAACCAAATAGGAACTAATAAATGTGGATTTAGGAAATGTGGTAAATGTTTAGGCTGTAATAATAACATTTCACATGAATCTGTTATTAAAGAATGTTTCCATAAAGAAACCAGGGAAAGTTTTAAAATTAAAACAGCACTTGATTGTAATTCTATGGGAATAGTCTAGGTCTTGATCTGCCCTTGTAATAGACAGTATGTGGGAAGGACAAAAAGAAGATTCAAGACCAGATTGGGGGAACATATCAGAAATATAAAGAGGATTCACAAACCATAATTTATTCCTGCATTTTGATGAATGTCACTCCAGAAACCCAAGGTCTTAGATTTATGGCAATTGAAAAAGCTGGATGTCCATTGGAGAGGGGGATGTTTTGAAAAATAGCTAGATAAGATAGAAGCCAAATGGATTTTCAATTTAGACAATTTGGAGCCCAAAGGTCTAAATGTTGATTTTAAACTTAATGTCTTTCTCTAATCATAAGTTCTACCATAGATCCATATATTGGTCAAATTACCGTAGTGGACATGACGTAAAGGCATTTATGATTTAAATTTTATACAGTCAGTTAAACATATTTTGTCAACCAAGTTTCACTGATTTTATGATTTTATTGCCTGTCCCTTTTTTAAGTCATACCAGGTCATATGATCGCAATCCTATTACCATATTTGGATCATGTTCTTATTCTCACAAGTCTATTTTCTATGACTTTTAATTTCTTTTTTTGTCATTTACAGTTATTTTTGTTTAATTTAATTATATAGTATGCCTATTCTATCTGTTTGGACTTGCTGCAGAATTACCTATTATGCTATGTTTAGAGGTGCTTTTTAGGTTTTCTTCTATATCCTTTTAATTACTTTTTCCAGAGTTTTTTTATTTATTTATTTTTTATTAATTTTTTTAATTAACACCACTTTATATTTTATGTTTTTATTTTATTTTTTATTTATTTTTTATTTCTTATATTTGAGTCATTATTTTTCATTTGTATTAGTTTTTATTTTATGATTTTTTAATTTTTTTTCCCACTTTTTTCCATTAGTTTTCATTTTCATGATTATTGTTTTATGTACTTATATGTTTAATCCATTCAGTCAACTTTTGGTATGATTTCTAAGTGATGATGTCTTAACCCGGTCTTCTCACCACACTATTGGGCATCAGTAAGGATTGATGGGGTTAATAGATGCAAGGTTTTTGGGCTATTTAAATCCAGAGACTGATTGTATAGTAAGCCTCTGATGAAGTGATGCTGGTTGTCACAAAATGCGTAAAGCAATTTTACCGTGTTCAGAAGAGGACTGCAGTGGAACCAAGGAGCGGCATCCCGGTGGAGCGCATGCAGAGGTGCAGGATCTACATCTATCCAACACTTGCCCTAACTTCATTTCAAGCCGACGAAAGAAAGGAAGAGGGGACCAAGTTCTTTTGTCACCTGGATCCAGGACTCCTATGTATCCACTAATATGCCTTTTACCCTGGAGAGTCTGTACTTGTTTTTATGTTGTTACTATTAATAAAGGGTCAACAGAGAGCACTATGTCTCTATTTATATGCCCCTTTTAGATCTAAGACATCCTTAGCGCAAGAGACCGACTAATATGGTCAATGATTTCCTGTTTCTAAAAAGATTTTGTACCTATATCAAATTTCATGGTATAAGTCAGTTTGTTTCAACTCCTACTATTTGGTAGCAGGGGTCTAACATCTGAAAGCTGATACATTTTATTGCATATATTCTGTTACAATTTTATTTATTAGATCCATTGCATTGACTTTCACTGACTTTTATTGAAACCACAGACTGATATTTTGTTTTGTTTTTATTTTGTTTTTTGTTTTGTTTGGTTGTTTTTTTGGGCGAACTTAAATCACCACTAAGTAGATTGTGGACTTTTTTCAGTGCTGATTTTTGGGGGCAGCCATATTCCCTTCCATCCCAACATTATTTGTATTTGTATTTACAGTGTCCTTTTTTATTTATATATTTTTCCCCACTAATATTTTACTATATGCTCGAGTTATCCTTCATATTTTAAGAGTTTTTCCCACTCCACTTCTCCTGGTATACTTAGGATTAACTATCCTTAAGGTTTGCACTTCTCGATAGGAAGCCTTTGATTGGACCCAGTGTGGCTCCCATGATATCACATGGCAGCATGCCAAGAGTTATGCCCAGCCAATGCTGGATTAAGGTAAGTAAAAACATATTTTAAAAAGTTCTTTTAGTGGGGGGACCTAAAGAATAATGCCAATAAAGCATTGTTAAAAAGTAAAGGTTGGAGTAACCCTTTGAGGATCACAACTAATGATATCATCATCATAGTCTATAAGATACTTATAATAAAGAACCACAGCAAAGAACAAGTAAGTTGCATGAACCTAAAATGAGCGCTAGAGTCTTGCTAAATTTAAATGGAAATTCTACAGCAAAACTATTATAGACAAAACTACTAAATGTTGCTCATTGGAAACATTTCACCTCCAGATTGTTTAGAGGTGATTAGCAACCCATAATAAATATGTTTTTACTAAATGCATAATGATTGGCAATTTAAAATTATACGCACAGGTCCAACTAAAAACCACAAAAATAAATACTCAGTTAACAGTATGTCTTGGGAGAACATGACTGGACGAGACACTTCCTCACTGCTTCAAATACAAAAAAGTACATGCTCTAGTTCATTCTGTCTGACAGAAAAAATCCTATGCTCCCCAGGGAGAACAACTAGACTTGAAACAATAGACACCAGGCTATGTCTACTCCTGTGGACAGCTGAGGCAGTGCACTATTGTTATTACTAGCGTCATAGTATGGATAGCAATATGCAGTATAGGGATTTCAATCAGCAAAAACAAACCACACTAAACTCATATTTCTATATTTAACCCCTTGAGGACACATGACACGTGTGACATGTCATGATTCCCTTTTATTCCAGAAGTTTGGTCCTTAAAGGGTTAAATAATACATTGTGATGGTTTAACTTGTATTTTTGCATTATATTCCATTATCTCTTTCTTTAGGAAGCAGTCAAGAAACTATATTTTTGGAGGGTGGGTAACGAAGAGGAAACCCCATGAGACAATGTGATTTTTTTAGGGATTTATTACAGTCCACTCATCTTACAGTTTGGTGAAGATTTATATAAAGGAGGTTCACGAGAAAAGTTTAAAAAGTAAAGGGTAAAATTGTAATTTAATAGGGGAAAAAAAATCTCAATTATATTGGTTAATTCTATTTTTTGTTCAGTTTTCTATAAAATACATTGATTTTCATTCATCTCTTCCACTTGTTTTTAAATTAATGCATTGCATATCTTTATCAGTTCATGTTCTTAAATATAGTGTTTGAATAAGGAATATTGTTTTTTTCTGGTCAGACTCTTTAGGAGTTTATTCACTAAGGTGGAGCTGGGGAAATAGCACCAATTAAAAAAAAAAATACCTAAATTTTGTAGTTCCTTAACAATTCTTTGCATTTCATTGTATAGTACACTTCTTTCAACTTCCTCAGACATTTTGCATTTGGGCCTTCTTCACCTCTTGCTAATAAATGCTAATACTCTATTGGTTATTTTTCCAGTGAACAATTCTAAGCATACATTTTGTGTATAGGTTTTTTAACCCAACTGAGTTACCTCAATATGCACTGTCCATTACTTGTTTATAGGAAGAACTCCTTTATATGAATTTATATGACAAGAAACCAGTGCCAGTGTTTGTAAATCCTCCCACCAAAATATGTGTGTTTGAGTGTTTTATAGATTACACACACAGTTCTATACTATAACATTGTAACACATAATATATAGCCCTGTTTCACTGTAATAAATTGGCTATTCCTTGGAAAAATAATTTGATTGTTTGTCCTTTATTAATTACAATGACATTTTCAGTGCTATCCCTTCAAACCTGCTGGGTCCACAGATTCTTAAACACCTTGTATACATGACAGATCACAATAAACGTGTGTGTGTGTGTGTGTGTGTGTGTATTTTAATCATTTGTGTTAACAATTCTTCATCAGAGAAAAATGTTGGCACAAACAATCTTCCCTATTTATTGGCTATGAAGTGCAGACATTTCATCATGAAATCTTGCCATTGTGCCCTATTCCATTCAGCTACAGCATTTATCATACGCAGCCCTTTGTTTTCACTTGCTGGTACAACTTTCGAACTGTAGCTACAGATGGCATTTATGTCTCTATGTGGGGTGTTTTCATATTGCTCATTATTTCTGTAACAGTGATGGTGTTTCCATTTAAATCTTATATTAATTATAGCTTACAGGAGTTATTTCCCTGGATGCTAGAAGAAAGACATGATTTTCCTTTGGAAACACACAGCAATAAAACAGGTCTAAGATGCATTTTAACATTGTGCTATGATGTAAAACATTTGTGGGAAATGTGCCCTTTTCCCAAATCAGAAATCGCTCTTTATTCTTTTTACCTATCCAATGTCATAGCTCTGGAACATAGGTAAGATTCCTTAAAGGTGTTTATAGTGTTCCATCATCCTGAAGTTTATAAATCGAATACGGTAATCATTTATATTTAAGGATGTACTTAAAAATGAAAGATAATGTGTATCTTTTTATGACTAAATACCTACTATTCTATTAATCTTGCACATAGGAGAGCAACCAAGCATTTCAAATATTACATGTCATTGTATCAAGTTGTTCAAATCCCCCACAAAAAGTTACATACTCGCAAAAGAATAATAAATACACCATGTTATTAAACAATTTCCACACATAATCAACAAAACGTTGTATTCAGGAATCAAGAGGAAAGCAAAAACACACACAACATTTTAGACAAATGCCTTTCTCAAGGAAAAATCTTCTATTCTATTCAGCTTTACTCTATTCCTTAATATGTGCCTGCCTTGATTGTTTTTTTTTTTCTTTTTACAAATATTACCATGATTTTTGTGTTTGATAGCGTCTTCATTGCAGGGTTAACACATCACTATTTTTTGTTTTCCTGCACTGGTTGGAGAAGATGCTCCAACCATTACCATTAAATGAGATGATTCAACTGCAGAAAAAGATGGACTTAGACAAAGTGATGAGTGCAAAGTAGGTGCAAAAAATAGTGGACTGCTTTTTCTCCAGATGCTTCTCTTGTAATCTATCTGTAGCTTTCTTTTAAACAAATACATGTAGTGATGAGGGGAAGGCCATTGTAATCATCACCATATTCCTCACCACCACCAATATCATACATTGGGAAAACCACGTGGGTACCTGCTCTACATCTTAGCTAAAGAGTGGCTCTGTTGGCACTGACAAAGTCTCTGTTTATCTCTCCTTTAGTTGCTTCTTGGGGGGTGTACATGATATAGGGGGTAACACAGGCAATATCAACAGATCCTCTGGTTTTACAAATCAATTGCCATGACCACCAGAAAACTCAAAAGCTGTAACACCTGAACAAACTGTGCTGTAAGGAGCTGTGGTGCGGTAGCACTTTTTATTGAGACATGAAAAGACTGAGAAAATAAAAATGCCTCATGAGTGGTGAATCAGACATAATGTGCTTGCTGAAAATCACATTATCATGAGGCTAAATACTATTAATACTGGTGATGGTGGTGATGTCGGTGGTGCTGGTGGTAGCAGTAGAGGAAGCGTCAGCAGCATTCATGGAAGAAAAAGAGGTGTTCAGACTCTGATAGGTAATGGCACTACTGCTGATGGTGTATTGGAGAACAGGATTCTTTTCCCTACGCTTCCTCAATTTCTTTTTGGGATTTGGATGCAACATTGATGATGGTGAGTTTAATGTTATTATTACAATAAATTTGGGATATGAATAATTGTGCATTGTGTAAACTAACACAACATTATTCAATGTAAATAGGTGTTTGTGTTGTAAAATGGCTTTATGCCTGGTGGATTTACTACTGTAACATTGTGTAAAATTGTGTTTGACTTTAGGAAACATTGCACTGCACACAGCCCAAAATCTTGTCAAACTGTAAATTGGTGATCCAAGTTTGTATTAAGTGGCTGTGACTAGCAGAGGATGCAGTGCTAACTACAACCACCAATCTCACACTAAGATGAATGAACAGGCTACCTTTGACTCAGAGTTTGTATGAGTGCGGATGTGGTGATTAATGCCAATATGGTGATCTTCTATCCAGGGCCGGACTGGCCCACCGGGATACCAGGAAATTTCCCGGTGGGACGTCGGCACCTGGGGCCGGGCAGGCAACTGGGTCTGCTGGTGGCCGCTGGAGGAGCTGTGCTGTCTCTCCTTCCCCGCCCTCGCACGCTACTGAATGAGACCGGGGCCGGAAAATGATGTCATATTCCGGCCCCGGTCTCATTCAGTAGCGTGCGAGGGCAGGGGAGCAGAGACAGCACAGCTTCCAGCGGCCGCCAGAACACCTCCTTCAGCGGCCGCCATCCCTGCTCCTCCAGCGGCCGCCAGAACAGCTCCTCCAGCAGCCGCCATCCCTACTCTTCCAGCGGCCGCCAGAACAGCTCCTCCAGCGGCCACCATCCCAGCTCTCTGCCCTGCATGACCCCTCTGGCCCACAGGTAATATGTGTTATGCTGTCAGTGTGTGTGTGTGTGTGTGTGTGTGTCTGTCTGTCTGTTTGTCATGGTATGTGTCTGTCTCTGTCATGGTGTGTGTGTGTCATGGTATGTGTGTCTGTCATGGGGTGTGTGTGTGTGTGTCATGGTATGTGTGTCTCTGTCATGGTGTGTGTGTGTGTGTCATGGTATGTGTCTGTCTCTGTCATGGTGTGGGTGTGTCATGGTATGTGTGTCTGTCATGGTGTGTGTGTGTGTGTCATGGTATGTGTATCTCTGTCATGGTGTGTGTGTGTCATGGTATGTGTCTGTCTCTGTCATGGTGTGTGTGTGTCATGATATGTGTGTCTGCGTCATGATATGTGTGTCTGTGTCATGGTGTGTCGGTGTGTCATGGTGGGTGTGTGTGTGTCGGTGTGTCATGGTGTGTGTGTTTGGCATGGTCTGTCTGTGTCATGGTGTGTGTGTGTGTCTGTCTGTGTCATGGACTGTCTGTTGTGGTATGCTTGTGTCTGTCGTGGTATGCGTGTGTCTGTCATGGTATGCGTGTGTCTGTCATGGTGTGCATGTGTCTGTCATGGTGTGCGTGTGTGTCTGTCATGGTGTGTGTGTGTCTGTCATGGTGTGTGTGTGTGTGTGTCTGTCATGGTGTGTGTTTTTACTCACCTTGACTGGCCCTGCCTCTATGGCTAAGATCCTCAAGCTTGCCATAGGATTGGCTGCAAAACGCTACACCGATCAGCATCTCCTCATAGAGATGCATTGAATCAATGTATCTCTATGGGGAACCTTCAGTGTCTCCAGAGCGTGGAGGCCCTGAATGTGGGTGCTGCAAACTGTGCAGCACTGACACAGGAAGCACCTCTAGTGACCGTCTGAGTGACTGTCACTAGAGGTGTCACTCTGAAGCAATGTAAACACTGCCTTTTCTCAGGAAAGTCAGTGTTTACATTGAAAAGCCTGCTTGCATGTATGTGTGTGTCTGCTAGTGAGTGAGCTTGTGTTTTTATGTCAATGAGCTTATGTATATCAGTGAGATTGTTTGTCTATGAGGCTGTGTATCAACGAACTTATGTGTGTCAGTGAGGTTGTCTGTGTTTGCATGTGAGTATGCTTACTGTATAATTAAACATTTTACTATGAAAGGACCAATATTTTATATTAGAAAAAGATATATATATATATATATATATATATATATATATTACTCAATCATCTGGGGTAGCAAGACATAGCCTTACATATTACATGCGACAATATATGGCGCATTGACTTATGGGGCTGGCATATATTTTTTTTCCAGAGCTGCTTTGTATCCCCAGTCCGGCCCTGCTTCTATCTCACACTCAAAGTTGTTAAAACACCACTGACAGACAGTAGCTATACTTCTAGCTTGGTAGATATAGCAGTACCTTAGACTCACAATAGGATCATAGACATAATGGCAATCTTCTATTAACCATTCAACATAGTTTCCAGTGCCACTGGCAGTAGCTAGATTGCTACAGCAGTAAGCTTAACCAGTCTATCACTAGAATCAATCTCACAGGCTATTTCCCACACAGGCACGGCAAGGGTAAATCTCAATTTATCACTGCTGGTCTCTCTCGCTTAATAATATGTACAAAGTATCAGTGCTAATATACTAGACATTACAGAGATAAATATATGGCAGCACACCTGAAAAAAAAATAGATTATAAACTTTACAAGCATATATACAAGACACTACATAAGAGTGAATACTTATAAGATAAAAAAAACTAAAAAACTTTTGAAATATAGATAATGAATAATAATCAGGAGTCCAAAAAGTAAGTCCAAAAGAGTCTATGCCTAATAAATACAGCAAAAAGTTCAAATAAAACCTTGTATAAGAAGTCAATCACAATCTTGTCAGGGGAAGTATTCCTCAGTAAGGTATGGGCATGGGATATTCGTAAGATCCGTATGAAAAAAATAAAAAGACAGCAAATAATGGTGCAGTATTACAGGTAGTAAGAACTATTTTGTAAGAGCTCTATATGGTCCTACTCATGTTTTCTAGAGCTATAAAACTAGCTCTAGTGTGGATGGCATACAGTGGTACAATTCCCACTTATGGGGTACGTTAAGTTTTGTAGTAGATGGATATCTTGTTGGTATAAGGACCATATGAAATATAAAAGAAACAATAATAGTGCTTATTTTATAAAAGCCAGAGGTGTAATAATAAAATACCAAGTGGTTACTCACATTTTATTGAGCAGGCAGACTGCTCAATGAATAAAGCTTGAGTGGTATAATCCTCACCAAGGAGTAAAATTCTCACTAGAACAATTAAAACTCTGGTGCCAGGTAAAAATAAATAAACAAATAAAAGAGTAAAATGGCTGACTCACAAGTTGAAAGTGGCCAAAATACCTTTATTAAAATGCAGCAATTAAAATACCACAACTGTTAAGATCATCAATACTGATACCTTGGGTGGAGTGGCAGCTGGAGTGAGACTTGAGTGTCAGATGACTAAAGGTTAGGAAAACTCTTTATTTCAGTATTTTTTTGGGGGGGAGGGCTTAATCTACATAGGCTGTAGATCCTAGGCATCCAACATGCCTTGTGGTGCGGTCTGCTGTGAGGTCATGCTGAGATGGTACTCTGTCAACATCTTGGCCCTTTAAAAGCATGACCTAGCCCCTCTGGTTATGCTAGCTAACACCCAGCACCACACAGAAGGTGAAGGCAGCGGGCACAGATTGAGAGAGCTGGGAACTCTGGCTCCCAACAGCCTCAACCAGCAACTGGATTTGTAAGACTCTATATGTATTTATGTGTCTGTATGTCTATCTGTTTGTATGTGTGTCTGACTCCATGAGTGTCAGTGTGTGTCTGTGTATCTGTATGTGTGTCAGTGTCTGTATCTGTATGAGTGTCATTCTGTGTGTCTGTGTATCTGCATGTCTGTCAGTGTGTGTATGTGTGTGACTACATGTGTATCTGCATGGGTGTCTGTATGTGTATCTGTCTGTATGTGTGTCTGTGTATTCGCATTTGTGTGTCTTTGTGTGCACCTGCACATCTGTGTATCTGTATGACTGTCAGTCTGTGTATCTCAATGTGCATTCTGTGTATCTGTGTGTCATTCTGTGTGCCTGTGTATCTGCATGTGTGTCAGTGTGTGTATCTGTATGTGTGCTATTGTGTGTCTGTGTATCTTCATGTGTAGCTGTATGTGTGTCTGTGTTTGTATTGGTATGTTTGTGTTATTGTGTGTATCTGCAAGTATGTCAGTGTGCGTGTGTCTGTTTATCTGTATGTTTATTTGTGTGTGTCTGTGTATCTGCATGTTTGCCAGTGAGTGTATCTGTGCATCTGTATGTGTTAGAGTGTATCTATGTACAGTATCTGCAAGTGTATCAATGTATGTACCTGTGTGTCTGTGTATCTGTCTTTGTATGTCTGTGTACCTGCATGTCTGTATCTGTGTGTGCATGTGTATGTGTGTCAAGGCTTACATCTGCATGTGTGGCAGTGTGTGGTTTTCTGTCAGTGAAAAATGAGTGCAGCCTACGCAAACATACATTTTTGATAAAGTGACAAATAGCAGAAAAACCTATGACACCCCTGTCCCAGATCATTCTAAGTTTAGGAATATATGTTTAATTGTTCATCTCCTTGACAGGTTCTTCAGATAACAATTAGGTGAAAAGGAAACTGTAGATATAATCACTGATTATTAGCCTCTACCACAACAATATTTTCTTTTTTTGTCATAAAAACAGCTGGATGGGGTGCTGTCCTTAAGGAACAGGCTCCACCGATATTACCATAGGTAACTTTAGGAAAACTCACTTAATATGTCTTTATATCCTGTGGCTGTACCGATGTCCATTGTGTGTGCTATACTGTCAATTTGTTACACTATGAGTGGAATTTAATTGTACAAAACTTGTGGGTTCAAGACAAATAATTACTTGCTGTACAGCTATGAATGAGACCATGTCACCAGCAAGTAAAATGAATAGGAAAAACAGAATGCTGAAAAAGCCAGGATACTAATGGTGAAGGTCCACCACTTAGTGATGAAATGTGTCTGTGGACCAAAATCTTAAAATGCTTCTGTTTATTGTTTTTGCATTTTCAAAGAAAACCAGACTTCCTGTGAGCTATAGAAGCTAATATGACATGAAGTTAAAACTTTGACATGAAACACTCTGAACTTCTTAACTTTTCACCTCAAATTCACTGGCAGGATGTGCATTTTTAAGATAGAGAATAATACAGCAAGCGGGGATGAAAGGCGTGTTTCTAGATAGTTTAACTACAAGCGGTGTTATTATTTAGTGTTCTGCACATTCAAAAACTGATAAGACTTTTTAACACAGTTTTGCAAACCAAACATTATCTTTTAAAGCAGTGAATATTTAAGTGCTAAATTTTAAAAACAACTAATCAAAAGGTACATGTAACTCATTAAGAGCTGAAAGTTAAAGTCTTAACTGCATAGAACTATTCTATTGAATACAGGTATTGTCTGCCAAGATTATATTTATGTATGGGAATGTCCAGTTTGATGTTTTGTGACTAGGAAAAAGATAGGTTTCAGTGCACAAACATACAACATGAGACATTTTCTTTTTTTAAAGGGACACTATAAGCATCAGAAACATTACATCTTAAAGGGACACTGTCACTTCTCTGGAATATTCACCAATGAATAAAACCTTGAAAAACCTTGGTATTATTTTTTATGAGATGTTTAGTTTTCTTTTACATTCGTATTAAAGATTTAACAAGTGATTGAGATTATCATTATTGATGCTCTCAACGACTGGTGGAGAGCCGGTGAGTGTGGCGCAGTTAGAGATGAAAGGTGGAAAAATCTTTTTGCTACCAATCAGGGGAGATTCTAAATACAAATCAAGGTAAAAAATATATGTTTGTATTTCTTATGGTTTAGCTTCACTGTAAATTTAGCCTTTTTTTTAACCTTATACGGTCATACCAGTTAATGTGGTCATGGGCGTCCACAGGGGGGGCACTTGCCACCCCACCCCCTTGATTTTTTCAGCTTGTTCTGCTATTTTTCGTGTGAGATTTAAAACGAACTGCAATACCGGTGCCAGCCAGTAGGTGGCGCTGTGTATGGCGAGAGACAGGGATAAGAAGCTGCATCTTATCCCTGCATCTCTCTGCTGACTGAAACCGCAGGGGAACAGCACATGCAGGCAACAGAGACAGCCTACAGATCAGGTAAGTGAGGGATGGGGTGGTCTTGTTTAAAATAGCCTATAGATTAGAGGAGTGAGTCATGGGGAGCAGCCTATAGATTAGGGGAGTGAGGCATGGGGGGGCAGCCTATAGATTAGGCAAGTGAGGCCTGGGGGGGAAGCCCATAGATTAGGCAAGTGAGGCCTGGGGAAGCCTATAGATTAGGGCAAGTGAGGCATGGGGGGCAGCCTATAGATTAGGGAAGTGAGGCATGGGGCAGCCTATAGATTAGGGAGTGAGGCATGGGGGCAGCCTACAGATTAGGGGAGTGAGGCATGGGGGGCAGCCTATAGATTAGGGAAGTGAGGCATGGGGGGCAGCCTATAGATTAGGGAGTGAGGCATGGGGGGGACAGCCTATAGATTAGGGGAGTGAGGCATGGGGGGACAGCCTATAGATTAGGGGAGTGAGGCATGGGGGGACAGCCTATAGATTAGGCAAGTGAGGCATGGGGGCAGCCTATGGGTGAGCAAAATGAGGCATGGGGGCAGCCTATAGATTAGGCAAGTGAGGCATGGGGGACATCCTATAGATTAGGCAAGTGAGGCATGGGGGGCAGCCTATAGATTAGGCAAGTGAGGCATGGGGGGTAGGGGAGGGCAGCCTAAATGAAGGGTCTGCAAGGAGCAGGGGCTGCAAGGAGCAGGAAGGGTATGCAAGGAGCAGGGGCAGCAAGGAGTAGGAAGGGTCTGCAAGGAGCAGAAAGGGACAGAAGGGGCACAAAGGTAAAGGAGCAGAATGAATCAGAAGGAGCACAAAGGTAAAGTAGAAGAAGGAGCAGAAAGGGACAGCAAGGAGCACAAAGCTAAAGTAGGAGAAGGAGCAGAAAGGGTCTGCAAGGAGCAGAAAGGAATCAGAATTAGAAAGGAACAGAAGGGCGCAAAATAAGCAGAAAGGAGCAGAAAGAAAAAGGAGCAGAATGAGCCAAATATAGAAGACAGTGTCAGAAGAAAAAGAAGACTGTCAAATGAAGGAGAAGAAAAGGAGATTGGAGCAGGAAGGACAAATGAAGTGAACCCTGGACACCACATCATAAGGCTTTGGTACCTGGGCCTGGCAGGGAAACTCTGGACCTTCTCACCTCCCCAGGTAAAAAAAAATATCAGTGTTAATGTGTTCACTTTTATTTACTGAGTGTCAGGAATCACAGAGGGCCGCTGGGTAGGGGTGTTGCTGATTGGCTATAGCGGTCAGCTGGCACTCTAAGCCAATCAGTAGCTCCCCATTCATAAAAAAGTAAAAAACTTTTATGAACCGGGAACTAGCGATTGGCTTAGAGCGTCAACTGTCAACTCTAGCCAATCAGCGGCACCCATGCCTGACGTCAATCTGCACTTCCTGACACTCCGTTTCAGATGCCGAATACCACTTGAACACCTGGAGCTGGAGGAAGCCTTTGGGGTTAAACCATTTGAGAGTGGTTTAACCCCTTAAAGGAAAGAGAGCACCCAGGGGCTTCCTGGCATCATAGCATTTTCATTTAGATGAAGTTGTTATGGTGACCAGAATGTTCCTTTAATTTGCTTAAATAAACACTATAGTGTCAGGAATACAAACCTGTATTCCTGACACCATAGTTGTGAAAACGCTGTTCACCCTGGCTTTATGTGATAATGACTATGCTCCTCCCTTTCATGACACTGTTAAAAAGGGGCCAAGCATGAATGTCATTACAATTATGCCCCCCCCCCCCGAAAAATTCCTGCAGACGCCCATGATTGTGGTACTATGAAATAAGATGTAAGATAATATATATACACACAGATTGGAATAAAGTGATATATATGGAATAAAGTGACAAAACAAATAAAAAGATACCTGGCTGCAAGTAAGACTGATAATGTATTTTCAGTCTGTAATGTATCATGCTTAATACAAAGGAAATACAACTGTGGTTAAACTGTGAATGTCACAACTGATCACATCTTGACTAAACATAGTTTTAAATAGTCCACTTCTGCAACTATATCACTCATGAAAAGACAGCAATGACTCATCTTAAAGGGAAACAATAGTACTAGGGTGCACCCTCCCCCCCAGCACTGAAAGGGTTATAAATCCTTTTGCCACTTATCTGATTCCAGCGCGATGTCCCTCGGTGCTGGGTTAGGCTCTGTCTCCGCTCCTCTTCCACTGACATCAGGAAAGGTGGGATCTAATGCGCATGCACAGTGAGCGCCGCAATCACATTAGGACTTCCCCATAGGAAAGCATTCAATCAATACTTTCCTATGGAGTTTTAGCTGAAGCTGGATGTCCTTCTGCAAAGCATGAGGACGTCCAGCGTCATTTAGCAGTCCAAAATGACACTAAGGACCTGGAAGTCCCTCTAATGACTGTCTGGTAGATAGCGACTAGAGGTGACGTTAACCCTGCAAAGTCATTATTGTAATTTCTCAATAACTGCAATAATTACAATTGCCGGGTTGAGGGGACAGGGGCACTGCACATAGACCACTTCAATGAGATAAAGTGGTCTGGGTGCCTATATAGTCCCTTTTAAGCCTAGTTAGGGAATTATTATCTAAATGGGTAATACATGTAGGTTGTAAGCTTGTTCTTGGCAGGTGTCTCTCTAACTTCACGGCATTTTAGTTCACCTTAACTTGTTTGCCATGTCAATAATAATAATAATAATAATAATCATAGTAATAGTTATTATTGTATGTTTTAGGTCAAATTATAGGAGAGATAGTGATTTGGTTATTTTGGCTTTAAACAAATTATTGGCATCCAAAATATACATCTTTATTAATACCTTGAAGAAAATGAAATATTTAACTATTAAACATTTAATATGTTTCCTGTACTGTAAACAATAGGCTGACATTAGTTTATTGTCATCTGTGTATTTCTAATATATGTAATATGGATGGCTAGAAATAAATAATCAGATTGAATACAGTTTAGGTTTTAAATTGGTGAATTCAGAATCTTCTATTTTTTATTTATTTATTTTTTCTTTTGGGTTATTTTAGATGAATTTACTACTGAGCCTGTACTTCATGTCGGTTATTAAAACTGAATGCACATTTAAAAAAAAAATAAAAAAAAATTCTTTACTTATTTATAATGTTAACATTTTAAAAAATATATCTTGAATATACCATCATTCCTACTGCATTTTTATTATGGAATATGTCATACTACTGAACTATTGCTATATAAATATCACTTAACAAAAGGATTGTACCAATTAGACTTGTGTATAAAATATTTTTGGCCTGCAAACAAACAAATCAAATTCCTTTTAATCTACGCCCGAACTAATTGCTCAGTCTAGGATTTATGTGATGGAACGTTTTATTTGGGGGTGTTGACGAGAATGTGATTTGTTCTTCACTGTTCTTCACTGTTCTTCACTTCTTATATAAAGCCCATCACATTCTACAGAGCTGTCCTTGGGTACAATGGTACAAATTAAAAGATACACTAAATATAACAAAGAGACAAAACATTTGACTAACAAATGCAAACAAATACAGGAGGAGAGGATGGCCCTATTTCTGTAGGAACTTGCCATCTAGATGGCTGGAGTCTGTGAAACAGGAGGTGGAGGTGAGAACAGCCAGGGTGAGAATGATGTTAGTACAGAGAGAGATGATTTATGAGTAAGTGGAAAGCATTAGTTACTGAGTTGAATGGTAGGCTTCCCTGAACAATACTATCTTTAGAGTGGGTTTAAAGGCAGACCGACTAGCGGAAAGCATAACAGCACAGGAAAGTGCGATCAAGAGGGTTGGTGCCACAGTAGAGACGTTGGGCAGTCTAGCATTGCAAGTCTAGCAACCAACTGAACATTAGATGGATAATCAGTGTTGCTCTATGAAATGTAGATGATTTTACTAAATATTGATGTTGAGTATTTACTAAACAGTGTATTGCTCTAATTTCAATTACAAAGAAATTCCGGTAAATAAATAATAGACAACATGCACATGTTGAAAGAGAAATCTATCCCTGCTAAGATTGAATTTCTAACTCTCTGACTTAAATCTCCATAATACTCTGTTCAGTAGATTCACTCCAAAATTCATTTTCGTACAGCTGTAAAACTTTAATAAAATAATATTGAGACATTTCTATTTTTTTAAACATTCCTCAGAGACATTACAGTAGACATTTAGAATGTTTTCAAAATAAAAATTTCTCAAGGAAACATCAACTCTTCTAAAAACTTCGCAAGGCTAAAATAGTTTATATGGGTGTAGAGTTGAAAATGGGAGGCAAAAACACTTATACTATTCTGGAGCTAAATAAGCATGGAAACCAATACCATTTATCTCATGATTTAGCACTCTGCTCCTAGAATTGCACACTTTGTCCTAAAATATCTTCTCCTAAGATTAAAAAAAAAAAAACTTGCTCAGGGCAAGTGTTTTTAAGCATTCATGGGTATGCTTTTTAGGACTGAAGTTAATCCTAAATTCTTCTTAGCAACAGGTGTTAAAAGTGGACCCATAAACAGTAAATTAATGCCTGCATCCCAGCAGTGGGAGCTGTTTTCTTGGAGGTAGAGTGGCCCAGGTTGCTCTGTTAACCTGGTTATATTTCTCCCCATACAGGATAGAGGAATCTGGATGCCTGAGGAGTAAATTAATCAGAGCTGGACAAAATATTGTGCTTCCTACCACTTCACTTCTAGGAGCTGAGTTGGTTTCTGAACTGACCACAGTTCATTTCTCCGTGTCCAGCAACTTTTGTGGCAAGCAAAGAGAATGGTGGCAGTGTCTTCAACATCAAGTGTAAATTACACCCAAGTGGGAATCAGACATCAGACAAGGAAAAATAGATAATAGAAATGTAATAAAAATAATAAAAACAAAAGTTAGGGAGAGAGGGAGAAACAGAAAAAATAGGGAGAGAAAAAGTAAGCGAACAGATGAATAAAACCATTTTTGGATGGAAAGAAAGAGAAAAAAATCCTATGGGAAAACAAAACATTGCATTTGTAATCTCACATCTCATTGTGGACAGTCTCATAGCACTATACCATATGGTTTATTCTAGCTTTGTCACATGGGAGGACCGGACTTGAACTTTTTTCCCAGATGCTGTTATTATTTATTTATTTAGCTGTGATTGTGAGATCCATTTTCAGAACGTATTTCTCTTTGTAAACTATACCACAGACCAAGCCTACAGACCAAGCCTATGAACTACTAGATTAGTCTAGGCCTCAAACACACAAATTATTCCTATTCTAATTCTCTGTTACTGTTGAGTTGCAACATCAGTTTAACAATCTTGACTCTTGTCCCAGTAAGTTTAAACTTTATCCAATGCTTTTTGTTTCTGACCCCAGAACATCCCTTATGGTTTACCTGACAATGAGTAATGATTTAGTGCCCCTTATTTAAAATTACAATATGACTTTGTCACAGAATGTAACATATCTGAAATTATATTACCAGTTGTCTTGCGGAAGCCATAATTATTTTCACATTTTAATGTTACCTTTCTGACTGCTGAAATATGACAGTTAAAGAGGGTCATTATAGTCACCAGAACAACTACAGCTTATTTGTTCTGGTGAGTATAATCAATCCCTGCAGGCTTTTTGCAGTAAACACTGTATTTTCAGAGAAAATTCAGTGTTTACAGTACAGCCCAGGGATATCTCCAGTCGCCACTCCTCATATGGCTGCTAGAGGTGCTTCCTGGGGCAATGCTGCACTGACATTCAGTGTACCCACCTTCTGCATGGAGATACTGAACTTTCCTAATAGATATGCATTGATTCAATGAATCTCTGTGAGAATATATTGATTGGCCAGGGCTATATTTGGCTTGTGCTGGCTCTGCACCTGATTGGCCTACTTGACAAGGTCAGCCAATCCAATTGCGATTGGCTGAGATCACCACTTCTGATAATGTCAGCCAAGAAGGCAAATCAGGAGCAGAGCCAGCACCAGCAGGCTGGAATAAAGGTAAAAATTTATTATATTTAAGGGGGTAAGGGGGGCCTGGGACATCCAACTTTAATAACTGAGTTACGGAAAGCGTGGAGTGTCACCAGGCAGGGGCACGTCTGATTATCTAGAGCAGTCAGCAGACATGCTAAGCCAATTGGTAGTGCTCCATTCATAAAAAAAAGATACATACCTCAGATTCAAAAGCCAGATGCTGTCTGGGAAGACTTGGAGATTGGGGCTGGAGGGGATTGGGGCAGACTTTAGGGGTAAATCATTAAAGAACAGTTTAACCCCTTAAGATAAGAGCGCACTCATGGGCCTCCAGGCACCACAACAACTTCCTTTATATTACGTTATTATGGTGACCAAAATGTTCACCCCTATGTCAGTGTATACATTTTCCTGGTCAGAGGTTAGATTACGCTTGGTTTTAAAATAGGTGCAAAGTTGAAACTTTATAATTACAATGCTGCACATCATAGGGAAAAAGAAAATCTACATTCCGAGGTCTGTGACATGCTATTGTGTAACTAGAGATGCATGTTGTGAAGTAGATCCTTAACTGTATACTGTAAATATGGCAAGGGAGACACCCTCTGGCATATAATGTAATTAAAGGAACACTGTCCTCACTATAACAACTTCGCTCTAGGTTAAGTTTTTGCAATACCTACAGTTGTAACCCCCTCCTTAGTGGCCCATTAACTACATATTTTAGTAATTAGGAGGCTTGGAACCACAGCTTCAAGCCACATATCCAAGCCCCCTGGTATAAGAGCCAGGATTGTTCTTCCAGGTGATTCCTAATTCTCATACCCTACCATACTGGGACGTTATATACATACATACATACATACATACATACACACACACACACACACACACACACACACACACACACAATATATATAGTTATTTTTAAAAATAAATAATAATTAAGTAAAAATGAAAAAAAAGTAAAAATAACAATAAATTAAAAAATATATATTATATAAATATATGTAATTTTATTCTAGCTGTAATATATATATATATATATATATATATATATATATATATATATATATATCTCAAAACACACTTAGAATGAAATTTTAAAAATTTTAAAACATATCACAGCAATGATATCATCAGTGAAAGTGATTTTTATTTGCATTTTTCACACACAGATGGCACTTTCACTGATGATATCATTGTCGTGATACGTTTTACTGTTGAAAAACCCTAATATTTGTGTTTAGCAAAGTCTCTCGAATTTAACAGTACCCCCCATGTACAGGTTTTAGGGTGTCATGGAAAGTTACAGGGTCAAATATAAGGCTTGATTTGCATTTTTCACACACAGATGGCACTTTCACTGATGATATAATTGTCGTGATATGTTTTACTGTTTAAAAACACTAATATTTGTGTTTAGCAACACTTTTCATTTTTTCACATTGAAATTTGCCAGATTGGGTATGTTGCCTTTGAGAGTGTATGGTAGTCCAGGAATGAGAATTACTCCCATGATGGCATACCATTTGCAAAAAAGACAACCCAAGGTATTGCAAATGGGGTTTCTCCAGTCTTTTTTAGTAGCCACTTAGTCACAAACACTGGCCAAAATTAGCGTTTAATTTAGTTTTTTACTTTTTTCACGCACAAACAAATATGAATGCTTACTTTGGCCAGTGTTTGTGACTAAGTGGCTACTAAAAAAGACTGGACATACCCCATATTGAATACCCTGGGTTGTCTACGTTAAAAAAATATGTACATGTGAGGTGTGATTCAGAGATTTATGACAGATAACAGTATTACAATGTCACTATTGATACATTTTAAAAATATATATATTGAAACAGCAATGTCCTACTTGTACTTATAGCCCTATAACTTGCAAAAAATAGCAAAGAACATATTAACATTGGGTATTTCTAAACTCAGAACAAAATTTTGAAACTACTTAGCACAGGTGTTTTTTGGTGGTTGTAGATGCGTAACAGATTTTGGGGGTCAAAGTTAGAAAAAGGTTTTTTTTTTTACTTTTTCATCATATTTTATATTTTTTATAGTGAATTATATGATATGATGAAACTAGACTTGGCAACTAGACTTGAAAATTTCAGTTTGGCGAACCATTTTTCTGATAATGAATTTTCATTCTGGGGCTTTGACACTCATTTTGTGGTTTGTTTCATCTGAATATTGTCCATGGACAAACATTCTGTAAAGAGATGCAAACAAAAAAGGGCATAAAAATTGGCCAATAATAGTACTGCATAATACACATAATGTAGATATTATGTATATATTTTGTAGTACATTGATAGGCGGAGTTTAACTCTATAAGTAGCCAATAGAGGAAAAAACAGAGGAGAAGCATTAATTTTTTAGCCCCTTAGTGACAGTGGACGTATGAGGTATGTTCGACTAAATCAGTACTTAAGGACCACGGACATACCTCATACATCCGCGGCTAATTTGAATGCTGGAAGCGATCATGAACGCTTCCAGCCGTTCTATGGGTATTGCATGATGCCTCGATGTCAAGGCATCGTACAATAAACCCCCTCACTACTGGGCACCCCCCGCATGTGGCTCCCAGCAGTGTAGAGCAAAGCATTAGAAGCCATCAGGCAGACTTTCGGTGCTCTGCCTGTTCTGAGTGCCTCGAGGCATCAAGGCACTCAGTTAAAGTAAAAAAATTAATTAAAAAAATAATTAATTAAATGTAAAACAAATTAACCCCTACCCTCGCTCCCTCTCCCTCCCCATGTACTTACCGATCGCCTCCGTTTCCCCGCTGGTGATCAGTCTTCTTCTGAGGGGGACTGTCTGGGTTCAGCCCAGACATTCCCTCCCCCCTCTATTTAGGACCCCCAGGGGCCATGTGACCTCTCTAAAAGAGCCAATCTGGCAGACTGAATTGGGCAAGTCCTATATTGACCGTGTAGCTCTCCAAAACACCATAAAACCTGTACATGGGGGCTATTGTTATACTTAGGAGACTTTGTTGAACACAAATATGCATGTTTAAAACAGTAAAATGTATCACAACGATGAAATCACCAGTAAAAGTGCAGTTTTTGTGTAAACAAAAATGCAAAAAACAAATAAAAATGCTAAGTTTGGCCAGCGTTTGTGACTAAGTGGCTACTACAAAAGATTGGACATACCTCATTTTGAATACCCTGGGTTGTCTACGTTTTCAAATGGTATGTCATGGTGGGGTTCATTTTCATTTCTGGGCTGCCATACCATCTCTAAGGCAACATAGCCAATCTGGCAAATAGCAATTTACAAAAATAGAAATTGGCAAATCTTATGTTTTACCCTGTAACTTTCCAAATCACCATAAAACCTCTGCTTAAGGGGTTCTGTTGTAATTGTGAGATATTACTCTACACAAATATGAGTGTTTTAGAGCAGTTAAATGTATTATACTGATAATATCATCGGTGAAATGGCAGTTTATGTGTGAAAAATGCAAAAGAAACTAATATAAATGCTAATTTTGGCCAGGGTTTGCGACTAAGTGGCTACTAAAAAAGACTAGACATACTCCATTTTGAATACTGTGGGTTGTCTACTTTTACAAATGGTTCATTTTCATTCCTTGGCTACTATTCGGTCTCAAAGGCAACATAGGCCCAACAAACCAATCTGGCAAATTTCAATGTGCAAACATGGAAAATGGGAAACCCCTACATTTGACCCCTGTAAGTTTGCAAAACCCATAACACCTGTACATTGGGGTCACTGTTATACACAGGAGATGTTGTTGAACACATATTGGCGTGCTCCTTGTCAGTAACACATAACAGGAACTGAGAATCAATGCCTAAAGTACAAGGTGAGAGAAAAATAAACACCATTTGAAATACCCTAGGGTTTCTACTTTTCAAAAATATATGGTTTGATAGGGGTAAATTACATTGGCCGGCTTCAAAAATGTCCCAAATAGGACATGAGTGCATGATGACCAGCTGTGAATATTACAAGTTGGAAAACTGGAATGCACACCATCCAAATAAGGTCTTTTAGCCCCCAGAGAACCAATCACACCTATACATGGGTATAACTGTACTCCGGAGATGTTGCTGAACACATATGTGGGTGTTCCTTGGCAGTAACCATTAAAGGAAAACTCCAGTGCCAGGAAAACAATCAGTTTTCCTGGCACTGCAGGTCACCTCTCCCTCCCACCCCCACAATCCCAGGCTGCTGAAGGAGTGAAAACCCCTTCAGTGACTTACCAGAGGCAGCGACGTGCTGCTCCTCCTCTGCATTACGTCGGCCGGTGGGCTAGACTGATCCCGCCAACTGGCCGGGGAGACCTAATGCGCATGCGTGGCAATGCCGCACAAGCGCATTAGAGCTCCCCTTAGGAAAACATTGAAAATGCCCCAAGTTTAATACCTTAAGTTTTTAAAAAAACAAAACTGTAAAAATGGTTTGGAAATAGAAAAGTTCTACTTGTATTTATTGACCTATAACTTTAAAAAAAAAAAAAACATGTTAACTGAGGAAAAAAATTCAAACTATTTAGCAAGGGTGTTTTTTGGCAGTTGCAGATGTGTAACAGATTTTGGGGGTCAAAGTTAGAAAAAGTGTGTTTTTTACATTTATCATCATATTTTATTATAGTAAATTATAAGATATGATGAAAATAATGGTATCTTTAGAAAGACCATTTAATGATGAGAAAAACAGTATATAATATGTGTGGGTGCAGTAAATGAGTAAAATAAAAATTACAGCTAAACACAAACACCGCAGAAATGTTAAAACAGCCCTGGTCCCAAACAGTAAGAAAATTGAAGAAAAGTGGGCTGGTCACTGACGGGTTAAATAATGTTTTCCTCCTTCTAACTTGATCTATAAATAAAATCATCATTTAATGGCTGTCTCTGTGCCATCAATCATCTTATTTCCCACTGTTATTCTCTTTTTTGGCACCACAGGCCAATCTGGAGCATCTCATTCTGGTCTTCAGAGACATATCTTATCCCATAATTCCCACTCTAGAAGGAAACAGTTCCTATCTCATACCTCACAGTTCAACAGGGGCTTATCTAATAAATAGTTTATTCACAAACAGCTTTGGTTAGCCTCCAGTCCTTTCCTATTGTGAGCATTATAAAATATGTTTAAAGGGACACTCCAGACCCCTAAGGCACTTCAGATTGCTGAAAAGCTTTATATTTGAAGAGAGTGTCATATTCTTCATTTTGCAAAAAGTGCAGATTTCAAAAGAAATTTACACTTTTATAAATTATATTGGTTACATCCACCTGGCTTTTCAAGTAGACAATGGGTCCTGTTACTTCCTGGTTATGGTTAGCTTATTTGCACCAAACTCCTATAGGGCTTATTTTTTAAATCTTGTGCCATTCTGAGAAAAACACTCAATGATGGATTTCAGACCAATATAATTTGTGAGAATTTTTGGTTTTCAAAATGTGATGTGCTTCTTACAATGTATGAATCACTGCCTAAACTAGGTGAAAATAATAGTGATACTCACCACATTAAAACATTCAAGTCAAACAATTTTGAGTTTGTTTTTTGTTTTTTAAGCATTTAGAAATAATTATTATTGACAAAGTCATGTAACTAAAGAGCATTTTTCATTGTTTTATTTTCCAGTGTACATTATACTTGGTGATTAGTTATATACATATGGAAAGTACCAAGTGAAAGTCCTATTTGTCCTTTAAAAACCATATATAACATGTGTAAATGCAACAAATTATGGGAAATTTATGAATGAGCAATAAACAAAATACCCAATTTGTTCTGGTCTTTAATATGTCAAATCCCCTGATCTGTAAGTTGTTAAAATTTCCCACGACTTGCATGCTTCTGTGTGAATATAATGGCTAACTATTAAAAAACTGTACAACGTAAAATGTGGATAAATCAATTCATCATTAAAAGTCATTCAGCAAATGTTAAAAACAGCACAAAATAATCTAACATTTTGCAAATGAAAAAAAGTAATATAACTTTTACAGAAGTCAAACTATATATGTTATATACAAATGATAGCATGACATCTTAAAAAAATAAAGCACGATATTGATGCATTATGGAATATTAAATAAATGTCATGTATCTTACCTGTAAATAGAGACAAATATCCTGTAACATAGCAATCCATTGCAGATCAGGCTTTGCAAAGTTCTGCAAAGATTTTTTAAAGAATGTTCCTTTTACTCTGTAAGTTTAGAGTTATGAACAGATAAAATATATTAGATTAGTGATCTGATCCTCATGACTTTGCATTCTACACTGGTTTGTTTCCCAAAGCACATAATTTTGTCTTGCGAAGTGGACAGTCAACGTTTCCAAAAAAGGATGTCATCCGCAACCATTTCTGTGAGAAAATTATTTTGACATTTTCTGTAACTTCTCTTCAAGCATCTGTCCTTTACCCATTTATGAAGTCTGTTGCATTTGTGATGTTTCCATAGAGACTTGTTGTCTTATTTGTTGATTCTTTGATTTAAAAAAAATAACCTAGAAGGTTTCTTACAAATTTGACACTTACAAGCTTAAAACAGAGAAGTGTGAATATTCAGACGTTAAATGTGGTCAGTGCAGATGAAAGTTTGTCTGACGATCATTCTTCTTGTAGTAAAAACAAAACATTTCCTGTTTGCAGCTCGAGTACGGAGAAGGCTTTCCTGCACACTGTCCCTCTTAAAAAAAAAAAATCCAGCCAGTTCATTAACCTTATTGAAATAACAAGTGGCTTCACATGACAAGACATTGCACTAGCTAAAATTAACAAATAAAGTAAGCTCTAACAGGCTGTACTGTTTACAGCAAGTCTGGAGAAAGTATAAACCCAACATGACATCTGCACTTTGTGTTATAAATGACATGGCTATAATAAGTACCATAAAACATATACAGAGATATTATGGTAAAATAAAGAGAGCATGGATTGTGACGTACAAAATATTGGAAATAATAGGCTTATATGGAAGTGTCACTTCTCTGGAAATTACACCATTGAATAAAGAGATGGTCCTTTTCATTTTTAATGTGTATTAAATGGACACTATAGTCACCAAAACAACTTTAGCTTAATAAAGCCGTTTGGGTGTATAGATCATGTCCCTGCAGTCTCGCTGCTCTATGCTATACCATTTAGGAGTTAATTCCCTTTGTTTATGCAGCTCTAGGCACACCTCCCTGTATGTGACTTACACAGCCTTTTAAAACACTTCCTGCAAAGGGTCATCTAATGTTTACACTTCCTTTATTGCAAATTCTGTTTAATTGAGAATTTAGTATTTCCTGATCTGTTAATAGCCTTCTAGACCCTGCAGGAGCCTTGTGAGTGAATAACGTTCAATTTACAGAGCAGGAAATACATTTTTTTTTAAAGTAAGTAACATCTGATTGAAAATGAAACCATTTTATTTTTATACAGACTGTGTCAGCCACAGCCAGGGAAGGTGTGGCTACAGCTGCATAAACAGAAACAAAAGTGATTTAACTCCCAAATGGCAGATAATTGATCAGTGAGACTTCAGAAGCATGATCTATACACCAAAACTGCTTTATTCAGCTGAAGTTGTTTTGGTGGCTATAATGTCCCTTTAAAGATGCAGCAATTGATATGACAATCCGGTTCTGTCTTGGCACATCTAGGGCACACATTGCACTGGAGAAAAAGATACAGAAAAAAGGGGAGATTTATCGAAGTGTTCTCTTCTAAGGTGCTACAAGTAAGGCAATCACTATGGAAACTAGTGAAACCAGCAGACACATTTGATTGGTGACTCCTCATATACATTTTTGCATTTATTTTTAAAACAGAGAATTTTGATAATTCCTCTCCTCTCTTTCTTTTTCTGCTTTTCTGCTTACTATATTCTCTCCTGACAACAGACTATCTCTGACTATTAAGTTGTGTGGTTGTTTCTATGCTGACTGACAGATGACTGACTGACAGATGCAAAGGTAATATTTTAATTGACAGAAAAGAGCAGATTTGCAGCTATGATTGACAGGGAGCCAAGACTGAGGCACTCCATTCCAGGATAGAGGCAAATACAACACACGGAGATATACAGGGAGTGCAGAATTATTAGGCAAATGAGTATTTTGACCACATCATCCTCTTTATGCATGTTGTCTTACTCCAAGCTGTATAGGCTCGAAAGCCTACTACCAATTAAGCATATTAGGTGATGTGTATCTCTGTAATGAGAAGGGGTGTGGTCTAATGACATCAACACCCTATATCAGGTGTGTATAATTATTAGGCAACTTCCTTTCCTTTGGCAAAATGGGTCAAAAGAAGGACTTGACAGGCTCAGAAAAGTCAAAAATAGTGAGATATCTTGCAGAGGGATGCAGCACTCTTAAAATTGCAAAGCTTCTGAAGCGTGATCATCGAACAATCAAGCGTTTCATTCAAAATAGTCAACAGGGTCACAAGAAGCATGTGGAAAAACCAAGGCGCAAAATAACTGCCCATGAACTGAGAAAAGTCAAGCGTGCAGCTGCCACGATGCCACTTGCCACCAGTTTGGCCATATTTCAGAGCTGCAACATCACTGGAGTGCCCAAAAGCACAAGGTGTGCAATACTCAGAGACATGGCCAAGGTAAGAAAGGCTGAAAGACGACCACCACTGAACAAGACACACAAGCTGAAACGTCAAGACTGGGCCAAGAAATATCTCAAGACTGATTTTTCTAAGGTTTTATGGACTGATGAAATGAGAGTGAGTCTTGATGGGCCAGATGGATGGGCCCGTGGCTGGATTGGTAAAGGGCAGAGAGCTCCAGTCCGACTCAGACGCCAGCAAGGTGGAGGTGGAGTACTGGTTTGGGCTGGTATCATCAAAGATGAGCTTGTGGGGCCTTTTCGGGTTGAGGATGGAGTCAAGCTCAACTCCCAGTCCTACTGCCAGTTCCTGGAAGACACCTTCTTCAAGCAGTGGTACAGGAAGAAGTCTGCATCCTTCAAGAAAACATGATTTTCATGCAGGACAATGCTCCATCACACGCGTCCAAGTACTCCACAGCGTGGCTGGCAAGAAAGGGTATAAAAGAAGAAAATCTAATGACATGGCCTCCTTGTTCACCTGATCTGAACCCCATTGAGAACCTGTGGTCCATCATCAAATGTGAGATTTACAAGGAGGGAAAAACAGTACACCTCTCTGAACAGTGTCTGGGAGGCTGTGGTTGCTGCTGCACGCAATGTTGATGGTGAACAGATCAAACACTGACAGAATCCATGGATGTCCTTGCAAAGAAAGGTGGCTATATTGGTCACTGATTTGTTTTTGTTTTGTTTTTGAATGTCAGAAATGTATATTTGTGAATGTTGAGATGTTATATTGGTTTCACTGGTAATAATAAATAATTGAAATGGGTATATATTTGTTTTTGTTAAGTTGCCTAATAATTATGCACAGTAATAGTCACCTGCACACACAGATATCCCCCTAACATAGCTATAACTAAAAACAAACTAAAAACTACTTCCAAAAATATTCAGCTTTGATATTAATGAGTTTTTTGGGTTTATTAAGAACATGGTTGTTGTTCAATAATAAAATGAATCCTCAAAAATACAACTTGCCTAATAATTCTGCACTCCCTGTAACTGTGTCACAATATAATCCTTTATTTTGTATTGAATCTTACTGCTCTTAATTTACATAGGAATAGCTATTTTTTTTACAGTATGCCTTTCTTCCTGATGGTTTTACTTCAGTTTGTCTTACTTCCTAATCTCCTACATGCCAGACAGGTTCCCTCAATCTTGTCTCAATGGCTCTGTGTGGATAAGGATACAGTGGGAGCTTCTAGGCGTTTTTTTATTTTATTTATTACAGACGAGAATGCACTACAGTTAAGGTGTTCTGTTATTTAATTTAGTTTTAGTGTTAAGTTTTTCCTTTGTAATTAGGGGAGCTGTTTGTATGTAATGTACAATACATATTATATATACATACATGTATAAAACCAAGCAAAAAACACAAGTCCTCTGGACTTCGCCTTTATGCTGCAACTCCGATAAAGAGGGAAAATAAAATAATAATAATTAAGTGCACAGTGGTTACTTACTATAGCTGAGAGATTCACTGCTGGGCTCCTGGAGATGGTTCCATAGTTCCAAATTCCATCTTCACCACAATTCCCCAAAAATGCACTTAGTAATCAGTAAGTTCCAAATCAAATCCACAATGTGTATCCTTAAATGTACTATATTTATTGAATAACATGCAACTTGGTACAAAAAAATACACACAGATCTCACAAGTCCCATGCGATCTACATAAAATCCTAGATAAATTCACAAAAAATATGCATTTAAAAAAAAAAAAAACCTTGTGAGACGAGAGGGTGGGGAAGGTAAAGAAGGCTAGGGATACTCTAAGTGGGTTCTGAACACACCTCACTTTACTCTAACACTTTATCAACTGTCATGTACATACATGTAGTTGATTTAATATGTTGTGTGTAATTTCAAAATACATGTTTAATCTTGTCTAGTAGACAAACCACTCTTGTTGGGTGATGATAACCAATCAAATTTTTTTATAAATACACAAAAATAAGTCCTGCGCTCAGACTTTCTTTTCCATGGTATGTGAACTGTGCAAGCGATATTTATGTCAGATCTACTTTTACTCTTTACAAATAGATACATCTACATTCATACACACAAACCAATACCTTGACATTAACATACACATCTCCAGTCACACACATATATTAAACATACTTTACTGCAGAGTGTGGTAAGTAGAGATAATAAAAATATGCAGGGCTTATTATGACACTCTGTCTGCTACCACAATACTTCAAATGTGACACTGGTACAATGAAGAATCACCTGGTGCATGATGTTTTCACACCTGCAGGTGTCTGAGGATGGGAAGGTGGTGGTGGGGAATCTATGTGGGAAGGGACAGGTCAGCTGAAGTGAGGCATTTGATCAATATTACAAACTATTAGTGCCCCCCTTTGTTGAACTGCTTATGGATGGGTGCTTGGGAGGAGAATTTTATAGAGCATCCACCCATTTTCCACATTGTTCACCCATTGTCCACATTGACCTGTTCACCCATTTTTCAAATTGACCTGCCCACACCGATACTGAATTTTAATAAGTCCCTACCCAGTATTTTACAGGAGGCCTGTCCCCATCAATAAATGCTACATCAATGGCTGCTCTCTTATGCTAATATGGGAATCATATGGACTAGCATAACCTATCTTTATTTTTATTACATTTTAAATGTGGTAACTGGCGAGAAAGCACTGGACAGCCACCAAACTACCTAACCTTAACACCGCAGAGCACTTTTAACTCTTTGCAAACTGGCTACTACCCCTGCCAATGGGCAAATAGTACTTCATATTACCTTTGCTTGCATAATAGGAAGTTAATAATAATTTGTGAATATGCATTCTGCTGGGTGCGTTTGGTCTCTAGTTTAAATCAGTGATTTGTAGATATTCCAGATCCTATATTTACTAATCCAGACACTGAATGCATCTGGTCAATTATTGCCATTT
Source organism: Pelobates cultripes (assembly GCA_933207985.1). NCBI lineage: Eukaryota > Metazoa > Chordata > Amphibia > Anura > Pelobatidae > Pelobates > Pelobates cultripes. Next base: position 259,598,857 of record OW240916.1, read on the forward strand.
TGAGTGGGCCAAATGCTGATGTCCCGATTCTACAATAAATACACGTGAGTGACGTATATGAACTGTATATGTATCAATGCATACATATCTGTGCTTTGCTAATTATGACTTGTGACATTAGTCTACTCCGCACCCGATACTGCACAGGAACAGAAAGGAAACACTGACATGTGTCAACAGCTACCATATTTTCTTAGCTGTGACTAAACAAAGAATATTTAACACATTGAACTTTAAATGAACACTATACGTACCATAACAACTTTCGCTTATTAAAGCATTTTGGTGCATTGATCATGCCTCTGAAGTCTCATTGCTCAATTCACTGCTATTTAAGAGTTAAATCATGTTTGCTTCTGTTTATGCAGTCCTAGCTGTGACTGACACAGCCTGCATGAAAAAAAAAAACTGTTTAATTTTCAACCAGATGTAACTTACGTTTAATTTTTTCAACTCCTGCTCTGTAAATTGAACTTTAACTGCATACACAAGGGGTCTTGAAAGCAGAGCAGGAGATAAGAAAATCGAAATCAGTGGTTCCCAACACTGTCGTCAAGTAGCCCCTACCAGTGCAGGATTTAGGGATTACCCAGTTGTCTAAGGTGTTTTTAGAAAAAAAAGAAAAAGCACTTAAGACACAGCATGGTGATCCCTAAATCCTGGACTGGTAGCGAGTACTTGAGGAATGGGTTGGGAACCCCGATCTAAATTAAACAGAATTTGCAATAAAGGAAGTGTAAACATTAGATAACTATTTACAGAAAGTGTTTAGGAAAGCTGTGTTAGTCACATGCAGGGAGGTGTGGCTAGGGCTGCATTAAAAAGTGATTAAACTCCTAAATGGCAGAGAATTGAGCAGTGAGACTGCAGAGGCATGATCTATACACCTAAACTGCTTCATTAAGCCAACAGTTATTTTGGTGACTATATTGCCCATTTAACAAGCAATCAGGAAGATAAAATCGGAATGGATCCCACTAAATAGTATGGCGTGAGTTCAAAGCAATGTTGGATAAATAATTCTAAAGCAAGCAAGTGGTGCATAGTAATTGAGATACTAAAATCAGTATTGAATGTACTAATGGAAAATATATTCACATCTTTTTCTTTAATGTTTCACTGACAAAAAAAAAAATCACAGCTTCAATTGAAATGTGAGATACAATCATTTTCATCCTAGATAATGCTTTGCATATGATCAGATCCTTAAATGGAGTGTTTCTAAAAATATTACTTAAAGCGTAAAAGATAGAACGTCTGTACAGTGTAATATAAAGAGGCAGCCTCCAAAATAATTTACATTTTTACAGTTCTTGGATTGTCAGAAAGAAACATACCAGGTTCCCTTCTTATATCATTTGAATGTAACTAGTTTATAATGTTTATTTGAACATTCAATCAACAATAATAAAATTTGTTCTGGTAACAGGAGGACCAAATCATTCAAGAACCATAGTTAACTTCCTTGAATTGGAATTGTGTGTATAAATCTATTTCAAAACTAAATAATGGAATGTTTTTAAAGCTTGCACATTAAAACCTCATGGATTTTGTTTTCTAAAAGATAAAGATATGCCTGTGATAAAATAGACATCAAAAACAATTGCTGCTTTTTAAAAACGTTTACATTTTTTAAAAATGTCTTTATTTTGAGAATGAGCAAAAACAGACATACACACAGTATATCTGTTTAATATTGTAGATGCTAAAAGGTTTAGTACAACAAGTATATTAAAAATAAAATAAGAAAAAAGAGTAAATGAGAAATTAAAAGGGGAGGGGGTGGGAAGAGGGAATAGTTCCTAATTGTGGGCATACAGACATTGAAGGGAACAGGGCTATACTGAGCAATCTTATGTGACTTACTAATCACAATTTATGAAACTAAAATGTAATTTGGAACAAGAACAACATATCTTCAGACTTATTTCTAAACACTTTTGTTGGTTGTAGGTTAAAGACAAATTACATCAAGAAATAAATTACATGCTTTCTTGATGTAATATTGATATAAAATGTGAAATTTTTATGCAAAATGTTTTTTAATTTTTTATTTTGTTTATTTATGTCTGTAAAAATGTAAGACAAAATAAAAAGATATTAAATTTAAAAAAAACATAAAGACACATTAAAGTGATAATTATTGCTGTGGAGCTCTGTTGTTCACTTACACACATCAACAATATGGAGCTTCTAGCTAAGAGGGACATTAGGATAGAAAATATTGACAGATGGACAGCGGCCCAAAATAGTGTCTGTCTCTTCTAAATAGGGACACTTGGGAGGTATGCTCAAACCACTCACGCAACTTGAACTCACACAATTTGAACGGCTGCATCATTCCTATGGATCTCCCTTCCCTGCTTTATTTGGCTCCAGTCCAGTCTTCACTCCTTCAAAAAAATCATGGAAAACATAAGGCATGTAGCCCAGATACAACACAATGCGAAAATTAATAGAAAGGGGCCACTTGTGAAATCCACATTAAATGAAGCTCAATGGCGCTAATATCTGGAAATGGAGGAAGCAGTGTTTTGTTTTTTTAATGTATAAATGCCCTTAAACAATAATAAAACTCACCAGAATATAGAACAAACAGCAAAGGAAAACCCTCCACCCACCAAACACCGCTTCCTCCAGCTCCGGATATCAGCACCATTGCGCTTCATTAAATGTGGGTTTTTACAAGTGGGTCCTTTCTACTAATGCGCGTTGTGTTATATCTAGCCTACTTTTCTTCAAGAAGGCTTGTTAATTAAACTGTTAACAGCTTTCCCTCCCAACACCACCCTTATTCACCTTCTCACCTGCAACTATGTTATCTAAAAACTAAGCCTTCATTGTATGCTGTTCTAGCAACCTACTTTTCCAGTATATTAAATAAACCTTACCCTTAAATCTTGTATCATATTATACCCTTGGCATCAAAGCTAACCCTGGGTGGGTGTATGGGCTGCACAGTGCCCAGGCGCTCTGTAGATAGAGGTGTATCATGACACAAGGCTCTGTCCCCTCGTGCTAGACCACATCCTTTATTTTAAGTTTTGCCCCTCACTTACTGAATTCCCAGGCCAAAAAAGGTACTCCTGGAAGGTTACAGGAGTGGAGAGGAGTGGGCTAAAGAAGGGCACAGAAGGGGAGGTGGGCAAAAGAATGGCACAGAAGGTGAAGGGGGCAAAAGAGAGCACAAGAGGGGAGGGGTTAATGAGGGCACAGGAAGGGAGTGTGCGCACAAAAAGACACACAGAGGGGCTTGGGGAATAAGGCACACAGAGAGTCTGGGGTGCACAGAGACACACATAGAGGAACTGGGGGGCACAGAGACACACAGTGGAGCTGAGGTGGGACAAAGACAAACACAGAGAGGCTGATGGGAGACAAAGAGACACAAAGAAGGGCTAGTGGGACAAAGAGGAACACAGAGGCACTGGTGGGGTAAAGAGACACACAGAAGGGCTGGGACGAAATGACACACATAGGGGAAGGGAAAAAAGAGACACACAAATGAGTTGGGGGAAGAAAGGAACACACAAAGAGGCTAGTGGGGGCAAAGAGGCACACAGAAGGGCTGGGTGGCCGAACAGACACACAGAAGTACTGAGAGGAAATTACACACAAAGGGGAAGGGAAAAAAGAGACACACAAAGAGATTAGGCGTAGAAACAGACACTTGTTGATGGAAGAAAGAGACCTGCCAGCCAGACACAGCTGCCAGTGGCAGCTAGCTTGCCAGCCACAGCAGCCAGCCTGTCTGTCAGCCAGGCACAGTAACCAGCCAGCATCAGTAATTAAAGTGAAAAGAGACAATTTGAGCTGGATATAACAGAGCTATGTTATATTACTATATTGTGAATGGGGGCCAAAGTGTTAAAGGGAATGCTCTCCAAGGCCCATTAGACTCCTTTGTAGTCTCTCATGGGGACTTCAGTGGACACTTTCTAATATACAGTTTGTGCAATGAGGTTTTTTGAAACATTAACACATAAATTGTGGGTGTTTTTGACATTTTAGAAATGTAAAACACATCTCCATGCCCTGCATACAAACACAGAGACACACTGCATTCCCTGCACACAAGCAGACATGCAAGACATCCCCAGCACACAAAGACACTATTCACTACACACACTGCATAGGATAATGGATGTGGTTGTGTTTTGGTGGGCATGCTTTTGGGGAGGAGGGAGGAGGCAGCATTTCATACATGGTCACAGGCAGCACAATGTCTTTGGCCGGTCTTGATATATGTAATAGTATGTGTGTCTGTGTAACAGTGTGTGTCTGTATGTATAAACAGTTTGTTTGCATATGTGTAACTGTATTTGTGAGTGTATATTTGTGCATATGTGTAACAGTCTGTGCCTTTGCATTTGTATTAATTCCTCAAGGTTTTGCTTAAAAACTGAACTATTGACATTTTGTTGATAGCTAGTAATAAAAAATTATGTTTTAATTTTGTAAGCGGTCCTTAGAGACCTATCTTTTATATACACACACACACACACACACACACACAGATAACACTCCACAGGAAGTCTCTGGTCCACATAGCACTGCCCCTGGCAATGGCATAATAGAGCCAAAAGTGGAAGTAAATGGTGAGATAAGTCACACAGTGACATTTAGGAGAATAAACATACTGCTCAAATACAACAATGCATGCACATACAGTACCGTCCAGGGAAGTACACTCTTACACACATAAAATACAAACACACACACTCACACATATCTTACAAATACAGTCTTGCACTTAACAGATTTCATACAAATATTCATTCACTGCATCTGCACACATTAATATTATACACAAATATTCATTTTAATTCACACATATCTGTAAATCCATTCCTGCATTACAAATATATTACAAATATATTGACTCTCTGCAAAATGCACCCAGCTTACACACAGTTCATACAAAAAACACTACAAGCTGACAAGCTATTTATGGACAAGATGGCACTGGTAAGCTGTTTGGAAAAATAAATGGCACTTATGAGCAATTATATATGAGGAAAAACAATGGCTCTGATAAGCTATTTGGGCATGACAATGGCACTATTAAGCTAATTGGGCACAAAGGGGGCACTCATAAGATGGACACAGAGATATTTTGAGAGTTAAATTGGGACAGAGATGGCACTGACTATTAGCTATTTTGAGACAAATATGGCACTGGGAAGCTGTATGTGGACAGAGATAGCACTAGGAAGCAAGACACAAATAGGGCTCTGATAATCTTTTTTGGGGGCAAAGCTAGCATTGTAGGAAGCATGTAACATGTGACCTTATGAGGTTGGGGGTCCATAGAAGTGGAGTGGTTAGAAGTGTTATGTTTGTGAGGGGAAGATGCTGGCAAAATAACTTCAGCACCTTCTGTTCCTATACATTAACTCATACCTAACAGGAGCTTGTGGGATATGTACTTCAGACCTCCACCACAGTTTTACTCAAATATTAAACATGGAATCACTCAGCAAACTGACAACCACATTGTGGTCCAGGCACTCAAGAATCAGTTGAACAGCAGGTTTATTTGGAAAAGTGCAATGTTTCGATCCCCAAGACAATTTCTTTCCAATATCACGGTCGGGGCAGACAACCCCAGGTTTGGTTGCACCAGGATTCAAACAAGAGTGCGGAATTCATCCTTTTGCTTATATATTATCAACCACATTGTGTCCACTGAGGGAAGGTTTAACTGTATGCTTACTAAACTGTGCAATGAGGTATTACAGTTCTTAGAATAAACCCTTAAGTCATTTAAAAATGGGGTTTTCCTATAAGTATGAAGCGTTATCTCATGTGAGCAAGTGGAACCCATTAATGATTGCACCACTTTAAATAATTACCCTTCTCAAAAGTTTTGTAGTATGATCCGGACCCCTCCATTTACCAAATGGGCATTTTACGGTTTGTCCATCTGTAAAAAGAAAATCCTGTAGTTAGCATGCAAATGAAAGACTCATCCTGTCCAAAAATGCTGGACTACCAGAAGCTCTTTAACACACTGTTGAGAACAACACTCAATGAGTGTGTCATCACTAAGAAAAGTTGACAAACACATATAATACGAAAGCTTGTAAAAGTATATGCTTAGGTTCAATTTACAGAAGATCCTTAGACTACCTGCAGTAGTTCGGTAAACTATGCCACAGCTTCTAAGGCAGGTTTAGAAACATAGAAACATAGAATGTGACGGCAGATAAGAACCATTCGGCCCATCTAGTCTGCCCAATTTTCTAAATACTTTCATTAGTCCCTAGTCTTATCTTATAGTTAGGATAGCCTTATGCCTATCCCACGCATGCTTAAACTCCTTTACTGTGTTAACCTCTACCACTTCAGCTGGAAGGCTATTCCATGCATCCACTACCCTCTCAGTAAAGTAACACTTCCTGATATTATTTTTAAACCTTTGTCCCTCTAATTTAAGACTATGTCCTCTTGTTGTGGTTACTGTGTAATGCAACTTGAACATACCCAGATAGATTCTTAAAAAGGTACAAAAGGAATAGATTACAACCTTTATACATATATAAGCATAGCATAATATATGTATATGAATAAATTATTTGAACTTGGGAAAAGTTCTCATTCCACAATCAAAGGTTCCCTACTAATGCCACACTGGCCTTAAGCTCCCTCTATAGTACTCTATATTACTATTGTTTGCTAGTAAATGACTTGGTTCACTATATCATCTATGTGAATTAGTTATAGTGCTTAGGGTCCCCTGGCACTATACCTCCATTCAGTGTTAAACCATTTTCGAGCAGTATAATACTAAATAAGGGTCCCTTGTCTCCCACACCCTGGCCCCTTCTTGAGGTATGACTAAGGCAACAATTGCACACTTCCATGTAGACTTACCCATTCATACCAGCAATGGGCACTCTGATAGGCTAAAAGCAGTCAGCTGACACTCTCAGACCACACATGCGCCTACAATCCCCAATGATAATTAGATCAGTATCATACTGGAGGCACTACTCTAGAATGATGTTAAACAAGAAGGAGCAAATAGAGGGTGAATCGGCAGATTAATGCAGGTTTGTATTCCTAATGTTACAGTGTCCCTTTAAGTAACATGCATGAACATACCTTTTAAGGAGTGTCCTAGCACCCTTCTTTAAGAACAGTTTGACAACTAAGTTTGGGTTCAGCAGGGTGCTCATCATCGCTGCCTTCTCTGAAGATAGAAGTTCCTGCAAGGAGCTTCTGTTTACCACACTTAAGCAATGTAGTACAGGTTAGGTTACCATTATAGCTCAGTGGTTGAGCGCATCTGTTGAACAAGGCTTTGCTTAGTATAGGTGTAGGAGCATACCAGCTGCAAATGAGTTATTCGGTGTACCCCAGATAGGTTATCAATCCTTTCTTCAACAGTTTGACTAATTACTTTGGGAGGGTGTCAGGGCATGGTTTGCACAATAAACACTGTGTGTGTGTGGGGGGGGGATGGGCTTTAACATGTTACTCCACTTCTGTTGAATGCTTTATACATCTTTATTTTTCTCATCTCTAATTTAGAATTTTTTTTCTATTAGTTTTGTACACACACAGTTCTTAGAAAAGTGACTCATTCAATTAATCTATTTAGCACATTGTAATTTTTGGGAAGAAAATAAAAATAATTATCAATTTATTTCTTAAACATTTGATGCTGTTTTACTATAAAAGGCAAAAAAAAAATATATTGGGGAAAATCAAATCTAAGCATTCCTAATGTTATGATCTGATGACTGCATTATTTACACTGATAAGCTAACATATGTTTATTTATGTAGAACAAATATTTATGAATAAATTCTATTATTAACCTAGTAGACATAACTCTTGTTTCATTGAAGTAGAAATCATTGTACCAGTATATTTAGTTCTACTAAAGAAGGAAGCTATGATATCTAATGACATGGTAAAAATGATGCAGATATGTTGTAGCAATTCGCTGTCATTGTACCTGTTTTCGCAACAAGAATCAACAAGAATGGCTTAGGTGAAATTAGGCCTGTTTATCTTGTCTGAATACACTGCATTCAAAAGTTATAATCATTTAGGATTTCGGCTGAGAGCATATGAGGATGTATAAGTTGTCTACAAAGGCTGCAGCTAAAATAACTTGAAGGAAGTGAACGAGTGATGGAATTTCATTTTTACAGATGTATGTCTGCAACTTGTGCTGAGAAAGAGGAAGTCATAAAAAAATACTTTTAAAAAAAAAGATACATAAGAAAAGCTAAATCTGCTTAATTTGTTGAGAAAAGTGGGAAGAAAGATCATGAGCAGCAGATTCTCTAAAATTATATTCTGGAATGGATATATTATACCAGAAAAAAAAGGATTGAGCTATAAGGATAAACTTATTGGTGAGATTGCTCAGGTGTCTAAATAGCACCAAACACAATATATTTTATGTATGTAATTATCATTTTATTATGTATATAGCACCAGCAAATTCGATAGTGCTGTACAATGGGTGGACTAACAGACACGTAATTGTAACCAGACAAGTGGACACACAGGTACAGAGGTGTTGAGGACCCTGCTCAATGAGCTTACATTCTAGAGGGAGTGGGGTATAGTGACACAAAGGGTATAAGTAGGGGTAATGCAAAAAGGCTGCTAGAAAAGTATTCACTGAACACTTATTATTATTATAAGTTGTTTCTTTTTGTTACTTATACTTATTTTTGACAGTTGCAGGAGAGGAGTAATGGGGGGACATTGTTTTACCTAATACCTGTTTTAGTGATATTGTACTTTCCATTGCTAAGGAAGGCAGTTAAGAGAACAATAATTGGCTGTGGAGTTGTCAGCAACTTACACTGACCTCACGTTGCCCAAAAAAAGTACTTGGATTTGCCTTAAAGTAGTCTATTTTAAGAAGCCTAATTTTAAGTAGTAATTCAAAACCAGGAGTTCACTTGGAGAACTGCTAAATTTTTGACAAAGGTTGGGATTCATGGTTATGGTTATGGTTAAAAGTATTTTCCCCTGTGTGATGCTGCTGAGTTAATTAAGGGAGTAGTCCCTTAATTTACCCCTGTATGTTTTTTTTTATTCCTATATAAACCCACAACTGACTCACTGAGTTTTCTCACCTGGAGTTACTTAGAAGTAGTAGTTAAAAAACAGGAGTTCAACCAACAAGGTAATTATTGTTGTTTTTGTAATGGTGGAAATAAGTTTGCACATCTTGCTACATGTGTGCATGCCCGGATGAATCCATTCAGGATCCATACCTCTGTGGCAGGTGCGAGCAAGTGGCTTCTCTGGAAGCTTGGATTGGAGACATAGAAAAGCAAATTGCAACATTGAGACTGACAGTCTTTAAAAAGGTCTGCTGCTCACTGAGCAGAGTTTAGTGAGGACACATAGAGGAGAGGGAGGAGATTAGACAACTGGGGAACAGGCATAGCTGGGTAATAGTGTTACATGGTAGTGGGGGGGAGAGGGAAGAGGAGAGATTCACACACATCTTCTGACAGTCATACTGACACACACAGACAGACATACTGACATATATGTTGACAGACATAATGACACATAATGACACATAATGACACACACACTGACAGACATACTGACACACGCATTCACTGACAGACATACTGACACACACACACACTGACACACATATATACTGACAGACATACTGACACACACAGGCAGATATACTGACATACAGATAGACATACACTGACAGACATACTGACACACTGACAGATATTAACACACAGACACACACTGACAGACTGACAGACCCACCGACAGACACACTGAAACACACAGACATACTGGCATATACACAGACATGGACTGACAGACATATTGACATATATACTGATAGACATACTGACACATAATGACACACACACTGTCAGACCTGACACACACACATACACTGACACACTGACAGACATACTGACCCACACAGACAGACATACTGACATACACTGACAGACATACTGACACACAAATACTGACACACAGGCACACAGAAACATACACTGACAGACATACTGACACATATACTAACAGATATACTAACATATACAGACATGCTGACATACACACAAACATACACTTACAGACATATTGACATATATACTGACAGACATACTGACACACTAATAGACATACTGACACATATTCACACACACAAAATGTACACTTTTAAAATCATCTCCTGTTTCCTACCTTGGATGGTAGCTTCCCTGGTGTCGAGAGTGGTGGCTGAGGCTGTTGTGGTTGCCGACGGGCTCTCCTGGCCTAGCCCCCCTCCTTCCTCCTCCCTGGTCTCTCCCGCGGAGCTCTCTTTGGGAGGAAGTGACTACCGGCAGTCATTTCGTCCCATGCTTCCAAAAAAGCAAGGGGGCCCAGTTGTGCTGTTTAGGGTCCACAGCACATGACCGGGTCCCTGCTTACAAACGCCTTCCAGTGGGCCTCCGAAGTGTTAGGAGTAACTTGGCTGGGGGTAGCTGCCTCATTGGCCCTACATTAAAGACGGCTCAGAAGTAGCAGTACTGGAGGAAGCTGTTCCTCCTAACAGCTGAGAGAACAGTCTATCTAGAATGGGTGGAGTGGAGAATGTAAGAATGGCTGACAGGTTGTGATGGAGGTGGACTTATTATTAATAGAGTAATTTGCCACTGTGATCACCGTTACCAGAAGGCAAACTTAAATACTTATATTTGTTTTATACTTTTAATCTTTGGCAATAAATTAAGTTTTTATCATTTGCCTGATTCCTGCTAGCGTGTTATATACTGTTTAAAAGGATACTACATTATGTTATTTTGTTTTGAATATTCTTTTAGGTTTACAGCTGTATCCCATTTTTTTCCATATTCTATACGACTATTTGTTTTGTGTTTGTCTGTAAGAAAAGTAATACATCTTCAGTCTAGTTGACTAAAATACATTCTGTGTTAAAAATATAATTCAATCAAGAAATTGCCTGTATGATGCATAGATATATAGTTGCTCTTTGTAATTGTCAATCATAGTTTTTGGCTATGAAATGCATTAGCAGCAATAATATTCTTACATTTTCAAAATTAGCCAAGGAAGTGGTAAATTGTGTATAAAATGCTGGAGATTTTAGGGTTGGTTTTTACAATTTTTACACATACATTAAGTTTTCTTTTTCCCTTTTTTCTCTTTTCCTGTTTATCACCATATGCAAATGTAATTATTTATATTCATATTAAAAAAATTGACCTCTATATATTGCACTTGATGTTTAATAAGCTATATACGAATATATCTGACTATTTTTCAATGATACTTAATATGTTATTTTGTAATTGTCTATGCCAAGTTACAGATTACTATTTTCTTTTTATTCATTCAATTTTGTGGGTTTCATTGAAATATTATGATAACCGATTTTATTCTATTATCCCAGTCTCTGAATTATTACTTTTATTTTACTATCGCCTAACAATGTTCATAAAATGAGTCTTAAATTAATGTCCCTCGATGTGAGGGGTCTAAATACTCCCCATAAATGGAGACTTGTTTCAAGAGACCAAAAACTACAAGACTGATGTTTTATGTGTTCAAGAAACCCACTTTAAAGTTAATTTGATCCCTAATTTTTAGGCCTAAATTATTTCCCACTTATTTCCACTCAGTATACGAGAAAAAAGCAAGAGGAGTTTCTACAATGTTTAGTAAAAATTTAGCTTTTTCAACTAATAGAGTTATAAAAGATAAAAACAGTAGATTTAACCAATTAGATTACACCAAACGTCAGTGACGTTAAAGAAAATAGACCTTTTATTCAAAAGGCAATAGAGCCTCTTCAATGGTGGCAAACAAATTAAGACATGTCATTAACCAATCTAGGATTGAATATTTAAGAGATGATTCAGGAGAGAAAATAATACATCCAAAACACATTAGTAATACATTTGCAGCCTGTTATCAATCACTTTATAATATAAAATTCGTTAATACCACTAATCAGCCAACATTATATGGCATCAAAAATGTCTTAAATAAAATTGTCATTCCCAAAATTTGTACGGTCCGGATGATAAATTTAAACAACGAAATTTACCCTGAGGAAATTTTAAGAGTGATCAAAGAAGCTCCAATTGGGAAAGCTCCAGGTCCTGATGGATTCACAACAATTTATTATAAAAAATTTAAAGACATCCTAATACAACACCTTACCAAATTATATAAAATTTATAAAAAAAAACACAATGGAAATATGTCCACAGAGGCCACTCAAGCACAAATTATTACTATTCCAAAAAAGGTAAAAATCCTGATTTATGTCAAAATTTCAGGCCTATATCCCTAATGAATAACGATACTAAATTTTATTCTAAAATATTAGCGAATAGCTTAATTGACATTATTCAAAATTTAATTAATAATGATCTAGTAGGTTTTATACAAAACAGACAAGCATCAGATGTACCAGACGGTTTAGAAATGTAATCCAACACGTGACTCATATTTGCACGTCTTTTCTCATCTTATCTTTAGATGCAGAAAACGAGTTTGACAGAATCCATTCGGGCTACTTACATGTGGTATTAAAACAAATGGCATTCCCTGATTCATTCATTGAGGCTATCTTTGCTCTTTATTGTTCCCCTTCAGCTAAAGTTTATTCCTCAGGTTTTATTTCAGACAGTTTCAGCTTGTCAAATGATACACTACAGGGCTGCCCTCTTTCACTGATCCTTTTTGTCTTAGCAATGGAGCCCTTAGCCATCTCTATTAGATCTAATATTAACATAGTAGGTATAACAATAGGTGATCAAACTCACAAAATATGTTTATTTGCAGATGATGTGATCCTTATACTTAAAAATCCATGTACATCTCTTGAATATTTAGAAGAGGCTCTATCAGATTTTAGTAACATTTCTTACTAAAAAAATAATAAAAAGAAAACACAGGCCCTATCCATTCATTTTCCACTATTAGAATTAGCAACATTAAAATTAAAATTTGATTTTGATTGGAAGGAAGACTACATTTCTTTTTTGGGTATTAACCTCTCCATAAAATCTTAACAATATGATACATTTAAATATCAACAAAAAATTGCCTGAATTAAGATCACAGATGAAAAGATGGGGTAAATTTGAGCTCTCATGGTTAGGTAGAATGGCGGCCCTTAAAAGGAATATATTCCCCAAAATATTATATTTGATTCGGATAATTCCACTAACTATTCCAAATTCCCTATTCAAAAAAATCAATTTGGATATCATAAAATTGATTTGGCAAAACAAAAAAAGTAGAAGCAGTTTAGAGACAATGCTATGACATAAACAATGTGGGGGTTTGGGAGTTCCAGATTTAAAAAAAAAAAAAGTGTATATTGCTACCAACGCTTCTATAGCCATTAAATTCAATTTGACTAACAATATACCTAAATGATTACAAATAGAAAATTCTATCATAATGGAACATTTGTTGTCTGATTTATTGTGGTTATCTAATTCCATGTGTCTAGAGAACTCTAAATTATTCCCTACTACAAAATTGACTTTTATGCATGGAACAATTTATTTTCCATAGCCAGACTGGATAACGGATTTTCTAGATTATTACCACTTTCAGTCCTGAATAGATTATTTCCTGACCTTAATATTGATCTCCCTCTTTGGAAATCTTATAAGATAGTATGTTTGAATGACTTTTTTAATTCAAACTCATTATCATCCTTTTCTACATTACAAAATAAATACAAATTAACAGCTGCATTGTCTGACCAATATGACACAATTTATTTTAAATTATTTGACCTTTTTGTCATTTATTAATTTGACCAAAAATTAGATTTATTACAATTAACAAATTTAGAAAAAAATTATTTAAATAATCCAACTAAATAGAAGCTTCAAATACCGCGATTACATCAGAGTTTTAAAAAGTAAATTTTTTGGGGTGATAAATAGTACATTAGTGGGATAGTACATTAGTGGGGTGCACTTCATATCTGAGAGTCAAATAGAACCGTCAAATACTGCTGTCACATTGCAGTTTTAAAACTTAAAATCTTTTGGGTGCTAAAATGCTAAATAGTATTTTAGTGGGGTGCACTTCATATCTGAGAGTCAAATAGAAGCATCTAATAGTGTACTTACAGCGCAGTGGTAAACATTCTTATTTTCTGGGTGCTAATCTGCTAAATAGTACATTTTGGAGCCTGCTCTTCATATCTGAGAGTCAAATGGAAGCCTCTAATAGTGTGCTTACAGCGCAGTGGTAAACATTCTAATTGTTTTGCTGCAAATCTGCTAAATAGTACATTTTGGGGCCTGCTCTTCATATCTGAGAGTCAAATAGAAGCATCTAATAGTGTGCTTACAGCGCAGTGGCAAAACATTCTAATTGTTTTGCTGCTAATCTGCTAAATAGTACATTTTGGGGCATGCACTTCATATCTGAGTGTCAAATAGAAGCATCTAATAGTGCACTTACAGCACAGTGGTAGACATTCTAATTGTTTTGCTGCTAATCTGCTAAATAGTACATTTGCGGCCTGCGGTGCACTTCATATCTGAGAGTCAAATAGAAGCGTCAAATAGTGCGCTTACTGCGCAGTGGTAAACATTCTAATTGGTTTGCTGCTAATCTGCTGCTTACATTGGAGTTTTAAAAAGTTTTTAAATTTATTTTTTTGGTGCTAAATAGTATATGTGGGGTGTTCACTTCATAGCTGAGAGTCAAATCGAAGTGTAACTTTTATTCGAATTTACTACAATCGGTCACTTGTAATATTGTTTCACACCTACAACACTTGTTACACAGATCTAAGTGATAAAAAACAGATTGATATTTTTTACACTAGAAACTACCAGATAACAAGCTGCTATATTTAAACCAGTTATCAATAGCTAAGAGGTACTTCAACAATATTGTAATTCTGGGGAAATACCCTCACAAGTCAAACTGAGAGGTCAGTTTATAGGGAAAACTGTTGCCTGGATACAATTCTAAAACAATTTCCATATGTCCTTTGCAGTCTTTACATGCTAGAAAAACACAGGTGCCAACTGCTGTGGCTTTCTGCAGTGTGCATACAGGCAAGGAAGGCAGGGTTGAGGAGTGGGTGGAAGATGATGTGGTGAATGATGAGGTCCTAGACCCCACATGGAATCAAGGTCATTCGAGTGACGTGTGCAGTTTGGAGGAAGAGGCGCTGGTCACACACAGGCCCCAGCACAGCATAAGAGGGAGCAGGGTGCAAAAGCGGAGTGGCTGTCCCCTAGAGCTCGTCGGCATGTATTAGCTCGAGAATTACCAGTTATCCAAGTAATACATATAGCGATCAAATGATCCATATTAGTTCGGGTTCGTACCAGATTTATTAATCCATTCGTAGTTTCACAGTCAGGTGGGCAGTCCGGTGACCAGTACCCAGACACTGTTTGGGCGGCGGTCGGACGACCGGGACACAGTATGCCTGATGTTGAAGTTAGGAGTCACAGTGTGGAATGGATTAGCAGGGTCGGGTGCAGGGTAACCGCATGCCCCCTGGTGTTGAGCACCAGCGTTTGTGAGGCCACATACCAGAAACCTGATGCAGCTTCAGTAAAAAGTACTGGATACCAGAAGCCATCACCAGACTGATCTGATAATGGTGATTTCAGTAGATGTGATCTACTTGGATATTGCTAAGGCATTTGATACTGCTCCACACAAAAGGTTACCCTTAAAACTGAAATAATTTGGTTTAGATTAAAAATTGTTTACTTGGATAGAACACTGGCTAAAGATAGAGTGCAGTGAGTGGTTGTAAATGGAAACTTTTCAAATTGGATAAAATGGATAAGTGGAGTGCTTCATAGTACTGTCTTGAGTCCACTTCTCTTTAATCTGTTTACAAATGATCTTGAAGTAGGCATTGAAAGTGATTTGTTGGTGTTTGCAGATGACCTAAAACTAGGTAAAACTAAACAGTCTGAACATGATTTTCACTGCAAAGGGTTTTGGGTCAGTTGGAGAACTGGGCAGACAAGTGGTAGATGAGCTAGAATATAAATAAATGTGAAGTCATGCATTTTGGAATAAGGAACCCACAAGCCACTTACACATTAAATAGGGTAGAGTTAGGCATAACCTTAAATGAAAAGGCAAAAAAAATACAGATTATAGATCTATATAGTTACGAGAAAAGGCAAAAAAAAGAGAATTTAATATATTTAAATTAGGCTTGGATGCTTTTTTTTCATAGACAGAATATTCAAGGATATAATTGATATGTATGTTAACAGGTTGAAGATGCAAGCAGAAATTTGATTGCTATTGTGGAGTCAAGAAAGATTTGTTTTCCCTTTTTGTGGCATAATTGGAAATGGCTACAATTGTTTGTTTTTGCCTTCTTTTGGAGTAACATCATAAAAGCATCGGTTTCAAAGTTGAACTTGATTGCCTTTAGATTTTTTTCAATCTAGACAAATATGTAGCTATGTATCAGCATAGGACAATCTACAGTCTTCCCACCACTCCATTAGTGTTGACTCCCCACTAGAGAATGAGGATTGGGCAATAACTTTAACTGTAGTGTATTCATCCTGTCTGACTGAGTCTTGAGGTGCTTGCCACCACTAAAGACACAATTGCAAGAATCCAATAGGACATTTTTTTTCCACATGCTACAGACTGAATTGTGATAAAGCTTTGTTCTTCTACGGTTGGAAGAAGTGAGTGGGTGGTCAATTATTCATTGACCTTTTCCTTTCACTTTTTGATAAGTAGCCGTTTTCAAGTTTAAATAACTCCCCATTATACAATATATTACCAAAGATTACAATTACTAAATATAAAACTAAGTTATATTACTTCCTTTTTTAATCCAGATATATAATGACCTAATTTAGGCAACTAAGAATGATATTGCAAAATTATTTGATACTTCATTAGGCCAGGAAACATTGTCGCTGTTTTTGCATGTCAACACAGTCATAGGCTCCATCTTCCTGTTTTGTTTTTTTGGTAGCCATTATAGCTGAGCAGAACCTTGGCATGACTAAATGTTGCCATCCTGATTTTTTTTTACCTAAGTAGTTTGGCAAATTGGGGCTCAAATCTCCTCGTGAGGAGTGCTGGACCATTTCCTTTTCTTGTCTATATACTTTGTCCGTCATTGGATCTGGCCCACAGGCATTTTCATGGAAAATGTGAGTGAGTGGTGAGTGCTGGTGGTATTTAAGTTAGGAGAATGTAAAATAGACAAATTATTAGTTTAAAAATAAAATTGCTTTGGTATTGAAATTTCATCATTTACCTTCACAAAGAATGATGGAAACTCTATTCATTTGTAATTCACATCAGGTTGAAAAAGGAAACTTTGTAATACTAAAGTGAAATAAAATTAACAAGTACATATAATTGTAAATGTAGCAATCTTCCTGGAAATTGGCACAATTAGTTACCTTGTATGTGGTGAAAGAAAATTGTATCTTATCCAGTTGGGTACATAGAAAAGATAGTTTGTTTAACGAACAGTCCTAGATCACAGTCCAGTACAGATAATAGAGAAAAAGGCATCACACCTGAGAATCATAAAGTGGTAAAGAGGTAAGTCAGCAATCCAATCAGTTATATCAGACAAATCCAACAAAAAATGTCACCAAGTCCTTAGGAGAGAAGCAAGAGAGGAGTCTGGTACAACAATCTAAATCAATAATGGAACAGGAGATGAGATTAGAACTGGGAGAAAACAAATTTATAGCATGGAGATCTCACGGGAAATACAGTCTCAGCATGAATCACATTAAGAGTAGTGATGTACCGAACGGTTCGCCGGCGAACGGTTCCTGGCGAACATAGCATGTTCGCGTTCGCCACGGCGTGCGAACATATGCGCGGTTCGACCCGCCCCCTATTCGTCATCATTGAGTAAACTTTGACCCTGTACCTCACGGTCAGCAGACACATTCCAGCCAATTAGCAGCACAGCCTCCCTAGCAGACCCTCCCACCTACTGGACAGCATCCATTTTAGATTCATTCTCAAGCTGCATGCTTAGTAAGAGGAGGGAAAGTGTAGCTGCTGTTCATAAGATAGGGAAAAGCATAGCTAGGTTAGGGATAAGGGTATGCTTTTTTTTGATTTTTTTTTTCTATGTAATGTAAATGCACTTAGTTGTCTGCCACTGCTGCCAGCTTCTGTGTCAGGCTCACAGTGCATACTGTGCCCATTTCCCCAGTCAGTGCCACCAATTACATCTGGTGTCACAATAGCTTGGATTTAAAAAAACAAAAAACTTTTTTCACTGTTATAGATTGAATAGCAGTCAGTGTCCTTAAAGCGGGTGTGTTACGCTAACAGTGGATACGCTGACAAGTGCCACCAATTAGATCTGGTGTCACAATGCTTGGATTTAAAAAAACAAAAAACTTTTTTCACTGTTATAGATTGAATAGCAGTCAGTGTCCTTAAAGCGGGTGTGTTACGCTAACAGTGGATACGCTGACAAGTGCCACTAATTAGATCCTGTGTCACAATAGTTTGGATTTAAAAAAAAAAATAATCTTTTTTCACTGTATAAGATTGAATAGCAGTCA
>OW240916.1:259625370-259761809 GCA_933207985.1 Pelobates cultripes
CCCTCTCTTTCTCCCCCCTCCCCTCCCCATCTCTCCCCCCTCTTACTAGTCAGAGGGGGCCGGCCGTTTCATTTCTAGAGCCGCCGGACCGGGTGGCAGCCTCGCCGGTCCGGCGGCATTCCTCTCAATAACACTGAAGAAGGAGGAGGAGGAGGAGCATGTGTCTGTCATGCTCCTTTGCGGTTCCCACATCCTGTGCTGGGAATTGTGGGAACCGCAGGGAGCATGACAGACACATGCTCCTCCTCCTCCTTCAGTGTTAGTGAGAGGAATGCCGCCGGACCGGCGAGGCTGCCACCCGGTCCGGCGGCTGCAGCATGAAACGGCCGGCCCCCTCACAGTGTGCCACCGGACCGGCCACCCGGTGGCACCTTCTGCTGAAGTCCCCAACCCAGCCCTGCCGCCGGGCCCCCTGAATGTGGCCCTGGCGGCGGGCCCCCCTCCCGGCCAGGCCCTCGGACCGTGTCCGAAGTGCCCGACCGGTCAGTCCGCCCCTGAGTATAGGATCTCTCTGTAATAGCACAAGTGAGCAAAAAAACATTTTTGAGACCTGAACAGAGACTAACCAAAGGACAAGCTATTGAGGTTTCTCTAAGCATTTGCCTGTTCTCTGAGTTCTCAAACTCTGTGTTTATTACGATGGCACACCTTCTAGGTGGAGAAACATGTCTTATACCTTCAGTGACATGGTGCTTGAAGTATCTGTCACACCAAGAAAAGTAAAGGGTATATTTATTTATGGGTCATTCATGTTTCAATTAAGTACCGTACCACAATGATAGTTATTGTTCTACCACTTTGTCCTGTTTATTGCTGTGTTTACTAAGATGGCTTAAATGCATATACATGCTATTTGTATTTGTTGTTTTAGTTAATGACTAGACTTAACTTTACTGCACATTAATGTACTACATTAATTAAACAAGATTTGTTTTTAACAAAATTGCTTATAAACAGAGTACCAATTTAGAATAATGTTTGACTAGAAGTATACAAATATATATGTCCTGATGAGAATTCGAGATCAGGTCACATACCAATATATTTGAACCAGAGTAATTAACTGTGTCTAGTTAGTCATATGAAATTATATAAATGTTTACCTATGGATTGTTTATGTCGCCTAATCTGTATTTTATTCTAAACATCATGAAGACTTTTTGATAGTTTGTTATAGAAAGCCAACTCTCGTTCATCATTAATAAATAAGACGGATAGTTCGGATTCCAGCAAGCATGCGCGCAGTTCAGATTAAAATCACTGGTGGTTTATTTAAAAACAGGAAATATAGAATGAGGACAATAATTAATCTTTGATAAATCCTTTATGTTATTTAGAATGAGATGCTCTGTTGAGCTTAAAACATGGATTCTTTTTTTCATAAATAAGATTAAAATCAATATAAATCATTGTAATTTTAGTGACAGAGTAACCTTAAATCTAAGATTCACCCTTGCTGTAGATGCATGTTCTCCTTTTCTTAATATGTTCCAACTGCACAGTAAAGCTAAAGCTTCCAGTTCATTAGGCATTCAAATTAGATTTTTTAATTATCATCCATACTTATCATCCATACTCCAAAATCATTCTAAATCACCGGTTAGAGCATCGGTTACATCACTGCCATGGAACTGGGAAACTTGGCTTCAAATCCCAGTCAGACCACCTTACCAATAACTGTCCATGCGCAAGACACCTAATATATGTACACCTGCCTCAAAATCCTCATAGATTGTAAGCTTATTTGAGCAGGACCTTCTCAATCTCTTAATGCAATGGTATTATATAACTGCTAATTATTAGTAGTATTGGTAATAATATAGCGCCAACGTATTCTGCAGCTTTACAATATTCAGAACAGGGGGAGATTTAACAATAAATGAGACAATTACAAAATTATACAGGAACAATAGGTAAATGAGGACCCTGCTCAAATAATCTTACAGTCTAGAGGTGGTGCGGTATAAAATCACAATAGGGCTGCAACATGGTAAGCAAACAAACAAGGTGGCAGACCTGGAGGTGAGAGTAGAGTATGACTCTTTAGGAGACAGAAAGAGACAGATATGTGACATAGAAGCTTCTCTGGGAGGCCATAAGCATTTCTGAACAGATGGATTTTAAGGAACTTCATAAATGATTGAAGACTAAGGTTGAGGCTGATGGGGGTAGACAGGCTGTTCCAAAGGAAAAGAGACACCTTTGAGAAGTCCTGCAAGCGCGAGTTAGCAGTAAGGGTGCGAGCAGTGGATAGGAGTTGGTCACCGGCAGAGTGGAGAGACAGAGAAGGGGCAAATCTATGAATCAGAATGGAAATGTAACATGGGCTACAGTTGTTTAGTGTTTTATAGGCAAGGGTTAGTATTTTGAATGGACACCTACAGGATACAGGAAGCCAGTGTAAGGATCAATAGAGGGGTGAGGTATGTGAGGAGTGACAGGTTATATATTTTTTAACAATAGGTAAGATCAGGATCAAAGATAACACCAAGACAACAAGTTTGCAAGGATGGCCTGATGCAAGTACCATCAACCTGCAAGCAAAGCGAATAAGGAGTTTCAGCATTATGAGGAGGAAAAATAAGAAGTTCTGTTTTAGAGAGATTGAGTTTCAGAAAGTGGGAGGATATCCAAGCAGAGATTGAAGAAAGGCACATTATAGGACAGCGGGAGAGAAGTCAGGGGAGAAGATATAGATATATATATATATATATATATATATATATATATATATGTGTGTCATCAGCATACAAGTGGTAACAGATTCCAAATGAATTAATGAGTTTTCTGAGAGAGGCAGTAAAAAGAGAGAACAGTAGCGGACCAAGAACAGATCCTTGGGGGACTCCAACTGAGACTGAATGAGGGGAGGAGATGTCATTTGAAAAGTTGACACTGAATGAGCGTTGGAAAAGATAAAAGGAGAACCACGAGAAGTCACAAAGTCTGGGGGATTGAAGAGTTTGGAGAAGGGGGGCATGATCAACAGTGTCAAAATATGTAGAATGCAGACTATCTATGTCATCTAGAATGGATAATCACCTAACGGTTCTTTGGGATTTTCTTTTTAGGAATAGGAAATGTCAAAAAGGTTTATTCTATTCACAAGACAGATGTTTGGGATCTATTTTTCTAGGTCATATTTATTTCACCATTCTTATCATGTTTTCGTAATTTCTATATTCTAATCACTTTACATTAACATGATTATATCCTGGTCGAATGGAATATGCTGCATGTCATTTAGATATTCACATTATAATTATTTATAAACCACCAACAAATTCTTCAGTGCTGAACAATGGGTGGACTAACAGACACATATTTGTAACCAGATGAGTTGAATGCACAGGAACAGAGGGGTTGAGGGTGCTGCTCCAAGGAACTTACATGCTAGAGGTATTAGGGTATGGTGACACAGATGGTAAGGGTAGTGTAGAGTAGTAGGTTGCTTGAATAGTATACACTGAGGGCTTAGTGGGTTTTTTCATGACAGTTGCAGAAGAACACTCAAGGTGCTAGGAGGAAAAGCTGTTAACCGTTTAACAGATATGCTTTCCTGAAGAAGTGAGGTTTCAATGACCTTTGAAGGAATGGAGACTAGGTGAGAGTTTAACAGAAAAGGGAAGGGAGTTCCACATGTGACATTTTTAATTCTACTAGATGTTTGGCACTCACTGACTTCAGTACTCCTCTAATGGGAGTTTAGGTTGTAGGAAGCCTGATAAGCTATATTTAATTTAGCTGGGTTAATATTTGGAAGGAGAGATGTTCTATTTTGCAATTAGTGGTAGATTTCTAGTTGGAGGACAAATCTGGAAAGGTAATCCAATACAGTTAATCTTGTTTGCATTCCAGAAAAATTAAAGGGTATCGCATAATATTTGTGCACTTGAATGCGACACTTGTTACTAAAATAATTTTTAGACAAATATAATTCAAATAGCATTAATTCATATATACCACTAATACAGAGTCAGGATGTACATCTCCTCTTCCTCTGAAAATTAAAAAAGCAATTACCATACAGCAAAATGAAAAAGATATATATATATTTAAAGAGGATAAAATGCAAATCTCTAGTCCAGGAAGTAGCTCTTAGCAGACAAGTAACTGCAAATAACGGTGTAAGCTGCAAGGAGAACATATTTAGAAAGGTTTCTCTAAGCAACTCTTATTCCTCTTCTTATAAACTGAATTATGCTTACTTTTATGCTTACTTGTATGGTTGTTTGTTTTTATAACTGAAACATTGCTGTTGTGTGAGTGCAAAATAAAGGAATTTTGCATCTTTGAGTTGTGCTGGAATATTCCCTTTGATTGTTTTACCAAATGAACAGAAAGACAATAACCTATAAATATTACTAGTCATTATTATATTATAAAACACATCAATTTCTATCTACATGTAATACTTTCATAATGAATACATCAGGGACTGTGTTATTATGCTCTTAACCAAGCAATGATTCAAAAACATGCACAAGCACTGCACATATGTACACAAACAGCACCATCTAGAGATTTTTATTTGTTAGCTCTACAAACTACACACATCTATCTATCTACCTATTATTATTTATATAGTGCCAACAAATACTACAGTGCTGTACAATGGGTCGACTAAATAAACAAATATATATGTCCTCTATCACATTAAAGAAAAGACACACGCAATCCTCTCAAATCTAGCAAACACTCATGTCTCACAATTATGTAGACCCACGGAGGATAACACATGCTTTTGAAATAGATTACACCTGCCACACAGCAGTGCATAATAGCTACTGAAGAATAGACATATTCCTGATCAGGGCCACCACTCTACCGAAAGTTGCAAACACAAATATCAGCCTCATTTTATGGTCGGACCATGCTCCAATAACAATGACATTAACAGAACAATTTCCCTTGAGTGGTCAAACCACCTGGGGATTGAATGAACTCAATGACCCAAGTAAAGTCTGCCAGATTAGACAGGATCTCCAAAACTACTTTGAGGAGAACAAACTTCCTGACTCACCCCAGACCAGATCTGGCTGGCACACAAGGCGGTTATCCGCGGCTGTTTCATTAAACATGACAGTTATGATAAAAAACAATGTCAAGCTCAATACACTTCCTTGACAAATGAATTGACAAATCTTACGCAAACAAACAAACAAACAAACCCCTGATGCCATTACACAAACCAAACCAACTAAACACAATTTATTAGCATCAGGGAATAAATCGGGCACAAAACTGGCCTCGCAATTGAAACAAAAATCTGTTGCCTCCAGGATTGCATTCCTAAACAACGAAAAGGGACAAAAAGTACTTGAGCCGCAAGGTATTGTGAATGAGTTTGCTAGGTATTACCATAAGTTGTACAATCTGAAAGAGGACGCACAAACTGTTATCCCTAACCCAACCTGACATTGACCAGTTTGGGTGATTACACAAGTGACAAAGTGATTACACATCTGCCAGCCCACAAATTCCCTTGCCCAGATGGTCTCCCAAACCGATACTACAAAGAGTTCTCCCATGTTCTGTCCCCGCACTTACTGTAGTTATATAACCACCGCATACAAAAAGGAGCACTACCAGCTGAAATGCTGATGGCCCACATCTCCACTTTACCGAAGCCAGGCAAAAACTTCAGGCCCATCTCTCTCCTCAACGGAGATGCTAAATTGTACACTAAATTATTCAGCAACTGACTTGCCCCAAACCTACTAAAACTAGTACATAATAACCAGTCAGGCTTCATTAAAGGCCGCCAGGGCTTAGACAATACACGGAAGATCCTAAATGTTCTGGCGACCCAAGCTGTTCCCATACACCTACCCTCAGATGTAAAAGACAACTTAAGCAAAACCTTTCCTTTTGACAGGAGAACATCATCCCTGACATATTTAGGGGTAGAAATTGCTGCCTCGCTGTCAGAAGTAGTAAAACTAAATTACACTTCATTACCAAAACTACGTACAACAGAGGTTAACAAATGGAAACACATGACCATATCTTGGCTAGGAAAAATAAATGCGAACAAAATGATTCTGTCCCGGGTACTATACGTATTCAGAATGCTCTCTACATACATTCCACAATCATTAATCAATTCCCTCCAAACTGCCTGTGCATCAGTCATATGGGGAGGCAAAAGACCTTGTGTAAAATTGGATAAAGAAAAGGAGGTTTTGCGCACACGCTGGATAAATAATAATATGATCTGTAACATAAACAGCTATCATAGGACAATATGTTAAGAACAATATATAATATAAAAGATAACTTGGAGCACTCACACTTCAGAGAGCCATATAAGTCGGCTCTCTACTGTAAAGGCATGTAGAGTACAGTAGAGAGCCGACTTATATGGCTCTCTGAAGTATGAGTGCTCCAAGTTATCTTTTATATTATATATTGTACTCTACATGCCTTTACAGTGTCTGGCTAATGCACACTGTATAATCACTCCGGTTGCTCTAGTATCATCAAAGTGACTGGTATACAGAATACATAGGAGGATGAGAACTTTGCAAATAACCCTTCAATCCCCATCACTCAAAGCTTAAATCTTAAAATAAACCCTTTACCTTAAATCCATAATTAACTCATCCGAAAAACAAAATACATCATTTACCCCAATACTAAAAGTAACCCAACTCTAACCCTAAACAGCCTTTATACTACAAATTGAAACCCCCTCAAGCTACAAATCCTCCTAACACAAAACACCCTGGACATTAACCCCTTTGTAATCTTAACTGATATTTACTTACATTTTGTAAGTTTTCCTTATTTTCTTTGCGTGTCTCTATTTATACGCTTTTATCACACTATGTGCGGTTTATATATTTTTTATAGATACTGCTAAATACACTGTCATATTGAAAGGTTGTATTTTCTTTCCTTATTTGCACCTTATTTTTATGCATCCCTACTTATTTCTAGGTTTCAAATACTCAACTGCAGCTCAAAAATAAAGCACTAAGCTCAGTGTCCTAGTTCTTAAAGGACCACTATAGTGCCAGGAAAACATACACGTTTTCCTGGCACTATAGTGCCCTGAGGGTGCCCCCAACCTCAGGGTCCCCCTCCCGCCGGGCTCTGGGGAGAGGAATGGGTTAAAATCTTACCTTTCTCCAGCGCCGGGCAGGGAGCTCTCCTCCTCCATAGCAACGTCATCGGCTGAATGCGAATGCGCGGCAGGAGCCGTGCGCGCATTCAGCCAGTTCATAGGAAAGCATTTACAATGCTTTCCTATGGACACTGGCGTCTTCTCACTGTGATTTTCACAGTGAGAAGCATGCAAGCGCCTCTAGCGGCTGTCAAGAGACAGCCACTAGAGGCTGGATTAACCATATTATAAACATAGCAATTTCTCTGAAACTGCTATGTTTATAAAAAAAGGGTTAATCCTAGATGGACCTGGCACCCAGACCACCTCATTAAGCTGAAGTGGTCTGGGTGCTTATAGTGGTCCTTTAAAGGAGTGTCCTGTATGATAAAGTTAGTTTTACCAGCTCTACTCCATATATTTGGCTTATTTAATCAATTGTTTTATTCACCTATATTCATATCGCTAATGACTTTTCTATGTGATTTCTGCCCTCCCCCCTTATTATTTTCTTGTTACCTACCAAAATTTTTGTTTTGCTTTACTATCCCTCAACTCATCTGTGCATAGATGTATCTCCCCATTCCATAGCTTTATTGCAGACCTATCTGACCCTATTATCTCTATCCCACTGCCTGAGTAAATATTATCCTGCCTCAAACATGAACAGAACTCATCCCAGTACCCTCTTACTTCTCCTCATCTAGTTTACCAATGTTCAGTATGCACTGTGAAATGCTTACTCTGTCTGCAGCAACCTGAAATCAACAAATATACACAATGTCCTCTTTTTGAAATCTTTCTCACTACTAGCACTTACTGAGCCCTGGCTGTCCCCCTTTGATAGCACAAATCCTAATTTATGTTTCTGTGTCCTACAATTCTCACACATCTGTAAAGGAGGTGGTGTAGCCATCCTCCACTCCCCCCAATTTCAACCATTATACCCAACTGCTGCATTTTATTTTCTTTGACGTTCACACTGTCCACCTATTTACTGCTACTCCTACTCCTTAAATGATTGCCATCATTCATTCCCCCATGGTCATCCTGGCTTATTCATAGAACAGTTTTCTACCCGGATACCCCACTTCCTCTCTTCTAGCACTCCTCCTCTTATCCTTGGGGCCTTTAATTTTTCAATAGACAACCCTAACATCTCTGATGCCTCTTGACTGCTCTCTGTAACCTCCTCATTCAACCTCGTGAAATGGTCTAACTCAGCAACTCGTACAGTGGGAAACAGCTCATCTTCACCAATCTATGTACAGCCTCTAATCTTCCTAATGTTCAGTTTCCTCTATCTGATCACCAACTGCTGAACACTGACATTAGCATACCCCGTACCAAAATCAAACCACCCTAAGTACTTCAATCTCGTAGAAACCTCCACTGTCTTGACTTACAGCAATTCTCCACCAAACTCTCCTTTTACCCAGTTCAAACTCCACCTGCCCTAGCTCTGCAAATTCTCTTTACAAGTTTACTCTCTCCTTTGAACTAGATATGGCACCTCCTATATTTCATTATTGTATACAACTCTGGTTACCCGTTTACAACCCTGGCACACCAGTTACCTCCAAAAATGCTCCACAACTGCTGAACGCTGCTGGAAAAAGTCTCATTCTGTGTCTGGCCTTCTCCACTATAAATTTATGCTATGCTTATACAGTTTGGTTCTGGTTCTGGTTCTGGTCACTACAGCAGCACCATTACAGCAAAATGTATGTTCTGGTTGTGCCCCCAATTTCCTTTTGTCTTTACCATTTTCTTAAACATAAAATGTCCAAAATAGAACTTCTTGGGAACTCAAGTGTTGCTACTCCCGTGCCTGTCTCTCTCCAAGTCAATGGCACTACCATCAACTCTACCTTGCAGGCTCACTGCGTAGGTGTTATCTTAGACTCCACCCTCTCCTACAACCCTCAAGTCCAGCCACTTGCCAAATCCTGTTACTTCCATCTCAAAAACATAGCTTGCATCTGCCCATATCTAACAACGGATGTGGCCAAGGTTCTGGTCCATGCTGCTATCATCTCTCGCTTTGACTACTGCAATCTGTTTCAGAGTGGTCTTATGTGTTCCCAGCTGGCTCCATTACAGTCTGTAATGACCACGGTGGCAAGACTCATCTTCCTGTCTGCCCTCATCTCCCATGCCTCGCCCCTCAGTCTTTACATTGGCTTCTCGTAAGATGTAGGGCTCAATTTAAAATTCTGGTGCTTTATTACAAAGGTCTACATAATTCTGCTCCTACCTACCTATCCTCACTAATAAACCAGAATGTCATGTCCAGGCCCCTACGCTCTGCCAAAGATCTGCATTAAATTCTTTCTTCATACTAGCACCTCTGACACCCACCTTCAGATCTTCTCTAGGACTGCGCCATTCATATGGAACTCATTTCCCTGCTCCGTTAGACTCTAACCCAATCTCCGTTCCATAAAATAAATTGTTAGGAACACAATTCTATAGGAAATCATATCAATTGAACTGTTAATAGCTTTCCCTCCCTGCACCTTGGTAATCTACCCTGCCTCCTCTACTGTAACCATTTCTCTAAATTAACAAACATTTTACTGTAAACTATTCTAGTTACCTACTTTTTCCTGTACATAGAATACATATTACTTCTACCTCTTGTACCACTCTCTCTAGAATGTAAACTTGTTTGCGTAGGACCCTCAACACCCTCTGTTCCTGTGTGTCCAATTCATCTTGTTGCTAATACTTTTCTGTTAGTCCACCTAATGTACAGCTCTGTGTAATTTGTCGGCACTTTATAAATAATAATAATAATATGAATGCAAGCTCTATGTAGAGTGCACAAGTTATTTACTAGGTGGCATTTAATCTCTTTCAGGCACTCTGAAGTGGCTCATTGGCAGAAAAAGATCCAGAAGAGAGTTCCAGAATGAGGTGGAAATCAGTAAATCATTGCCAATACGGCTTGTTAACCATAACTAAGGTTATGAATGTATAATGTGAAATAAATCTAAATAATTATATAATCTAAAATAAGGTTTTTTTGGTTCTGGTTTAAACAGACTCTTCATATAGGACTATAAAGCAAGACCAATAAGAAGCTTCCAAATTATTATACTAAATGTTAGGCTATATTGCACAAGAATCTCAGAGATACCTGGAGAACTGCTCAAAGTAAAAAACAAACAAAACAAAAAAACTTCTCTATTATTATTATTATTATTATTTCTTTTGCACCAACTTATTTCACAACGCTTTGCAATATTATAAAGGGTGAAATTTAACAATAAATTAAACAATTACAAATTGTTACAGGAACAATAGGTTAGTGAGGACCCTGCTTGAACAAGCTTACAATCTACAGGTGTCAAAAATATCACAAAAGAAGCAAAAGTGACAAAGACAAAAAGACAGTGTATTTTGCCCAAGGAAAAGGACTACTGATGTAGCTGAAAAGGGCAAAACTGTGTCCCTTTTAGACCGGTGGCCTCTTCTGCTTTTTAGTTATATATATATATATATATACACACATACACACACACACACACACACACAATAAACAATACACAAGATCCAGCGCACTCTCCTATCTACTAAACAGCAACTTCAATGTTGACAGATTTTATTAGTTTTTTTTTTAAAGTTTTTTTTTTTAAAACACCTAATCTAGGCAAAAAAATCTAGGCAAAAAATAATAGGAATTTAGTTACATTATATGATCATACATTGCATAAGCCTGCCACAACGTAAATGTACCCCATCTTTGGCAGGTCCTACTCTCACAGTCTAATGTCTGCTCTTATGAGATTAACCCACTTACTTGGGAAAAAAATTCCATCTGAGGCTCTCTGCAGTACAAGGCTAAATAGGGACCTGAGATCAGGCACCTGTAACAGGGAGGGGTGCAAAACCAAGGAGTTGGCTAGACTCCCAAATATATAAATAAATAAATAAATATATATATATATATATATATATAAGAAACATGGGGGGGGGGGGTGGTTGCACTCACCTGAACATGCTTAAATGGGGTGTTGCTGGGGGCCATATTATACAATAAACAATACACAAGATCCAGCGCACTCTTCTATCTACTAAACAGCAACTTCAATGTTGACAGATTTTATTAGTTTTTTTAAAAGTATATATATATATATATATATATATATATATATATATATATATATATATATATTCAGTCAGTGAGAACCTTCACAGGCCAAGTTTGATGTAATAAATTATTTTCCATGAAAAATGCCATCCTAGCTCTTTCACTATAGAGTGTTTGTTCTCATCTATCTATCCCTCCTATCTCTCCCAATGCTCATTCAGTGTCTCCTTTTCTAATGATACCTCCTCCCTTCGTCCTGTCTCTGTTGGAGTCACCCAAGGTTCTGTACTTGGTCCCCTTCTATTTTCTCTTTATACTGCCTCTCTTGGGAAACGTATTACTTCACATTTGGATTCCAATACCACCTGTACGCTGATGACACTCAGATATACCTCTGCTCCCCAGACCTCTCCCCTGCAGTCCTGCAATGTGTCACTGCTTGCCTTTCTTCCATCTCTGATTGGATGTCCTCCTGCTTTTTGAAACTCAATCTCTCTAAAACTGAACTCCTTGTCTTTCCTCCTCCTAATATTGATCCCGCTCTTTCGCTCTCCTTTCAAGTGAGTGGTACCCACATCAGTCCATCCTTGCAAGCGCGTTGTCTTGGCATTACACTTGATTCTGGCATCACATTTGAGCCTCACATCCAGTCTGTTACCAAATCCTGTAGATTGCTGTCAGGATTACTGTTTGATCCAGCACGTAGAACTGTACAGCACGGATGACAAATAAGTAACGTATTACCGGTCCTTAGAATGGCCGGATTTAACGTACAAAGAATAGTCAAAAATACTAGCCGAGGTCAGGGAACACAGAAAGAGACACAGCGATGAGGAAAGCCAGGAGTCAGGATACCAGAATATAGAGAAGTCAATAAACAAAGCCAAAGTCAAAAACCAGGTAGAAAACTATAAACAGGAACGCGCTCTCAGACAACCACAAGGGTTGCTGCTCGGCACAACTTTTCCTGTGTGGACAGTAAATGTCATTAATCACTTTTCTCTAAGCGGATGAATACATGACACCAGGTTTCATTTGCACAATTACTGCTCAGCATTAACCCTTCTGTGGATTAGGTTGCTGCTCGGCACAACTTTTCCTGTGTGGACAGTAAATGTCATTAACCACATTTCTATAAGCGGATGAATATGTGACAATTGCACCTTAAAAACATAGCCCACATCCACCCCTTTCTTACACAAGATGCTACTAAGGAGCTTGTCCATGCTCTAGTAATCTCTTGCATGGATTATTGTAACTCTCTCATAATAGGTCTTCCCACAAGTTGTATTGCCCCGCTACAGTCTGTAAGGAATGCTGCAGCTAGCCTGATTTTCCTCTACTGTCGCTCCTCTTACACCTCTCCCCTCTGTCAGTCCTTACATTGGCTTCTGTATGCTATAGGAGTCAATTCAAGGTACTAATCCATACCTATAAAGCACTGACCAAGTCTAGACCCTCTTATATTTCTTCACTGATCCGTAGTTCTGCCCCTTCTCGGTCTCTACGCTCTGCCCATGACCTTCTCCTGTCTGCTGCTCGCACCCGTATGGCCAACTCGCGCTTGCAGAATTTTTAGCAGGTGGCTCCTTTTCTTTTGGAATAGCCTGCCGACGACCATCAAGCTCTCCCCCAGTCTTCAATCATTTAAAAAGTGCCTCAAAACCCATCTCTTTAGGAAAGCTTAGGGCCTCCCAGACTAACCTCTACCTTACATACTTGTCCCTTGCTCTCTCCTAAAGGGCAGCACTCTATTCTCTCCTCCAGCTCTGCTTCACTCCACCTTGTTTGATTGCTACCTCCTGTCCTGTTGTGTTTTTTACGCCCCACCTGCTATAAACTGTAAGCTCGTTTGAGCAGGGCCCTCTTCAACCTATTGTTCCTGTAAGTTTTTGTAATTGTGTCATTTATTGTTAAATCTCCCCCTTTGATAATATTGTAAAGCGTTATGTAATATGCTGGCGCTTTAGAAATACCAGCAATAATAATAATAATAATTATCTATCAATTTATTATTGTATGTGCTCATCTCCCTTAGCAGCTCATTTAGAGATAAAAAATTGTATGTTAGTGAAATGTATTAAGAAGAATGGTTTTACACAGAGTGAGACCCCTAGTGGTCAGTTATTCTATAGCAGAATAAAAAATTAAAATTTATTTTATTTTGAATATTTATTTATTTATAAACTAATTTACCAGGATGGATATATTGAGAGTTCTCTAATTTTCAAGTATATCCTGTATCCACAAAACAGCTGGGGGAGCTTTCTACTCACATGTGGGGGAGCTTCCCAGAAATGCTCTAATGCACAAGGCTGGAAAGATGAAGAGTGCGTTGGGATTCCAGAGATAGCCAGTTTATCTCTTTTAACATGTCACAGTGGTGGGAAAAATAATTACATTCTAGTACAAAGCGGCAGAAGGAATTATATAATTTATTACGTTTATTAAGGTGGGTTTGCGCTGCGGGTGCATACACTACATCCCCATGTAAGTTAGGTACAGTTCCAAAGATCACTGCAACGGTTTTGTCAGTGTGTAGGAAAAGTTTGTTAATCACTATCCACTTTTCTACCTCTGTAAATTGTTTTTGGAGCAGAGCCTCAAGCTGCAGTAGATTGGGTTTACTAGCGTAGGTTACAGTGTCATGTGCATACATGTGTACAGTTGAGGATTTGCAGATGTTAGGCCGATCATTTATAAATAATGTGAATAGCAGGGGGCCGAGTATGGAGCCTTTGGGAACACCACACGTGACTGGAAGAGGGAAGGAAGCACTATCAGAAATGTCCAAACATTGCACTTGGTCTGAAAGATATGATCAAAACCAGGTTAGTGAACGATCACCAATGCCCGAGTTTTTAAGTTTTTGCAAAAGAATGCCATGGTCTTCTTTGTCAACGGCCTTGGCTAAATCAAGGAAAATAACTCTAGTTAAAGAAAAACTCCAGTGTCAGGAAAACAATCCGTTTTCCTGGCACTGCAGGTCCCCTCTCCCTCCCATGCCCAATCCCTTGTTGCTGAAGGGGTGAAAACCCCTTCGGTTACTTACCAGAGGCGCTGCTTCTTCCTCCGCCGCCGCTCCTCCCAGTGATTACGTTGGCCAGTGGGTGAGACTGATCCCGCCCACTGGTCGGGGAGACCTAATGCGCATGCGTGGCAATGCCACGCATGCGCATTAGTGCTCCCCATAGGAAAGCATTGAAAATGCTTTTCAATGCTTTCCTATGGGGAAATAAGCGACGCTGGAGGTCCTCACACAGCGTGAGGACATCCAGCGACGCTCTAGCACAAGTCTTCTGTGCTGTGGACAAGAAAGTGCCCTATAGTGGCTGTCTAGTAGACAGCCACTAGAGGTGGAGTTAACCCTGCAATGTAATTATTGCAGTTTATAAAAAACTGCAATAATTACACTTGCAGGGTTAAGAGTAGTGGGATATGGCACTCAGACCACTCCAATGGGCAGAAGGGGTCTGAGTGCCTGGAGTGTCCCTTTAAGTTTACTTGTTCCATGCCAATTTGTATGTCATTGCAAACTTTTAAGATTGCAGTCGAAGTTGAGTGATTTGGACGAAAGCCTGAGTGATCAGGCATCAGATAATTTGATTGTTGATAATATTTACATAGATGCATGTGGACGCATTTTTCCAAGATTTTTTACAATACATGGGAGCAATGATATCGGGCGATAGTTAGATACCAAAGTATTGTCACCACTTTTATGAATAGGTACAACTTTTGCAGTCTTCCAAAGTTTGGGTATGTATCCTGACACAAGGGATTCATTGATAATGGTAGTGACAGGTTTAGCAATTGCTGGCACCACAACATTGCTGGGATTTGATCTGGTCCGCACTGGTTTTTCATTTTTAAATTATTAACATGTTTATAAATGACATTAACAGGTACAGGTCTAAAACTGAATTTCTCTAAATGAGGATTTTGAAGATTTGGCAGGGTCTGATCTTTTTTTCTGGTCTGAAAATAAATGTAATTTGTTATCTTAGCAACCAGGGTGGTAGCACATCCAACAAAATAATTATTAAACACATTTGCTACATCTAGGGGGCGTTTCAGTGTTTGGTTGTCCATTTTGACAGTGGAGGGTTGGGAATGGATTGTGGGGGTTTGTATGCTATTTAGGATTTTCCCAAAAGTTTCTTGGGTTTGATCGTTCATCAAGCCAGCACGCTTAAACTTTGACCACAGTGAATCTCTAAACTGGTACATTTGAATGAGGTCAACTGTAACCCAGGGCAGGTGTGTCCCTTTTATTCACACTTTACGCAGAAAGGCATGCAAATTCCAAACACGCAAGAGCTTGGACTGAAAAAATGCAATTGCAGAGTCTAGATCTGATATTATACTTAACCTGTGTCGTGGTATGTTCTTGAGATCATTTAAAAAGGATTCAGGATTACATTTTTGGAAAGATCTGGTAATTGTAATCTTGGGAGGGGATTTATTGGCCTTTATTTTGCATATGCAATACACTAGACAGTGGTCACTGAAACTGTTAGGGAGAACGCTCAACTCCTGGATTCTGTCAGGACAACTGGAGAGAATCCAATTTAGCAAGGTATGGTTCTGACTTTTAA
Source organism: Pelobates cultripes (assembly GCA_933207985.1). Classification (NCBI taxonomy): domain Eukaryota; kingdom Metazoa; phylum Chordata; class Amphibia; order Anura; family Pelobatidae; genus Pelobates; species Pelobates cultripes. Next base: position 259,641,173 of record OW240916.1, read on the forward strand.
TATTCATGCGAGTTGGGGAGGAAATTAATTGTGTTAGCTGCAAAGTCTTAAACAGCATACATGATCTATTATTTTTAGAATTCAGCTAATCAATATTAAAATCTCCAAAAACCAACAGTTTACTTTTTTTGCTTTTGAGCTACAGTTTCACTAAGTAGTTGGGCTATGTCAGAAAAGGGAGTGCACCGGAGAGCTAGGTGGGCGGTAGATTACAGCAACAATGATAGTTTTACTGAAAGCAATCTCAATGTTATAACATGACAGGAGGCTTCGTATTTGCTTAAGTTTCTCTTTACCAGAATTACACAGCAGCACAAAAAAAAACAACCAATCAGAAAAAGGTTAGGTACAGGTCAGTACAGGTCAGTACAGGTCAGAGTATCACTGCCTCCTGCTATTATTAGTTGGGGCTTTGGTATTTTATTATATTTTCAGTGTTTTACATATTTTATTACCTGGGGACTTGTTTGTGTGATTAGCTTTATACCCCTCTGCCAATTACTCTGGGGTTTGTGGGGAGTTTGTGTTCCTCTGGTTTTCTATACTTCTCCTCTGGGGATTCTTTCCCTTTCTGTCTCCTTATACCTCCCCTTTGTACATATCCCGTTTTGGGCTTTGTGGGTACTTTGCCGCTCGAGGGTTTCAGGCCTGTTCTGCCTCCTCCGACCCCCCCGAGCTCCAGAGCACGCGGGATGCTGTGTTATCGCTTGCGCCCACCAACCAGAGCCTCTGCACGTGACCACCTACCGCGGCCAGCTCAATCTGCGGACCGCGTGTGTCCGCCAGAAGAAGAGGAAGCTATAAAGCTGTCCCACCTGTGGTTTTTTCCCCTTCGGTCGCGGGGTGCTGTGAGATCGCTCACACCTGCCGACCGGAGCCTCGGCACGACCGGCTTTCTTACCACAAGTGGCCGCTTACCTCGTCCGCCTCCGGCTCTGGGCCGTGTGTGTCCGACCGGGTGGAGGAGGGGGCGCTTTCATCGCGGCCCCTCCCCCGGCTCTACTTGCCTCTATGGAGTTCTGTTTGCGGTGTTCTTTCCCCGAGGGAGGTCAGGCTCTTCTGCCAGTCCTTCTGTAGATTTTGTTAATACTATTGTACTTGTTTTGTACCTACAGCAAGTGAACACTTGGTCTATTCACTAAACATTGCATTATTGGTAACTAAATACTATGCAAAATTGTCATACTTGGCTGTCATAAGTTTAACAGCTGATTTTCTATTCTCTTATTGAGTGCTTTGGGTTTTCTGTACCTGTTTTTCCTTTTGTGCTTAAAACAAGCAGCAACAGATGTCACCATTTTTTACACTATCAGGTTACTTACAACCATGTCACAGTTTTTCAGGTGACCATTTCAGACTATTATATGTTTTCCTTGGCCCTGCATCAGATTTTACCCAAACCAGTCTCCATAGCCCCATTCTAGATACTATACTGAAGAACTAGCTTGGGATGCAGTTTGGGTACTATTTTATCTGTACTACACTGGGATGGGATACACCAGTGTCCAGTGACTAGAGGGTGTTTGGGGGACTGCCAGAATTCTTACTTTAGTGCTCTTACCACACTTTCACACTACCAGGAAGCTTTGGTATATCGAGTGGGTTGTACACTTAATCCCCCCAAGATTATATATATACATATATATATATATATATATATAAAACGGGGCTTTGCCCACACAGATTGGTTCCCCATGCTGCTGGCAGATCACAGTTCCTGGGAGTGGCCGGCTCTGTCTGTGCCCCATTGATTGGCCTGCTATGTCTGTGCCCCATTGATTGGCCTGCTATGTCTGTGCCCATTAGATTGGCCTATTCTGACTGCACCAATTTGTTTGGCCAGCTACGTCTGTGCCCTATCTATAGGCCGACGTTAGTCTGTGCCCGAACCCCTTTTTGGCCACAAGCCTGGGGGAATGTTACTGAGGAGAACCCAGTACACACAGCTGCCATATGTCCTGAGTGTCACATATTCATCTGCTTATAGAAATGTGGTTAATGACATTTACTGTCCACACAGGAAAAGTTGTGCCGAGCAGCAACCTAATCCACAGAAGGGTTAATGCTGAGCAGCAATTATGCAAATGAAACCTGGTAACTGACTTTGGGGTCAAAGGCCGGCTACAGCCTATCAGAACTAAAGGAGGGGTATTTAGGCCCAGTTCTCAGCCTGCTCAGTGCCCTGTCGTGGTTTCCCTTGTGGTTGTCTGAGAGCGCGTTCCTGTTTATAGTTTTCTACCTGGTTTTGACTTTGGCTTTGTTTATTGACTTCTCTATATTCTGGTATCCTGACTCCTGGCTTTCCTCATCGCTGTGTCCCTTTCTGTGTTCCCTGACCTCGGCTAGTATTTTTGACTATTCTTTGTACATTAAATCCGGCCATTCTAAGGACCGGTAATACGTTACTTATTTGTCATCTGTGCTGTACAGTTCTACGTGCTGGATCAAACAGTAATCCTGACACTGAGGTGACACCGGTATACAGACACATAAATATGATTGGAGGGGTGAAGGCCCTAAACCTCACTCCCTGAGAGGCAATGCTTCTACTAAGATTCCTGGGCGGGCAGCCACGGGTTGCTCCAGCCCGGCGGTGGCATATCTCCACGGAGAATTTCGTTCTCATGCACATACAGGGACCGTGCTCACCCTTACCTTTAGCAACTATCCTTTAGCTGCATATCGGGTATCCTTTTTGGGTCTGGGTAGTTATTTCTGCGTCATGCTTGGTTCTTGCCCCTTTAGTCCGGTTTTCCTGTATTTTACCTTCCTGTCCGTTTTCACAAGGTACGTATTTTCCTTTATCGTATTATTTGGTTTGTTGATTCTCTGTTTTCTTGTCATCCCATATCCTATCGCCCGGGTCGTCGATAGGCCTCTCTCGGCCTTCCCCGACTTCCAGGGCTCTTGTGGATTGCGGAGAACGTCTCTGGCGTTTCTCAAGCAACCGGCGGTCATCCTGGATCCCGTGCGTGGGCTCTGGGCAGTCCATTGGTAGATTCCATCACTTTTTCCAGATGTTACATTCTCTCAGCATCCCTTTCGGTTTTTGAGAATGGGCACGGCCCGAGGTTAAATACTACTCTCGTCTACCTATGGTCTGGTTTACTCCCAGTTGATCCCATCTCTCAGGGAGTGATTCAGAGAGAGATGTCATGGTCAGAGAGGGACACTACTCAGGATCTCAGTCCTAGGCTGATATTATTAAGGGTGAATCACCGCATTTGCCCAGCCTGAGTCTGATATGGACTCTAGTTTGGATTACAAGAGGGTGCGACCCTCCATCACCTCAGCCCGAGACTGATATTTTTATTTACACGTGTAGAGAGCGAACCCCTCTCATATACTGAACCAGACACTGACTCATTATTAGAGGGCACAGCCCTCCCTCAACCTCAGCCCGATACTGAGATGGATACAGAGGACTTGTTTTGAGGGACACACTCTCATAGAAGGAACCCGACATAGAGGTAGACTCTAATTTTTGCTATTAACGGGCGCGACCCGCTCATGCTATCAGCTAGATGCTGACACGGAGTTCGATTACATTATTAGAGAGTGAGGCTCTCTCATACACTCAACGCACTACGGTGCCGTGCATTTATTCATCACACAGGCTTGTACCTGTAGAGGACAACGAGGACTGCATAGAGGGGCGTCCTTCCTGCATTCAATTCAATATGGAGGTGCGTACCACATACCGAGTTTACCGCTGATACTTCAGCTCTGGTACAGGGGTTTAGTACCTCACCGGTTTGCAAGGGAGATGTTGCTTCAGAATGACTGGGCAAGGGGAGAGAACCCCTCCATTAGATCTAACGACCGGGCTACCAATTTCATTATAGAGGGCTGCCTGTTCATGCAGGGTAAACAGATTTAGACTGGATTCCTCTATTTCTCATCATATATGGATCTACTGGATCTGGGACACGGTATCCCACGCGTGATATACTCTCAGAGGTATTACTGGGGAGGTTCCCCGCCTATTTACACACACCCTGGGAACTTTATGGGACAGTATAGGGGCTGTTTGAACTGACCATCTTGGGTTCAGCTCCCAGGATTGGCCCATTTTGTTGGTGACACTATACCATTCCTATTGCAGGTACTCCTGGAGATGGTACGGTTAACGGATGAGCCTCAGTTATTACAAGAGTGCAGGTTTGGTATAATCTGCAATATATCAAACTAGCAATCGCGCTCTGTTTAGGTTGCAGACCATTGCAAACAAACGGCGCAGACAGTTTCCCCAGGTCAAGATGACATGAGATACTGAGGCCTTCATAGAGCAAATGTGCACTGCCTTGCTCAGGTGACGAGGCTGGGGAAGCCAGACAGCTCGGTCTGCAGGTACACCATACGCATGGATTGCATGGAAAGACTGGAGTCCTCTGTCGACTGGGGTTCCTTGGTCCTTACCAATCTTGGGATAAGATGACAGGACTGCTTCTACTCCTCTGAGAACATATCTGGAGAACTTGATCCAGATATGGAGGGCCCTCCTGCTATACTCTAATCCCTCATGGGAATTGTCTTGGTTTTTGGTTCTCAATAACCCACCCATTCACCTACCATCAAGGAGACCTACTTGGACTCTAGGAAGGAACCCTGTTTTCCCTGGCTCCTACATGTACTTCACAAGTTGGGACGCAGCCTACCGCTGGAGTATGGCTTAGGAGGTGTATATGGCTGCCGACGTTCTCAAACTGGACAACACCTGCTTTGGACGGTTGAAGCTATACCCGTGTTTTTTCCCTATATCTGTATAACGAGAATATACCCCAACACGCAGGATTCAGCTAAACAGAAGACAACACAGAGGAGAGATACGTCTACCGGACCTTAGAATGACCGGACTCAACGTATATGAGAGGAGACAGAGTCAAGAACGATCCGAAATCAAGGGCACAGAGAGACAGCGTAAACTAGGACAAGCCGGGGTCTGGTACACAGTAAACAGCAAGCCGACAACCAGAACAGATAAGGATTAAGAGAAAACGTAGTCAGAAACAAAGCCAAAGTCAATACGGAGAAACACAACTGAACACAACAAGCGCTAAAGGGAACTGATACAGAAACCACGATAGGGCAGGGAGTAAAGGGAGAGGTAAGTTTAAATAGCTTCAAAACTAATGTGATTGGCTCCTGTCATATCCACACCCCCAAAAGGTAAGTGTATGGGGAGTGTGGTATGACAGGGGCCAATGGGAGCCTTTTGACAATTTAGACTCCCACTGTCTCTTTAAGAGCGCGCCCGACACTCGCGGCGCGCTCTTAGATTCAGGCGGGACACGTGACCGCTTCTCGCGGTCACTGCCCACCTTGCTAGTGGAGCTGTCGGATGAGCCGCGCGCGGCTCGTGCAGCAGCAGGACCGCGCTCGGCTTGAAGAGAGGACCACGGCCGGCCCCTGGATAAGGTGAGTAACGCTACAATCTGCTCTCTGGTGTCTTCTGTCATGATGGAAAGGACTTTTCGTCTTGCCTATGGTTAAAGAACGCTATGAGTTCGAGGGAGTCCAGGCTAAAAAGGGAGGTGTTCCTCTGTAGGGATACCTTGACTTCAATGTCTCAAATTCACATTACTGGGTCCCTTGGCCTAGGGTCTACTTCTTGGAGATACGTTCCCGGACAGTCAGGAGTACAGGGACCTAAAGGTCTCACTGTATTATACCCTAGCTGGTATGTAACGTGCAGACCAGAAGCTCATACACAAATTTTGACACGTCGGGCATGGAAAAGGATCGTACAAACGATTATTATTTCACTCTCTCACTACAGCAGGTGAGGACTCTTCTTTGTTATACAGGCCCCAATTACCATTGGATCCAGACCACTTATCACTTGTCGAGCATTATGTATCTGAATGGAAATCTCAACCCTGTTTCAATCCCTTTCTTTTGGATATTTCTGGGATTCACAATACCCCAGAGTAGCTGACCGTTTCACTACACAAGTTTAGTCTGAGACCCTGATTGGACGTCCTTTGGGAGTTCTTTCTCTACCGCAGTCGCGGGTTACACAGTCCATTTGGTGTACTGGAATCACTTAGGATACGGCTAGTTTTGACCGCACTCTTGCCTGCATAATAGATCCAGTCTCGGATTAGACCACTCACCGGGTAGGTCAGGATGGAATGAAAAGACCCTACTTGAATTGGTTACGGAATTGGTGGTAGACTTAGACACATTACTTGGGGTTGAAGATTTGCCTGCAAGGCCACATCACCTCCTCAACCTGGCACGATGGGAGGAGCCATCTTCCACATCAAGAGTCGCGACCTGGTGGCAGTTTCTTCTTGCGGCCCTAAGTCCGCAAATGACCTTCAGCATTTTTCACCTACAGGGAAATGGCTAATAGGTCAGCTTGGCAGCTCATGGACCGGCTGCTAGGAATCAGGTCGCAACCCCAGGTATGATGGACCTAATAGCGGATGGTGTTTTCCCGTATTTGGGGTGCCTCAACAGCTGGCATCTTCATCGATCAGTCTACTGTCACTTCTCACAGTTGGAAGGTCCATTTAGGATTGCTTTAGTATCTCCCAGAATAGGTACCAGTGAAACAATCAGCCTTGGATTTGTTGGCTGAGCATTAAAACAGCAAATACGAAGCCTCCTGTCATGTTATAAAATTGTAGATTATGCTAGCTTTAGTGTACCTATAATCTTAATTTTATTAATTACAGGAGGCGAGTATTTCCCACCCTTTCTTAGCCCTCCCTTGTTTAATTTTAATAGTTTGGGTTCATCTGGTACGTATACTCTTGTCTTCAATGGAATGTATACAAAAAAGGAAGTCTTTGGGGAAGTCCTACCGGGTTCAGGGAGGTTTTTTTCTGATAATTGTTTACCGAGCACTTATTGCACTGTGGCTTGTGCACACATATATTGGTTTTTTTGCACGTATGCAACTCTGCTTGTTGTCTCTGCTACCTGTCACTTGTTCTATTTATGTTCTGCATAAGTAGGGTTGGGATCTCTACATATTTAGGTATTTTTTTGGTTGCTTCATTGGGTACCTACATGTTTGTTCAGAGTACATTTCATTGGCTAACCAACCTGTTCGATTCTGTTTTTTCTCTCGTTTCAGTTTACAGTCCATCAACACTATCTAGTTTGGCTGTTCTTCTCGGATGGTGGACATTGTTGTATTTATCGTATCTAGGACTTCGTTTCTTTCCCATTATTTTCTGCCTTTTGTTCTGTTTTGTCGCAGCTTGAAAGAGGAAATGATGTATGGGGAGGGGAGTTTTATAGTACCTAACCTTTTTCTGATTGGTTGTTTTTTCTGTGCTGCTGTGGAGTTCTGGTAAAGAGAGACTTAAGCAAATACTTGCCTCCTGTCATTAATAAAATTAAGAGTATAGGTACACTAAAGCTAGCATAATCTACAATTGTGCCAGAAAGGAAATCAAAGGCAGAAGTTATAGTTTTTGAAAGGAGTAAATTTTATGGTCTTGTCAACATAAATAACAATGCCTCCTCCTCTCTTTGCTCTGTCATTTCTAAAACATGAATAACTCTGTATTGCAATGGTAGAGTCTGGTATTTAGTTGTTAACTATGATTCTGAGAGCACAAGGAGTTTTAGTTTGTAATGGGAACACCAGGCTTGAAGTGCATCCAGTTTATGGAGCAAGCTACGGATGTTGCAGTGGACAAAAGAGAGGCCTTTTTTAGTGGGGAGATTAGGACTAGAATTATCTGGGGGACCAGGGTTAGAGTCCACATCATTGCAAGGGCAAGTGACATAAGGAATAGGAATTTGGAACTAATTTTTGTTTGGCAAAACAGTGAATGGGATACTTTATAATTTTGTGAGGTGGGAGTAGGAGGGCTATTTTGTATAACTCTCCACCAGCACTCAGCAGATACAGCAACAGAGCAGGTCATCGTGTATAATAATTTGTTTTCCAGTTTAAGGTGTGTGGTAGTGATGTGAACAAAATTGTAGTGAGAAAAGGGTTATTAAGAATAACAGTATGGTCATATTTGGATTAATGTTGTTGGAATGAGGTGTGTAGATGAAAACAAAACACAAATAGTAAAAAATAAAAATTAACAAAAAAATAAAAGTATATAATAGTTTTAAATCACACTGTTGCAAAGGGCAATGGAACAGCTGATGGAGTAATGTGTTGCTTGCAAGTCTGTGGCTGGATTTGGTGATTAATTAAATGCAATTATTATACATTTTTCTTTTTTGTCTTCTTTGTTCATAATTTGCAAGGCATCTAAATCCCCATTTATTTTAATAATAGCTCTTGACCCATTGCCCTTTTTCTTTCCTTGTTTATACAAACCAAAAATATTACATGTAACTGTCCCAAATCCCAATATACATTAAGAAATAAAGTTTTTCATAACTGCATGGCTTTTAAAGTGTAAGCTTACCTTAAATTAAGGTTAAACTTTAATGTCATTATCTCTCCAAAATAAGCGGTCCTTAACCGACTAACAATATCACAAACGTTAACCCCAGTAAGAGTGAGAACCCCTGCCAAATTACCATATGTAGAGAAAAGTTTGCTTATACTGCTTGCACCATGTATTATATGATTAGCAAGGACAGAAAGCACTGCATTATTTTCTGACAACATATCAAGGAGATATACCGCAAGTTTGTAGAGTTTTGCACACAAGTATAATATTGTACTAAAGCTCAATTGAGGTACACTAGACCCCAATGTATATCTAAGGTGAAGAGCCACAGGCTAAACAATATAGGGTGAAATATTAATAACTTTATCATGATCCAAAGAACAAAACAGTACAAAAGGTCTTATCTCAAACATTCTTTTCTCCAGAGATTGTTGATTTCCTATTACAACTATTTAAACTAATCCTAAATAGGAATTGTTTTCTGTTTGATGATACTACATGCAGGCAGATCAAAAGGACAGCTATGTGCTCAACTGTGGCTTCATCATATACCAACATCTATATGGACCAATTCAAAAACTAGTTTGTATATAGTTACCCATCTTTCTACACCAACTAATGTTAAAACCTGGGGGCGATATATAGATGATATCTTTGGCATATGGGACGGACCTATTGATACCTAACTTGAATTCTTTGACAACATCAATTTTGTCAACTTGCAAATCTAATTCACTACCAAACACCACCCTGATACAGTCAGCTTTCCTGATTATTCCATTTACCATGCTGATGACAAGCTTGATACGAACATGTACACTAAACCTACACAACCACAACAGCTGTCTACAATTTTCCAGTTTTCACCCTGCCACAATTATACATTCACTCCCTCGAAGCTAACATTTGACAGTACGTAAACATGTCTCTGACCCCTCTAAACTCCATTATTGCCTTGGTGAAATGACTGAGAAATTCTTGCAAAGAGGTTACCTACCCTCCATGTTGGAGGATGAAGCTAGACAAATAGTCTCTCTCAATAGATCTGGCATTTTACAGACTAGGAGACCAAAGACTTCCCTTTATCACCATCCACAGTGTACATAGCCAACAGACCTCTCATATCCATAAGCATTGGCATATCTTGAGACAGTCATATTTTATTATCCAAGAATTTAGCAATCCCCCTACAGTTATAGACCTATCACAGGAATTCAGTGGTTAGGGCTGGCATTGGTTCATTCAATAACACCAAACCAAAGTTCCTGGCTAATCTTAAATTTGGAACCTTCCCATGTATAAACTGCAATTTGTGCAATAATATTAATTATTGACCCAATAATTGTATTAATCTTCTTTCCGTGCACACATTTGTCAATTACTACAACATCTGGACTTTTTCTGAACCACTTTGCTTTTACTAGCAGACTTGCTCCTGCGTTTTGCTGCCTATACCTGGTACTGTTCTAGATCCCAAAAAATTGAGAGTAAAGAGGAGAGGAAGGAAGCGCCAGTAATGTAAATTGTATTGTTATCCAGATTTTGATTTGGGGGGGAATCTCAGGTCAGAGTACACTTAGGATCTGAAAGCAAAAAGAAAATCCCAATGGTACAGTATGTCTCTATGAACTTAACTGAGTAAAAAAATAATATAGATTCTACTCACATTTACCAGACATGTGACCAGCTCTAGTTTTGACAGCATAGAGTGGTATTATCCCCACTTCTAGGATATATGGGTAGATGTCATTCTAAGATATTCTGACAGTATGACAGCAAAGGGACCCAGGATGACAAAAACAAAATAAAACAAAGAAATGTGCTCTCTGTATATGTTAAAACAAAAGTAGTAAAATAATATATATTGTACTCACATTTAATTAAGCAGGCAAACTGCTCAATGGATGAGGCGCAGGTGGTATGATCCCCACCTTGGATTCTTTGGTGAGTTCCTCGCTGGAATAGCTAAGCAGATGCCTGGTAGATTCAAAGTTGAATAAAATATATTAGAGGAAATATGGCATAATCTGTGTAAAAATAACCAATAATTACTTTATTCTATAAAATACAATTAAAATAACATTATAAACAACTGTTTTTAACTTTCCATTTTAATATCTCTCCTGTTACTGAGTAATTAATACATCTACGAGCTACAGAACTATCTTATTGTCTGACTGGTGTCTAGCGCCCTCTAGTAGAAATCTAGGATATTTGTTGTATTTGCACTTCTTTTGATACATTGCATTAAAGTCCTTTGGGAATGAGTTCACGAGTGGAAGCATTCACCGGGTATTATTTCAAATGTTTTTTCTCACATCATTGTGGAGGAATTATTTTCCACTCTTCTTTACAATGCTGCTTTATTTCATTGAGGTTTGCTGGCGTTTATTTATTCATAATTCATGCATGTTGAGGTCTGGAGATCTGAACTTTTACTAAGCCATTGCAGCACCTTGATTATTTTATTTTTTAGCCAATTTGTTGTAGATTTGCTGGTGTTCCTGGGATCATTATCCAATTTCAGCCAAGCTTTAGCTGTTGGACAGATGGTGTCTCATTTGACTCCAAAATATTTTGGAATACAGAGCGGTTCATGGTCAACTTAATTACTGCAATATTTCCAGGTCCTATAACTGCAAAACAAGCCCAAATCATCACAAATCCACCACCATGCTTAACGGTTTGTATGGCATATTTGTGATGACATGCTGTGTTTGGCTTTTAATAAACGTGGTGCTGTGCATTATGGCCAAACATCTCCACTTTGGTCTCATCTTTTCAAAGGAAAAAGTTCCAAAAGTGTTGTGGCTTGTTCAGATGAACTTTGCAAACCTCAGCTGTACTGCCATGATTTTTTTTTAGAAAGACAACCCTTCCAAACAATCCATACTTGTTCAGTGTTTTTCTAATTGTACTGTAATGAACTTTAACATTGAACATACTAACTGCAGAGCCTGAGATGTAACTCTTGTTTTTTTTGTTGCTATTTCTATGTGCTTTGCACGGTCTGATCTTGGTGTGAATTTGCTAGGACATTCACTACAGGGAAGATTGGCAACTGTCTTGAATGTTTTTCACTTTTGAATAATCTTTCTCACTGAAAAATTATGGAATTTAAATTTTTTGGAAATGGTCTTATAACCCTTCCCAGTTTGATGGAGAGCAACAATTGCAAAAGTCAGTTCTGATGTCTTTAATCCTTGGCTTTGTGTTAACACATACTTGAATGCTCCAGGCCAGCAAATTTCTAAAACCTGTTCTAAAACTGTTCTAAAACTGTTTTTTTTATCACTTGCTAATGATGAATTAAGGCATTTGATTAGCAGCACCTGTCTGCCACAAAGCCTCTTAATTCCTATGGAAATCCTAAGGGTGTACTTAGTTTTTCACACATGGCTTCTCCATTTTGGATTTATTTTGGTTACAAAACGAATGAATATGTTATTGTTCACCTTAGGTTGTATGTATTTAGGTTGTAAAGGCCTGCTAAGGAACAGATGATTGTTATTATGTCCTGATATGTGAACCCATAAAATTAAAGAGGGTGTACTTTCTCTTTTACCATGATTGTGTATATAAAAAAAATGCAAAAAAATCAAAAGGAATTGACGAAAAAAGCTGAATAATCAGGCTCATAAAATATTATATGATAATACTCCTGGCTAAATACTTTTACAAATGGTGTAATTAATGTGTAAAATGAACTGATCAACTGCTAAAGTGCCCCAAAATAACACAAATCAGACTGTCAACAGTTTACATTTTAAAATGGAACTGTGCTGGCCTCTAATTTGGCCCTATATTGTTAAAAAATCTGGGCTAGTTTCCATATTCCCAGAATGTTTCCATATTCCCAGCTGGATTGTCCATACCTGGGTCAGACATTTTTATTAATTAGAGTTGAGCATACCCGAACTTTTCAGTATCGAACATTACGTTTTTTGGACCCCGGACCCGAACACGAACAAATCACTGTATGTTCGGGTTGGAGTTCGGCATTTTATGACGCGTTTTGAAAGGCTGCATGAGAGCCAATCAACAAGCGTTTGACTCGTGTGCCCTTAGAAGCCATCACAGCCATGCCTACTAATGGCATGGCTGTGATTGGCCAGTGCAGCAAGTGACCCAGCCTCCATAGAAGCTGGTCACTTAGTATTAGTAAATTATGCCCCTACTCGCTATACCGCAAGTAGGGGTGTGTCTATTAAACAGTGGCTGCTCACTGTTAAAAAAAAAAAAAAATTACCCCCCCCTGAGCCCACACCCGCAAAGCGTGAGTGGGGGCTTTTAAACTAATGAGGGGGCCTATTGCAGGGGGTGGGGGTCGGGGGGAGAATCGTAGGTCCCCCCTTATAGTTATTAAGGGCCCCCAACCCCCGTGCAGTGGTGGGGGCCGGCGAGGAGGACTTTAGGTACCCCCTTATTGTTATTAAGGGCCTCCATCTGCCACGCAGGGGTGGGGGCCGGAGGGAGGACCTTAGGTTCCCCCCCTTATTGTTATTTAGGGCCCCATCTGCCGCACAGGGGTGGGAGCTGGGGGGGAGGACAGTAGGTCCCCCCCTTATTGTTATTTAGGGCCCCCACCCGCCATGCAGGGGTGGGGGCAAGGGGAAGGACATTAGGTCCCCCCCATTTTTTATTTATGGCCCCCACCCACCATGCAGGGGTGGGGGCCAGGGGAGAGGACCGTAGGTGCTACCCCTCCACATTCTTATTTAGGGCCCCCACCCGTCGCACAGGGGTGGGGGCAATAGGTTTTTTTTTTGTTTTTTTTACAGTGAGCAGCCACTGGCTGCTCACTGTTAACTAGACACAACCCTACTGGCGGTATAGCGAGTAGGGGCTGAATTTACTAATACTAAGTAATCTTTACTTAATATTAGTAAATGTTGCTGAAAGACCAATTTAGGTGACCAATTTAAGTCTTTCAACCTTTTGGTAATTAACTCCCTAATACCGTGGGAATTAGGGAGTTATTAACTAAGCGGCTGCTTATTTTATGTTATTCTTAAGTGATTTCCCTATTCCCATTTGTTTGTAGGGCACTTATCCTACTCTTACCCCCATTTTACTTCCTTTTTGCAGCCCTCTAGCCCTTTCCAGGAGTTTTTAGAGCCATTTTTGTGGCCAAAAGTTCGGGTCCCCATTGACTTCAATGGGGTTCAGGTTTGGGGTCAAGTTCAAGCCCAAACCCGGACATTTTTCAAAGTTCGGCCAACCCGCCGGACCCGAACATCCAGGTGTCCGCTCAACTCTAGTATTAATGTTTCTTTTTACTGATTCATACCATAATACATGCATTTGCAAATTAAAATGAATTTCAATTTTGTTTACATGTACAGAGTATATGAAATCTAAGAAATAATGTGAAATCTAAGAAATATTGAAATCTGGGATAATTGGCATTTGTGCACCAAGATAAAATCATTGTCTTTGTTGCCAGAGACTGAATGAAAAAAAATTACTGTTAGTGTGTTGGGTCAGTTTTTAACCACTAGATGGGAGTGTGTGCTTTAGAGCTAGCAGCTTTTATTACGTATTTATTTTTAATACTTCTCTATATAATTTCTTAGTAAATAAAATATGAGTTTTTGAAGTAATTTTGAAAGAAATGCCACAACTTGAATTCCAAGTAGTAGAAACATTTTTTAACACTGCCACTTACTTGAATAATCTTAACTGAATTTAAATAAGTGAAATTATAGAATAAAATGCAAATTATATAAACTCATGTTAATAGAGACTGAGGGTAATTCAAAAAAATCTATATTTTTGCTTTCAAGGACAACTGTCGATTCAAAACTATTTTTTAATATAATAATCATTTCAAGTTTTTTAAGAAATATAATTTTAAATGAAGTATATGTAATAAAAATGAGAAACGTTAATCACTGCATTTAACATATGACAGGATTCTTCCACCATGTACATACACCTTGGGTCAGACAGTATTTGAAAACAGACAGTCTCTATGGTCTTCCCTGTTTTGACCAGGGTTTGAAGCAGGGAAGACCACAGAGACTGTCGGTTTTCAAACACTGCCCAACCCAAGGTACATATATATAGCTAAACGATCCTGTCATATACTAAAGGTAGGAATGAGCTTTTCGCATCTTTTTATATATACTTCATTTAAAAAAAATTATATTTCCTTTCAATACTTGATGAAAGGATTACTTTTTTAAACAGGTTGAAGCTGAAATGTGACCATTTTGCTTCATATTACCAACAACAATGGTAAAATGGACTGAATTAGAAGTTTCTTGGTTGGGTCGCATAAACTCTCTAAAAATGATGATCCTGCCTCTCATCCTTTACCTATTTCATACGAAAATGCATGCAAGTCCACACAACATTGCTAGTTCCCTATGGTCCAACATGATGCCCCTGGTCAAGTGTGCCCATATGCTATGCAATTCCAAATTTCTAGTACAAGCTTGGAGATCCTGGAGTTCAACCATTATTAAACCCGACACCCTATTCCATTCTGCACCAATTGAGGTGCTGATGAGCATCTCCCCAGATCTAACGATTAAATCGTGGGTCACAAAAGGTATTCAAAAGGTGAATGATCTATTAGAGGGGGATAAAATTAAACCATTTCCAGTGCTCCAAAAACAATACTCGCTACCACCGAGAGACCTATTTTTGTACATGAGAGTAAAAAACTTTATGTTTTCAAGGTTAGACACAACACATGATGTACTTCCCGAAGCGGTAGTGAATGTACCCTCAATGCTTTCAGCCAAACACTTGAAACCTCTCTCTCTATGTTACAATGCTCTTCTCCAGGGCCTGCAAAAGACAAAATGCCCTATATGATCCAATGGGAGAAGGAGCTGCGGTATGAGATACTTCTGTCCCATTGGCATGAAGCTATGTCTATTACTAAATAAGCCTCAAGGAGCTTATCACTCTGGGAAGCCTTCTGTAAAATCACCATGAGATGGTACCTGGTTCCATACAAGTTATCGCAAATCTATAAGGAGGCATCAGAGCTATGCTGGAGATGCAAAACACTAACATATGGCTGGTTAATGATGAAATGTGTTCTACAAATACTAGTTATTCATAATTATTTTTATTACTGATACCTTATTAGAGTGAACTATAATACAGAAAAAAATGAGAATGACCTTGTAATAATTTTTTTTTGAACCAATGTATATTTTTAAACAGCAGCATACATTTCCCTTCCGATTTCCTATATACCAAGTCTGTACCAGTCGAAAAGCTGCACATCCAGCGATTAATCCCTCTGCTGCCAGAGATGCAACTCTACTTATGGCTGCATTGGAGTAATGTCATCAGTCATCATAGTGAATAATGTCATCATAGTGAAACTAGAATGACAGTCATTGTCTGAGACAATGAATGTCAACCACTGGCTAATGGCCCTACAGGGATGCTGGGCGGTCGGCCCAGATCCCCAGCGGCAGAGTGAGTTTCAGGAAGAGGAGACAACTGGTCCCCTCCCCCAGCAGCAGAGTGATTTACTGGCAGAGGAGAGCCTTGTCCTCCCTCCCCAGAGGCAGAGTGTCCAGCAGGGAATAGAGAGCCCAGTCTCCTTTCCCCAGCAGCAGGACACTGTGTTGGGAGCGGAGACAGTCGGTCTCCCTTCCCAGCGGCTGGAAGTATGTATGGGAGAGGAGCTTGTTACCCCCTCTCCCCAGCGGCAGCCTAGACCACCAAGGGGAGATGAGACACCAGTGCAGATGGGACCGTGGTCTCTGCGCCCAAACTACAGGGAGTATGGACAGTCGGTCCTACTCCCCAGCGGCAGAGTATTATATTGGGACTAGAGACCATCGGTTCACCTCCCCAGCGGCAGCCTAGCCCACAAAGGGGAGATGCTAAGCCCCACACCAATGCAGATGGGACGGTGGTCTCTGCACATGCATCACAGGGGGTAGGGATGGTCGGTCCTGTCCCCCAGAAGAAGGGTTGTTCATCCAAAGAGGAGACAGCCTGGCTTCCCCTCCAGCAGCAGCCCCAGGTACGGAGTGAGGAGCCTACTACGCCGTTTCCTCACCTGGAGCTGACAACAGGGCAGAGTACCGCTGGTCTTTGCCCACTCAGCAACCCACTGATCCAGAGTGCTAGTATCCCCCATAGCCGAGGTGGAGCTCCTGGACATGGACAAGCGACCCACTACCCAAGGTGTAGTAACCAATTTTCGTGGGTGGGTTATACTGCAGATTCTGTTTTGTGGGTGGGTTGCTGGACTAACCAGGGCACTGACCGGCAGGAGGTCAGATAGTTAGTCTGGGGCGTAAAGGGGAGAAATGTGGCGGAACAGACCTCGCCACGTGTTCTTGGAGGGGGCTGCTTGCCCGCCTCCTACCTTCTGACTATAGCCCTGGGATATATGGCATTTGAAAACACTATTTGTGCCCTGTGACAAAACTGGAGATTGTGCACAAATATGACTATTGTCCATATTTTTTATGATTCCCATCGTTTGTTGCACTGTTCCCCATGTGTTTCATCTGTTGGTCCGCCTGGATAGACTACCAGACAAATTGTGGAGTTACTGGGTGGCCACCATTTCATGTATCAGAGGCACATGGTAAGAACAATGGATGAAGCACATGGTGAGAACAATGGATGGCCGCCATTTTAACTCACAGACACTGTTTGGACTTTTCTACACAGTGCCATCTCGCCGGTATTTGGTGCACAAAGACATTGTGCAGTAGTTTTAAACTATACAACAGGGGACACATTATACAGTAATTATTGTTCATAAAGCCTGTATATGTTCTGCGGAATCTGCATTAAACTGTATCTTCCAAACTATTGAACGGATCTGGGTGAATTTTGGATATGTGGTTATTGCATGTTTTGGGCTCCCTGTGACATGTGTTATAATACTGTATTTCTCTGCCTGTGATAATTATATTAACCATTATGTTCAGTAATCATATCACAGGCAGAGGGAAGGATTTTGGGTGGGAGTGTCTGTGTGTTTTGTACGGATTGATTGGTTGTATTTCAAAACCCTGTGGGCAGTACTATGTTTGTGGATTGTGAATAAAAGAGGCTGTATGTGCCAGTACAGGCAGTTCTGCTTGACCTCAAAACAAAGTGTCATCTCGTTATTGGGGGAATTGGATTGTATGCTGATTGCCAGGAGTGTAAGCTGATTGTATGATTTTCCTGTTCAGCTGCTTACAGCATTCATATGCTTGAGAGCATTTCGTATGCTTTTCCGGTTCAGTGGTTGTGGTGTCTTCTGCAGTGCTTGGAGTCCTCAGGAAGCTCTAGGAGCATCCTTCAACTGAGGTACCCAGTCGGGGTTCCAGGTGATCCGTTACAATCTTATATACTCTTGTTGCTTTTTAGATATACATGGGCCCCTTTAAATTCCATATGGATATATTACCTTTCACTGCCCATATAGCAGACCTAGTATTATATATTATATATTATTAGATATACTACGTATTTATTTTGGATCTGTTTATTGTACATACTACTATCCGCTTATTATCTATATTCCTATATGGCTATTGTTAATATTTATTCAGTGAGGCACTACAAATAGTCTCTTGTAAGGTGTAATTGCCTAGTATGAGGTTTTTTTTTTAGATATGTGCTTTTTGTTCTATCCGATATCTCTGGATCCGGAAACGAGCACATTAGCCGGTGGAACGCATATTGAAACGCATCACTGGAAATGACGTACCGGCATGAAATACGGAAGTAACGGACGTGAACCGCAAGACCTGAAATTAAATATCGGCATAGGAGAGAGGTTTGAAACGCAGGGCATTACCGTCTAGATGGTGAAAGCCCGCGAAAATAGAAACCTGAGATTAATGAATTCCCCTATTAGAGGGGTATATATAGCAGGAAAGAAGACCAAGGGAGATTACAGAGACTTTTTTCTACCCAGCTGAGGAAGCCATTGAGGCGAAACGCGTCTTGGGATTTGTGAGCATAGGACTCTTGATTATTGGACTTCTATTTGCCTGTTTTATGTGTGTTTTTTATTTAGTATTTTATTGTTATTTTATTGTAATAAAATATATATTTTTAATTAACACACTTTCACAATATAGGATAAAGACGTCAAGCTTATCTCCTAAAAGAAGGGAAAGGGTCGCCTCAACGGACCCAAAAGTGTATTAATTGAGCTATACCTTTTAGCTCATGAAATTGTGAGTGGTGACTTGTCTTTATCTTTGTAATTTCATTTTCCATACAGTCTATACTATGATGTGTTTCCATTTTATGTTTTAAAGGAACGATACACTTTAATAAGACTCTACTATAGACACCTATAAAAGGTATACATGCATGTTTATTGTTGAATTCACTGCACCAGTCTAATAGATAGAACTTGCACTGTATTAACACTAAGCGCTTCACCGCTAGATTTCCATTGATACTTCCACACTATAAGATAAGAACAGGTGATTTAGCTGCTTTATTTATTATTTCTCTCACATATATTAAGAATTCACATAGCGCTGGTACTGAATTGCTTTTTTGTAACACTGCAGATACTCCCTACTCTTCTCTTGTAAGAGGCTGATTTTAACTCTTTTTTGTTATTATCACTGTATTGTTGGCTCTATACTGCTATTTGATTATAAGACAGTTAGGAGTGTTCTTTGTCTAGTTTAAATAAATTTGTATGATTTTGTTTTACCTATTATACTTATTTTTGGTACTTCACTATGATGTGCTTTTTCTGTTCTGATTTATGTCACTTTGAGCAACAGTGACCTTGGGATTAATTGAGGTCCTCGAAGCTATTTAGCGCTCCACCAACATAAGTATATTATTTTTACTTTCTCTTTTATGTGTGATTTTGGGTGCACACAGGTGTGTAGCTGCTATAGTTAAATTTTATTGTAAAATACATTTTGCATTCTTTAGGTGGTGGGGAGGATAAATAAAACCCCCCATCTGTGGGTCTTCCCAGGACCAGTCTGTGAGGTCCCTAAACATTTGCGAGTAAGGAGCACTGGCTTCCGCACCCGGTAACTCCGGCTGCTGCTGGGGATCTGGACCGGCTGCTCAGCATCCCGTTGGGCTTGGTGGAGAGACCTCGGTACCATCTCCACCTGCCTGTTGTGGTTCCTCACAGGACCAGTCTATGAGGACCCCTACTTTGGGTTCCTCTGGCCGCCTCAGGGGGAAACAGTTAACCTCCTCGAATGCAGCCTCTCTTTGGCTGCTGTAACACTCCTTTCGCTCGGCTGTGACCTGGTTCCAGATCGCCTGGAATATATCCATGGGCACATTATCACTGGGCCACTCGCTGCCGCCGCCAGAGTCTTCCATACTTGTCTGCTTCAAGTCGCTGGATACCTCTGCTCCAAGGGGCGCTGCATGTGTGCTAGCGTTGCCCTCAATTTGTAACTCCACAAACGGTGTCTCTGAGCTGCTTTGCCTCGCACTAGGACGCCATCCCACCGCTTGCCACCAATGTAACGGATCACCTGGCATCCCGACTGGGTACCTCTGTTGAAGGATGCTCCTAGAGCTTCCTGAGGACTCCAAGCACTGCAGCAGACACCACAACCACCGAACCGGAGAAGCATACAAATGCTCTCAAGCATATGAATGCTGTAAGCAGCTGAACAGGAAAAGCATACAATCAGCTTACACTCCTGGCAATCAGCATACAATCCAATTCCCCCAATAACGAGACGACACTTCATTTTGAGGTTAAGCAGAACTGCCTGTACTGGCACATACAGCCTCTTTTATTCACAATCCACAAACATAGTACTGCCCACAGGATTTTGAAAATACAACCAATCAATCCGTACAATACACACAGACACTCCCACACAAAATCCTCCCCTCTGCCTGTGATATGATTACTGAACACAATGGTTAATATAATTATCACAGGCAGAGAAATACAGTATTATAAAACATATCACAGGGAGCCCAAAACATGCAATAACCCCATATATATCCTCTGAACCGGGGGATCTGGGTGAACCACATATCCAAAATTCACCCAGATCCGTTCAGTAGTTTGGAAGATACAGTTTAATGCAGATTCCGCAGAACATATACAGGCTATATGAAAAATAATTACTGTATAATGTGTCCCCAGTTGTATAGTTTAAAACTACTGCACGATGTCTTTGTGCACCAAATACCCGCGAGATGGCACCGTGTAGAAAAGTCCAAACAGTGTCTGTGAGTTAAAAGGCCACCATCCATTGTTCTCACCATGTGCTTTATCCATTGTTCTCACCATGTGCCTCTGATACATGAAATAGTGGTCACCCAGTAACTCCACAGTTTGTCTGGTAGTTTATCCAGCCGGACCAACAGATGAAACACATGGGGAACAGTGCAACAAATGAAGGGAATCATAAAAAATATGGACAATAGTCATATTTGTGCACAATCTCCAGTTTTGTTACAGGGCACAAATAGTGTTTTCAAATGCCATATATCCCAGGGCCATAGTCAGAAGGTAGGAGGCGGGCAAGCAGCCCCCTCCAAGAACACGTGGTGAGGTCTGTTCCGCCACAAAGATTATACAACAATCCCAACATAAATCTACATGTTAAGATATAAATATATGGCCTCTAATAAAAAAGTTGGGAAAGTGCTAATATTAAAATGTCAGATGATAGAAACTAGAGAAATAAATTAATATAATGAATAAAGACTACAAACCTAAAATATAAGGGATATGTATAGAAACTGAAGATATTAAATTAAAAAATGACACATCTCAAAATCTGCATTTAATCCATTAGGGATCAAAGTATTTAATTTAAAAATCCATTCCATCTCTCGTTTACTTAGTTTGTTATTATAATCTCCTCCTCTCCAATCTTTTTCTACTTTATCGAGACCCAAAAACATAGTGCCTTTAACTTCACTCTTATGAAATTCTTTATAATGAAGAGAGACACTATGTTTTTCAAAGCTCTTAGTAATATTCTGGCCATGTTACTCTATTCTTATATGCAAGGCCAGAGTCGTTTTCCCTATATAGCATAAGCCACAATGGCATTGCATAAGGTATATTAAATTTTTAGAGTGACACGTTATGAATTCTTTTATCGGGTGTTCTTTCCCATCAGTATTTTTAAAATGTTTTAAATGTCTTTTTTTTATTTCCTGTTCGCTTACACGCCAGACATTGGCCACAGCCAAAAAAACCTTTCTCTGAATTTAAAAAAGTAGTTTTTATTTTTTCTTTCTTTAATAAAACTTGACGTTAAGCATGAACGACGGTGGTTTACTCCTCTATGGATGAAACAAGGTTTTGTAGGAAGTGAGGCTTTGGCAACAGGATCTTGTAATAGTATAGGCCAAAACTTCAAAATTATTCCCCCTTATTTTATGATTGCATATACAAGGTATTTCATTACTCTTTTTTTCTTTTTTCTCTTTATATTTTAAAAGATTATTCCTTTCAATTTCTTTAATTTCTATTCTAGATTTTTCGAGTCTTGATTTTTCATAGCCTTTATCTATAAAATCTTGTTTAATTTTGTTGGATTGGCTCTCAAAAGTTCCAAGATCTGTACAATTCCGCCTGATTCTTAGAAACTGCCTCCTAGGGGCATTTTCAAGCCAGGGCGAGAAGTGGCAGCTTTCTCTTTCGATGAAACTGTTTGCTTCCACTATTTTAAAATGCTTTTTAGTTTTGATTTTATTTTCTTCTATTTAAATATGTAAATCTAGAAAGATAACTTCCTGTGGACTTCCTGTGGACTCCATATTATTTTTAATGTTAAAATACAGTTAGAATAAAATTTTATATATATATATATATATATATATATATATAGATATAGATATATTTTATTTTTTTAATTAAAATAATTTACAGTTTTTTGTATTTATTTTTAATGAATTATTTAACTTTTATAATAATACAATATATATAGTTATTATATAGATTATATATACGTCTGTAATTTTACTCTAAGTGTATTTTTATATTAATATATGTATTTAGTAATAAAAAATACACTTAGTATGATGATATATATGTATATATATATTTTTTATAATTATTTTTTTATTTATTAATTTTATTTAATTTATTTTTCTACTTTTACTTTTTTTTTTTTTTACCAGCAGGGGACTACCTGTCAGTTCATGCAGTCTCCCTGCTGGCAGCACTGTGGACACCTATGGGGGCCTAAATTGGAGAGGGTGGACTCTCTGGGCTCAGTCCAGAGAGTCCCCCATAAGAAGCAGACCAATCGCCAGCGGGGGAACGCGGCAATCGGTAAGTACATGGAGAGGGAGGGAGGCTTCCGATGCTCTTACCTACACTGCCGGGTGCCACGTGCGGCAAACCCAGGAGTGATCACTCCAGGGGCAGCGATTACTCGGGTTTCCAGCAGTGTAAGGGGGTATTCCACGTTGCCTCGGCATCGTGTTATACCCTAAGAGTGGTTGGAAGCAATCTCGATCGCTTACAGTGCTCATTTTGGCTGCGGATGTACAGGGTATGTCAGCGGTCGTTACCAACCATTTTTTGGGCTGACGTACCCTGTACATCCGCGGTCACTGAGGGGTTAACAGTGAAGCTTTTATACTGTTGATCTGAAAAAAGTTAAATAATTGCAATCTGATTTCTCCTTGGATCAACAACCTGTTTACACACACACCAATTATATCCTTGAATAATCAGTTTATGCAAAAAAAGCATCCAGGCTTTTTTTGAAATGAATTTATAGAATCTGATAAAGTCTTTCAAGGCAGAGTATTCCACATCTTGTTCTTAATGAAAAGAATCCTTTCCTTTGCTGTAAGGGAAAACCACTTACTTCCAGTCTCAATGGGTGACCTCTGTCTGCTGTAAACTCCTGCTTAATGACCAGGTTAGCACATTGTGGTTTGTACTGACCCTGTATACATTTAATTATTGCTATCATATACCCTCTGATTCACCTTTTTCTAAAGAAAACAAATCCAGGTTTCCTAACCTTTCCTTAAAACTAACATTTTCCATCCCCCTTATTAATTTTGTAGTTTTTTTTTGCACTTTTTCTAGTTCTACAATATCCTTCTTTAAAACTCGTTCCAAAAATAGCACCACATATTCAAGATGGGGTCTTACCATTTACTCTATTTTAAAACAATGATTATGCTATGGTTCTGTATATCTTAGTAAATTATTACAGTTACATTATTGCAGTGTGCAGCTTTCAGAGACCTAACAATGCAAACAAACTAAACAGCCAAAACTTTAGATGGACCTTACCTCGGAGAAGTCCTTGCAAAGTCCCGGTATAACTTGCTTGTTGTTTTGAGTTAACACGCTTACTTGGGAAAATGGGAAAATGACAAGAGCCAAAACTCAAACATTGAAGTTTGCAGCAAAAAGTGAACTTTTTGGCATCTCAGTGATTCAAACTTTTTTATCAGGTGATATGGTGATAAATGTTTACATACTCTAGCTTTACAATCAAACAAATGTATGTTCTTTATAAAGTTAAAATGATGTGATGTGCCAAGGACAAGTATTATACATCATTTTTTTTAAACAAACTAAATTCTCAGTGTACAGATTTTGTGTTCATTGTATACTTAAATTATTATAAAGCAGCGTGCAGTTTTCAGGGACTCAGCAATGAAAACAAACCAAACAACCAAAACATAAGATGGAATTTACTTACGAGAAGTCTTTGTAAAGTCTCACTGTACAATGGGTCTTTCATTGTCAATTATGTTTTATAATACCGTAAATAAATTGAAAGCATAAACCTCAGATGACTATTTCAAAAACATAAAACGATATTGTAAATGTCAAGGGTATAGTAAATGGAGATTAAGAAGTTAAGAGTATGGAGAAATGTCTTTCCAAAACACTTACAATGGAGAAAATAACATCTCAACACCCATTAATGGTAAGATAAGCGACATCCAGAAAGAAGCTCAAATGAGAAAAATATTAGTTGAACATATACAAAAAAGATTAACAATGGCAATAATGACAGCCAGAGTGGGAACACAGCCTCAACTGTTCTCTTGCTCACAATTTTACATTTTTGTATCTGACGAGACAGTCCAATAAGGTTATATTCGAGACACAGAGTACCATTTACCTGTACATTTTTTTTTTTTTTTCAGTCAAAATCTTGACAATATTTATTCATTTTAGGAAATACTGTCATTAATTGTGCTGCTTACATGATGCAGCATTAAAATACAGTCAAGTTATTAAAGCATTAAAAAAATGTGCTGGGTATACTGCAGTAATAATCAAGAGTAAAAAGTGTGCTCCATCGTGCTAGGTAGGTTTAGGTTAGTTAGGCTTAAAATGGATTATTGTTAGTGTAACTTTATAGAACAGCGTGATTCAGTATTAGTAACTTATAATATACTATAGGTTTACAGTGCAGTACAATGTACATAACATACACTGAAACATAAGAAAAGAGTGATAGAGGTCAAAATGGAAAGCAAACTGAGAAAAGCCCCTTAGAGAAGCCACCAAGGAAGAAGATAAAGAACTAAGCTCTAGTGATCAATAGCTCACACTATGTGCTATTTAAATTATACCTGTCATAGGGCTATAATAGCTCCAAACGCTCAAAAATGTATGATTTATTACTATGATAAATCATATATTTAGTGCCTTCGGAGCTGATAACTGGTAAAGCGAATTTGTCATGACAGGTCCGCTTTTAAATGTAACAGATAAACATAGCTAAAAGTATTCTGCCTAATAATACACATTTATTCCTGATTTTTTTTCTGTAAAATAAGCAACCATTACTTGTGTATCTGTCAGAGACTTGCTTAATTTATTTTTTGCCATTTTTACAAGAAAATCTGCTTTTTGAAATAAATTAAATTAGAATACATATGTAACATGTAACTAAGAAATGCATTATTAAGTCCACACGGTGGTTAAAGTAATTTTAGCTTTAGTAATTATACTGTGCTGTAAAATACTAATCCCCTGATAGCCCTTATCTGGGTGAACAACATATCCAAAAATCACCTAGATCAGGTGGTTCAGAAATTCTATGGAAGTCCTATTTGGACAGTTCCAGAGAATCAGGGCTTGCGGCCAGTCTAGTTCGGTAGTTTGCAAATGAACTAAATCAATAGTCTTACCCTGGAGCTTTTTCCTTTCATCCAGACGAATGATCCCACCGAACAGTGCTCTTCTAACTTATATAACGGAATGCAGGCGATGATGGAAGTCCAGCGGTGTTCGGGAATTTCTGTAGCCAATTTTATTTCCAAGAGATTCATGCCCAAACACTGCTGCCTGCATTCATGCGAACAAGATGGCCGCCACCTTGTGGTTGCCTATAGGAAGTGCGGCCACCCACGAACAATTAGAACACTGCGGTGAGAAATGTTCCAAGTTGTTAATAGGTGTTAACAAGCTCCAGGGTGGTCTCTGTTCATGCAGTTGTTCGGTAAACTAACCATATAATCCAAATTGCACGAACAGAGGCTTTTACACTATTTTCCACAGGGTCCATAATCTGTAGGAAGGAGGCTGGCAAGCAGGCTTCTCCAGGAGCTCATGGCAAACTCGGATAAAAAGGGAGTTTGCCACAGTAACTGAGACTCTATCTGGCATCGGTGGGCCCCCTGATCGCTAGGGCCTGGAATGATCATATCCGCTGCAGTGCTGCTAGATCCATGCCTGATGACACTCCTTTTTTCCTTGTACATGATGTGCAAGTGAGGAGGAGAATAAAATCAGTTTGAGATATCTGTCATTGTTAGTGATGCAGCCATACTTTCAGAATTAAAGGAACACTATAGTCACCAAAACAGCATACTGAAGCTGTTTTGGTTTATAGATCTTGCCCCTGCAGTCTCACTGCTTAATTCTTTGCCATTTATTTCAGAATTAAATCACTTTGTTTGTGCAGCCCTAGCCACACCTCCCTGCAAGTATCGTGCACAGTCTTCCTCAACACTGCATGTAAAGTGAGATCTAATGTTTACACTGTTTTATTGCAAATTCTGTTTAATTTAGAATTTCTTATTTCCTACACTATTAAAAGCTTTCTAGACCTTGCAGGTGATTAAAGTTCAATATACAGGCTAGGAGATTAAAACTTCTAAAGTAAGTTACCATCTAAGCGGAAAAAAACATTTTTGTTTTCATGCAGGCTTTCATGAATCACAGCTAGGGTAGGTGTGGCTAGGGTTGTATATTGTTACCTAACTCCTAAATGCCAGAGAAATGAGCAATGAGTATTCAAAAACATGATCTATGCACTAAAATTGCCTCATTAAGCTAAAGGTGTTTGGTGACTATAGTATCCGTTTAATTCTTAAATTTATTTTCTAGCAGCAGTATCTCTATCCAAAACATTATTTCTCATTCCTCGAGATTAGTCTTCATGACTTCTCACAGAATGATATTCCATCTGGCTAAAAAATTTTTTTTTTTTTTTAAAGTGTTTCATAAATGTATCCACAAGTTTACATCTCTACCATTTATTTTTATGTCATATTGTTCTAGCTGCTCATTTTCTACACAAATAAAAATGTGTATACTTTGCTAAATTCAGTTGGATCTTTGGAAGTATATTTACACCTCGATCTTTCTTGTGTTCAAGTAATTTGGTCTCTCATGCTTCAAAAGACAGTAGGTCTGTAAATAAAAACTGTGAAAAGTATCATTCTGCTCTATTTTATATGATATCAATAAGGTTTTAACTGATATTTTCATATTTGTATAGTATCCTAGATGATTGTCACCTTGATTATGACTACAAAAGGGTACAAAATGCCCAGTCTCCAGTCTCCCTATCTCAATCCCAGGACTTTAAGATATTCTAAACTTGCGAAGTTTAGTACAGCTTCAATACATTGTATTTAAAATCCTTCTCAATCATGTTGGCTGACATTATCTTTGTTACCTTTCAAGCTCTCAGATCAGAAAGTAAGATCAGGGAGCAGTACCTGGTAGACATCAAGCAAGCACTCAAAACATTACAAAATTATTTGACTACTTGTATTGGCACAGCTGGGGCAATTCGGGCACTATAACCATGACAGCACACTGTAATGCTTATGGTGTTTAACCTTGTCCCTTAATAGTTTCAATTTGTATAAGTCAATATATTCAATTACCTATTTTATGCAAAGTTCGATTCTGATCTCTTTTCACCTGTCGTTATGCTTTATCTTCATAAGTCATTCTTGTTTTCCTATTTTAACTTTTGACATGTGTTGGTAGCCATAAGCCATTATCTCAGTCTTTGTGAATCCGTTCTAGCTCATTATTGATTAAACCTTTAGACAGACAAACCTCTGTACACAGCTTTCACAGCAAGAAAACAATAATAAAGGGAAAAAAATGTATTACAGAAACATTTGGCATTTTGCCATGCATTACATTTGACCTGTGTAAATGAACACAAATTTTTTTGCATTTTTCTTTTCTTTTCGTTTTATTTTATTTTATATCTGATCATAACATTCAATTGATTTTTACATATTTCAGTATAAAGCTTTGTGAGGTGTCAATTTTCTAAGTGCCCTTATTGCCCTTATACACAATACTTATCCAAACCTTTTAATTTTTACATCAACCTGGGTTTTGCATTTGATTTCACGAACAATCTAAGAACAAATGTTTTAACATATTCTAGATAAAGCAACATATAACAACAAATGAATACTTTCTCTAGAGTGTTTTGAACATAGCTCAGCAAAAATGTGCTTCGCTTTTGAAAAGAGAATTTTAGTTTTGTGACTTGTATATATGATCCATTTGCTGGCTTACTTGTATCTACCTAGTGCACTTTGTTCCATGTCGTCTTCCATTAGCAAAGGTACTTCTGATGTCCATTGAGAGAGAAAAAAAAGTATCTTCATGTTATAAAATCCTTGTAGTGGCACAACAAAGCCTGTGTTATAGGGGCTTTTCGCTTTGTTCTTTTGTACATCATAGCATTATATTGCCAGGCTGCCTCTCTAACAGGGTGAAAGGTTTCAAAATATCCCAGCTGGGATCTCTCTCCATTTGTAGTGAGATTTAGGATAATGGAGTGCTTGAAAGAGCAAGGAGCCACCAGTGTCTCGTCATAATGTAAGCCTAGACTTGGCTATATTGGACACATACATGTCAAAAACAATAACTTTCATAAAACAACCCTTCCATTTTATTTATTTATTTAACTATTTATTTATTTTAAAAAGTATTAAACTTTGTCCTGCAGATATTTTGGTTTTGGTATTATTTAGGTCGATAGCTGATAGGTATGTGGATGCTGGTATGTGCATGTCTTCTAGTTGTGAGCATTGGTAAAACTGGACACATGATCACTTAAAGTGGCTTTGTAGGCTCAAACCTACCTTTCTTCTAAAATCCTTAGAATTATTTTCTCTTCCTCTTTCCGACTCTCTATTCTTCTTTTCTTCGTTTCTGATCTATTTCTCTGACTACTTTATATTATGTATTTTTGCCTATGCTTGACAATCTTGATAAAGGAAAGCTCCAATTCCTTTGTCAAGATAGTGGAGCTTGCCTTATGCTCCATCCTTTGTCAAAAATTGATATTGATATTCTGAAAAAGGAAGAAAAGAGGAAGCAATAGGATAAATGCCAGTTGGAGGTGAGCCACTTTAAACTATTTGTTAAAAACAGATTAAAATGCATATTCTCAGAGTATGTGATTCATATAGGGTATCCTGTACTAGAGTGAGGTTTTACTCCGATCTTAATTTAGGTGGTCAGATTGCCTAGGGTGTCACTCAATGGATAGTAAGCCCACTCACTCCAATGGCTTGCTCCATATTAATCGTCTAGGTGACTTTAAGTCCAGGATGGACCACGAATGGCTGCATTGACTTGCTTTCAACATGCATAATAGCAGACAGGTACTCCTAATTTAAGTCTAATATGATTGGTAGGCACTAATAGGATGGACTAGGCTAGGAGGAAAGAAAGTATAAAATCAAGAAAAAAAGGACAATTTTCAAAGAATTAAAGCTAACTTTTAATTGGGAGTGCGCCAGAGTTAACATAAACTATGACATTTTATGCATAGAATTGTAGTGTTACTTATTTTAATATGTTTTAATGTTGTAGTGATAAACAACTAATCCCCCAAAATGTATAATGATGACAAATCACAAATATTGTGGGTATTGTAACTGCCCTGGTATTATACATTTTGTCTGCTGAGTAAACACAACATACATCTCCATGGGGTAAATTTGGAAGTCCTATGCAAGTACACAGCAAATGTTATTGTTATTTATTATTAAAATAAATTAAGTAATTAAAATTGAGACTTGTCATGGATGTGTTGGACTACAAGACTATTTTCAGGACAGAATGTCCCAGGGTTCCCACTAGGGAACTTTCCTATTTCAGCCTTTCTTATCCTCCTCTAAGCTAAGTTCTCTTCTCTTAAATTTTCATTGTTCTCTGTTTATTTAAACGCACAATCTACTCAGGTGATTTTAGGCCACAGTGTCCCTGTTTGTCTCCCCCAATCTCTCTCATCCTCCTTCTCTTCCTTTAAAGTCTCTGTCCACCTCACCTTCCTCTCTCCTACTCTACACTGTGTCCTTCTAAGTCCCCACCATCACCCATTCAAATGACCAAATTGGAGAAGTGGGAATGCCATCCTCTATGGGGAATGGATATTTGCAGAGTAACCCTGACAAATCTAATAATTAATCTCAATGAGTCAAAACAGAACAGTTACAGTTTAGAGGAAATGGAATTCTTATAGAAATGTAACTCGAACATACAATGGAGTACATTTAGAAGAATAGAGTATTGGCTTCTCCACCAACCTTAAATGCCACTGGCCATTCGACCTCTCTTTCGTATGGAGCAAAAATGTTTTCTTTAGCTACTCAATTGCTGCAGCTATTTGATAAATGCCTTAGTAATAGTTCCCATTTGCTGTATTTTTCAATATTTCTTAGGCAATCATTTCAACAGCAAATGGGCTCGCATGAATATAGACTGACAAGGAGTCAGTTGGTTTGTTTCCATGGATGCAGGAAGAAATCAACACTGATTGCTGAACAGAAACAATATGGTAGAGTAGAGCATTGTGTAAAGGAAGCAACTTCAGTGGGGCGTTATTTCAAAACAAAACTAAATAGCTTCTCAGACATGCTGAACAATATGGTATTTAAGACCACGCTAAAATTATAGTTTTCTTGCCAACGTTACGATGCTTATTTGTGTATTTAAGGTAAAATATTTGCAGATGGTGAAAATAGTTTTGTTGACAAGAGCTGATCTTATAATGACGAGATTTAGAAAAGTAAAATAGATCGTACAGATTGTCAAGTCTTTATGTCTCAAATGCACAGATTCAACGCTTGAGTGCCAGGCTGGTCTCATAATAGTGATATTTACAAAAGTAAAATAGAACTCTGAGATTTTCTGCTCTTTATGTGGGAAGGAGACATTGTCAGCAATAAGTGGAAATCCTTTCAATAACATACAAGAAGTACAAGGAGAGACGGGTAACCTCACAGGTTACAAAGCACAACCAATATTACGACTAGCCTAGCTCGTAGCAGCATAAGTGCCATGTGATGCCTTTAATGCTTTGAAAAAATAATTTTTCTCTCAATCTGCTGACATTCTGAGGGTTAATATACCAAATAAGTACAGCTGCTTGAACTAATTCTTCATGCAGTTGAATAGTAGATGGTCATGAGCAGCTACCTCTGTTCTTTGTTCTAAAATTAAGAAAATAAAGTTTAGATAATATATCTATGCCTAATATGTATTTGTATATTATAGTTCATGTTTAGCATAAAACATGTAAGGAAACCTTCATGCTTTGCTCACATTCTCAACATCTACCAGGATTTTACAGATAGCATATTTTATATAATATCATAACAATTATACAAAGAGGTCATACCAACTAAATATCCAATGTAAGTGTAGATACAAGTATTACAGACACTTCTCCTTACATGGCTCAGCTATATTTTAAAGTTATATCTTGGTGCTGTGTGTCTGTCATATGTTGATAAATAAATATCCACCAGTGACTGTATCATTTGTAAGTATTTATGTATGTAATTTCATATAAAATGTCTTATTTCCACTTATTTAAAGGAACACTCCAGGGGCATAATCACAACTGGTTGTGGCCCAGGAGTGTCTTTTTGCTAATGGTTTGACAACTTACCTGGGGTCCACTGGGCACCAGTGACCTCCTTCATTGAGAGCTGGAAACGTTATGCTCTCGGCTAGCTTAGCGATGCAGGGCTCAGGTTATTGGCTGAGAGCTGTCAGCTGATCAGAAATGCAAGGTCTATCTCTGGAGGGATAACGGAAGCTCCTTGCAGGAGCACCCATGTCTCAATAGAGGAGGTGGGTGGACTTCAGGTAAACTGTCAAACCATTAGCAAATGGTTTGGCTACTTACACTTGTGGGAGGCCAGGACACTCCTGGCACCATAACCACTACATGATACTGTACCTTTAAAATTCCCCACATAACTACTTTGTTAGCTCTGTTTGTTAGCGTTGCGATCATCCAACTATAGCTTTACCTTTAGAAGTACCATTCTTTGTGTTTCCCTGTGTAATTCATTTGTTCTGTTCCCTTTATATTTTCTAAATAACGCCTTCCAGTAGAATGAGCTATCTCTATGCATGGCAAGCTAAAGATCTCTGAGCTATTATTAATGATGAAAACACAAACAACTTATTTGCAGTCTATGCTATATTCTATAATTAATGTTAAGTAACCTGTTTGAAACAATAAGACCATATTTCTAACAGGTAGCCTTACAAACTTATATTTACTATATTTTAAATATACCGTAGTTAAAATTGCAAGACATGTATATCTATTTCCAGCGCTGATGTCAGTCTATTGTTTATTGTTATCACCAGGAACTGTATGAGTTGAAAATATTTCACATTGATGGGAACTGTTTTGAACAAAGGTAATTTATGTTTTAGCCATCAACTCTAATTCATATCTATGGGTGAATTTAATAATTACTGTATTGAAGTGAGCTGATATTTGAATTATAATATTTAGGGTAAAATAACCACGCCGTGACTCATAGAGAATTTTTCCAAATCTTAACATTTTAACATCGTTTTCAAATCATAATTGTTTTGCATACATTTTGCTACTCAGTTTTAAATTCACTATTTTTAAGTTTGTGCTTATTGAATAAACTATAAGGGAAATATTTATCAAGTTGATGGGTGCAAAATGTTAAATGTTCATAGACATTATGAAGTGTCCCATAGTGATTGCTCCTTGTCTATCACTTTGCCCCTTTTGCTTTGATAAATTACCTCCTATTCGTTTATTATATGCCTATTTTAAGCACATTGAGGCAGGGATAATGTCTACTCTTTTCTTTTTAGATGAAGGTTAGCTTAAAAGTCAAATTGGTATCCTTTGATGCCTAATTTTTATATTAAAATTTTACAAAATGAAGTGTTTATAATAGCACACCCAATTACAAGAGTTGTAATGAAAATGCATTCATTAGGGCATAGCATCATTACAATGCCAGTCATAATAGTGTATATTGTTAGAATGTATTGCACGCTACACAATAACTCTATGTCCTTATATAGAACTTGTAGTTGTGTGATTTCTAATCTAATGAATATGAACCATGAACACAGCAGAATGTGCTTTGTAACTTTACTCACTATTGCCCAAGCCTTTTCACTTATTGTCATTAAAAACTCTAACCTTACCCATTTTTTCCTCTGAGTACTCTATTATGTTACAATGTTAGACTAACACTGTACTCTAATGGATTCAGTAGCTTTATAATGGCTCAGTTTTGACATTCAGTGTTTAAACATGTCAGTCTGACCACAACATATGATATTAATGCATCATTATCTCACTAAAGATCGAACATCTCCACTGTTCATTGCAGACTGAAATATATATATATTTTTAAATTATTAATTAAAGGATTTTTCTCTGGGTATCAGCTGTATCACCCAATTATATGCTTTTATATTTAAAAAGTGACTGTGGGAAGTAAGAAGCATGCTTTGGTTAAAGACAATATTGCAAGTCATCTACCATAAACAGTGCATGCTAATCCATACCGAGCTACAGATCAGGTGATACACAATGATTATACTTACAATTTGTTCACACTGGAAAATATATAAGTTGACAGCCATCTCTCAGAGATAGTAAACTGGCCACCAGTGACTACTACAATCTCCTTCCTGGATGAGGTCGTGATCTTTGAGATGGTGCGAGAGACCATGGGCCAATAAGACTCTTATGAGGAGAAGGCAAACACTGAGATGTTGTCGTCTCTGTAGTTATTTTCAGCTAAATCAGAGGATGCATATGTGTAAAAACGATGAACTGTCATTAAGAGCATACACAATATGTTGAAATACATTCCACTGATACGTCCAACAGACACATTACATAAGTGCACAGATATGACCTATAAACCACTGAAATGTTAAAACAAACATTGCTTGTTTAGAGAAATTACCAAGAAAATATTCACACAGTTTATATTTTATTTTGTATAAATTTTTGATAAAATCATTGAGACTTTTATCTGCATCCCAATAAATATCTATTCTTTTTCCACCACTAAAAAAAAATTACAATGCTGCTGCACATTTTGATACATGACATGTCGTGTAATGATCAATTAAAGTTACATATCCACATGTTCCGGAGAGCTTTCTTGGAGTTGTTTGCTTCCCATTATTATTAGGGTTGATGTTTTTTAGTGAATTAAGCACAGTTTAGATGTTGGTATATTATATTTTGCAGATTTTTTTCTTTTTCTCTGTGGAGAATCTAATAGCACTGTAGTTTCCTTCAGAGAAGCAAAAATGGTATTTCCAAAATGTATTTAGTTATTTTGTATATTTTTGTTCTTTTGTTCAAGATCGAACTCTTACAACTATGTTATGCATGCAGCATTCGACTCTAGAGAGGTAGAGCATATTTAATAAAACAGCAGATTATTTTTGTATTTCAGATACATTTCTTACAATTATATTGTGTTTACAATTTAAAATTGTTTGTATTGTTTTTCATTTAGATATTTAATTTGAAATGTGTGTAAACGTATGGATGATATTTAATAATGCACAGATAATACATACAAAATACACATATCATTTATTAGATATAAAATGATGCCTTTAACCCCTTCACGCCGTTACGGCGTTCTATGCCATCGTGGCTTTAAAGGGCATTAAAGCCATTGCGGCGGCATAGAACGCCGTAACGGCTTAAGCCCCCAGGACCTCGGCGGTACTTACCTCCACCGCGATCCTCTTCTGGAGGGCTGCCTGACAGCCCAGGCAGCCTCCTCCTCCGCTCAAAGAGCGATCACATGGCCCCCTATAGCTGGCTGTGGATCTGCCAGCAGGGGGGCTGTCTGAAATATCAGACAGTCCCCCTGCTGGTAGGTAGTGTAAAAAAAAAAAATATTAAACATGTTATAAAATAAATTAAAAATATATATATGTAACGTCATACAAAGTGTATTTTAATACTAATATTAGTATATATATTAATATTAAAATACACTTAGAATGACGTTACATATATATAATATGTATATATATTATATATATATATAATAGATATATACACATATTATATATATATATATATATACATATAATTACAATAAGAAATAAATAAAATAATAAAAAAAATAAAAAAAATATTGAAACAAAATTTAATATAAATGATATATTCACATGTAATTTCATTCTAACTGTATTTTGTTATTAATATATATATATATATAATTATATATATATATATATATATTGGTAACAATATACACTTAGAATGACATTCTATATATATATCTATCTGTCTATATATAAAATACAAATAACCGCAAATATATATATAGATAAATACATATAATTACATAAAAGATTATATTAGTATACACGTAGAATTTAAATACCTATAAATGCATATAAATTAAAATTCTACGTGTGTATTTAAGTAATCTTTTAACATAATTATGTAATTTTATTAATTAAAATTTGATTGACATGCCTGACAACACAGGGAGAAAGTGCAGAGAATTTAATTCACAAGCACTATATTTGACCCTGTAACTCTCCAAGACACCATAAAACCTGTACATAGGGGGTACTGTTTTACTCGGGAGACTTCGCTGAACTCAAATATTGGTATTTAAAACTTGTAAATTGTATCACAACGATGATATTTTAAGTAAAAGTGACGTGTTTTGCATTTTTTACAAACAAACGGCACTTTTATGGACTATATTATTGTTGTAGTATGTTTTACTGTTTTAAAACACTGTGGAAAAGTGAAGTCTCCCGAGAATAACAGTACCCCCATGTACAGGTTTTATGGTGTTTTGGAAAGTTAGAGAGTCAAATATAAGGCTTGCATTTCATTTTTTTGACATTGAAATTTGCCAGATTGGTTACGTTGCATTTGAGACCGTATGGTAGCCCAGGAATAAGAATTACCCCCATGATGGCATACCATTTGCAAAAGTAGACAACCCAAGGTATTGCAAATGGGGTATGTCCAGTCATTTTTAGTAGCCACGTAGTCACAAACACTGGCCAAATATTAGTTTTTTGCTTTTTTCACACAAAAACAAATATGAACACTAACTATGGCCAGTGTTTGTGACTAAGTGGCTACTAAAAAAGACTAAACATACCCCACGTTCAATACCTTGGGTTGTCTACTTTTTCAAATGGTATGCCATTATGGGGGTAATTCTCATTCCTGGGCTACCA
Source organism: Pelobates cultripes (assembly GCA_933207985.1). NCBI lineage: Eukaryota > Metazoa > Chordata > Amphibia > Anura > Pelobatidae > Pelobates > Pelobates cultripes. Next base: position 259,677,251 of record OW240916.1, read on the forward strand.
CACCATCTCAAAGGTAACATTACTAATCTGGCAAATTTCAATTTGAAAATGGAACGTTCTATATTTGACCCTGTAACTTTCCAAAACATCATAAAACCTGTTAATGGGGGGTACTGTTGTACTCGTGAGACATCGCTGATTACAAATATGTGCATTTTGTTGCAGTAAAACCTAACAGTATTATGACATTTACAGCTATAATGTGAGGCAGAACTACACATTTTTTTAAAAATTTAAAATTTCTCACAGTTTTTTAAATTTTATTCATAATAAATTATGTTTCATATATAAATATTTGATATGAAATGAAAGCCCTGTTTCTCCTGAACAAAATGATACATAATAAGTGTGGGTGCATTTAAGAGAGAGGTGAATTGCGGTTGAACAGACATATAGCGCAAATTCCAGTTTTTGTTTACGTTTTGTTTTGTACTACTAACGTGTTCTATTAACTCCGTCCTGAATGGGTTAAAAAACAGCCTTAGCATTTGGATAGATAGTAGCAATCCTGCAGTAATAAATCAGCTGTGCATTGCTTATCAAAGCCCATTCCATGTGTCCCTCTGTCTGCTTGGCATGATTTGTCTAGAATTTTCATTTTGTTAAGCCTGTAACAATGTAATGCTTCCTCTCTAATAAATTGCATGTGATGTGTTGTAGGAATATAGTTAAAGCACCAGTCATATAAATTGGGCATTATTCACTGTTCATTGTAAAAATATTGACTGTTAATGTGTTTTGCATCCGTTGTCTCATTGTCAAAACATGGTTAACCAATATGCTGTGTGTAGTGGATGCATTGAATGATTACCCAATAGAGGTTATATGATTCATTACAGCATGGTATGGGTTAATTTGGCCACCTTTTACTAGGACTGAGGTAAAATGTGTCTTGGGAAGCAACGGGTTAAATCTTGTTTCTATCTGACAATACCCTGCAATGGTAAAGCAAGTGAAGCATGTTTTATTTCCCCCTGTGTAAACCAAATAGCTTAGATGTATTTATACAACCTGTACTGGTCCAAGAATGTTGCTTTATTACAAGACCTTATAAGATAAGCAACAATTTGTCTATTAAAGCTGATGACCATGATGGCATTTAAAGGGACACTATAGTCCAGGGCCATCTATAATACGATTAGGACCCTGGGCAATGCATTTTCTTGGACCCCCTGGGCCCTTCTCCTTCCCCCCCATCCCCCTAATTACACCAAACCCGCAATCACACTGACAGACATACTGACACATACGCACACAGACAGACATATTAAAACATTCTCAGATACATACTGACATACACATACACTGACACACAAATATATACTGGCAGACATATTGACACACATTCAGACATACTGACACACACACAGACACACATTCATGAATACACAGACACATACACTGACAAATATACTGACACACACAGAAGCATACACAGACAGACCTATTGACACACACACAGGCATACTGGCACAGACACACAGGCAGACATACTGACAAACACACAGACATACTGACACACAGACAGACAGACATACTGACACACACACACACAGGCAGACATACTGACACACACAGACATACTGACACACACACAGACATACTGACACACACACAGACATACTGACAAACACACACACAGGCATACTGACACACACAGACACACAGACACACACACAGACATACTGACAAACACACACACAGGCATACTGACATACACAGACACACACACAGACATACTGACACACACACAGACATACTGACAAACACACACACAGGCATACTGACATACACAGACACACACACAGACATACACACAGACATACTGACATTCACACAGACAGACATAGACACACACACACACACACACAGACATACATTTAGCCACCCTCCAGTTTCTTACCTTTTTCTGGAGGGTGGTTTCCCTGGTCCAGTGGCAGGCTGAGGCAGATGGGAGTTCTCCTCTGGAACTCCCCTCCTCCCTGCCTTTCTCCTCCCGCGCGGTTGTGATCTCCGGTGGGAGGAAGTGACGCGCGGCACTCACTTCCTCCCAGCCGGCTGCCGAACAGGAAGGGGCCCGGTCGCGCTGTTTAAGTGTCACAGCGCCCGACCGGGCCCCTGCTGACACATGCCCACCGGGTGGCCCTTAGTGCATGGGTCACCCGGGGGCCTCCTTACAGTGCGGCTGGTGTGGCTCTGTGCAGCCGCCCCGCCAGGTCCATGGGGGCTGCTCAAATCACGGGGCCCACGAGGCAGCTGCTCTGGGGCCCCTCAGGAGCAACTGGGCCCGGGGCAGCTGCCCGTTTGCCCCGCGTTAAAGACGGCCCTGCTATAGTCACCAATACAACTTTAGCTTAATGAAGCAGTTTTGGTGTATAGATCATGTCCCTGCAGTCTCACTGCTCAATTCTCTGCCATTTAGGAGTTAAATCACTTTGTTTATGAACCCTAGTCACACCTCCCTGCATGTGACTTGCACAGCCTTCCTAAACACTTCCTGTAAAGAGTCATCTAAAGTTTATCCTTCCTTTATTGCAAGTTCTCTTTAATTTAGATTTTCATATCCCCTGCTATGCTAATAGCTTGCTAGACCCTGCAAGAGTCTCCTGTATGTGATTAAAGTTCAATTTACAGAGAAAGAGATACAATTGTTTAAGGTAAATTACATCTGATTGAAAGTGAAACCAGTATTTTTTTCATGCAGTCTGTGTCAATCATAGCCAGGAGAGGTGTGGGAAGGGCTGCATAAACAGAAACAAAGTGATTTAACTCTCTATCTCTCTATCTCTCTATCTCTCTATCTCTCTATCTCTCTATCTCTCTATCTCTCTCTTATGAGATTAACCCACTTACTTGGTGGAAAAATTCCATCTGGGGATCTCTGCAGTACATGGCTAAACTGAGCCCTGGGATGAGGGACCTGTGACGGGGGGAACCAAGGAGTTGGCTAGACTCCCAAATATATATATATATATATATATATATATATGTATATATGTATATATGTATATATATATATATATATATGTGAAATCAGGAGGCTGCATTCACCTGAACATGCATAAATGAGGTGCTGCTGGGGGCCTATATATATATATATATATATATATATAGTTAATACAATGTTATACAAAAACCTGCACACCAGTCAAGCCATAAAACTTGCTTTTCCCACAGAAATCACAAATCTGCAGTAATGTTACTACCGCAAAGGATTCTGGGTGGGCATAAGCAAATTAGCTTAACAAAGAATCACATCTTTGCCTCATTCCATTTTAAACATGAATTCCTTTTAGTCTGTGTTTGCTTGGAACACAACTTAGGAAAAGATGCAAAGCCAGTAAACCACTCATGGACAGCTTGAGTTAATGCAACTCATCAGCGTGAGGTTGGTTACGGGTTTGCTTATTGAGGCTTGGTAGTGCTTGGGAAGCAAAATCCAAATAGGTTATGGTGGGGAAAAAATTGTGATTGAAAACCCCTTCTACCTGAAGTCTGTGGGAAAAGCAAGTCTTATGACTTGACTGGTGTGCAGATTTTTGTTTAACATTGTATTAACTATCCACAGACTATTTCTTGTTCATATTAAATATTCCTTTCTTGAGTTTTGCCTTTGTCTGGTAAAGAATTACGTTACCTGAAGAAACTAATTAGTGTTTTTCAATTACATAGGTATTGTGCTAAGTTGTATTTGGTGGTTTTTTTTATTATTAAATTGCCTGGGGGACCAAGGCACCCCATTTATAAATTGTCTTGATGGTGGCAGCGTTAAAATAGTAATATTTATTTTATTATGGTTAAGTGTTGGTGGTGTTAAGCACACTCTTGAAGTAGGATGCGTTTGTCACATATAGTATCTCTTTGCATTCATAGTCTGTGTAACTTAAAGGGACATTCATCACTTGACAATTATTTTTTAAGTCAGCAAGCTCATATACAAACCATAATAAAGCTAGAAAAACTTTGAAAAGTGTCTAATACACATTTCCAAACTTACTATAAACTTGGTCAGATTGCAGTTTTGGGCACAACTCATAACTAGGGCGTTTCTTCAGCCTCCTCCCTCTTACAGACCTATCTCAGTCCAGTAATAGCAGAAACATGGTAACATTGTGCAGCAGCATGCTTTCCCACTACACTTTTCCATCATTCCTAGGAATGTGGCAATAATTGGTTAGATCCCTTCCTCTGGAGTGGATGTGGAAAGCATAATAAAGAAAAAGTAGGTAAATATGAAAAATGCTAAACCATTTGAATTATACAGTTGTCTGAAAGTAATGCATGTCACTTTAAACAAATGTCCTGAGTACCTTAACCTGGCCCAGATAAATGGATAGCTGAAATATAAAAATAACAATTCACAATCTAATTCTTCCTTTTGTAAATATTGGTATAATGGTATTATGAGGACACTGAGATACTGTTTATATTTCTTTATTGATAAACACTTTGCAATGATTGGTATGTTTACCACAATTGATATAAACTGCAAACAGTGTAACTGGTCTTCCTAAAGTTGCAATCCATACTAATATAAACTGTGTCATTTAATCACAGTAACTATTTGATATTTTTTTAAGTGCGTGCAAAGAATACAAGTTCACTGACCTCTAACTTGCAACATCTATTCCTGTTAAATACTTAAAACGCTGTTATGCTGTATTTGATTTTAGTTTGGAACAAGAAAATGCATACCTAGGTTATAGTGTACCCTGGGCAGAATCTGGTATGCCCCAGAATGGCATTTTTTTGTGTGACACTCCACCCTCCTTTGTGTCATTCCATATCCCCTCACCTCCCATTACCCACTCACGTGTGTTTTCTAACCCGCTTTATCACCTTGTCAGTCTACTAACTCAATCTTACTGTGTGTGTTTAAGAATCTCTCACCCTCTTGTATATCTATTAACACCCTCACCCCGTGTGTGTTTCTTAATCCTCCTTACCTTTTGTGTATCTCACTTAGTGTTAATTTTGGTGGCAAATTTAAACTTAGTTTTATACATAGTCTTTTGAATAAAAAGCCATTGTTTTAGTTCTAGTCTAGTTTTAGTCGACTAAATCTCCATTAGATTTTAGTTGATATGACTAAAATCTGATGGGTTTAGTTAAATCCTCTATCCGTCTCTTTTGCCCCTTCCCCAGCCCCCTTGTGTATCTTTGTGTCCTCTCAGCCCCTCCAGGTGTCTCTTCCAAGCCCTGGTCTTTCTCTTTTTCCCCTTCCACAGCCCCTCTGTGTAGTGTTAAAGGGACACTATAGTCACCAGAAAAACTACAGCTTATTGTATTTGTTCTGGTGAGTAGAATCATTCCATTCAGGCTTTTTTGCTGTAAACACTGTCTATAATGGAAGGCACCTCGACCCCAGGCTCAAGCTACTAAAATGATCAAATGTCCAGTCTGTTTTTTATGTTCATGTTATGCTTTTAAATTTTAAGTCTAGTTTCGAGTGTCTGACAAATAAGCACAAGTAAGCATAAAATCATGACTTGTGACAGTCTGTGGTTTCTGAGGAGACGATTGCAGCTTCGCCTTCAGCCCCCCTTCTTATGTCCTAATTTTTATATATAACCATTGAAATATGCTTAGTTCTGTTTATTTTATGGTACAGTATGACTTCACGAATCCTGTTTTTGTCGCACAAGGCACTCCTGGCACCATAGCCACTATAATATGCTGTAGTTATTTCTGGTGCTTGGAGTGTTCCTTTGAATACATTTTGATCCAAACTATGAAATTCCCAATAATTCACAGTTTAGTGAATAACAAACTAAAAAATGGTAACATATCTTGAATATAATCATTGAAGCTAATATCATTTTGCACATAAAGCAGAACATTTATAAACAACTGTAAAGCCAAGTATCACATTTGTTTTTCAACTAATATTGGATAGTACTGAAAATGTCAAATTTATACTTGTTAGCACCGTGATATATTAAGAATTTGGGTTCAACACCATTTATTTTGATGTGTTACATTAGTCAAAGTATTTCTATGACCTAATTAAACAATAATTGAAAGAAGGATTTCCATTATTGATTTGCTAATGAATCTAAACTTTCGAATAAGGGTCTGTGTAATGTAAGTGGGATTGTAATTGAAATAAGGCGTGAACAGATATACAGGTGGTCTATAACAAAAACAGAGAAACTATAAAGATAAAAATGCCTAAAACATAACAAATTTACATTCTAATATAATCTCTATAATAACATTTCCAAACCATATCGGAAAACAAGTGAAAGTAAACTTGACCCATCTGGTTAAAGTCATAATAATTTGTGTATTATTAATAATTCAAAACGTGTATTAGGTGCAACATTGTGGACAATATTCACTGTGCAAACAGCTAGTTTAAAAAAAAAAAAAGATCAGGAATACATATACACATATATTTTAACAGGATTTAAAACAAAACAAAAACAGAGACAAAAAAAGCAAACATTCTAAGATTAAAATTGCTGTATACATTAAAGTACATTGCTAATAATGCATTGTTTCCATGGCTTGTCTGTTGTCTTGTAAACGTCTATAATGAGAAATGTTATTGTATCATCAGCTCATTAAGCATACATCCATGAGAGACACACAACTGTCAGAGCTGTTGGGCTTTGATGTTCCATTAAGTGATCAATGTGGATTACTGATGTTTCCCTAAATGTTTTTCAACTTCATAAGGTCAATATTTGTTAGTTTGTTGGTAGAATAATTAGTCAATCAATACAGGATGCCTCTGCTGAAGAAGAATTATTGGTATTTATCTAGTGCATCTCCGAAGCTATAAATATGGGAATTTTTGCTTCATTAAACAAATGTCGTATGGAGCTTGTAAAAGAGAATGAAGATTTTTTGGGGGGGAACTCAGAGTGCCACAACGGCAAACCATGGCATAGTTTTTATTTTAGTGAAGCATATTTATTAAACAGTTACTTTTCTTGTGATTACATGTCTATGAACGAAAACATGCACACAATTATTTGCACTTTATTCTGTTAACTCAGAAAAAATATGCTTTGTGATGAATGAACTAAACATAAAACATGCTCTTACATAAGCTTGTACAAACTTGAGCATATTTATACTAAACTGTGATGAACTTCTTTCTTCGTCTCGAGAATCTAGCTCCAGGTTACAGGGCTGTTCACTTAAGTGAGAATTCAAAGTGAATCTAAAGTGAATTTCAAATTTAAGGCCAGAGTAGCCAAAGTGGAAGCATAGCTGAATTAGTTAATGTTTCCATTTCGGCTCTTTTTACTTTGAATTAAAATTCACTTTAACTTTTCACTTTAGCAAATAACCCTGCTTACAATGCTATTTAAATTCCCATTATAGAGTGATGTGAAATGGGTGTCCTCTTAACATTTATTGACTATCCACAGACTTCAGGTGGAAGGGGTTTTCAATCACAATTTTTCCCCACCCTAACCTATTTGGATTTTGCTTCCCAAGCACTACCAAGCCTCAATAAGCAAACCAGTAACCAACCTCATGCTGATAAGTTGCATTAACAATGAAAGAGCTGTCCATGATTGGTTCACTGGCTTTGCATCTTTTCCTAAGTTGTGTTTCAAAGCTGTTGTAAACAGCAAACACAGACTCAAAGGAATCCATGTTTAAAATGGAATGAGGCAAAAATGTGATTCTTTGTTGAACTAATTTGCATATGCCCACACAGAATCCTTTGCGGTAGTAATATCACAGGAAATTTGTGATTTCTGTGGGAAAAGCAAGTCTTATGGCTTGACTGGTGTGCAGATTTTTGTTTAACATTGTATTGACTATCCACAGACTTCAGGTGGAAGGGGTTTTCAATCACAATTTTTCTCCACCAAAACTTCTTTGGTTTTTGATATATATATATATATATATATATATATATATATATATATAATCAATGACTTCCAGTTTTCATTGTCATTTCCATAAGTGGATGTATTTGTTATGAACAATGTGTACAACCTTTTTGCCTTTCACATTGTCTGTGAGATGTGTCAAGGTGTTGCCAGGCATATTGTAACCGACTTTTTTTGTGTGGCATTGGTGCAGTAAAGGCTTCTTTCTGGAACACGACCATACAGCTCTTTTTTGTTCAAGTATCGTCGTATTGTGCTTCACCGTCTTTTTCCAGAGCAGACTGAGGTTACCTGGGGTTTTTTCTTTGCATCCCTAACAATTCTTCTGCCAGTCATGGCTAAAATATTTCATGGTGTACCTGACCTAGGTTGGTATTAAGCGATCCCCAAATTTTCCACTTCTTAATAAGTGATTGAACAGTTCTGACTAGCATTTTCAAGGCTTTGGGTATCTTTTTATATCCTTTCCCATCTTTATAAAGTTTTATTACCTTGTTACGCAGGTCTTTTGACCGATCTTTTCTGCTCCCCATGGCTCAGTATCTAGTCTGCTCAGTGCATCCACGTTAGAGCTAACAAACTCATTGACTATTTATACACAATACTAATTGCAATTTAAAAAGCCACAAGTTTGCGGTATTAACCTTTAATTGCCATTTTTCTGTTTGTGTCACCTTGTGTGTCCGTAACAAGGCCAAACAGTCAAGGGTATGTAAACTTTTGATCAGTGCCATGTGGGTGATTTCTGTTATCATTATGATCTAAAAAGGAGCCAAACAACTATGTGATGATAAATGGCTTCATATGATTACTATCCTTCAGTAAAAGACATGTTTTTGCATGATCAGTTATATTGTCAAAATCAATGTCAAAATTTCACAATTTCTGCCAGGATATGCAAACTGTATATAGGAAATAAAGTTATGATATATTTTCTATTTGCTTACCATGTATATTGGGGCCTTTTTGTTCAAGTGAAATCTGGCTTCTAGTTTCCTAGTTTTACCCTCTGGTTCCGCCTTCCTCCCTTCACTGCATAACATGACTGGACCTCCAAGCAGGGACATTCTCCTTAATGGTGTCAACTAGGGATGTGCATGGGCAAAAAATTTGGTTGGGTTAGGTACTTCCGAAATTCGTGACTTCGGCACTTTGGCACTTCAGTACGGTTCGGCACTTCCAAAATTTGGGACTTCAGCAATCTGGCACTTCAGCACTTCGGTTCGGCACTTCTGAAATTTGGGACTTGGGGCAATTCCCTACACCTAACCCTAAACCTACCCCTAACCCTAACTCTAATCCTAATCCTAACTCCACCCCTAACTATACCCTTAACCCCAACCCTACCCTAACCCCTAACCCTACCTCTACCTCTTTATATAATAAGGCACATTTTCTAACAGTTTGATTGAAAGATAAAAAGATCAAGTAAAACTCATGAAACCTTTTAGGCCATTGTATATTTCATTTTACACAACATCCCAGGAAAGTTTGGCAGATGCACTAATAAAACATGAAGAAAACAACTCAGATAGATATGCTTTATAATGCTTAATTCAAAATCCATTATGAGTTATTAGGACTGAATACCTATAAGGTTCAAAATGCATTAAGTGACTATTTTGTATTGTAGTGCCGCCTTATTGTACAGGAAAGAGAGAGATGGAGGATGCAAATGGGACCAGATGGACATGGAGTGTTGTACAGTACAGGATCCTATGTCCTAATAAAACTTAACACCTAATCGGTCAAATAAAAAGTCCAACTGATGGGGGGGGCGTAGCCAGCTGCCTAACTGATCGGACGCGACCTGTGGGACTTCCAACTAAGCTGAGAGATGAAACGGCTACTTATCCAGTTTGGACCCGCAAAATCTACCCAAGAGTGAGCTGCTGCCTACATGGGGCGTAAGACAAAGAAATATCGGACTGATAAGCCCCCGACAACCGCCGATATTGGCGATCTCTTATGGAGGCCCCAGGGCACCACGAGGCCTGTCGTGACACCTCTCTTAGATGGGCTGTCCTGCTCGTCTAGTGAAACATCCCTAACTGATCTGAGGGAGTTGGAAATACAGACTAGAAGCAAGCAAGCTGCTATACCATCAGACCAAAAATCTGGGGCACCAGTGACGGAACCCTGAAGGCCTTTCTAGACGAGTTACGCCGCAATATCACTGCTGACATCTCTGCGTTTAAAGAAGAGATCAGCGGAGTCTCGGCCCACCTGCACGAAACAGAGGTTGCAACAGCAGGCCACGAGACACGGCTTACTGCACTAGAACAGGAACTCTCCACGCTAAGGCAAGAACAGGCGCAGACACAATACCGCATGGCAGTAATGGAGGACCGGAGGTGGTGGAAGAATGTAAAGGTGCGCGACCTTCCCAACACTGTCGCCACAGCTAAAATACCTCACCTGATCCGACGGCTTCTAACCCAACTATTCTCCGCCAAACAAGCCAAATTAATGGCACTGGATGGATGCTACCGGCTCCCAGCTCCTCCTGCAAGCTCCACAGGAGCGCACAGCGATGTCATAATCCGCTTCCAAAATGGCCCTGACAAGCAGGCATTCATGACCGCCATTCACAATAAGTCATCCTACACCTTTGAAGACCATCAGCTAGCATTCTTCCCAGATCTATCCAGAGCAACATGGACTGGAGAAGGTCCCTGAGACCCTTAACTCTGGAACTTACAAAGCACAAGGTGCCTTATAGATGGGGAGCAACAAGGAGTCTTCTGATCTCCCACGAATCCGGGACATTGAAAGTACTGAAGGATACGGAAATACCCAGCACTCTACAGAAAATCGGGTTGCCGCTGCCTCAGAGGGATCACCAAACCCAGCTCCGGCCACATCGTCCGTTTGTGCCTGCCACGCTGTGGGGATTATTCCCCTTTATCCCCCCTCACTCACTTGCCTCTCTTGTAGCTGTGCTTTTGCTGAGTACCGTGAGTGCCAACCTCTTGCCTAACTACTGTGGTCTACATGCTTACATTTATAGACAGCAAGAGGTACATAGCCTATGATACCCCTTAAATCCATGTTATACCTTACAACACTTCTTACAGAGACAGTGGGGTCAGTCTTCACTGTTCGAATTTACCTTACTTTTATTTTTATTTTTTCACTTTCACCATATAAAACCCTTAATCCATTAGATCACACTACTGTTCATAATAATAGCTTGTTATTTTAAGCATACTCATCCCTGAAAATTCCTGAACAAAGCCTGTACTTTTTATGGATCAAGCACGCAGATAGAAGTTAAAAAAATAAATAAATTGTGCAAATGTAATATACAGGATGCCATGCCAATGTTATAACATGTCACTAATTGCTTTGCATGCAGCTACTGTCGTGGCACTGCAAGCATCTATGTACTCACTTGCACTTTCAAAATAAAGATTGACAAAAAAAAAAAAAGTCAAACTGATGGACTAAAAAGAACAAGACGAACCACACACAAATATAGTATTATATATATAAAAAAAGACACACATATAAATAAATGTGATGGCTAAAAAAATTCATTTTCCGCCTTGGGTGGGCCGCAAGTAGCACGGCAATGGCAATGTGTTGTGCAGGTCTGATCAAAACAGTTATTTTATAAACTACACCGAATATTCTTTTACACCAACTATCACTTCCATTATTTGAATAGCATTATCCAGATATAGAATCTGAAAGGCATCCAATTCAAATTGTATTTCTGAAAAATGAAATCATCTGTACAGAACCCCCGTCTGGAATGCTAAGTTGTTGTTGTATGTTTGGAAAAAGAACAAATACAAATATCTATTGTCACATAGCATTAAGAGGAGCCAAAAATTATACATGCCACATAGTGTAAATGTTCAAAAGTGCAGTAAAGCAGCAGGGAAGGACATTAGTGTTGTTAGGCATTGATGGGCCATGTGTGATGTATATTCCTGACATGTACAATGGCTTAATGCTTTAAAATTAGGTACAATCAATATTTGTTAATTCATTGGTAAAAAAATTGTTCAAACAATTAGTGTTCCTGATCGGTTAAAAAGCAGTGAACCACATCACAAATCTGCATGGATAGTTTGCATTACATATAATGAATTGACATGGTCAGTACCAAGTCACTGCTGAAAACAAAATGTTTATAAAATATGGTGTTACATGAGAACTATTTAAATCTAACAAAAATTACCATTAACATTGTTTTTAAAAGCTTTTATATAATTTATTAGAGTGTGGATTGACGTGAATAAATAAGTGAATTACAGATTTTGGGGGCAAACTGAATTGCAAATGTTTTAATTTTGGGTTCTTTAGGTTACAACTTAAGACACTCTGGTCTTCACAATTCAGGGTTTATTCATTAACTAAACTGCAACATCTCGACTAAAACGGTTGATCTGAAAAACTCTCTGTAATTTTTGTTGCAATTGTGCAGTTTGATTTTTATCACAAATTACTTTTATTTTCAGAAATATTAATTTGGTTCACTGTTTTGTTCACATAAAATGGAATCACAAAGTCAAAGGTTTTAATAGATAGAGGTGTTTGAACTTAACTATCTGCAAAGTACTTAGACAGAATAGATCTACAGTTGTGGGTGGTGGTGGTTAGAGAGTTTAACAATTATATTTAGCAGGTGCCTGTGCTAGAGGATAGGGTATGCTGAAATGAAAATCAGAACAATTTATTTTAGATTTTTTGTTTGTGTTCTTAGTTCCCACACCGTTGAAGATATTTTATGCAATCCAAAAATAAATATCCAGTAAAATACTTGGAACAACTCTTTGTATGATTTGTACACTCTTTAATAAAACATACTGAAAACATTTGTAAAATGTATTTCTTAGGGTTGTTCACTAAAATGAAAATTGCTGATAATTCAAAGGAAATTTAAAATTTACAGCAAAAAAAGCCAAACTGCAATCGGTACACTTTTAATTCTAGACACTCCTGACTTTAGTAAATAACTGCCTGCCAAGGTTATTCCCAAAAGTTAGAATTTCTAGGTATGCAAAGTGTATTTGAATCTTAAGTTCAACGTCGCTACTTTGAAAAGCGTAATGGTGATTTTCCCAATTTGGCTAATTTGGCTTAAGTATTGAAATTTGTTTTGGTTTATGAGAAATCCTAATTTAGCGAGCAGCACTGTATGTGTTTAGGTAAAGTTTTAAAAAAGTGTCCTGCTTGATTAGCTTTTCCCTTGCCTATTGTGAGAATAAAAATATGAAGCTCACATCTTTGGCTTTCCCATGAATAATAAATGGAGCTGTCCAATAATGTTTGTGTACAAGAAGAAAACATGGGGTCATATGCATTCCGTTTCTAGATTTGTGGATGATTAAATACATTACTTAAATTAGAGCTGAGCCCCGTATGGGAAAACTGTCATCATTGTTTATAATTATTGAAAATAAAGGATTAAGGGGGAATTCATCAAGGCAAAATAGGTGCTTTTCTGGATGCAAAGTGGTAAATATTCTCTCAATTGTGTGTGCTCCTTATTTAGCATTTGCCCAGAATAGCACTTGATTTAACCTTTGGATGTGTTATTTGCAATTCATGCATATAAGCTATTTACAGTAAATACAATAGAGATTGAAAATTATCTACATAAAGAGTTTGGTTTATAATATTGTGTTCTGTTTTTTAGACATGTAGATGGTTTGTTTAAAAAAAAAAAATACAATAAAAAAACAGAAGAAAGTAATAATTAGCATGTGGGATGATTGTCAGGAATTTTTCTTTTTCCCCAGTAAATGGCAAAATAAAAAAATAAAAAATATATATTTTTTTTTCAGATCAATAGCTTTTTTAAAGTCTTTTTTAGCCTCTATTTCTTTATGACTTTGGAATTGCATATGTAAATATCTGTATTTTCTGCATCAACTGACCTAGCTGTACTTTATATAAGTTGCCATTTTAGTTCTCTTTGATAAAAAAAAAAACACATTCTGAAAAGCTGAAATCAACTAATCAACAGCTTCTTCTCAACCTCTGTAATCTCAGCCTGCTAGATACCACTCTTTCCTGGTGCTCCTCCTACCTCTTCCAGTGTTTCTGTCAGGGTACCTGTTGGTGATGTATCCAGGGAGGACATCCTCTCTGCTTAGGGGCTCCCTTCCCCTAGCATTTCGGCATATTTCGGCCGTTTTCGCGCCGGCCGCGCTAGCTCCTCCCCCTTTTATGACGCGACGGCTAGCGTCGACGTCATGACGTCGGCATTTGCATAAAGTGCCGGGAACCGCTATTCCGGACCTTTTGGGGGCGTGGTCTCTATTTAGGTAACAGGGTATTTAAAGGAAACCTTTACTACTGCTCATTGCCCTGTCGTGGTTCTAGCTTGCTAGTCACTCAGCGCGTTCTTTTCTAGTGTTTCCGGTTTTGACCCTTGCTTGCCTTTTGTCCTGTTGTCCTCTCCTCTCCTTTGACTCGGCTTGTATCTCGCTTACCTGTCCTCCGGCTCCCTTGACCTCGGCTTACCTTTTGACTATTCTTGCTTTGTCCTTACGTTAGTCCGGCCATTCTAAGGTCCGGTATACGTACCTCCTTCTGTGCGCACTCTGCGTATTGGATCCCTGTCAGTTTCCTGACATTACGACAGGGCCATGATGGATCCTGCAGGTGCTAGTCCTCCTGACCCCAGATTTGAGGCCATGGACCATAGAATGGACCAAATGGCTTTAGCGTTACAAACTTTGTTGACACGCTCCAGTACCCAGTCTGAAGAAATACGTTCCACTGCTAGCCACTCGCTAAGTACTGGTTTGGAAGTAGCCACTGTAGGCGCATCTTCCCATGTCACGTCACCATTACGATATGGGGGTTCGCCTGATGCTTGTCGTGGTTTTTTAAACCAGATAAGTATACATTTCGAACTACAACCCCGGGCTTACCCCACTGACAGGGCTAAGGTAGGCTTTATTATAACCCTGCTAATAGATAAAGCACTTAGATGGGCCAATCCCCTTTGGGAGAATGACAATCCTTTAGTCTACAACTACACTGCGTTTGTCACGGCTTTTAGAAGAACCTTTGACCCCCCAGGGAGGAAGATTAATGCGGCCAGATCCCTGTTACGCCTTAAACAACAAGATAGGACCCTTGTAGAATATGCTCTAGAGTTTAGATCATTGGCAGCAGAAGTGAAATGGAACGAACAAGCTTTTATGGATGTTTTCTTGAATGGGTTGTCTGATGAAATTCTAGATGAAATTGCCACAAGAGAACTTCCGGAAAATTTAGAGGATTTAGTATCCTTCATTTCCAGAATAGATGAGCGCATGAGACAGAGGCAGAACACTCGGGAAAGAGTTACTAGACTTCCTGTAAGACTCGCTCCCTCATTTCAGAACCCTGACTCCTATAATCCTACTCCACCAGAACCTATGCAAATAGGTAATACTCACTTATCTGAGGCTGAGAGACAGTACAGAAGAAGGGAGGGTCTCTGTTTATACTGCGGGCTGAGAGGTCACCTACGTCTCAGTTGCCCTAATCGTCCGGGAAACGCTCGCACCTAAGTTCCCTTAGAGGACGGGCCTTGGGTGTTTCATTACTGTCCTCTATGCATAATAAAAAAGACCATAGGCTTCTGATTCCTGTCTCTCTAGCTTGGGAAAAGGGGTTTATTACTACGATGGCATTATTAGATTCTGGAGCAGCAGAAAGCTTTATAGACCAAACTTTTGCTAATAAGCATTGTATCCCATTCCAATTGAGAGATACACCCTTGGCCGTTGAGGCCATAGATGGTAGACCTTTATCTGAACCAGTAATATTCCATGAGACCGAACCCGTTAAGCTTGCTGTTGGTATTTTCCACGAAGAGTTGATTTCCCTTCTGTTAATTTCCTCCCCGGCAGTCCCAGTGGTTCTAGGATATTCTTGGCTCAAGAGACACAACCCTCAGATTGACTGGGAGGGTGGAGAAATCGTTTCTTGGGGTATGGGTTGTAGGAAAGAATGTCTGCAGAGAGTTACTTCTGTTTGCCCCGTGAACTCTTATGCTAACACTTCTCAATCCACAGACGTTCAGATACCATTACAATATCTAGACCTCAAATCTGTATTTGACAAGGGTAAGGCGGATACTTTACCTCCCCACCGGTCTTATGACTGTTCTATTAAACTTTTCCCTGGTACTATGCTTCCCAGGGGTACGGTATACCCTCTATCCACCAAGGAAAACTTAGTTTTAGAGGAATATATCAAGGAGAATTTAGACAAGGGATTTATTAGAAAGTCTTCTTCTCCGGCGGGGGCGGGTTTCTTTTTGTAGAAAAGAAAGACGGTACCTTACGTCCTTGTATAGACTATCGGGGATTGAACAAAATTACTATCAGAAATGCTTACCCTATTCCTTTGATTATTGAACTCTTTGACAGACTAAAGGGGTCGAGTATTTTTACTAAACTTGACTTAAGGGGAGCATATAACTTAGTGCGAATTAAACAAGGAGATGAATGGATGACAGCATTTAATACCCGTTACGGGCATTATGAGTATACCGTAATGCCGTTTGGGCTTTGTAACGCCCGGCCGTCTTCCAAGACTTGATCAATGAAGTTCTTAGAGAATTCCAACATGAATGTGTAATTGTATATTTGGATGATATACTAATCCATTCTAGAGACATTAATTCACATCATAGACAAGTCAGAAAGGTATTACAGAAACTTTTACAACTTGGATTGTATTGTAAATTGGAAAAATGTAGCTTTGACCAGTCTCAGGTAACTTTCTTAGGTTACGTAATTTCCAAAGACGGGTTTATGATGGACCCGACCAAACTAAAATCGATTTTAGATTGGCCTTTACCTAAGGGACTCAAAGCCATACAAAGATTTCTTGGATTTTCTAATTATTACAGACGTTTTATTAAGGGGTACTCCTCTGTTATCGCTCCTATCACTAATATGACCAAACAAGGAGCCGATACCAAAACCTGGTCTACTGAGGCTTTATCTGCTTTCGAAACGCTCAAACAGTCTTTTGCCTCAGCACCTGTATTAGTTCATCCTGATACCTCTCTACCCTTTTTACTTGAAGTTGATGCGTCTGAAACAGGGATAGGCGCAGTGTTATCCCAAAGACAAAGTTTAGATAAGCCGCTGCACCCTTGCGGTTTTTTTTTCAAGAAACTGTCACACACTGAAAGGAGATATGACATTGGTGATAGAGAACTTTTAGCTATCATTATGGCATTAAAGGAATGGAGACATTTGTTAGAGGGCACCGTCCTCCCAGTTACTATCTTGACTGACCACAAAAATTTATCGTATATGGGGGAGGCCAAAAGATTATCTGCCAGGCAGGCACGTTGGTCTATGTTCCTTACACACTTTAATTATGTGCTTACTTACAGGCCTGGTTCTAAGAACACTAAGGCAGACGCTTTGTCACGTCAGCACGAACCTACCACCTCTACAGAGGATACTTTGTTCCCTATTATTCCTGAAGTCAATATTATCGCCAACACCAATGTCAAAATACACTCTCCATTGCTCGCTGATATTCAGAACGAACAATCTCTTGCTCCCGAACGTACTCCTGTGGGCCGCTTGTTCGTGTCTCCCAAATTCCAAGTGGACATTATTCGCTGTTTCCACGATAGCAAGATCGCTGGTCACCCCGGCATCCACAAAACTTACTGCCTGATCTCAAAAGACTTCTGGTGGCCCGGTTTACGTAGGGATGTGGAAGACTTTGTCAAGGCTTGCAATGTTTGTGTCAGGAATAAACTTCCGCGGGATCTCCCTTGTGGTTTATTGCAGCCCTTAGTCGTTCCCAACAAACCTTGGGCTTGCTTGGCTATGGATTTTATTGTTGATCTACCAGCTTCCAATAGGCATACAGTTATACTCACGGTCCTTGACAGGTTTACTAAAATGGCTCATTTCGTTCCCTTGCCTAAACTTCCGTCCTCCCCCGAACTGGCCGTGATATTTGCTAGAGAAATTTTCCGTTTACATGGTATTCCCAATGAGATTGTGTCAGACAGGGGTTCCCAATTTATTTCCCGTTTTTGGAGATCCTTCTGTTCACAGTTGGGCATCAAACTGAATTTTTCTTCGGCCTATCATCCTCAATCTAACGGAGCAGCCGAACGCACTAACCAAAAAATTGAGCAATATCTACGTTGTTTTGTTTCTGAACACCAGGATGACTGGGTCGGTCTGATTCCTTGGGCGGAGTTTGCTCACAACAACCTTGTTTGTGGTTCCACTCATAATAGCCCCTTTTTCTTGAACTATGGCTTTAACCCTACTGTTCTTCCGTCGGTGTCTCCTTCCCAGGGTATACCGTCGGTTGATATTCATATAGCCAACCTGAGAAAGTTGTGGGATCAGACTCGACAAATTCTTGAACGTAGTTCCGCGGTGTTTAAGTCACATGCTGATAGGCGTAGACGTCCTGCTCCTATTTTTTCTCCGGGGGATAGGGTCTGGTTGTGTACCAGACACATTCGCCTGAAAGTTCCTTCCTTGAAGTTTGCTCCTCGCTACATTGGTCCTTACAGGGTACTGAGGAGGATCAACCCGGTTTCTTATTTGCTGGATCTACCTCCTACTCTACGCATCCCTAACTCTTTTCATGTGTCTTTATTGAAACCTCTTGTTTGTAACAGATTTTCCTCCCGCTCTGCTCCTCCATCCTCGGTCCGTGTGGATGGTCAGGAGGAATATATCATCAAGTCCATCCTTGATTCTCGTATTTCTAGGGGGAAGCTGCAATACCTCATAGACTGGAAAGGTTATGGTCCAGAAGAGAGGTCTTGGGTTCCTGGTATAGACGTGCATGCTCCTCGTCTTCTTCGGGCCTTCCACGTTCGTTTTCCTTCTAAGCCAGGTCCCATCCGCCCGGTGGGCGTTTCTAGAAGGGGGGGTACTGTCAGGGTACCTGTTGGTGATGTATCCAGGGAGGACATCCTCTCTGCTTAGGGGCTCCCTTCCCTTAGCATTTCGGCATATTCCGGCCGTTTTCGCGCCGGCCGCGCTAGCTCCTCCCCCTTTTATGACGCGACGGCTAGCGTCGACGTCATGACGTCGGCATTTGCATAAAGTGCCGGGAACCGCTATTCCGGACCTTTTGGGGGCGTGGTCTCTATTTAGGTACAGGGTATTTAAAGGAAACCTTTACTACTGCTCATTGCCCTGTCGTGGTTCTAGCTTGCTAGTCACTCAGCGCGTTCTTTATCTAGTGTTTCCGGTTTTGACCCTTGCTTGCCTTTTGTCCTGTTGTCCTCTCCTCTCCTTTGACTCGGATTGTATCTCGCTTACCTGTCCTCCGGCTCCCTTGACCTCGGCTTACCTTTTGACTATTCTTGCTTTGTCCTTACGTTAGTCCGGCCATTCTAAGGTCCGGTATACGTACCTCCTTCTGTGCGCACTCTGCGTATTGGATCCCTGTCAGTTTCCTGACAGTTTCTTTCTCTGACTCTGCTTCTTCTCCCCAATCACTCTCTGTTAGTGTTCCCCAAGGGTCTGTCCTTGGTCCCCTATTGTTCTCAATCTACACTGTCTCCCTTGGTAAACTCATCAGCTCCTTCTGCTTCCAGTATAATTTCTATGCGGATGAAACGCAAATGTATCTGTCCTCTCCTGACTTCTCCCCACCCCTCTTGACTTGTGTATCTGACTGCCTCTCTGCTATTTCCAACTGGATGGCTGCTCATTTCTTTAAACTGAACCAGTCCTAAACAGAACTTCTGGTCTTCCCTCCCTCAAGTGTTGTAACTCCCCTTGACTTTTCCTCCAAGTCAATATCTACTTCTCAGGCTTGCTGCCTAGGTGTTCTCTTTGACTTTTAACTCTCCTTCACTACTCATGTCCAAGCAATTGCCAAATCCTGCCGCTTCCATCTCAAAAACATTGTGCACATCCGACCCTATTTAATGCCTGATACGGCAAAGGTGTTTGTCCATGCCACTGTCCTCTCTCACCTTGACTACTGTAATCTGCTTCTCAGTGGTCTTACGTGTTCACAACTTGCCCTGTTACAGTCTATTATGAATGAAGTTGCAAAGCTCATCTTCCTGTCCACCCGCATCTCCCATGCCTACCCCCTTTGTCAGTCCCTACATTGGCTTCCCGTAAGATATAGGACTCAAATTAAGATCCTGATGCTTGCTTACAAATCTCTACACAATGCTGCTGTGACCTACTTGTCCTCACTAATACCCAAATATGTCCTGTCTAGGCCTCTACGCTCTGCCGGAGACCTACGTCTAACCTCTGTTTCGTACTCCTACCGCTGATGCTCACCTTAAAGACTTCTCTAGGGCTGCACCATTCCTATGGAAATGCCCTCTCTGTTAGACTTTCACCCAATATTCACTCCTTCATAAAATCTTTGAAAACGTACTTCTTTAGGAAAGCATATCAATTAAACTGTGAACAGCTTTCCCTCCCCGCATCCTGATTCCTCTCCTTCAACTGTCATCAAAACAAAACACTAACCCCTCAATGAATACTACCTTTTGTGCCACTATACCACACTCCCTCTAGCATGTAAGCTCATTGAGCAGGGCCCTCAATCCTTCTGTCCCTGTGCATTTGACTTGTCTGGTTACAAATTTGTGTCTGTTAGTCCACCCATTGTACAGCGCTATGGAATTTGTTGGCGCTTTACAAATATTCATAATAAGGATGATAAGTCAGTGTCTGTTTTTGAGATGCCCATCACTTGCTCAGGACATTTAGATTTGTTTTTGCGCACTTACATTCAGACACCTTTATGGGCTTTGGAAAACTCATGCTTCCTATTTAAGATGATTGCACTCGTGAGGCAAGGTTAAGCCAGGAGAAACACTAATATAACATATTAACCAAAATGTATGTGTAACTGAGCTCCTGGCTGGGTACCTCCGCCCAGGACCGCTTCCTAGCTGGAACAGGGGACAAACCGCAGCACTTCTGCCCACAGTTGCCGTGGCTTGACTGGGGTCCTGGAACCACTCCCTCCTGGAGCTGAATGGGGAACTCTCTATCCACCTCCAAGCACTCAGTCCTGTGAGCTCTAGTCCTTACAAGGACTTTCCCTGTTGAATCCTCCACACTGGAACAGTAATTAGCCCTTTCCCCTCTCAGTAACCAGACGACATATAGTTCTGGGAGTACAAACTGGAATACGTTTAACCTGGCCAGATGGCCTGCTTTTTTCAGTTTCACATACAGTTGAGCACATCCATGACACTCCCACAGAAAACAGAATAAACCCTTCCCATATGCCTGGGAGATAATTGAGTCAGGAACTGTACAAAACTCAATTATCTCCAGGCACAGAAAATACATATTTCACAAACATACCAAAAGTACCTCCAAAACACATGGAAACCCCACAAAAGTGACATCCTTTTGGACCAACATATCCAAAAATCACCCAGATCGGTTCAGGGGTTTGGGATATCAGTGGAAGTCATAATTTGATCGACCGCACACAAACCTCCTGTCCAAAAAAGTTCCATAAAATCATAGCAAGCTGTCAGTCTAGTTCTGTAGTTTAAAACCTATCAAACTACCGAGCATAGTCAATATTCTTACCCTGGAACTTGTTCCCCTTGTTCGTGGAAACATTTCCACCAAACAGTGTCTTCCTAAGTTTTATAAAACCGAACACAGGCGATCATGGAAGTCCAGCGGTTTTCAGAAGTTTCAGTGTCCGAAAATAGTTCCATAAACTCCACGAC
Source organism: Pelobates cultripes (assembly GCA_933207985.1). NCBI lineage: Eukaryota > Metazoa > Chordata > Amphibia > Anura > Pelobatidae > Pelobates > Pelobates cultripes. The sequence goes on from OW240916.1 coordinate 259,698,794, forward strand.
CAAACACCGCTGCCTGTGTTCATGCAAACAAGATGGCCACCACCTCATGGTCGTCCATGGGAAATGTGGCCACCCAGACGAACGCTTAGAACAGTGCAGGCTTAACAAGCTTCCGGGTGGTCTCCGGTTTGTGCAGCTGTTCGGTTCCCAAACCATATAGTCCAAATACAGGAACTGAGACTTTTCAGTGTATATTACAGACTATTACATAGTCTGTGGGCAGGAGGCTGGCATGCAGGCTCCTCCAGGAGCCCGTGGCAAACTCACGTGGAAAGCGGAGTTTGTCACAGTATGCATTACGCAATAATACACACAGACTAAAACACACATAAACTTTTATTTTAAGTAATAAAAAAATAACAGCTTCCCTTAAAATATTTTCTTTATAATCTTCATTTTAATGCACACTTACGCACAAGCATAGAGAAAAACATAACTGACATCTGTCATAAAAGCAAAACAAAAATCATTTAATCCCTTAAGGACACATGACATGTGTGACATGTCATGATTCCCTTTTATTCCAGAAGTTTGGTCCTTAAGGGGTTAAACATTTTTTTTTTTTTTTAAACCAAAATGTGAGATAGTATTTGGGCACAATGGAAGCTGAAATAGAAAAGCTTGGATAAATCTCCATATCTAAAGTAGAGAGCAGGCTTTTTTTAAGCTGTTATAAATCTGTTGTTATAAATACAAAACATGTCTAACAAAATATTAGATCAAAACTGAAAATTGTTCCTGCAGACTCTTATTTCTTCAACTATCAACATTCACATTTGGATTAGTAGACCGGAACAGTGGTGTGCAACTGAGAATTCAAGCATTCACACGTTGTTCAAATGCATGTGATCCTTGGAACAAGAGAAAGTTTAACTAGTACCTACGATTTCTAGAACTCATTCTCATTGTTTTATGAAGTGTGTTCTTTTCATTTAATTCAATAAATCTGTGTGCTTAATGCTAGTGTAAATATGTTGAAAAGTATTGCCGCAAACCATGTGGTTGAAAATAAAAGTAGACAGAAATATTCTGTGCACTTTATGTACAGCTCTTTATTTAAAATAAATGGAGGTTTTATATCCCATAGATCAGGTTTCACGGTTTAGAATACCTACCACAGATCAGTCATGAAACAAAATATCTGTTTTGTGTTTCTAACACTTGAGTGGATAAAAGAGACAACTACGCTGCAAGATTTTCTTTTTCTTCTTCTTGGTAGTTTGTCTCTTTAAGCTTTTGCAGACCGGCGGCCAGCTGTGTGCTATTAGCACCTCTTTATTCTAACAATCTAGCTAGCTGGTACAAATTAACACCTACTAATTCAAATTCTAACTTAAACTCTTTGGCTACCTAATTGGTTTCTTATCATGACCTAATATTGGCCTTCACATGGCTGTAAAAGTATTTTATTTCACCTTTATGACTTCATTTCTCAGTTACATTTGAATCCTTCATTTTATTTCAATAAAGCAAATTATAGTTGTCATCTTGTTTAATTTGTCATTTGTACAGAATGGTGCAGTGCAGACTGAGGTGATTGAATAACAATGTGACTAATTATGTTTGTTATATTTAAACATAATTAAATGTCATTTAATAAAGTATTTAGCAAATAGAGTGATATACATGCTGTTTTCTTAATGTATGATCATACAGTCTTTAGGGCTTTAAGTCAAATAAGCTGGGTAGGTGCTCCTTAAACATATATATATATATATATATATATATATATATATATATATATATATATGGGTTGCAAGATGATCTGCATTAATGCATTTCAATGTATTTTACTTGTCAGAGCGATATTCAGTGAAATACATAATTACCGTCTTTGATGGACGGTAATGCAAAGAGTGAGAAAATAATCCCATGGACACCATAAAAACTTCATCTCAATGAAGCTGTTGTGGTTCCTGAAATTCCCAAATGCAGTCTTACTCAGATAGATTAGAAGCATTAGCTGTGAAGGGGGGCACTGATTGGCTGAGAGCATCCGATGACACTCTCAGCTATCAATGGTCACCCATGGCAAATAAAGGATACAGATGTACATGTATTCGCTTGTAATAGGCAGCCAGTGATAGGTTGAGAATGTCAGCCGAAGAGATGGAGAGTCGATGCCTGAGGACATATTCATGAACAGTTTAACAATTAACGGTAAAGGCAACATTTTAACACTTAAAACCAGAAAAGAGGAAGGTGTGCTAAACACCACCCAAAACAATGTTGATATTCCCTCATCAGATAGCAAATATTACACATAGAATCTCGTCTCTTCCCTGAGGTTAAGATGCTTATCCCTGATTAAACATGGCGAGATAGGAAAAAGAGGAGGCAACGTATGCTTTAGATGGTGTAACGTCACTTCCGGTTTGTAAGAGTAAGATTAGATAGAGCAGTTTCAGAAGCAAGTGACGTAACTACGTCAATTCTGGGTGAAATTAAGACGGAACCCACACCAGCTGGAATAGGGTCATACCCCCAGAATCCCCGGATTAATTGGAATAAAAACCGACCCCCTGACCAATAAGGGAGGAGAGAACTTTATTTGAACGAAAACAGCACGCAAGCAGAATATGCTGATTTATAAAGCTCTAGGAAAGGGTGTAATGCGTTTCGGAGGAGCAGCAAGGACATATAAACTTTGCTATTGCATATAGCTTTTATTTGTTTTTATGTAATAAATTGTTTTTCAATCCAACCAACTACTTTTGCCTGCTTGCTTGCAAAGAAGGGTTGTGCCCCCTTATAGGCACAGAGTGTTACCCCCTAGAGCCAGTTTCAGAGGGCTTTATACAAGGTGAGCAATATTTGTTATTTTATTACTTATCACTTTTGATGCAAACATATCAGAGAACCATTTATTTCACGCCTTCATTTTACATTTGCTATTTGAGCGGACAGAAGAGGGGATTGTGTCACCAAGTACACTCCTGCCCATATGATCTGAACCTATCTAGGAAGGCTCTGTTTCATGTGAGTTGGACAATTGCACATTTTGTTTGTGTATCAAAGCTTCTGACTATTAGCCTCTACTTTTATTCCCTTTCTTCCCAGTGATATTTCCTTGTCCCTGACCAAGGGTAGGTGTTTTACAATACACCTCCACTGTTTTGGGTGGTGGCACACCTTCCCCTTTTTTGGTTGTTGGTTTTTACATTTGGTTGGACTAGGGACTTGGTTTCTTCTTCCCTAAGTGTCGTAGCATGTGGTTTTACACTATTGAATAATTGTATTTAAGTGCCTTGACATTCACAGAGCACTGTGTGATTCTTTTGGATTTTAACACTTAAAGCCTGTAGGACTCCAGGCTCCATGACTACTTCATTAAGATGAAGCTGTTTTGGTGCCTGTAGTGTTCTTTTAACCCCTTAAGGACACATGACATATGTGACATGTCATGATTCCCTTTTATTACAGAAGTTTGGTCCTTAAGGGGTCAAAGGGATAATCTAAGCACCAGAACAATTTTAGCCTAAAGGGATGCTGTTGGCACTAAAACTGCTTCATCTCATAGGAATGGTTATAGTGTTTGGAGTCTCTTGGAGAAGTCCTTCCATAAATTGATAAACTGTTGTCAGTGCCAGCTGACTGCTTTTAGCCTATCACACCAGGCCATTGCTGATATGAATTGGTATGGCTAGAAGGAAGAATGTAATCTCCGCCTTAGCCATACTTTTAGTAGGGGCTGGGGCATTTTTCTTTAAAACTCGGAAAGCATGTTTGGCTGGCTAAAAATAATTGGATGTGAGGTTCATGAAAATAATATTGCAGTCAGATTTAGTATATCACCCCTAACCATAACTTTCCATGTTATTTTCTAATAAAATAGAGGGCAGTGGGATGTGGACAAAAGATCTTCATTTATAGTATTCAGCTTTAGTTTTGATTTATTTTATAGAGTTGCCCAACCAAGTCTGTGTCTCTTCTCTGGATGGCACTCTCACAGTCCACGCAGTCAGTTCCAGTTCTTTTTTATTTTATTTTATTTTAGTTTGTGCATAATCTAGTGTTTATGAAATGATAGCTGTAATGATAGTTGTTTGAAATCTGTGTTGTGGCATACAGATGTTGGTGTTGAATGGATTAATTAACATTTAATGACAGACATACTGGATTCACAGACTGCAGACATTGGAGCCAAAGGGGATAAATGTAGATATTGACCTAGTTTGTTTTTTGTGAAGGGGCTCCCATAGGAGGCATTCCTACAGGATTTTAGTCCTAACATACAGAGATACATTTAATTGATATACAACAGACACTATAACCGAATAAAAAAAATAGATATAAATATATCCATAATAGCAATAATATTGTCGTCATTATACTTACATCAATTATTTATGTAGATATATACTGTGGAAGTAGACAATTTGGGAGCTTCATTTTTATTATATTCTGCAGGTGGTGACCACAGACCACTTCTCAGTTCCTATGCTTCCTGGCTGATGTTTTGGTCACTTTTGAATGCTGGCGGTGCTTTCACTCTAGTGGTAGCATGAGACGGAGGCTACAACCCACACAAGTGGCTCAGGTAGTGCAGCTCATCCAGGATGGCACATCAATGCGAGCTGTGGCAAGAAGGTTTGCTGTGTCTGTCAGCGTAGTGTCCAGAGCATGGAGGCGCTACCAGGAGGCAGGCCAGTACATCAGGAGACGTGGAGGAGGCCATAGCAGGGCAACAACCCGGCAGCAGGACCGCTACCTCCACCTTTGTGCAAGGAGGAACAGGAGGAGCACTGCCAGAGCCCTGCAAAATGACCTCCAGCAGGCCACAAATGTGCATGTGTCTGCTCAAACAGACTCCATGAGGGTGGTATGAGGGCCCGACGTCCACAGGTAGGGGTTGTGCTTACAGCCCAACACCGTGCAGGATGTTTGGCATTTCCCAGAGAACACCAAGATTGGCAAATTCGCCACTGGCGCCCTGTGCTCTTCACAGATGAAAGCAGGTTCACACTGAGCACATGTGACAGACGTGACAGAGTCCGGAGACGCCGTGGAGAATGTTCTGCTGCCTGCAACATCCTCCAGCATGACAGGTTTGTCAGTGGGTCAGTAATAGTGTGGGGTGGCATTTCTTTGGGGGGCCGCACAGCCCTCCATGTGCTCTCCAGATGTAACCTGACTGCCATTAGGTACCAAGATGAGATCCTCAGACCCCTTGTGAGACCATATGCTGGTGCGGTTGGCCCTAGGTTCCTCCTAATGCAAGACAATGCTAGACCTCATGTGGCTGGAGTGTGTCAGCAGTTCCTGCAAGACGAAGGCATTGATGCTATGGACTGTCCCGCCCATTCAGACCTGAATCCAACTGAGCACATCTTGGACATCATGTCTTGCTCCATCCACCAACGTCACGTTGCACCACAGACTATCCAGGAGTTGGCAGTTTCTTTAGTCCAGGTCTGGGAGGAAATCCCTCAGGAGACTATCAGCCACCTCATCAGGAGCATGCACAGGCATTGTAGGGAGGTCATACAGGCACGTGGAGGCCACACACACTACTGAGCCTCATTTTGACTTGTTTTAAGGACATTACATCAAACTTGGATCAGCCTGAAGTGTGTTTTTCCACTTTAATTTTGAGTGTGACTCCAAATCCAGACCTCCTTGGGTTGAAAAATTGATTTCCATTTTTTTAATTTGATTTTGTTGTCAGCACATTCAACTACAAAGTATTTCAGAAGAATATTTAATTCATTCAGATCTAGGATGTGTTATTTTTGTGTTCCCTTTATTTTTTTTGAGCAGTGTATATATATATATATATATATATATATATATATATATATATACATAAAGATACATAAAGAAAGCTTGGCACTCACCTCATAAGCATAAAAATAAAACTCAATTGGTATCCTGGTGCAAATCCATGTAGTGTAATAAATAATAACATAATAACATTGCATTTTGATCACAAAGATTTTGATTTTGTAATTTTTTTTACTCTATGCCGCTCCCACACCGTTTTGGCAGGTTTATGGCTTTTTCAGTACTGAGTCCTTCATATGATTTATATATTATATAGTTTCATTCTGTTCACTGGGTTTCCCTGGCACGTCGAGCTACAAGACTTTTGTATTTTTGTTGCCTAGTTACCAAGCTTCACGAAGGTCGACGTCTCACGTCATCATGTCACAGGGCAGTCATGTGTCCAGCATGAGCACTTCTGGGTTTGGGTACATGGAGGATCGCCACTTAGATTGGTAAGTCACTTTATTATTTGTCTATACATTGCCTTTGTATACACTGTACAAATTGATCTTGAGAAAGACCCAATTGGGGTCAAAACGTTGATCGAGACTTTGTATATGTTTTACAGTTTATTAAAGTAACACAGTGATTCAAAAAATCACATGGAGTGCACCCTGACTTTTGAATTTTTTATATATATATATACTTAGTCTTACTGATTTCCATGCATGGCATGAGGATGCTTAAAATGTACACAGTAAATGCTTCTCTTACACTTACATACTTTACGTCTTAGTCTGTCCAGTAAATAGGAACCAGTGTAATCAGGATATCTATGGTTTTCTACAGGATCTTTTAAACAAAAGCACTTTTAGTTTTGCAAAATAGCTGTCATACAGAAGCTAGTAAACAGTAGTTACTTAGATTACCGTTGCAAAGAGGCCAATATTGTTTTGCCAATAGGCACTAGTAATTCAGTCTGATTATGTTCATCTGCAACACTATCTTCTAACTGGAAAAAGACATGCTATGAACCATTGTGCTTGGACTGCCAGCGCATTAGAATAAACCCTTACAATCTACTACATTGCACCATTAAGTAAATGTGATTTGGCTCGCTGAAAGGAACATAGTTCTTCCTTTTAACGTTTTGGACAACACAAGTCATCATCAAATAAGCAGTGTTTTTATAATACAGCAAGCTAGGGTGAATTAAAAGCCAACTTAGCAAGGTATTGAGATAAATATAAAGATAGAAAGAGTAAACCTTCGTAGCTTTAAAAACAGTTTGAAAATCCTCTAAGCAGGACAAACATAATAAATAAATAAATAAGTTAACTAAAATAAGTAAACAATAGTACAATAGTACAAGCTCTAAAATGCATCTTGATTGCCATCCAAAAATATATTTAGGGGGCATAACAAAACAAAACTAAAAAAAAGAATGAAGAACAGTTGGAAGGAAGCCATAAACTTTGCCACAGAAAAAGGAGGGGATGCACAATTTACAGGACCATTGCAGATTGTCAGAATTTACTTATTTGAGAAAGCATTGCGTGATAGATTAGATAGACAGACAAACAGACACAGACCAATTTATGAATTGATTACGAAAGAAAATTAATAATGATACTTGTGATTTGAGATCCAGTGTATGTCTAAAGAAAGTTTAATACAAATCAATTTTCTTTAATAACATGAAAAACAAATATTTCAAAATATAAAATAAACAAACACCTCTTGCTCTGAAGTTATCACATTGATTTGGCATGGACTCTAGAATTGGATATTTTATTTGTTCTTAACTGCAATTCATCTGAATTTGGAAGATAAGGTGATCGTTCTAATTCCCGAACTCGGAACCGAAATGTAGCAATATCACAAACCAACAAAAATGTGGAATGTCCGAGCATGTTTGTTTGATTCATGATTATGAATTCTGACCAAGGCGCCAGAAAAAGAGAATATTGATTGCTAGCAGACAGTTATTAAATGTCAATTTTATTCACATATCACATGAGAAGAGAGCAATAGAAGGAAAAAAGGAGTAATAAAACAATATATATATATATATTTTTTTTTAAATTATAAATATAGTTTTTATAAATATAGATTTTTTTTCTACTACGTCTCCTGTTTTTTTTCTTTATTGGTTACATTTTCTCACTTGTTCTAGTCAACCAAATAATGGGAAAATGCTCTTGTTAGCGTATTGCACTATATATAAATAACTGATTGACCCATTTTGGTTCATCTGATTTGTTTCCCATATCAGTTTTTCTGTTCTGAAATTCTGCCAAGCTGAACCGACTATACTATGTCCCCAAATATTTTTTTTACAAAAATCAGAAAAATTGGGTTGGCAGATGGATATTTTCTCGCTGTGTACAATTCTAATAAATGGTATCTTCACATGTCTTACCAACAACTTACGATTCCTAAGCTAGAGGAAAAGACTGCTATACCCCACAATGAAAGTTACTACTATGCTAACCACCCCTCTACCGCTACCTAGTGGTCATTTTACTTATATGATTAACTGTAGCATAAGGAAAGAAGGAACAGGAAGCCTTCTCAAGTCACTGAAAAGAACAGTCCTTTACTTGACCGTCTCTATAGTTTTCCTGGGTCGTAAAAATTACTTGTCCACTTTTCCTATCCCACTCCTTACCTTAATTAATAAATCAGTCCTTTCCCCTTGCTTAAGTATTTACTTGAGCACCCTGCTACTTGACATGTGGATACCGAGATCCATGATCATAACTGCACAGCCAAAAAGATTTCCTCTTGACAGACATAATCTAAAATCTTAATTCATCCTTAACGGATTTATTCCTGCATCCCTAACTGACATACTGCCTGACCTCCTTCCTCAAGATACACATTGGTTATACATGTGGTTTCCTTTCGATCTCTTTGTCTTTCTTCTACAAGCTGATCATGCGTGTCTTTGTTCCATTTTGTGCTCCTTTCTGTTAGTCATACAGCCTCTGCTTTTATGGAAAAATAAGAGATACTAATATCTACTGAATTACTTCACCTCATAGATTTCATGAAAATGTTTCATTAATTTAATAATGTATTGATTATTAAACAAACATAAACTGAACATATTTATATTATTATTTGTTTATAGTGGTTTCCATTAGTTTGTTAATCATACTACATGATACGAGTTTTTTTTTTAAATTATTTTATTTAAATTCTATGACTAAAATATAGAATTCAGTTTTGTAGTGTATATGGTAGAAATTCTAAATGATATGACAGAAATATTATTTTTAACGTTCCTCTGGTAAAATTAAACGCATTGTTTAGTGATTTACATTACCACTCTAGATATAAATTATCATTCTATAGTATGCATTTTGCATTTTCTTCAGTAGATGGCAGCAAAGATCTGGTTATTGACGTTTGCACGTTGTACTCTTCAGAGCTAATATTTTAATAGGATCCTATATTAGTAAAGCCAAGACAGAAAATAAGTTAAGATAAATACAGGAGATTGCATTAGAGCAAAGGTTTGTTCTAATAATTATTGAGAGCCACGGGGAATTTGGATTCATAGTGTGATTCTCCTTGACTCTGAGTGGAAGTTCCAAGTGAATATAGACTAAAATGCCCTATCACTCTAGGAGACACAAATAACTCTCACAATCTTCTTAGAATCATTATAAATAAAAACAACTTGCCACTGTGGTGCTAATCCTTCCATTTTATTCTGAGCATTTATTGACACTTTGTAGGCAATTTTATTACTGTGCAAATGATGGAATATTTTGATAGTATATGGAGGAAGAGAAGAAACAAAAAATGTTGATAGTTGAGATATTGTTCTCGCTCTAATTGATTTAATACATGCAAAGAAGTTGTCTTGTTAAAGGTAGTTGGACATGGAACATAAAATATGGAATTTGTTTGTCAATTGTTCTACTCCTTTTCTAAAATGTGTAGGTCTATCTAGAAAAAAACTTTAAAAAAAAGCACAATACAATGCATATGTATACATTTTTTCCCTATGCAGAGTTTACATCATTGTTTCAATTAAAGGTACAATATTGTGTTTGTGCTGTTATAAAACAATATTTTAGAAGTAATTTTAATTTGTTGGGTGGAAGAATGTACGTATAATTATAAAAAAAAATTATTATACGGTCAATATAGATGATGGTATATAGAATGTAACTTTTTGCCCAAACTAGAACCTACTGTACATTGCACAGGGTATAGAACAGGCTTAAACATGAAGTGAATCTGTAGCTAATGTTGTTTTAATTAATGATTAATTAGGATATATATCTCTGAAATATATATAATATAGGGTTTAGGGAGTAAAACTATTTATGAAATAAAAATACTCAACAAGAAGATTAATTGTAATTGTAAAAGCATAATTGTAATATAATTTACATATGGATTGTGTGAGGTTGTATCAAATGTAAAATACTTTAATATACTGTGAATATAAAATATTATTGTAGAACTGGTGGAAATTAAAAAGTTAATGCTATATATGATTAGACCTTAAAGGACCACGACCACTTCATTTCAATGCAAGTGGCCCCAGTGTATTTGTCCTGCAATGCTAAACAGATACATCAATGTTTTCATAGCAGTAAACAAACCTCTAGTGGCCGTCTTCCTGCAATAAACTACAATAAACATGTCAGACTCAGTTATATGACATTTGGGGTCCTCATGCATCACATGAGGATGTCAAACATCCTCTAATGCTGGGGAAATTATTTAATGCTTTCTTATGAGAAGTATTTGATTGGATGAGCATGACAATCACAGCACATGCGCTTCTCTCCTCTAATGGTTCTCTGTGCTTCTTTACAAGAAAACAAAGAAGAGATTGTCTGCAGGACGACATCATCAGTGGTGGAGCAGGGAAACTGTACATTGTGAGTCTCAGCACTGGGGGAAAAGGAGAGGAAAACCTTTTTACCCCTTTGTTAATTGTATTTAATTAGATCCTGAGTCTGGATCCGGAGTCTAAATAGGAAACATAGAAACATAGAAACATAGAAACATAGAATGTGACAGCAGATAAGAACCATTCGGCTCATCTAGTCTGCCCAATTTTCTAAATACTTTCATTAGTCCTTAGTCTTATCTTATAGTTAGGATAGCCTTATGCCTATCCCACGCATGCTTAAACTCCTTTACTGTGTTAACCTCTACCACTTCAGCTGGAAGGCTATTCCATGCATCCACTACCCTCTCAGTAAAGTAATACTTCCTGATATTATTTTTAAACCTTTGTCCCTCTAATTTAAGACTATGTCCTCTTGTTGTGGTAGTTTTTCTTCTTTTAAATATAGTCTCCTCCTTTACTGTGTTGATTCCCTTTATATATTTAAATGTTTCTATCATATCCCCCCTGTCTCGTCTTTCCTCCAAACTATACATGTTAAGATCCTTTAACCTTTCCTGGTAAGGAAAGTGACATACCATTTTAATCATCCCTCCTAAATCCTAAAAGGACCACTGTAGCATTTGTACTCCTAACGATATAGTATGTCACTTAATGATGCCCCACTATTATACCAATTGTATGGATACATTGTATTTGCAAAATGATCTCTGCAAGCCTTGAATAATTAGTGAATTTAAAAATTACGCAGAAAAATAATGTGGTAGGTTTTACATTTAATGTCTCATCAGTACAACACCCAAAACAGTATTACTCACAATAAAATGAATGAACATTCAAACATTTATAATAAGGAAATGTAGAAAAGAAGACAGGGGAAAGGGTTTCTTTTTAGTTAGTGGGGAATCTGTATGGATTGGGATTATGCAACTTTTTAACAATCTTGGATGTTTATTACAAGATGGGTTATAGACTAGGATAATAAAATAGAAAAAAATATGTGTAACCAGGTGGCAGAGCATAATTTACCATAATGGTTTAATGGCAGATAGGAGAAAAATGTAACCCATTATATATTTGATTTTCTTCTTCATGTCTATGCATTGAAGATCGTGAAATGTGTGGGACATATGACTGATCAATAACATCATTTTTTGAGATTTCTTCTTGGATCAGCAACCTGCTTTTATATATATTTAAAAATGCTTTAAAGCTTATTATTGCTAAAACAGAAAACTCAATTATATAATTGATATATATATATATATATATATATATACATATATATATATATATATATATATATTTATATATATATATATATATCAATTATATAATTGAGTTTTCTGTTTTAGCAATAATAAGCTTTAAAGCATTTTTAAATTTATGTATGGAATATGATAACATAACCTCTTTAGGCAGAGAATTCAACATTTTTTTACTGGGAAAAAAAACCCTTTCAGATGCCTTTTTTTCTAAATAAAACAATTCCAGTTTTTCTAGCCTTTCCCCAAAATTCATGTTTTTCATTCCCCTTACTAGTTTTGCAGTTCACCCCTGCACTAGTTCTGCAATATCCTTTTAAACTGGTGACCCAAATTGCACTGCATATTTGTGGTGGGGATTTACCATTGATTTGTAAAGTTAAATTATATTTCGACCACTTGTATCAATACACCATTTTATACATGAAAGCATCTTACTAGTTTTTCACAGCAGACCGGCATTGCATACTTTTGCCTAGTTTGTGATCTCTAATTGTTCCCTTGTCTTTTTCATTTAATGTTATCCTAATCTTAACCCCATTTAATGTATAAGAGGCTTGTGGGTTTCCTTTTCCAAAATGCATGACTTTCTATTTATCTGTATTTAATCTCTCTGCCACTTGCCTGCATAGTCCCCCAATTTATATTATGTTCAGACTATATTATCTCAACTATTTTTGTGTTATCTGCAAACACAGACAAATTACTTTCAATGTTCACTTCAAGATCATTTATAAACAAGTTAAAGAGAAGTGCACCCAGGACATAACGCAGGCACTCCAATTACCACTTTTGTCCAATTTGAAAATTTGCCATTTACAGCTACTCCCATCTCAATTTTCCCATCTCTCTATCAAATAGTTATATTTTTTATCTAAAGGATGTAGATCTCTAACAGTGTAGATCTCTAACCTTTGTATCTTTTATTAGCAGATTGTTTCATGTCTGCAGTCTCAAAGCATACTGAAAATTACTGGTACACTCCAGGTCACTTTTTGACTGAAACATCTACACATTTCTTTCTTGTGTATAATTGCACAATAAAACTTCAAGATAAGTCCTGTGAGTGCACCTTCCTTGATACTTATAAGTGATTTTCACCCAGGCAAGGACAAGACAGGAAGAGGGAGTGCTGGAAGAGGGAGTGCTGGATATATATGTTACAGTTAAAGTGCAGAAATCAGTTAATGTGCACATAACCTAGTTAATCTGCAGATTAACTAGGGCGATCAGTTAAAGTGCAGAAAATGATTTTGTTTCTCAAATATTTCTCACATTACCTAGGTAATCTGCGCATTACCTAATAGGCACTCATTAAAGTGCCAAAAAAATCATTCTGTTCTCCATCTCTCTAAGGGACTCACAGCTCTGGAGGACACCATGGTGTGCACAGGCTGCTGTTCTGTTCTTGTCTGGACCACATAGTCACATACCTCTTCAAACAGTTATCGCGAACTGGTAAGAAAGGAGGAGCTCCCACCACCACAAGAGAATGAGCGCTTCCTGCACATTATGCTGCAACATCCTGACATGATCCCAGCAGATGCTCTCCACTGTTCTCAATATCATCATATTTGAAGACTGTCGGAATCAGTGGTCCATGAGCAGACCTCTCCTTGGTCTCAACTCCTTTCGGTGCATGCCGAGGACTCTGACTTGTCCAGCATCACATACAGCTGACCGGCACTCCTGCAACACGTAGACGCGGTGTCTCTTAAAGGAACAGTACACCTGAAATTGTTTAAAGGACTAATCACCTTCTAACCAATAGAATGTGAGAATTAGATACCTCTCCCTTATATTATTATTATTTTATTATTTATATAGCGCCATCACATTCCGTAGCGCTGTACAATGGTTGGACTAACAGACATGTAATTGTAATCAGACAATCACAGTCTACCTCTATCTCATTGCTCAGTTCTACTGTGCTTACTGTGTTGTCAACTTCAGTGTGCCTATCTGTCTTGTTTGATTTATCTGGTATCTGACTCTCTACCTGTTTTATTATCTCTGAACCTATGCCTGGTTGAGCTGATCCCTGTCTTCCCTCGACTACGAATTTGCATTTTTCTTTGGTACTTGGCTTTGGCTGATTCCTGCCCCCTGGACTCCTCCCGTCAAATACGTAACAAATACGTAACAGGCAGACATGATATGGCCTCTAATAGGCACGTATTTAAACAGTGAACAGCTAAGTTATCATTGCTGAATTACTTTGTGCTATTTATCAGTGAAAATTCAGCTATATTTCCCTGCTTATATGGATTTCCTGACTCATGGGTTGTCTCACCGCTTCTGAACCTTGCTGCCTGGATTTTGACTTCTTGGAAGTTTATCCAATTTTATTTTTTTCCTTATTCGTTCATTGTAGTATACAAGTAAAAATGCTATATTTAACATATGAAGTAGGTGTGACAAAATAGATTTTAAAAAATTGAATGATCAAATGTCTTGCTTATCGGTATTTTTAAGGACCATGAAGGCATTACTAGTAGTGCAGCTTACTTAACAATGCAACAGAAAAGAAAAAGAAGTATGTCCACATACAGTAAACACAGATAAATCATATATTTCAAAAAAATAAAGTTATTTAACCCCTTAAGGACTAAGCAAAATGTACACGTTGTGAACAAAACAAAACATAAACAAAAGATGGCATTTGCGCTACATGTCTGTCCAACCGTAATTCACCTCTTTTATAATAAATGCACCCACCCTTATTATATATCATTTTATTCAGGGGAAACAGGGCTTTCATTTAATATCAACTATTTAGCTATGAAACATAATTTATTATGAAAAAAATGGGAGTAAATAAGAAATGTTGTTTTTTTAGTTCTACATGACATTTTAACTGTCAATGTCATAATACTGTTTGCTTTTACTGCAATAAAATACACATATTTGTATTCAGCAAAGTCTCACATGTAAAACAGTACCCCCTATGTAAAGGTTTTATGGTGTTTTGGGAAGTTACAGGGTCAAATATAGCACGTTACATTTGAAATTGAAATTCGCCAGATTGGTTACGTTGCCTTTGAGACACCCGTAATGGCATACCATTTGCAATAGTAGACAACCTACGGTTTTGCAAATGGGGTATGTCCATTCTTTTTTTTTTTTTTTTTTTTTCATGCCAAAGAAATACAACATCGGTATCAGTTATGTCAATAATGCAGGTAATTGTTTTGTATTTTGGATTGTCATGTGACATGAGGAATTGGCATATATTTTTACATTAAACAAGGTTGAACAACGTATATTAGGAAAAGATTTGGTCGAGGTCTGCAAGGTGTTTACTAGGAGTGGTACGTTGTGGAGTGTTACAGGAGGCTTGGTATATAGGCGAGAGGTAAGGCTCAGTGTTAGTAAGAGGGTGTTGTGTTTGGAGGGTGGAACTCGCTGGTGGAGGTGGTTGTTACGTGCCAGGTATACTGGTTGGTTCCCGACCGGGGAGTTTGCTTGTTGTAGGCTTATCACTGAGGGGTGGTGGGGCCAAGTGTTTAGGGGGCATAGTAGGCCCTGTTAATCTGGGGGTGAGTTCCCTGATGGAGCTGTGTGTTCCAACTTGTGTTCCAACTTGTATAACACTTGGTTCGTTTGGTACCCCTAACCTAAAGGGGATGGCGGGGAGGTGTCTCGCCTGTTAGTGTGGCTGCTAAGGGTAGAGGAGCTTGTGTAGTGGGCTCCTGGTCTGGTTTATAAGAAGTCATAAATTGGAGGTGTTAGCAGAGTTAGAAACAAGACTTTAACAATGTAAGTAACAGTAACTAGGGCAATAGCTGCCACAGTGGGCTTCAGGTTTCTCTCAGTCAGGATCAGTATTGACCTTCCCGATTGTCCGGTGTCAGGTTGTGGGTTGATTTTCGGTTGCCGCTCTTGGGGTGAATGGCATAGTCGTGGCAGGGTCCCCGACCCTCGTGGTGATGGGCCGCGGTGGAGCGGATGAAGGTGTTGGTATTCCCAGGGCTGTGAGAAATGATGGTGCCTCGGAGAGAGAGGTGAGGGTGTGGGTTTGTCCTTGGTGGGTCACCATGAGGGATCCCAGTGCTCCCCACCGGTACGTTACGCCAGCTGCTCTCAGTTGTGTGGTGAGTGGCGCCAGTGTTTTGCGCCATTGCAGGGTTGATCGTGTCAGATCTTGGTAAAAGGTCAATTGTGATTCTTCAAATGACAGTGGTGTTTTGCCCTTCAGTGCTGCCATGATGCGTCCCCTATCTTGGGATGTAGTGCAGCGAAGTATGACGTCCCGGTCTGTATTTTGTGAGGCCCTAGACGGGGCTGAGATTCTGTACACTCCATCCATTGCTAATTTCTTTGCAATGGCCTGGGGTAGGATGCTTGCCAACAACCATCTCACATAATGAGGCAGTTCGTCGGGTGAGATAGTGGCCGGGATGCCACGGATTTTGATGTTGTTGCGTCTGTCTTTGTCCTCTAGAGAGGTGAGCTGCAGGGATAGTGCTTGGTGTGACTTGGTGAGCTGTTGTACTTCTGTATGTACCTGGGAGAGGTCAGCATGGATGTCCCCTATGTCCTCTTCAGTGGCCCTCACTCTGTCAACTGTGTTTTGCATGTCTGCTCTCAGTACTTCGAGTTCGGCTGCTAGTACCTTGTGAAAATCTTGTAGTAGAATTTTCAGGTCGTGTTTCATTGTGGGACTGGTATTTGAGGTGTGGGGAGTGTGTTACCCCTCTCCTGTGGGTCCCGTTGTTCGAGTGTAGTGGCCGGTGTGCTCTCCATGGGCGCCATCGTGCTTGTTTCTGGAGTAGGGCTCCTATGTCTTGGTGAGTGGCCTGAGGGTGTTGTTTTTGAGATCGCCGTCCCATGGCGGGCATCTGGGCCACCGGTTCGAGTTCTGGTGGTGAACCGGGCAGGTAAGCTGTTTCCCAGTGGTTGTGTACTCCGCCGAGGAGGGTCCCCCAGTCCGGGGTCTCTCGTGTGGTGTAGGCCCCGGGCCTGCGTCTCCGCCTGGGCGCATTTTTGGGGAGGAAGAAGGGCATCAATCTGTGCGTGTGTACCTCCTGTGTCTTTCACCCGGTGTTAGTTTGGCTGATGGCGTGTGTGGGCTTAGATTCAGGCGAGATTTAATTTGGTCAGCCAGATCTGTCTGATTTTGCGTCCATGCAGCACTGCTGCTAGCTCTGCCCCCCATGTCCAGTCTTTTTTAGTAGCCACTTGGTCACAAACACTGGCCAAAGTTAGCGTTAGTATTTGTTTGTGTGTGAAAAATGCAAAAAACGCCAATTTTGGCCAGTGTTTGTGACTAAGTGGCTACTAAAAAAGACTGGACATACCCCGTTTGCAATACCTTGGGTTGTCTACTATTGCAAATGGTATGCCATCATAGGGTAATTTTCATTCTTGGGCTACCATAGGGTCTCAAAGGCAACGTAACCAATCTGGCGAATTTTAATGTGAAAAAAATGAAACACAAGCCTTATATTTGACGCTGTAACTTTTGAAAATACCATAAAACCTCTACATGAGGAGTACTGTTGTACTCGGGAGACTTCGCTGAACACAAATATTTGTGTTTCAAACCAGTAAAAAGTATCACAGCAATAATATTATCCATGTGCATGAAAAATTCCCAAAATTTCACTTTTACTGGTGATATCATCGTTGTAATACATTTTACTGTTTTGAAACACTAATATTTGTGTTCAGCGAAGTCTCTTGAGTAAAACAGTGCCCCCCATGTACAAGTTTTATGGTGTCTTGGAAAGTTATAGGGTTAAATATAGTGCTAGCAAATTAAATTCCCTATACTTTCGGCATGGGTTGTCAGGCAGGTCCTGCTAACTGTTATTAATTAAGATACCTAATTATGTAAAAATATTACATAAATATATATGTAGAATTAATATTAATAAAATATTTTTATTTATATATAGGTATATATATTCTGATATATATATATATATTAATGTGGGATCGCCGGCGACCGGCTAAGTAAGAAAAAAACGGAGGGCGTACTATTACGCCCTGCGGCGTTTAGAGTCATTTAGAATAGGGTGTAATAGTACGCCCTCCGGTTTTAAGGGATTAAAACTGCTATAGCAATCTTTATAAATCCTGGGACCACTAATGTAATGCTAACAGTGAACTGTCCATTCACTCCTTCCCCCTCCCTGACTGTAGGAATCATATCACCCATTGAAACGTCCTGCACTGTTTGAAAGCAGGGGTGAGCTTACATTGTAAGCTAATTTACATGCATTATATAAGTAACTAGTGGCTTCTGGCAGAGAAATGTATTCATCTACAGGCTAATAATCATAACTAGAATATAAGTGTGGCTTTATGAACTAGATTTTATTCTTCAAAATATATGAAAATGAAATGTTTATACTTGATTTTGGTATTGAAAAGGTTAGTGCCTTTTTATCATTAATGCAATTATAAAAATTTTTCTTAAACTGGTGAATTAGCAATACGGGTCATTAAATATCAAATTTTAAATTCTCTAACTTAATATTATATATCAAATATGAAATTGTAAAAAGATAAAAAATATGTTATGATTTATCATAAAACAAACAATTAAGATGATCTACAGTTAAACAAAAATATTTAAGTTCTACAGTTCAATATAACATTTTAATATCTCAGATAGTTATGATTACCTTTACATTCTTTTATTTGTATTAATAATATTCTCATTTTCAGATATATCCTACCCTGGTTCCTTCTGTAATTTGGAATTGTCATTCTTTTTTGGGAACATAAAACATATTCAGACATGAATAAAGCTAAAAAGAAATATCTTCGGTCAAGGTTATATAAACAGTTATAGCACTTAAATATATTATTATTATTATTATTATGTTATTTATATAGCGCCATCAAATTCTGCAGCGCTTTACAATGGGTGGACGAACAGACAAGTAGTTGTAACCAGACAAGTTGGACACACAGGAACAGAGGGGTTGAGGGCCCTGCTCAATGAGCTTACATGCTAGAGGGAGTGGGGTAAAATGACACAAAAAGGTAAGGATAGTATTAGACTAGTGACAGTTGCAGAAGAGGAATCAGTCAGGAGCTATTAACAGTTTAATTGATACGCTTTTATGAAGAAGTGGGTTTTTAGGATTTTTTGAGGGAGTGGAGACTGGGTGAGCATCGAACGGAGGAGGGAAGTGAGTTCCACAGGAACAGTGCAGCCCTTGAGAAATCTTGAAGGCGAGCATCAGAGGTGGGAGTATGGATAGAAGATAGACGTAAGTCTTCAGCAGATCGTAAGGGCCTAGATGGGACATACTTGTGTATAAGGGAGGATAGATAGGTGGGAGCAGCATTATGTAGTGATTTGAAAGCAAGAACCAGAATTTTAAATAGAGCTCTATATTTTATAGGAAGCCAATGTAGGGACTGACAGAAGGGTGAGGCATATGAGGTGCGGGCGGACAGGAAGATGAGCCTCGCTGCCGCGTTCATTATGGACTGTAATGGCGCAGGTTAAAGAAAATATGAACACTGAGGCTGCCAGTGTTCCAAACAGCCGAACAGACTAATTGGTGATATAGAATGATACTAGAGGGCATGCAATTAATTCACCAAACACTATGTATTCTGTTGTGAAAAGTGTATTCAATTATCTATGAACAATCTCATAACATACATACAATATGATCACTACAACTAAGATTCTTCATTGTTGATGTTTCCCAACTTTCAGACATTTTGGAAAATACTACACTGATCTCCTGGCAAGGGTTTAACACAGTAAAGGAGTTTAAGCGTGCGTGCAATTTGCATAAGGCTATCCTAACTATAATATAAGGCCAGGGACTAATGAAAGTATTTTAAACAAATTGGGCAGACTAGATGGTCCGAATGGTTCTTATCTTCCGTCACATTCTATGTTTCTATGTTTCTATGTTTACATTAAATAGATAAATGCTTTTGATTTTCCATCATGTAGTCAAAATAAGAGCACACATTCACCATATACTGACTGTCCAAATGACCAGCTCACTGATCAAATGTAATCTGGCCCATTAGGCCATTACAGCAAGCAGCGACTGGCTGCTCTCTCTTTAGACATTTCCTACTCACAGCATGGCAGGTGGGGGGTATGAGGGAGATATTAAACTTTTATAATTCCCTGGGCAGCTTGATGCCCAGTTGCTTGTAACATACATCCCCATATAAATTGGGTGGGGGCATCAATTTAAAGAATAGGTCACTGTCCACCACTGTCCCCCACAGTATGACTAATATGAAGAAAGCTGAGGAGATGTAGTGTTCCCCTGGTGCTCCTACAATATTATTCCAATAATATTCCAGTTCCACACCCCAAACATTGTCCATACATAGAAACATAGAATGTGACGGCAGATAAGAACCATTCGGCCCATCTAGTCTGCCCATACGTGTCCCCTCTGAGTGGCTAGGAGCCACAATTTAAATAAGAGTGGCACCTTTAATTTATTTATTTAAATACTAGGAGCCTACCCCCCATTTAAATAAAAGTGTCACCTTACTATCCACCTGCACCCTAATAATAATGATGTGGGGGTAGGAATATTACCAATTCCTTTAACGAAAAAAAAAATCATACTTACCATTCCATCTCTTCTTTCTTCTAAATCTCTTTTTTCTTCTGCCCCCAAAAGATGGTAAAATAAAATTCACAATTGCCCAAGGCAACCATTGAAAATAAAAAAATAAAAACCCAGATATAAAAAATAATCACTACACGATGCAGTACAAAATAGATCCATCTTAACCCTGTGAGGGATTGGCTTAGAACGAGCTTACAAGGAAACAAAACCCTTTATAATGGCTTCCCCATGCTTTGCTTATGGACATTTTTCACATGTCCACTCTCCCTCATAGAGAAAACTATAAAATCATTGAATCTTGAAAATCAAGAAATGTAAAAAAAATCCATACACATCTCTAATAATTGATAAACATTTTACATATTTAATGGACTAATTGTGTGTGAACCACTGAAAACTATAGTAATTTAGAAAAACAAGTGTGTGTGTGTGTCTGTTAGTGTGTGTGTCTGTTAGTGTGAGTGTGTTTGCCTGTGAGTGTGTGTGTCAGTGAGTGTGTGTCTGTTAATGTGTGTGTGTTTGTTAATGTGTGTGTGTCTGACTGTGTGAGTGTGAGTGTGTGTGTGTCGGCTAGTGTGTGTCTGCTAGTGAGTGAGTGTGTGTCTGCTAGTGTGTGTGTCTGACTGTGTTTGTCTGTTAGTGTGTATCTGTGTGTCTGTGTGTGTGTCTGCTAGTAAGTGTGTGTTTGCCTGTGAGTGTGTGTGTGTCTGTTAGTGTGTGTGTGTGTCTGTTAGTGTGTGTGTCTGACTGTGTGTGTGTCTGTTAGTGTGAGTGTGTTTGCCTGTGAGTGTGTGTGTCAGTGAGTGTGTGTCTGTTAATGTTGTGTGTGTTTGTTAGTGTGAGTGTGTTTGCCTGTGAGTGTGTGTGTCAGTGAGTGTGTGTCTGTTAATGTGTGTGTGTTTGTTAGTGTGAGTGTGTGTGTCAGTGAGTGTGTGTCTGTTAATGTGTGTGTGTCTGTTAGTGTGTGTGTGTTTCTGTTAGCGAGTGTATGCGTATCTGTCAGTGAATTTGTGTCTGTGTGTATTTAGAAGGCTTGGGGGGGCTGGCGTGGGGGGGGCCTGGGCACGGGGGGGTGGGGGGCGCCTGAGTTTTGTCCTGCCTAGGGCAGCACAAAACCAGGATACACCACTGCACACCACCCCTCATCAAAGAACTTACCTTCGGGCCGGCCCAACAAGAGGCGACACTCCACAGAAGGACTCCAGCACGATACACCTTCACAACAGGGCCACGGCAACCAATGACAGCCTGTCCACAAGGGGGCAACAGTTCACATGAACTCTCCATCTTGCAGGCGGAATACATGGGCAAAGCAGCCTACAGCTGGAGGAGGACACTAACGGAAGGTTCCTGAGATTCCTGGGTCATCTGCCACCACCACGCTGTAACACTTAATATCATGCAGAGTCTTAACCTTTACCTTGGGCCCTCTCATTGGGAATATTAATGTCGGCTGTCTGTAATTAACTCATTAACCCTTGATCAGCATGGGGGGCAGGGTTCCTTTGCTTACCTGGTTTGCTGTATGGTTGGGGAGGTCTCGGGGCAAAATAATCTTCTGTAACAACTAATCGTTCATCACGACTAACTGAAAGCTTACTGATAATCTATGGTGATAATCTATGATGATAATCTATGAGTATGCCTGAGGTTTTCTTTTCATATTTTCATGTCTCATGAGTCGTATAATCTGTCTCATGTTCGGGCAGGTCCTCTAGACACGCATGTATACTTACATAAACAATGCAGAATGTGTGATATGATGTACGACTCCTCGAGATTAATCACACTGTTTTCATACAATGTAACTAAATAGTCACTAATCATATTCTATACGCAGCCTGTTTAGCCTGTTCTATATTATAAAATATAAAATTGTGCGGTCTACCGCAAGCCACATTGACCAATACTCTTAATGCGCCTGTTAAAACTGTTGTGGCTCTGCAGGATTATATGTCATGTATATTCATATGCACAAGAAAAAATAAAGAATTATAAAAAAAAAAAAGTTTATTTTGTTTCTGTATTCATTTAATTTTTTTTCAGTTTTTCTGTGAAGTACTCTTAAACCCTTCTGTGACGAAATGCCTTTTGTCCCTGGATTGTTAGGTGACAAGCTGCCCTTTGCCCCCGGCTTTTGGAGGAGCCTGATTGCCAGCCTCCTTCCTCATGACTATGGCCCTGGGGTGTATTGCCATTTAAAAAGACTATTTGGGGCTTATTGGCTTCTAAAGACAGTTTCTTCCCATTTGAATCCATGGGAAGGTGTGTTTCTTCCCCTCCCCCGTTTCCTGTCTATTATTCTCCAGCAGGGTGTTGTCCCAGGCACACTGCCAAACCAGTTGGAACTGACTGCTTTTGTCCCTCCTTGGTTTCTCAACAGCCCTTGCTATGCTTTACCCCATGGAAAATCTACTCTGTTCATGGGATCTGAGCGCTGTTTACCTAGATTGGGCGCTCAGATCCGAGCTATCTGGGGATAGGTTAAATGTGGGGGTTCTGTGTAATAAAATAAGAATTATGTATTTTTATGTACTTTTACGTATTTTGCTGTTAGTGTTAAATGTAGATATTTTCTGTACCTGGAGATAATTGAGTTTACTGCAGTGCCTTAAGCCAATTATCTCCAGGATGGAGAGGAGGGATTTCATTGTGTATGTGAGAGTGTTATCATGTTAATTAGTGTTCCCATTGGTTTGTGTCCCTTTTGTCACAGTTTACCACCAGGTCCAGGGGGTGTGCCTCTGACCTGAAAACTTGTATATAAGGAGTAATAAACGCTCATTGGAGTCAGATCATCTTGTACCTTCATGAAGTTTCGGCTCATGTTTGGGGGATTGGAGAAACTACACTCTGGGGATTGCTATAATCACTATACTCCCCAGGGTATAATCACTAAGCTCTGCTAAGAGCTTGTTCCTGTTCCTGCTCTCTGGAATTCGGAGAGAGGTCGACCTGCTGGAAGCTGGACCCTGGTCCTGGGTCCAGAGTGGGTGGAGACGGCGAGACCCCAACCAAGCTGCGGCGGTTCGTGGGGTCTGCAGTGGTTATGGTGCCAGGCAGAATGCTTGGAGTCCTCGGAAAGCACTAGGAGCATCCGTCGGTGGAAGGTACCCGGTCGGGGTGCCAGCGGTTCCGTTACACCTTCACTTCCCAAATCAAGTATAACTGTCTTTTACTTTCATGTACTTTTTGCCGAACAAAATTTAGTCTAAAAAGCCTCACTCATTTACACTCTAGGACTGATGACAAGTGTGTAGATAAACACATTTCTCTGCCAGAAGGTACTAACATGCTTTCCAACCATCCTGATTACATGTGGACAGACAATCTTGATTTTCGTGTCTTGTCCCACCAACCCGATTTTATTGCCTGGTGTCCCACTTTTAGGGCTACCAGGGAACTGTCCCTATAAAGTGTTGCATGAGTGGATAATTAGGTGTGTTGGACATCTGTACTAGCAGGCCAACTGGCATGCTTTTAAGCCAGACTGACCTGCCAGTAATTTGGGTGAACACACTTGTTTTACTGCTCTGCCACCTTTACCCCTCTCCTACTTGCATCTCACTTGTTAGAATGCCAATGTTGGTGGATATGTATTAGTTGCTTATTTAATGTCTGCAAGTGTGTTGAAAATGTTAGCTTTTCGTCTCATTTCAAATGGTAAAGGAAGTTTTAATGGACTATACCATTCCTACATCTAGGGACATGGAAGAAGTTAATGAGTGCTACTATTTTATTGTTAACATTCCAGAGAATGATTAGGATTGCAATAACACTAAACACCTTTATTTTAGAAAGGTTTGATTTAACTGGATTTACTATATGTTGTCATTGTTCTCAAATATAGACATTGTTTTTACATTCATGGCACTGTCTTCAAGTGTAAGGTTGCAATCTACTGAAAAAGCAGGTAAGTAATTCCAGAACGACAAATGGCCGCAGTGGTGATGGTCCCCCAGGGAAAAGGATGCTTCAAATCCACCTGGATAGAATTTCAGGAACCAAATGTAGCTCAAAATGATTTTTTTATTACATAAAATTAAATGTATTTAATTTTATGTAATAAAAAATAATTTTGAGCTACATTTGGTTCCTGAAATTCACCACTGCGGCCATTTATCGTTCTGGAATTACTTACCTGCTTTTTCAGTAGAGAGCCGACTTATATGGCTCTCCAAATTATCATTGACAATTATCCATTGTGTGCGCCAACCTCGCTCTTTTCTTCCATATCTGATGTAAGTGTTTGGGGTGATACAACACTTGTGTGGCTTGAGACGCACTGGGATATACGTTATCATTTTATCTATAGCACCATCTATACACCTTTTCTCTGTTTGTTACCTAAGGTTGCAATCACTTAAGATTAAAGGGACACTATAGTCACCAGTGCAACTACATGTATTCCTGACCCTATAGTGTTAACACGACCATCTAGACCCCCTGGACCCCTCATGCCTCCATAAATATAGTAAAAATCTTACTGTATTCAAGCCAGAAGCTGTAAATCTGCATGCTGTTAGACTCAGGAAAAACAAGCTGACATGTGATAGTCTGATCCAATCACAGTGCTTCCCCATAGGATTGGCTGAGACTGACAAGGAGGCAGATCAGGGACAAAACCAGCATGATTCAAACACAGCCCTGGCCAATCAGCATCTCCTCATAGAGATGAATTGAATCAATGAATCTCTATGAGGAAAGTTCAGTGTCTGCATGCAGTGGGAGGAGATATTGAATCACAGAATGCTCGTGCACAGCAGATCTGAGTGGATGGAGGCATATTATGCCTCCATCAACTCAGAAGTCCCTCTGGTTCACTCTGAGTGACTGCAACTGGAGGTGTTTCTAGCTTTCAATGTAAACACTGTATTTTCTCACAAAATACAGTGTTTACATGAGAAAGGCTGCAGGGAGCTATAGTTCTCACCTGAACAACCTTATTAAGCTGAAATTGTTCAGGTGACTATAGTGTCCCTTTAAGTTATTTTGGAGTGTAACCTGTCCCTTTAAGCATTCACAAATCTAATAGTAATGTAAAACAGGTATGAGTGTGATTACTTATTTAATTAGTCTAAGAACACTTATAGCACTGATAATATATTCTTAAAACTATGAATGATACACAAGCACTTATCACAACAACGCATTTGTTCGATGGATTATAAAATAATATAAAATGTAAAGTTATGCTTTCAAAGCAATTTCCATTTTGGGCTCATTAAGAAAAGTCACAACAGGAATACTAACAGTCAGGAAAAAAATAGAGCAATAATGAGCATAAATTAATCACTGAAAATGATTAAAAGCAAATTTCTACTGGAGGGGTGTCTGCTGTTCACAGCATCTATTATTATTAGCAACAGCCACTTAGCTTAATGAAAAGTAAAATATATGGTGTGGGAGCACTCAATAAGCGTTTTAGACATGTTTTCTTTAAACAATGTTTTAATTTACTCTGTCACACCTATTTTGTGAAATTAATATACTAATGAAGAAAGGGTATAAAATAATTAATACTGGTTTTAGAAACAGTGAAAGAACAAATGACTTTAGAGGATTGTTTTCCAATAATAATTGCCTGTCTGACAGATTCCTATGTCAATTCTTAGTAACCCAGTATAAATAAACAAATGAACTGAAATATCAGAATTTGGCCTTGATTTGATACTGTGGGATAAGCTTTCCAATAATGATGTAATATATTTGGATAACCTTTTAAAATTAATTAATATAATTAAAAATATGTTTAAATATATATTCATATATAGTGATGTCCCGAACGGTTCGCTGAACGGTTCGCTGAACGGTTCGCGAACGATTCACCACGAACGGTTCGCCGCGGACTAATCATTGAGTAAACTTTGACCCTGTACCTCACAGTCAGCAGACACATTCCAGCCAATCAGCAGCAGACCCTCCCTCCCAGACCCTCCCACCTCCTGGACAGCTCACTAAGAATGCAGCTTCACAATGAATGTAAAATGGATGCTGTCCAGGAGGTGCGAGGGTCTGGGAGGGAAGGTCTGCTGCGGATTGGCTGGAATGTGTCTGCTGACTGTGAGGTACAGGGTCAAAGTATACTCAATGATGAGTCCGTGGCGAACCGTTTGTGGCGAACCGTTCAGCGAACCGTTCGGGACATCACTATTCATATATATTTTTTAATTATGATAGATTTTTCTAACCTAATTTAATATATTAAAAACATAATTTTAAATGTTTTTTTCCCAAAAAATATTAAATCATTTGGAAAGTTTATCCAACAATATTAAATCAAGGCCTTACTGTTTTCCATTAAATAGTAATATGATTATTAAATTTGCATAAATGTAATGTGAATATTGAGCGTTGCTTTAGAATTAGTAAATAATGATATAAATTGTGATATATATTTCTGATGGCATATCTTAAAGGGCTCTTTATTATGCTGCTGAATATAACAAACCATGGCAGCATTATCTAATGCGCCTTACACTCACAACATGAAGGAAAAGAAACAAAGCTCTGATATTAAAATCTTCCAACAAATATTAGAAAGGTACATTTCTCAGCATGTACCATTGGGGAAAAAATATAAAAGAAACACATTGAAACCAATGTGGCTTAGCAGAAAAGTAAAACAAGAGATTAAAAATAAGAAAAGGGCATTTAAAGCATTTAAATCGGACAAATTAGATACATCCTATAAAAGATATAGTCAACGATGACTATATGATTGTAATGTGATGTTTAGAAAAATTTTTTAATAAAGAATATAAATGGAAAAAAAAAATATAAGGAAGCCAATAATGCATGCAAAGAGGCAATTAGATTCGCTAAATTTCAAAATGAAAAAAATTATAGCCAAAGAGAGCAAAACCAACCCCAAAGCATTCTTTAAGTACATAAATTCTAAAAAAAAAAAAAAAAAATTAAAGTAGGTACACTAAAAACTGGAATGGGGGTGTTAGCTAATGAGGGAAAAGGCAGGAATTTAAAAAAAAAAACAATTTCTCCTCTGTATATATTAAGGAAAAACCCATGGCAATAGATGTGCAAATGATTGCTGCTAAAAAACTTGCAGAAAAATTATAATTGGTTAACTCAAGACAAGGTGCTGCAGCAACTAAAGAAAGTTAATATAAACAAAGCTCCAGGGCCTGACGGTATTAATCCACGAGTACTTATGTAACTAAGTGTAGAAATAAGTGAACCTCTGTTTTTAATCTTTCAAGATTCTTTTCTTTCAGGAAGTGTTCCGAAGGATTTGAGGAAGGCAGATGTGGTTCCTATATTCAAAAAGGGTTCAAAGGGTTCCTTGCCTGGAAATTATAGACCAGTGAGCTTAACTTCTGTGGCTGGAAAAGTATTTCACAGGTTATTAAGTGATAATATGCAAGAATTCCTTAAGAAGAACTTGGTTATCAGAAAAAATCTGCATGGTTTTACGAAGCACAGGTCATGTCAAACTAACTTGATTGCATTCTACAAATAAGTAAGTAGAAGTATAGATCAGGGTGTTGCAGTGGATGTGATCTATTTGATTTTTGCCAAGGCATTTGATACAGTTTCACACAATAGATTAGTGTTCAAACTCAAAGAAATCGGTCTAGATGAAAATGCTTGTTCTTGGGTAGAACATTGGCTTAAAAACAGAGTACAAAGAGTTGTCATTAATGGTAAATTTTCAAGCTGGGCAGAAGTGGCAAGGTGGTGTCCCTCAGGGTTCTGTTCTTGGACCCCTTCTATTTAACATGTTTATAAATGATCTTGAAAGTCATGTTTCAGTGTTTGCAGACGACACAAAACTCTGAAAAGTAGTACAATGTGAGCAAGATATTACTTTGCTGCAGAGGGATTTAGATAGACTGGGTGACTGGGCACTCAAATGGCAGATGAAATTTAATGTTGAAAAATGCAAAGTTATGCACTTCTGCATAAAGAATGCACAAGCAATGTATACCCTTAATGGAAGCGAATGAAAGATAACAACACACGAAAAGGACTTGGGAATTGTTATAGACAACAAACTATGCAACAATGTGCAATGTCAATCAGCGGGCTACAAAATTAATAAAAGGAATGGAACACATCAGCTATGAAGAAAGGTTAACAAATTTAAACCTCTTTAGTTTAGAAAAACATCGCCTGTGAGGGGATATGATAACATTATACAAATATATTCTGGGTCAATACAAACCATTGTGTGGAAATCTATTCACAAACCGGACTTTACATAGGACACAAGGTCATGCGTTTAGACTGGAAGAAATAAGATTTCATCTAAGGCAAAGAAAAGGTTTTTTACTGTAAGAAAAATAAGGATGTGGAATTCTCTGCCTGAAGAAGTGGTTTTATCAGAGTCCATACAGATGGTCAAACAGCAACTAGATGCATACTTGCAAAAACAGAATATTCAAGGATATAATTTTTCAATGTAGGGTAATAGCTGCTTGATCCAAGGATAAATCTGACTGCCATTCTGGGGTCAAGTAGGATTTTTTTTCCTAGTTTGTTGCAAAATTGGAAGTGCCTAGGAGGTCTCTAGCTATTGTTTCCACCTCCTTACAGTATGGTTTGATTTTTTGGCATGCCCACCATATGTGACCCATCGAACCCTTCTCTTCCCCACATCTCCAACATGTGTTGGGTAAACCTGGGTATATTGCTACCAGTTTCTCCGGTACTAAATACCATCTGTATTGCA
The DNA here is from genome assembly GCA_933207985.1 of Pelobates cultripes. Lineage (NCBI taxonomy): Eukaryota > Metazoa > Chordata > Amphibia > Anura > Pelobatidae > Pelobates > Pelobates cultripes. The sequence goes on from OW240916.1 coordinate 259,727,909, forward strand.
GTTTACGTATGGTCTCTAGATGTGTGGTGCATAGTGTGTTCCCTTTATGCGCTACAAAGGCATTCTGCCATTCATCTTTGCTTATATCATGTCCTAGCTCCTCGTGCCATGCTTCTTGAAACGTCATCATATTGTCTGTTTCTGTGTCCAGCAAGGCTGTGTATAGTGTGGAGAGTATTTTCTTGGGGGGTCTGTGAGTCAAACATATGTTCTCCACTTTGTGTGTGTGCATGGTCTCTTGATTCCGTAGTTCTATTCCTGTTAGCAATGATTTCACTTGTAGGAAGGGGAATGTTGCCTTACTAGGTAGGCTGTAGTTGGTTTGGAGTTCTGGGATAGCAACAGGCTTTTATTTTTGTATAAATGTGTAAGTGTTGTGCATCCTGCTTCTCTCCAAACTTTCGTATCTAGAGTTGGGATGCCTACTGTTAGGCATGACAACGTTGCGTCTTGGTGAATTTTGTCTGGTGTCTCCCCTTTCTCTCTCACTTCGTCCCAGTGTTTCAGTGTTAGTGTCGTGGTTGGGAGGGGGTGTATGGTTTGTGGTCACAGCGACCCGGGGAGCAAAATAGGTCTCCCAGCCTTCGTCTGCCTATCCAGTGTGCTTCTATCTGCGTCCACTGTCGTGGTTCCCCTTCCGCTGTGGCCGCTTTGACTGCTGTCAAGTGTGCTGCTTTGTAGTATGTCCTTATGCTTGGGAGTCCCAATCCCCCTTTCGCTACTGGCTTTTGCAGAAGTTTTACCGCCACTCTGGGCTTTTTGTTTGCCCATATGAAGCAGGTTAGGATTCTATGTATGTTGTCTAGGTGTGTTTTTGGTAGTGCTTTGGGTACTATAGACAAATCCTGAGACAAATCCTGTGTTCACTACTCTTGCAGATGGTGCATTGTATAGCGCCCTGACCGCGGAGATGAAGCCCTCTGGTGCCCCAACCTTGACGAGGACCTGCTCCAGAAACCTGGTCGGTGTGTATGATATGTGGCAGTATGTGTCGTGTCGTATAAATCTTGGCATACAGTTTGGCATCCGTATTTAAGAGGGAGATGGGACGGAAGTTTTGTGGGCAAGTAGGTGGTTTCCCTGGTTTTGGGAGCGTGATGATGTGGGCTAGTTTCGGTTGGCAGTCTTTGTCAGGATGTAGCTTCATTGAAAGCATTTGTTAAGTGTGGTGTGAGAATGTTTTGAAATTTTTTGTAGTAGCAGTTTGCGAAACCATCGGGGCCTGGTGATTTGCCCATTGGTAGATTTAGAATAGCTGTGGCCACCTCGTCTCGAGTGGTTTTGGCATTGAGTGTTTGTTGTTGTTGTGGCGTGAGTGTGGGCATTGGGATGGAACGTAGGTAGGTCTGTATAGCTTGTTGTTGGGGTTGGTGGGTGTGAGTGTCTTTTGCTAGGTTGTATAGGGAGGCGTAGTATTGTGAGAAGATGTTGCTGATATCTTTTGAGGCCGTAACTTTGTTCCCGACTGTCGAGTTAAGGTGTGCTATTTTTTGTTTTGCCTGCTTAGCTTGTAATTGTTGTGCTACCAGTTTGCCCGCTTTGTTTTCCTGTGCGTACTGAGTTGCTTTTAGTCTATGTAAGTGGTGTCCCGTCTTGTCCAATGCCTGCTTGCGGATGTACCGTGTAATTCGCATTATGTGTTTCTTCAATTCGTGTGATGGTTGTAATTGGTTCTGGAGTGTAAGGTCCTGGAGTCCCTCGTCTGAGCCTGCACTTGTCTTTTCAGGGTGGCCACCCTTTTTATCAGTATCCCCCTAATCACGGACTTGTGTGCTGGCCACACCGTGTTGTGTGACGTCTGGTCTGCCTTGTTATCTGTGAAGTAGTGTGTTAGTTTGGTTGTTATCTCGTTTGTAAAGTTTGTATCTGTAAGAAGGGAGTCATTCAGTCTCCATGGGCTCCTGTGTGTGGACTCATATAGGTCCATCAATGTTGCCTGTACTGGGGCATGGTCTGACCATGTGATCTGTTCAATGTAGCATTCTCTTATCTGTTCTAAGTGTTGGCCTGTTATCAGTATGTTGTCTATCCTTGAGTACAAATTGTGTACTGGTGAGAAGAAAGTGTATCCCCTTTCCCCTACATGTGTTGCCCTCCATGCATCGTAATAGTGGTGGTCTTGTAGTAGTCTAAGTATTGCTTTACTCTGTCTTTTGAGTGGTCTAAGTCTAGTTGCGGTGTGACTGGTTGTGGTGTCCATCACTGGGTCCATGACATGGTTAAGGTCTCTGCATATTATTCCTATTCCTTTTTGTAGGGGTACTAGTTTTTTAAAAATTTTATGGAGAAAATTTCTTTGTTCTTTGTTGGGGGCATAAATGCACGTGATGGTGTACATAACATCATTTATAGTTCCCATTACCATGACATACCTTCCCTCTGTGTCTATCTCTTGTCGTGTGAGGGTGAACGCTACATCCTTGTGGATGAGGATGGATGCGCCCTTGGATTTGTTTGAATGTGTGGCATGGAATTGGTGTGGGTATCTTTTATTTTGTTATGTTTTGGAGCTCGTTTCGCTTAAATCTAGGCCCGGGTAGCACGGAGCTACTCCGACATGCGACCGCTGCGGTTGAGCTTCAGGCCACGCCTCCAAATAGATAGTTTTAAAAGTTATCATTTGTAGCCACTAACCTAATGAATATAGTTAGATTTTTTTTTTCTTGTGATGCAAGTCTAAAATACAGTTCAGAATTTCTTGATATTAGACATAAAATGTGCCATTGAGCAGTAATTGCTGATGTGGGCTGCTGACTTGTGCAGTTAGTAACTGTAGTTAAACGTCGATTCAGGTATGAAGGATTTAACTACTTGGTTCCAGTTTTTGCAGCAGCTGTTGAAATGTTGTAGAAAAAAATAATCGTATTGCAAAAGTATATGTGATGTAAAGAGAGTAGAGCCATACCTCCCAGTAATCTGTTCTGGGGAATCAGGACAGGGAAGACACAGCCCTGATGACCTGTGTCACTAGCGATGCCTATAATAGGCCGACCCATTCAGAAAAGAGACCATGTAGAGTGCTCTGCTAAAGCACTCTCAGGATTGTTCTAGTACCCACTGCACAGTGCGACCTAATCTAAGGATGCACTTGCATTGTTTTACCAAGGGACAGTTCCCTGATGCTCCCAGATGGGGTACTCAAGGGAACAAAAACAGGATGGAGGGATAGGAGTTGGAAATTGGAAATATCCTGCTGAAAGAGTGACTGTTGGGAGGCCTGGGTTGAGCTGCTTACCAATGATCTGAGCAAGGGCCGTGGTGCTCTCTTACCTTGCAATGTTTCCATGTTAGGTCACTCCCACTGCCTTCTGCAGCCATGCTACTGGACCTCTTTCATGCTCATTTAGTCCGTTTGACCTTTACACAGGCACCGTCAATGCTGTGAGGATACAGGACTCAGCCCAGGTATGTCAGCTGGTCTGTGTGCTCTCAAAGGTTCCCATGAATGGCCAAAGATTTGTACTCCTACCCTTGTTGCCAGGTGCCAGCAAAATATGCTGGCAGTTACATTGTTATTAGCCCCTTGCTGAGCAGCATAAAATACTTCTGATGTTCCTCTGCTGTTAGGGCTACAGTCAGGGCCACCCTTGTCCTGGCTGCCACCCTAGGACCTAGTTGGCCCTTTTCACTCTTAAAAATACAGCTGGTCCTGTACCTGTTTTACAATGGCTCGCACTTACGACCAGCTCTCTAGCATGGGGATTCAAGGAATTCCCCATGTTAGAGAGCTGGTCTATGTTAGGGGAATTTTCCCCGAACATAGATTAGAGGGATTCCTTGCCTGGTCTAGGTTGGGGGAATTTTCCCCCGAACATAGATTAGAGGGACTCCCTGCTCTGGTGCATATGTCTAAGTTTGGGTAAATTTCTCTGAACATAGACAAGCGCACCCGAGCAGGGAATCCCTCTAAGCTATGTTCAGGGAAATTTCCCTAAACATAGAAAACGCACCAGAGCAAGGAATCCATCTAATTTATGTTCGGGGAACATTCCCCGAACATAGATTTGAGGGATTCCCTGCTCTGCTGCGCTTGTCTGTGTTTGGGGAAATTTCCCCAAACATAGACCTGCACACATCCTCACTTACTGACCAATTTGTTTTACGACCAGGTCGTAAGAACGGAACCAGGTCGGTAAGTGAGGAGTATTTGTAGTTCACAAACATTTTGCATGCTGGTGACTCATGAAATTCTTTTACACTGTATAAAGATAGTGTACACTCTATAAAGATACCTTAAAGAATGTATACCATAAATTCCACAAAGTAGGATTTATGTACAAATATATACATTTTATGTGCACAAATCTCTTTGTCTGCGGAGTAAGCAAGAGCTGGTGTAATGATTTGTTTGCTTCACTATGGGACTTTGCAATCGCATGAAACATTCATTTCTGGCACCTAAAATAAGCCAATAAATAGCATTTTTGGCTAAATTTTTACCAGGCATTTGTTTTGGAGACAGGCTATATAGGCTCATTTAAAAAATATTGTTAGAATTTCCCATTGTTTTTCCTCTACAAAGTGCAATTCCTCTAAGCACAGAGAGCAACAGCAAAACATATTATTACATCAGCTTTTAGCCAATAATTACTCACCCTTCATTCAATTTTCAATACAAAAGTGCTTCTTAAACATATTACCTACATTATACATAGCATCGTGATTTTATTATGCCAGTTAATCATATTACACCCAGTTTTATAAGGAAAATAAAAATTGCTCACAGTAACAAAAATGACTGCTATGTCAGAATACAGTGGCTACAAATCAGACACACACAAATTCAGCATTATTTTCTCATAAATGGGGTTTAGTCTCTAAACAGTGAGTGCTGGTGAGTTGAAAAACAATTAACAAAATTTAGGTCAAAATAACTACATTCACATGAGTTTTCTTTCTCACATATTCTCACGCCACCAAGTCTGACGTGTTATAATGTTATTAATGAAAGTGTAAAGTGCTTGGAAATCAAAATGATTTTGAAGTAAATTTTACATTTCAGGCCCAAATAGTCAAATTAAAAATATAGATAACTTGGCTAATTATTAAAAATCAAATATTTTGTAATGCGATGTCATCACTTCATATCCCTGACAATTCACACTTTATTAAATAACCAGGTGTGTAAATAAACCTACATAATGATAATTAAGACCAAATGAAATAATTAAAGAATAGAATTTTTCTCTATAGCTAAGCCGTTTAACATTTACAATATTTCCCTATTTGCACAAAACATGGTGGTTTACAGTCATGCAGAGATAGAATAATATCCCACTGTAGTTCTATGTCATGCAATTCAATTCCTATTACCCTCATTTATTTGCCATGTTAGATTTAGGGAATGCTAGGATCAAATATGCACAATTTGAAAATTGCTCTCATCTGAGAAAAAAACAAAACCTGAATTTGACAGAAGTATTTTTTTAAGCAAAGCAATGATAGATGATCTGCAGATGTTTTAAGTATTAAAATAATGCATCAGTATTTTGTGCTTACAGAACGTAGTAAAACAATCACATAAATTGTTGTAAAAGAAAATGCCTTTTACATTTATGAACTAATATAGCTAAGTGCACTATTGTATGAATTGGCTCTTTACGCAATCCACTTTGACTGGTTTCTACTTTTTCTTCATGCAGGACAACAAGGATCTATTTAGGACTGTGATTGCTAGAATAGATAGAAGTATGAGATTGTTGCAAGAAATTATCTGACAAAACTACATATATAAAATTCATTATTTCCTAAAGAAATGTTGGTTCTAGTTTTCAAGCTTTTAAGACTTTATGCTAAGTAAGAGTCTTTTATGTATGTAGTGAGAGCAAACCTTTCACCTGAGTATGAGTAAAAACTATATGGATATAAAAGGACTGTCATAAAAACGGTATTGCTTCTCTTTTCAAACACTAAAGTTACATGTATACATTAAAGCATTATTGTACTTATGTTGTTAAAAATATGTTTATTGATATGAATTTATCTGTTTAGCCCCCTCCTGGCACATATTCCCCGCCAATGTCAATGTCAAGATGCGTACTGTATTGCTTACCTCTTAAATGGCTACATGCTTTTTCTAACAGTTTCAGAATAATCTCAAAATATGGAGCAGCATCAATGACCTGCCTGACCTTGCTGTGTAGTTTCCTGCCCTATGATATGTGAATTCAGTAGTGCAGACTCTGAGGACTAAGCAAGCAACACTTTAGTTGACAGTGACAATCTCCTGATTATAAAAAAAAAAACCTCATCTTTGAAGTAACATTTTTTGTAAAACCAGGTGGAAAAAAAAAACAGGCGCAAAAAGCTTTTTATGCAATAAAGCGCTTACTATTGAATCCCAAAAAAGTATTAATGCAATATGTGCCAAATTCAAGTGCAAAATATCCATTGCTTAATAATGTTAAGGTGCAGCGAAAATACATACTTCGACACAAAAAAACTGAAAAAGATAAAAATTACAAATATGGTTCGCAAACATTCTATGAAGTAGACTTATACTTATTCAGGTGCTTCTTTCTGTATTTGCTCCTAAAACCTAAATTTACATAGTCCATGGGACTCCAGAGGACTGATTTATAAAAGTTGGAGTGTCTGCTTGTATCTGCAGCTAACCCCCTCTCTATTTACAGATTTGATTTGGTAAAGAATATATTGTTGTGTGTTTCTTTCCATGGGTGAGTCCTTTTTGGTGAGACTGCCTGGAGGATTTTGGATCCATTGCACACATGGCATTGATCTCCACTTAGCTCCATAATTGTAAGTGGTACAATAATCCAATCTCATTTTGTTAATAAATTAATAACTGCACAAGTATTATCCTATATGAAATAGGATAATGTTTGGAGATATCATCCTCGTAATTTGGAGAATATCATCCTCAAATTGAATACGATTTGACAAAAAACTGCCACAATAGGGATACAATAATATATTACCACTAATTAGAAATTGCAGAAATGTTAAGATTGGACAGTTGAGTTGCAGAGATTTAACCCAAGTAGGCAGCATAACCATGTGAATCACCACCCTCAAGGAAGGTTGTAAGGGTTTCCATGGTGATAGGAATACAAAGTTGTATTCCAACACTATAGAGTGCTCTGGTCCCCTACTCTTTTGCACCCCCCCTCTCCGGCAGCTAAATGGTTATACACAATTCACGCACCGATGCCCCTCTGTACTGGGTCGGTGCTCAACCTCCTCCGACGTAATCCAAAGGGGGTGTGCTAATGCGCATGCATGGTGAGCATTGCGAGTGCATTAGACCCTCTTCATAGAAAAGCATTGCTTCATTGCTTTCCTATGGGGATTTCACTGATGCTGGGCGAGAGGGCATCCAGCGTCATTTAGGTGACCTGAAGTCTGTTAGCAACCAAGAAGCACATCTAGTGGCTGTCTGACTGACAGCCATAAGAGGCAGTCTTAGTCCTGCAATGTAAGTATTGACATTTCTCAAAAATTGCAATGATTTATGTTGCAGGAGTAAGTGGGACAGGGACACTGAGCCCAGACCACTTCAATGAGATGAAGTGGTGTGGGTGACTATAGTGTTTCTTCAAGGTGGGAGCAGATGCCAAGGGAGATTTATTAAATCAAATACTAGGAGGAGAATTTGTGGTCCACAAGTTTGAATACCAGAGCCAAGTCCCCAAGTTTTAATACCAGAGCCAGGAAAGGTAGGAGCAAAGCCAGAGTCAGTCCAATTACAGCTGTTTTGGTAGTTACATTTACCAATGTAATTAAAATGTTAGAAAGCATTTATCTGAGGAAGGCTGCTCGTAAGATGATTCATGATAACCTGTGATTAACATCATTTGATGTACAATTCATTGTTCAAGATGCATATCATATTTATGTAAATACAAATAAACATATCATCTTTATGTGCCTTTGTATTCTAGTTCTCATACAATCACATTTAAACAAATATTGTATTAAAAAAAATGCTAATTTGATCTGCAGTGCATTTTTGTTGTACAATGTTTGTCAATATCTCCTTATTAAGCGGTTAAGCTAAAGAGATCAACATGTGGTAGTTGTCAAAAAAGAAGAATAAACTGAAGGCTCACTGAGTAATTATAACGTCTGCACAAAGTGGTTATACTTTGCTAACATTCCCCCTTAATTACCTAAGTGTTAAGCTTTTGAATAACACCTTTCATTACGGACGCTATTTATTCTGTAATTGCTACAATATGTAAATGGCTTCCAAATGCACGTTAGGTAATTTCATGCTGCTACATTTGCAAACGATTAATTATATATTTGATCTTACATTTCTTTTTGCTAAAAGATCAAAATATATAGCACAAATATAACAACACAAAACTTGCCATTCTCATAATTCCAGGGAAATGCCTAAATTTACATTTCAGTAAAACAGCATTGTAATTTAGGTAAGGTCATTACATATAGGCACAATGGGATAAGTACCTTTTAGCATAATCTGTAGCAGCCTACAATTTTCTTTTAATCACTGCTCATTTGTTCTTTTTTAATTTTGCATAATTTTAGTCAACGCTGCTATATGATAGCAAATGTGAACATTTTAAGGATTATTATTTTCACATTCTTGTAAAAACAATGTAAATTATTCTTACACTGCTTTTCTTTTAGGGTTATGTTGGCTAGCAAGTTAAAGGCTCTTACAATAATGTTATAAAAACTGGTTAATATGTGTTATTCAGTTTAAAAGAGTACACGGAAATTGAGCAATCAGTAATACATCTGAATTTCACAACTCCAAAATGCTATATAGAAATAAAACAAAACAAACAAAATGAGAAACAGTGGAGAACACACTGACTTGGTTTTAGTTTTTTTTTTTTTTTTTTGGGGGGGGGGGGGGAGGGTCAAATAAGCAACTTAGCTTGTCGTAATGGACAAAAGATCTGCCCAAATGATTAGGGCTGTATCTCTTGTCCAATCAAGAGGTGGAAACGTAGTTGATTGATGGAGAAAAGAGATGATTAATTGTTAAGGGACCACTACTAAATGTCAATTTTATTCCCAGATCAAGTTTCTTGTTATTGTAAAACAGGTGAAGGTGGTTAGGTTACTACTGTGCCTAACCACTATCATTGCCACTTACAGCAACTCTGGTTTACTGAATTAGAAGTATGTGACTGATTTGTGATTTTTTTTACATTTCTTTTGAGACAGCTCCCCTAGGTGTCTCCCCCCAAGTTATGACCTATATCTTTTGCCCCTTCCCCTGACTGTCTCTTTTGACCCTTTTGAAGAGCAGGCAGACACCAATGTAAACTTTGCATTCGTGGTCACCATTGGAGCTGCTAGCACGCTCAAAGATTTGCAAGATGGCTTTTGTGCAGGTCTGCATTGTTCTGCGCACATCCTACATCCTGTAGTAAAGGCTGTTATTCCCGAGGACTACAGGTGGCAACAATACTTGATCATTGCAGGAGAATTGCTGAGCAGTTCCACTGTAGTGTGAAGGTTTGCCTTCTCATGAGGCAGGAGTAAGAGAAAACAAGGCTTTCCACACACCCATTAACACAGGATGTCAGACATGCTGAAAACATTTTGGAACAGTAAAGGGCAATCTCTAGTCTATCTTCCAACAAGAAGGAAGGATTAAGGGGAAACTGACACACTGATCCAACAGTCTGTGATTTGCTGTGAATGGAGGATTCTAGTTGAGGGAGATTTGCAGATTAAACCTAACATGTCTGCTATACCGAGTAGCAGCACAACCTCAACACAGCTGAGGGGATCATCTGTGTTTTGGGCAGAGGCTCTTGGCAGTTTGGTAGGAGGAATTGAAACACTAAACGGCCAAAAAGAGAAATGATCAGAGCTTACCTTTCGTCATTTGCCTCCTGTTTCTGACCCTTTGAGCGACTGGAATAAAAAGAAGAGAGTGCAGCCAACTCTGGTTATCCAGCATTCATTGTGATGTTCACTGATTGCTGCCTAAAGTGACAAATTGTTTTACAGGGAATGTTCTCAATCCACAAGGTTTTTTTTTATTATTGTAGTCAATGTGTAGTATGTGTGCTATAGAGAAAAAAAAATATTTAACAATTTTATCAATTTAAGTAAATAAATATCCTAATTAAGAAGTACTTACCTTTCATAGTAAAAATATGATTTTTGGCTAAATGCACGATTAGATATCAATAAAATCAATAAATATTAAGAGAGGTTACGATAAACTCTCTATTCCAGTACATTACAAAATGCAACATACTTGTTTAGATCAAGGCAGTACCTTTATAGCCATTAAAAAACGTTTTAAAAACTTGGAGGAGATGATTATTTGAATAAAATGAATAGAGAGGAAATTACAGTAGAAGGATTTATGACTTGGACACTTAGATTCTGAAGAGGTTAAACCAGGATTTTGAGCATTGACATTTTATTTTTTTATTTTTACTGTATATTTTTTGGCCTCTTTATTTAGGTGATTGTTCCTTATCATAGGTTAATTTTCCCTTTGGATATTTTCCTTGCTGAAAACGCTATCTACGGATTGTAGCAGAGCTCCCTGTACCCCAGCTGGGTACCTCTGCCAAAGGACCACTTCCTAGCTGGAGCAAGGGACAAACCGCAGCACTTCTGCCCACAGTCGCCATGGCTGGACTGGGGCCCTGGAACTGCTCCTCCCTGGAGCCAAATGGGGAATTAGCTCTAGTCTGCAAGCTGGAACAGCAGACACAGGAGCAAGCCTTCTTCCCTTGAATCTTCTGCAAGCTGGAAGAGCAGACACAGGAGCAAATCTTCTTTCCCTTAAATAACAGGACGACACACAGTTTTGGAGTGTAAGCAGGAACAGACTGATCTGGGGCTTTATTGCTTCTTTTATACACATTTCTCCACAAGGTAACCACCCACGTAGACCTTGTGGAACAGCCAATCAACAATGTAGAGTACAGGCAGACATTCCCAGCTAATACACACAAATCCTACCCTCTGCCTGTGATACAATTACCTCAACACAATGAACTAACATAATTACCACAGGCAGAAAAATATACTTTTTACACATTTTCTATAACTTTAAAATTACACATCACATTTTCACATTTTCATTATTAGCAACAGCATAATTATGGGAACAACATATCCAAAATTCCTTCAAATTCGTTCAGCCGTTCGGGAGTTAGCTGGAAGTCCTTTTTGACTGACCGCACGCACACTTTGATGCCCAAAACAGTTCCACAGATTTGGGCAGTGTGGCCTGTCTATTCATTCCAGTTCAAATATCGTTCGAATGCATGAACGGGTGCCAATGTTAATGTGGCGTTCAGATAGCCGAATGCTGTTCGACTCCATTCGAATGTGCAAGTTCCAAAAGAAGGTAAAACTTCAGCCGTGTTTGTGCAATCAAGTTTTCGATTTTAGTTCCATAAACTCAACGGCAAAACACCACTGACCGCGTTCGGTTGAATTAAAATGGCCGCCATGTGTTCGTTTGTCGAATGGCAGCCACTTCGACTACTTCGGCACTTTGGCTGCGTCCGAAGTGCCATAGCAAAAGTACAAGTCCTTTCCCAAGGTAGTTAAAGGGGCAGAAGCAGTATAATCAAATCCAATATGCCCAAATAACGTTTCAAAAGGGCAATACCCCCAGGGGCCATAGTCCTGGGGCAAGAGGCTGGCAAACAGGCCCCTCCAAAACCCAGTGGCGAGATCATTTTCGCCACACAGATTTTCCTGCATCAAAACATATGATACGGATTTGAATTTTAGTTATATCTATATGTATATGTATACATACACACACAAACCAGAAACTTGCACTCCCGAGACAACAAAAATGTAGTGCCTAGTGTTTGTCAGTAAGCATGTAGAAGCACTCTAAGGACTTGTTATAAACAATTTAAATATAACTTTTATTTACTCATTTAAAAAAAAAAAAAAAAATTACATTTCATAAGCAAATCTTTAATCAGGATAGGTACTATATTTGTATGACAAGTTTATAGAGTGCAACCTCTGTGCTAAATTTATTACTACAACTGAAGAAGTCATATTGTTTGAGGCAAAACACGTTTTTGGTGGACACTGTAATTATATTTTATCTTGTTTTAATTTATTAAATTACTATTTTATTGCAACCAAATTACATGTCCAGCAGTATTCCTTTTAGTTGGCTTTTTTATGGTTTTGCCTGGGGAGCAAGCAACTTTGCAGGTAGATCCCCTTGTCTGGTGGCTGAGATTCCATCATTATATTTGAAGAAATTCTTGAGGGAGAGAGATTGATTGACTTATGGGTAGCCTTTAACCCACAGGTATGACCATTGTCATTTGTAATTACTCCTGATTTTTCACATCAATCATGTAGGTACACTATGCTCTGTGTCTTTTTTTTGAGAGAGAGTTTTTATGTGGATTTCAATGAAATTAAAGGCACCTGTCTCACCAGAGTCTGGTGTTTTTTGAAAATACTTACTTGACACATATGTGATTATCTCCAGAATACTAATTAAAAAAAAAAAGTAATTTTGTGGGTTTCAAGTCAACCAAGTCTTTTGACATTATTCCTCATTGTAACATGTTGTTTTATTGATGACAATCAATACTGAAAGTTCCAGTTTCTCCTATTTGACTTGGAGTTTGGAGTGCTTTTATTTAAAATAGCTCTCCTAGTATATCTGTCTCCCAATAAGCTGTGATGTGTACGGTCATTTACTTGATCATATGCGATCTAGGTCCTAAGTCCTCAGTGCAGTACAGTGGGTATTCAAGTTACTGATATGTAGCTCCATTATCAATTACAACTTGAGTGGGCATGGGTCAAACATCTGTCTACAACAACACAACCCTGGATGGGCCCTGCATCCTCTAGATCATGGGTCCCCAACCTAGTCCTCACGTGCCAACAACAGTCCAGGTTTTGTCAGAATCTCCATTTGAATAAAAATGGAAAATACATAAATCCTGGACTTTTGGTGGTTCACGAGGACTGGGTTGGGGAACACTACTCTACATCACATACATGATGTACTTTTTTTTTATTTAAAAAAGTTAATTTACCTGACACATTTAAGATTCTGATTTTCTGAAGTCTTTATTCTTAAACTTCATATAGGACTTCATTGTGTTCTCAACTTAACATTTGAGAGATACATGCACAAGTTATGAGAACAACGTCACTCTTTAAAAGTGATAACCAGAAAAGTGCTGATGGACGATGACATGGGGCAATCATATTCGATGCCATTCAGGCTTCTAATAAACAATGTTTTACTTGTTAAATCTCCAATGCTGACTTCATGAGTTGTTTTGAGAAAAAAAAAGAAATCGCTTAGAAACTTAAATTTGTCAATTTCCCATTTCCCCCATTATTATCTAAGGTATTTGCAAGTCACTGTAAGTATTGCAAGTATTTGCAAGTCACTGTATTTGAAGGGCAAACTATTAGATCATTGTGTCATGACAGTTAATATGTAAGGTCCTTTGAGTTTTATCTTTTGCTGCACATAGCATTTTGTTTTTCATGCCAAACTGGTTATTTATCTTAAAATACTATAATAAACATATAACTACCTGTTATGGAATATATTGTGTAATGTCCCAAAAATAATAGATGGTTTTCATCACTTTTTCTCCTTCAGTAACTTTTCTACTAAAAAGTATACTGGTTTATGCCACTTGACTTCTGCCAACAAATCAGTGCAATTGCAATAATTTACTGTGTCCATCTTAAACATCTTTGCTAATAGGGGGATAACAAATATGATGTATTTAGTGATTCATACATTATTCATGCATCTTTATTAGCATTTGTCCTTTCCAACTTTCTGCCCTTTTCTTCATCTCATACTGTTTTCGCATAAAACTGTCCTCCCTACTGTCAGTCAATTACTTTGACATTCACCACCTCTTTCTCTTCCATTCCAACAAACTGCTCATATTGTCTATAGTATATAGTTTTATTACACTTATCTGACCCGAATGTCTTCTATAGATTTGTTTCTCTACATCTCTATAGAATCCTAATCCAAAGGTTCTTAACCAGTGCCGTGCCTTCAAACACTGAACATGTTTTGTAGTTGTGGGGATCTACCTTTAGATAACTCGAGATGAAGTTACATAAACATGTTATAGTTTGTTTTACAAATGTGCCAAACGTTGGGCACACAAAAACTCAGAAATATCAAAATGTGCAAATAATAATAATAATAATAATAATGTATTAATCTCAGAGATATCTCAATCTCAAAGTCTATTTTCGTTATCATTTAAATCAGACTATCAAAATTAAATTAACTGCGCAAAAATTTAATTTTAAGATGGCTGAGAATTTTATTTAATTTTTAAAGCATGATTTATTTATTTTTAAAGCATGATGATTTATTTTTAAAGCGAGTGTGATTATTTGCACTCCCTTGTAATGCTCAACATGTTAGAAGAATTTCCTTTTAAGCATTCAAATAATATTACAATTAAGATAGTGGCATACTAAAACAGAAACATATAATATATACAAATGGTATCTAAAACCTCTATCCATCATTATAGTTGTAGAGAAGAGAAAGAGATTAGGCTGAACATAAACAGCACTTTCCCATTTTTTTTAATCCAGAAGGTTTAAATCTAATCTTTTTCAATCCAATTTTTCTAATGCAGCCTTAACATAAGATGTAATCTTTTGCTTTGCGTTTGTTGGATGTTCGAATCAAGTTCAGCATCTGTGCTCCTTTCTGTTGTCTTGACCATTTTGAATAAGATTTTCAAAAAGCCTGGAATTTCAATGCAGATTTTATTATTGTGTTTGTCAATATTTTGCACATTGATTTTAGCATTTTTCAATTTTGAAAGGTAATTCGTTGAACACTTGAGAAGCACCATTTATGAACACAACATAAAAACCTTGCCCGTCTTTAAAAATCTAAATCCATAGTGTATTGGCAAAGGATTGCGCAAAGAGCTTACAAGACTGCTTCGAAGCTAAGCAGATTAAAGTGAAACATAAATCTGAAAGAAGGAAAGAGTAGACTAATAAGTCCTATTGATAGCAAAGGATTAGATTTCACATAAGGAAACCACCATGTGAAGTCACCACATTGCTACATATATACATTGTGCATTTTTTAAATTTTGGCTCGGAGTTTGGGAATTCCGATAGTCACCATATCAGCCCAAATACAGACGACCAAAACAAATCTAGCTATGTATTACTCATTAACATAAGATGTTAAAGGTGAATTTACATTATTATGAATAGTATATTAAGTTTTTAAGTATAAATTTGTCAAGTGATTATTTTCAGACAAGATATAAAGATATTGTCTCAAAGTTCGTTTACTAGTATCTATTGGCATCCATTGCGGTACTGAATAAATGAGGCAAAAGTCCAATATCTTTTCCAAAAATCAATATCTGATTTTCAGTTAAATTCAATAAACCCATTCCTTCAGTGTCCCTATTTGAAGACCTACGTTTTGTATAGGATGAGTGCAATTGCTGAATAAAATGTAAGAAACCATGCTGAGGCACTCAAAGCAACTTACCTTTGCAATGATGAAAAGTTGTTATGGTGCTTAGAGGAAGATTAGTGCTGCAACAGAGCTTCACTGCTCATGAAGACAGATGACCCAATTAGACCTATGTGTCCTATGTATTGGTGTGTATAGTAGTGTATGGCCAGCAAGCATTTCCTCTCCAAGAGCCTTACTCAACAATATCAGTAGTTAATGCTTGCTTCCCATTACAATCAGTTTCAATGAACTCCTCCCCCACCCTTAATTAAGCTCTTAAATCCCTTTTAAGTCTTCCTTTTCATAAAATATTTTCTTAAAATGCTCCACTCTGCACTTTCTTGCCAACTCACAAATTTGTCAGCAATGCCATCTATTGCAAGAATGGCTTTTGAGATAAGCTAAAACAGAGAACCCGAATTTCCAAAACTGCATGGTAGAAATGCCAAGGGTAAAACACCATTATTTACACATTCTTATAAGGTGCTATAGTGCCTTACAGCAAATGTCATTTTATATTACATAATTGTTACTGACATTTTTCTTCACTACCTTATTCAGTATCCCTAAGGTAGAAATGTCTCTTGTAGAAATTCCTTCTTTCTTTAAAAGTCAATGCTTAATCTCTATAAATGTAATGCACAATCCTTATTTTGAGCTGTTGTGTTACACCTTATGAGTATTGATTTAAATGTCAGTTTCATGAATTCCTTCTTATCGTCACCCTGTGTGATACAAGCAGATTGTATCTAGTGAGATCTTGTCTGTCTAGTTCATGTAAAATATCTTGAATTATTAATTAGTTAATCAATGAAAGTGCCTGGTGTTTTAGGGAACAAAGATGCTTATTTAAGTCAAGCATAGTTCTTCAACCAACACCAAAAATACAAATAAAGCCCTGTTAACCTATATACAAATAACTAAAAAAGTGAAACAAATGTATATACAGTACAGGTCACTGCCTTCGAGCACCAATGTTGAATTTTCTTTCAATTTATTTTATAACCAGTGTGTATTCAGTGAATTTCTGCTTTTGCTGATGGCTCAAACAATCTCAATGGCGATTAGGCCTGGACTGGTCCACTAGATTATGTCTCAGTAAACCATAGTATCAGGGACTGCTCAGACAGACAGACTAAAAGGAATAAAATATGGTATCCCAGGACATGTAACTTGTGGTTGCTGGGTTAGATGAGAAATGCTCAAAACATTGATTACACATGCTGGTCACTGTTGCTAACAGTGGATTCTTGCAAAACAGAGACTGCATTTGTTAGATATGTACATCTTTGTGAAAGGTCCCTCATGATGTACATATAATACTGATGGTGGTTACAGGAATACATAGCATCCCCATCTGCTGAAATCATGTATTGTACGTGTCTCAGGTTAGTAGGGTCATCCTCAGATCTGTAAGTTTTGCAGTTGCCCCTCAGGCCAAAACAGCCAAGCTTCCTCTGGAACCAGCCACTGATTGCTTATCTGAGAGGCCAAAAGGTAGATATACTATTTCAGTACATGCATCAAATATACCAAGACAAAAAACAAACAGAAAAATACAAATGGCCTAAAGTAGTGTTCAAGCAGAAATATCCATCAAAACATCAAAACACCTCAAATAATTTAAACAAAGAGGTTCATTTTTAATCTTTTTCTGTTCGAGAAGATACCTAGAACAAGAACGCATAAAGTATTTTTTTAGGTAATCCGACAGTGTAGATAGATATAGCAGAAGCACAGATAGAGAAGTTGGAGAAGTAAATTGCAGAAGAATGTATTTTATTAAGAAAAATAATTTGCAAAATCGGTCACATAAACCAATCCCAACATCTACATATCCTAAGACGGGGATTGTACCATCCAAGCGCTATACAGCAGAGCTCTTAGCAGCTCTGCAAAGTGTGAGTTTGTCTTTCATCTAGAATTTTATACATTTTAGTACCTATTAATTATAGCATATTGCACTAATATTTTGTTGCCTTTTGTTTCCTTTGAGGTTTTTACCATGCTGTATTAACCAAGATCTATATGTATGTATGACATCTATTTTGCACTTGTAGCACGTTTTTTGGTGCGGTTTACCACCCTTCCTATTCCACATAAACCAATATTGCTACCAGACAACATGACATTAGAGATCCGTATTGCAGATGACAGCACTCATAATAACTATATATATATATATATATATATATATACTATACTCATTTTAAAGAGATTTTGTTATGCAGTTTTCATTTTGTGGTTATTTGAAAATATCCACTTTAACTTATTTGACAATTTTAAAATTACTTATCTTGATCAAACCTATATAGGTCATGGCTCTACACTCATGATTTCATATCTGTCTCTTTTAAAACTAGAATATTGTTATAGCTTTTGAAATGTGCATGAAACAGTATAGCCACAACAAAATGTGATATATTCATATTTCATGTACAAAATGTTAACTAGAAACCACTATTTGTTTTTCTTTAAATTAAAAGTGTCAGCTGGCCCTTGTGATCTCTTACTTCATACTGCATTTGACACTTATGTCGTTGAGTAATTATATGTCTAATAAGGTTTCATATATAATTTAATTTCCCTGTCACTTTAAGTTTAAAAACATATACACACTGCAGCCAAATTAGCCCTCCTAAATCAATATTTTTTTTACAAACATATAGGTGATTTGCTAGATCTTTGTTACATTAGGTTAGAAGAATTGTTAATTTTGTTAGATCTAACACTGAAGAAGCAATATTAATAAATATTTGCTCAGGATCAAACCCTTCATCAGTCCCCTCCATAACAAAAATGTTGTCAGTAAGTTAGCTATTTCGGTATCTATCTGCTAGATCAACCTAACAGATCTTTTTTTATATCAGGTAAGATCAAGTGTTGTTTACATTAGATCTCAATTATTAGATATTTCACGTAATTACAGAAATATAAGTTATTACATAAGGGTGGGGGCTAGGTCCCACAAGAACAATTTAGGCAAAAAATCATATAGACTAATATTTGGAAGATCAGAAAAACTGTGGTCATATCTATCTGTGACAAACGCTCCTTCCCTCGAACATTTGCCACACAAACTCCTGGAGGAGTGTGGAAGCTGGCCTTCTGTCCACCGACTATGGTCCAAGTCTGAGACACCATTCGGGAGTTACCTTGTCCAGCCGCTATCCGCAGCTTTCCCTGGTTCGGCACTTTCCCTTAATTTGAATGGAACCGAACAATAGTTCCCTGGCTGCCGTCCCCATGAACCAAACCCACGAATGGTCCTCAGTTCCTCAGTGACCGCTATGGAACTAATTTCGTGGATCCCCTGTAACCTCAGCAGTACTTAGCTGTGAATATTAAGGAAATGTTTTCAGCATGAGGTGACCGTGTGGTTCCCAGGCAACTTAGTCCAGGGTTTTGAACCACTTTTTGGAGGCAAGGTACCTGAGACTAAGGGGAACAAACACTACCTGAAAGCCAGGAGAACCCTTTATTTTGGACGCAGGAGCTCTCGAAAGTTAACCGGCAAAAGAACCAAACTCCCTGGAACTATTTTGACCATAGGACTACATGTGCGGATGGTCAGAATCTTAACATGGTGGTGTTTTCCCTACACTGCATGGATCTGAGCGCTATTTGGACAACTTGGGTGCTCAAATCAGGGCTATATAAGGATGTATAATATGTGGGGTTACTGTATGCCTTTATTATGTTGTGGGGTACTTTTATGTTTTTATAATTTTGTGCTTGGCTCTCTATTTCTGGCTTTCCACTCTTTAACTCAATTATCTCCCAGGCCCAGAGATTCCTGCGAGGGGTTTGTGTTGAATACAATGGAGACCCCATGCTGGGGTCTGCGCTTATAAGGCTGAGTTTGGCTCATTAAAACCAGTTGTACTCCCATAACTAGGTGTCGTCTAGTTACTGAAAGGGGAAAGGGCTAATCACTGCTCAGCACCTTGTTCCAGCTCATGGAGGATTCAACGGGGAAAGTCCTTGTTAGGACACAAATTGCAACTAAAATGCTCTGATACTCTTCTGTCTTGACTACAGCAACCTGATACTCATTGGTTTTATAGACTTAAAACTGCCCCCTAACAACCCATAATGATCACTCCTCCCATATCTCACACTCTCTGTCAATACGGTAATAATTTGAGTATTAACACTGTGCAACAACTTCATTGTCTGTCCACCTAATTATTAAAAATACATATAAGAAAGCTAAGAAAATGATTGCATTGCTCATCCAAGAAAGAGACCACCTATTCTCTTCCGAGAGTATTTATTCAATGTGTACAAGGCTAAAAGGTGGGAGTTCCTAAGAATACAATGTGAACTAAGACCAAAGCATCTAAATAGACTCTCAAAGTTTTATAAAATTTGGGAATGATAAATAGCACTGCAAAGCTATTATAACTTTGATTAATGATTTTCATCCCCTGCCAGACCTTGAAAAACATACTCGATTTTGTTTGTGATCGTGGTTTGCCTTCTGCCAGACAGCATGTAATTAGTACATTGATTTGGAGTACTGGAAATCAGTGTTTGTTTTTTTCCACCTTAATCTCATTTGGAGAAATTCAGTATCGTAATTAAATTACAGACTGAGTAAAAGATAAAAGAGGATGCTAAAGCTGTGAAATAGTGAAGTCAGTGATTGATGTTGCTCAGTATCCTGGACTTAAATAGAACACACAGGCTGTTATAACTGGTCATTTTCAATTCATTGCATTTGAGGATGATGTTCCAATAGCTTGTTTAATGGTCAAGTGACTTTTAAAGCAACAGCACATGCAAGTAACCTGCAATGCTACATAGGAGAGAAGAATTACTGGGTTAGAGGGTTACTTTAGCTATTTAATGTGATCATGGTGCTTGGAGTCTGTACTTGTAATGTTTCAGTATAAAACACTGCACATACATAGATATTGGGCTACCTGATGGAAGTATAAACCCACCATCAGTAGTGTCATTAGGATGGCATTAGCCAGCCCGGGAACAAGAATTCTGAGGTGGCTAATGTCAAATATGTGCATTTTTTTTTTTTAATAGAGGGATATTCATTAGCTGAGTTTGCTCATTTGAACCATTGCAAAAGAACAAAAGAAAGAATGTGCCAGGGTACTCCTAACATCAAAATGACTAAAGTGGGCTGTATGAGTGGTTATGATGCTTGCAGTAACATTTTAAAGTAATGCAGCAATACTGTAGTTTTATATAGAGAAAAAAAAAAACTCTCAGTGCTTAGAGGGATATTGGCTATACCTCACTGATGATACCTTACAAGGTTGAAACGATCATCTGGGGTTGCCATATCTCTAATGCAGAGGGAACTTGCTGGCATTTTGGATCTGGACTGCCCGTACGGGTGGCACCAGTCTGATATGCTTCAGATATGTTCTCTCTGCAATGGCACTAGAGGAGCTAACAGGATAATTGAGCTGGTGTCCGTTCTCACCGCTCTTGCTACATGTTTTTCTCTCCTGTAGTTTTATATAGTGATATATTAAACTATGTTACCTTCTGTTGGAGCCTGTGCTATCTAAAACAAGTATACAGTACTTTTGAAGATACATGCTGTGTACCCACACTGCTGCCTATTACTGAAAGCTAATACGGTTGGGTGCATGCACTGAAGATTCCATCCGGAGTAAACTTTATTTAAAACCTACCTTCTATAGTACAAATGATAATGTATTTTTCTAAAAATGTCTCACTAAACAAAAGTTCAGAAAGCCTTATTGTGAAATGTTTCTTAGTTGCTCATTTTCTTCACTTCCTCGTACCTTCTTCCTGCTCCAGTTGCAGTCATCTAAATCGTGTTCCTCATTTGAAAATGAGTGTGCCATTTCCATTCTGCTTACAAGGCAATAGAACATCTAATAATCCCCATCTTTGACTTAGGTCATGCTTTTATTCCTTGCATGCTGTCTTTCTCTTGCTTATATTCACCCCTTTCTTAAGTAAGCTGCAATTATGGAACTTGATCATGCACTCAATTCCTTAACAACTCTATACATTTTTACATATCTTCTTGATAAGTACAATTTTTCTCAGCAAATGGGATGTGCTATTGATCCACCTTTCACATTTGTCTTACTGATTCTCACCAACAGGACTTCTCCAGGGATGCATTATTCACATGAAACACCTCTTCTGTCAGACACCAATGCCTTAAGAAGTTCCTCTGTGACAGTGTCTACACATATTATAAAATTACCCACCTATGGGAAATTGTCTGTGGACACCACTGCACATACCCTCATAGTTTAACTAAAGTGAGAACACCCCTCACATTTTTATAAATATTTTATTATATCTTTTCATGTGACAACACTAAAGAAATTACACTCAGCTACAATGTAAAGTAGTTAGTGTACAGCCTGTATAACAGTGTAAATTTGCTGTCCCCTCAAAATAACTCTACACACAGTCATTTATGTCTAAACCGTTGGCAACAAAATTGAGTACACCCCTAAGTGGAAATATCCAAATTGGGCCCAAAGTGTCAATATTTTGTGTGGCCACCATTATTTTCCAGCACTGCCTTAACCCTCATGTGAACAGAGTTCACAGAGCTTCACAGGTTGCCACTGGAGTCCTCTTCCACTCCTCCATGACAACCTCACAGAGCTGATGGATGTTAGAGACCTTGCGCTACCTCACCTTCCATTTGAGGATGCAACCACAGATGCTCAATAGGGTTTAGGTCTGGAGACATGATTGGCAAGTCCATCACCTTTACCTTCAGCTTCTTTAGAAGTGCAGTGGTCATCTTGGAGGTGTGTTTAGGGTTGTTATCATGTTGTAATATTGCTCTGCGGCCCAGGCTCCGAAGGGAAGGGATCGTGCTCTGGTTCGGTATGTCACAGTACATGTTGGCATTAATGGTTCCCTCGATGAACTGTAGCTCCCCAGTGCCGACAGCACTCAAGCAGGCCCAGACCATGACACTTCACCATGCTTGACTGTAAGCAAGACACACTTGTCTTTGTACTCCTCATCTGGTAGCCACCACACATGCTTGACACCATCTGAACCAAATAAGTTTATCTTGGTCTCATCGGACTATAGGACATGGTTCCAGTAATCAGTGTCCTTAGTCTGCTTGTCTTCAGCAAACTGTTTGCGGGCTTTCTTGTGCATCATCTTTAGATTTCCTTCTGGGACGACAGCCATGCAGACCAATTTGATGCAGTGTGTGGCATATGGTCTGAGCACTGACAGGCTTACCCCCCACTGTAGCAGAGTGTAATTTCTTCAGTGTTGTCACATGAAATCATATAATAAAATATTTACAAAAATGTGTGGGGTGTACTCACTTTTGTAAGATACTGTAGATACATGGCTTCCTCATGACTTATTCTGCCCTATGCCCTAGAGGTATGTTCTACCTCTTGTGTGCTAGATTGTTAACTCATTTTAACAGGGTCCTCTTCATCATATTACTTTGTTTGTCAATGATTTGCTTTGTTATAACCCCCAATATATAATCCAACACAGAATATTCTATTGCTATGTAAATAATAATAATAGGATTTTGGTTGTTTTCATTTGTTTTCTATTTACTAACTACAGGTGTATTTGTGTGGTACCATTAAACTGGCCCCCAAATTGAGCCTGTCACTTCCTTCCAGCTAACAGAGAGAGAGTCATGCAGGGAGGCAGGGGTGGAGGCAGAGAAAGGATGGTGAGACAGCTTGGATCAGAATCCCAGCAGCCTCAGCCAGCTTGGATCATACTCCCTACAGCCTAGGAAAGCCACCTGCACCCAAAAGGTATGAATGCAAGTCATATTGTGACAAATGCTCCTTCCCACGAACATTTGCCATAAATTCCTGGAGGAGTGTGGAAGCTGGCCTCCTGCCCACCAACTATGGTCCAGGTTTTTTTTTTTTTTAAAGTGCCAAACAAGGGGCACCGAGGGAAAGCTGCTAATGGAGGGTGGGCAGGGTAACTCCCGAACAGGGTCTCAGAGGGTGGTCAGGAGGCCAGCTTCCACACTCCAGGAATTTGCGGCAAACATTCGTGGGAAGGAGTGTTTATCACACATATCTCAAATATGCAAACAATTACTTGTGTGTACATTTGTGTATCTATATGTGTGTATGTGTATCAGAATGTGTATGTATCTGTTTTTTTATGTTAGTGTGTGTGTTAGTATGGCATTAGTGTGCGGAAGTGTATATGCATATATCCATGCATCGCAGCAGTCAAATGCTCTACACAAATACACCCCTTCATTCAAACAGCAAAACTATACACAAATACCCCCCTTCAGTGTTATGGTAATACTACACATAAATGCACAACTGCATTCAAATACGAACAGTACATACAAACACACCATTGCATTAAATACAAACACATACCTGCATTCAAACTCCAACAATACACATAAATATACCCCTGTGTTCAAATGCAAACACTACACACAAATAAACTGCACTTGAATTCACTTTCACGCTAACATTGCATACAAACACACCACTGCATTCAATTGCAATTGTTTATTCAAATAAACTCCTACATTGACACATGCATACTGCATACAAAAACATACTTACATTCAAACACACAAACACTGCTCACAAATAGTAGCTCAGAAAGCATCCCTGGACTTACAGGACAGTTGCCGATCTATTTCGCCACCATTGCGCTAGAAGGGACCCAAAAATAGTTTTTTCACACCGGGGCTCTCTCTACTATAGTACTGCTACTGCCTTAATCATTTATCTGTTATTACTGTCAAAACTTTCAGTAGTGATTAATTGTTTAACCTGCCAATCAGCAACTGAAGGGTAATACATATAATTCAATTTTTTTGAAAATGTGACAATTTTTAAGTCAAGGAAAGCTGTAATCTTCCTAAATTAAATTGTTATTAATGTATATCATTTTGGACTATTAGACAACGTTAAACAGCTGCTCTTTAATTAACTTTTCTTTAAACAATGGCTCCAAAGTTGGATATATTTGAAGCTACCTTTATCAAATTGGTGTGTTATAATCCTGAATGCATATGGTCTTCTTACTAAGCTGCAAGCCACTCTCCACAATAGACATAGCTTTATATGACAGGTGCACAAGGAACCAGAACATTATTTTAAAGAAACACTGTAGGCACCCAGACCACTTCAGCTCATTGAAGGGGTCTGGGTACAGTGTCCTTATTGTCCTTAGTGCTGCAATGTTGAACATTGCAATTCCAGAGAAACTGCAATGTTTACATTGCAGCAGTAAGTCAGCCTCTGGTGGCTGTCTACCAGACAGCCACTAGAGCACTTCCTGGTTTGAAACAGACCATTGGTCTGGTATCTGACGCTGAATGTCCTCACACACTGCATGAGGACCTCCAGTGTCATATTTTTTTGATTCAATGCTTTCCTATGGGGGGGGGGTCTAATGCGCACCCAGCATTTCTGCGCATTAGCGGGTGCTCATCATGGGATGGAGGAAGAACTCCAACCTAGCACTGAGGGACATCGGTGCTGGGATCAGGTTAGTAAACAAAGGGCTATTAACTCTTTATTTACTGTGGGTGCAAGGGAGGGGCGAGGCAGGGGGAGCGATAGTGCCAGTAATACAACTTTGTATTCTTGACACTATAGTATCCCTGTAAGTAATAGAGCATATCTTCCGTCTAGCAAAGTGACCTCATGATATAACAACAATATAACAGGTTTCCATATAGTAGTATTCATCAGGGTTCAGAATAACAGTATGAATTGAAAAGCCCAAGGGCAAAACATAAAGAATAGATATCTTGTAATGAAAAGAAGACACATATTTCACTTTATCACATACAAATATGTAGTAGCAGTGGCGTATTAAGGGGGGGCAGAGGAGGCGTTCCGCCCCAGGTGCCAGCAGGGTGGGGGGTGCCGAGCGCTCTGTAGAGAGCCTGCAGCTTTGCCTGCCCGGGCGCAGCCTGAGGAGAGGGGCTGACAGGAGGGAAGCGCTCAGCGCTCCCTCCTGTCACTCCCTCCCTGTAGCGTGGCCGAGCCCTCTATTGGTCCACGGGTACAGGGAGCATTTGTCTCCTGTACCCGGCCGGACTAACAGGAAGTACACACTCAGTGTGCACTTCCTGTTAGTCTGGCCGGGTACAGGAAACAAAAGCTCCCTGTACTCGTGGACCATGATACAGGGCTCGGCCTCGCTACAACAGTGGTATGGGGGAGGAGAAAGAAATTGGGGTGGGGGGAGAAAGGGAAAGAGGTGATTGGGGTGAGGGAGAAAGAGAGTGATTGGGAGTGGGGGAGAAGAGAGGGACTGGGAGTGGGGGGAGAAAGAGAGTGACAAGGGGGGGAGAAAGAGAGAGTGACAAGGGGGGAGAAAGACAGTGACAAGGGGGGAGAAAGAGAGAGTGACAAGGAGGGGAGAAAGAGAGAGACAAGGGAGGGGGGAGAGATTGACATCCATCACACACACACAATCACACACAATGCACCCCTTGCACACAGAAAAACACACAATGCATTACACACACAATGCATTACACACACAGACACTCATACACAAGCAATGCAACCCTTACACATAATGCATCCCTTACACAAACAGAAACACAAAATGCATTCATTACACACACTCAATGCACCCCTTACACACACTCAATGCATCCCTTACAGACGCACACACTGCATCCCGTACATACACAGAAACACACCTTGCAGCCCTTACACATACAAACACAGATTCACACAATGCATTCCTTACACACATATCAGGACCCCCCTAGAAACACATTGGTGGAACATGAAGGTGGACCTTGGGACCCAGACATTGAGCTGTGTAAAGGGCCCCCAAAAACTGGAGCTGCTTCCCGTTCTCCCAGAACATTGATTTTTGTGACCACAGTTACAAACTGCCTCCAGAGAGCCTGTTCTACACCAGACCAGTGGAGCCAGACTGCAGCTAAAGCCCATCATCATCCTCATCTGGTTGTAAGTAGGCAATCTAGTATATTATTCGTGGCACTAATCTCTAATTTACCTCACATTAAAGAAACACTATAGTCCCCAGAACCACTGCAGCTTAATGTAGTGGTTCTGGTGTCTATAGCCTGTCCCTGCAGGCCTTTTAATGTAAACACGGTAGCACTGCAGCACTGGCGTTAGTTAACATGGCAAATCATATGGGTGGGGCATTGTGATGTCACATGGGGGGGGGCGGCAAACTTTACTTTTGCCTAGGGCGGAAATAATCCTTGCACCAGCCCTGGCTGGAGGGGGCTGTGTGAGCTGTGGCTGCACAGTGCCCCATGGTAGCTCACACAAGCAAACAGCTGATAAACTGGCCGCACGGAGGAAAAGTGGGGCGGAGCTAATCAAAATTAGGTGGCGCCAAACTGGCGCTGGGGGCGGGGCTTGGGGGGGCAAGAGGGTGCCAAGCACAGGATCCACCCCGGGTGCCAAATGCTCTAGGTACGCCCCTGTGTATTAGTTATAGGACCCATTTTTGACTCTGTCACAGTCCTTATTCTTTTAAAGGACCACTATAGTGCCAGGAAAACATACTCGTTTTCCTGGCACTATAGTGCCCTGAGGGTGCCCCCACCCTCAGGGTCCCCCTCCCGCTGGGCTCTGGGGGGAGGAAGGGGTTAAACTTACCTCTTTTTCCAGTGCCGGGGGGGAAGCTCTCCTCCTCCTCTCCTCCCTCTTGTCCTCCTCTATGGCTGAATGAGCATGTGCGGCAGGAGCCGCGCGCCCATTCAGCCAGTCCATAGGAAAGCATTCACAATGCTTTCCTATGGATGCTGGCGCCTTCTCACTGTGATTTTCACAGTGAGAAGCACGCAAGCGCCTCTAGCGGCTGTCAAGAGACAGCCACTGGAGGCTGGATTAACCCTAAAATAAACATAGCAGTTTCTCTGAAACTGCTATGTTTATAAAAAAAAGGGTTAACCCTAGCTGGACCTGGCACCCAGACCACTTCATTAAGCTGAAGTGGTCTGGGTGTCTATAGTGGTCCTTTAATCATGAATTTGACATTGTGATTGACATAATCTTCAAAGATAGCATCACAAGTTGCCTGCCTATTCACATATTCACCTTCTTTCCAAAAGTGCATTATTTCATTAAGATCCAGGGAATATGTACATGGAAGTCAGTGTCATGGTCATAGAATCGTTTTGAGATAATGTAGTTTCTGACTTGGCCCATTATCATAATAGAAGTATTTCATTAATATGGATAGATTCCCATTAAAAGATTTTATATATATATAAAAAGTCTAGCAAGACAGATGATACTCAGTTGGTAATGTGTACCTAAAGTTTGGCATACCTTAAGTGGTGTGGTGTAGCTAGGGGGGCGGTCCGAGGCTGATGTGGGTCATCGAGTGGCCCGTGCACCTAGGGCCACCTAATGGCAATATGTCTTTAGGGACCCGGTATCTGTGTCTGTCTGTGTATCTGTCTGTCTGTGTATCTGTGTGTCTGTATGTATGTCTGTGTATCTAGCTGTCTGTCTGTATGTGTATCTTTCTCTTTGTGTGTGTATCAGTTTGTCTGTATCTGTTTGTATATATATATATATGTGTCTGTGTATATGCATGTATCTGTGTGTCTGTGTTTGTATCTGCATGTGTCTCTGCATGTCTCTGTCAAGTGTGTCAGTGTGTGCCCCTGTGTATTTGTATGTGTCAGTGTTTGTATGAGTGTCATTCTGTCTATGTGTAGTGTCAGTATGTACATACATCACAGCATTCAAACACCAACACTACACAAAAATACATCTCTACATTCAAATGTCGACACTACATACAGACAAACCCCTACATTCAAAGGCAAACACTACACGCAAGTAAACCACTGCTTTTAAATGGCAAAAGTACATAACAACACACAACACTACACACAAAAACACCCCTATATTCAGACACATACTCCATACAAAAACATGCTTACATTGAAACATACAAACACTGCTCAGTACCAAGTACAACCCTGCAAAAACACTTTTCCCAGCCCATATAAGCTCCTGAGGGGCACGATGTCCAAGAGACTGGCAGTAGAGGAGCACACAGCATTCCTCTCCTGTCGGTTAATTCATGTAGCGTTGCCAAGCTTCGTCAGCACCTCCGTCCAGTTCACTGGCTCTGGAACATTAAAGTTTTTCTTTATTTAAACCGTGTTAGCCTTTGAGTTTGACATGCTTGGGGTACAGGCTTTGGCAGACCAATGTAAAGGCAATGGCTAATGTAACAAATAATACAAGGATACACTAAGCATGTCTGATTGATACATGCAGAAAACTGGGTAATTTTTCAACATGCCCCAAATATTTATATGATATGCCTTTCCAGCTGTGAATAAAGGTGGAGTACACAGAAAAACTATCATTACAGGCAATATTTTATTTTCTATTAAACCCTTGTTGCTCTACTCATATTTTGTAAATATGTCTTAACAGTAATACATGCATAAAATTGCTGATTTGCAACACATGGTAATGCTCTCTCTATACATCTCAATTTCCAAAGAAATATACTATCATTTGTAAAGGGAATAATCTAGTAGTGAAGGTGTTAACAGTATGTGTGACTGGTATAAATACATGTTAGTCACACATATGAAATGGCACATAAGGGTGAGGGAGGAATGTTCTTTTTTCCTTTCTAGTTGAATTCCGCAGACATTGTATCTCCTGTTTTGCTGTCCGCTGTGCTTAAACTATTATCGATATTTGCTGAAGGTTCAGTGCTTGTTTGTCCCTGTAAAATCCTCTGTCAAAGTGTTTGCTTTTGCTAATGTGTGGTAAATGTAGCATGGCAAAGCATGAAATGTCCATAAAACTCACTTCCTCATCATAGCACAAATTTGTACCATGCCGGATTAAGGTTTTATCAACCACTTACTCAATGCTCACTTCAATGCACAATAGAGATTTCACTTATTGTTGTTCATTAACTAAAATTCTTATGATCCTGGACACCAAAACGTGTACATTATATGGCTTGGTCATCAGCCTAGCTCAAAGGAAGTAAGGGCGGATTATAAATCATCTCTAACAAACAATCCCTTTCCCCAAAATGTGGATATAAAACACTTCAACAGTAGACATATGGTAGGATCATGTCGTACTTGTTTATTTAAGCTGTTTGTCTTGAGAAAACAGTGTTGTAATACCAGATTTCCATATACTGAATCAATATTTGAAGTTTAGTTACCAGCTGTTTTTTAGGATGCCATTAAGTGACTAAAATAAATCAGCTGGTGGAAAAAGCCAATCTTCATTCGCCAAAGCATATTGCACTATTGCAGAATTCCTCTGTTTCACAGCAGCAATGCACTTTAGTGATTTTACAAGGCAAGCATACATCAGAGATTGTGTTAATATTACTTGGGTATATATAAAATTGCAAAATAATACAGATGCTCTAATCTAATAAACTTTATAAATATATATATATATATATATATATATATATATTTGATTATTATTATTTTCTTAACAGTTTCTACGTTTACATTTACATTAATACCAGGTTGTCATGACAATTAATGTTTTCCAAATATTGAACTGATAATTTGAGTAGTTAAATTACTGTGATAAATTAAATCAATTTTTTTTAAAAGGAGAACAATATAGCAACATATGTTCTCTATTCAGCCTGTGATTATTTGGTCTTGCTAATGCATTTTATTTATTGATTGAGATTGATGACTAAGAAATAGAAATCCCAAAAAATGGGGCTATACTTATCACATTAATTTCTATACGCAATAAAGCATTTAAGTACAACCTGTTAGATATAAGCACATTAGTCCATGCATGCCAAACTTGTTTATGAGAATTAACTGTTTGCCTTAACCTTTGTACAGCACTGGGGAATATGGCGGCACCATATAAATAATTGTAATTGTAGTTGTAGTTAAGGTTAGCTGTGAAGTGGTTTCATTTTTCAGTTTAGCATAACAAATAGGTACATACATTTTAAATGCTGTATTTTACTTTTCAGTACATTTCGATCAGCATTGTACACTTTGATTGAACAATCTTAAATGATATATTTAAAACTATTTTGGGATTTCATAAAAACGCTCATGATGTCAGTATTTCAGATGGACTGACAGAAAGACATTCAAAATACTTAAATTCATCAAATTAAGGCAAAACAGTCTACTTTTTTAGCCTTGGGATCATGTTGCAATGCATGCAGCATTCATATAAGTAAATATGTTCGTTCATTGCATCTTCTAGCTTACTCTTGCTCTATGGGGCAGCCACCTTAAGTCCTCTTTGATTGCAAATATCAATTACCCAATCAAATGCTGACATTGTGTAGTGCAATTCAAAATTGCAAAACTTTACTCTGAGATGGTTACAGACCCTGAACTTGTGCACGGGTTCAGCAAGTAAGTGCTGACCAAAGATGACTAATTATGCGTGACCTTACAACGCAATTGCAAGCATGGAGATACACTAAAAGAGTTATTAGCGCTATTCTTTTACTACACTAATACACACTGAGGCGATATTACATGAAATCTTTCATTATCAGTTGTCCTTTAAAATCTAAAAAGCTGCAAAAAAAAATGTAAATGACATGTTTACTGAGTGATCCAAAATTCAAGTAGTGAATGAAATATTCATTAACTACACAGAGTTGTGTTAGAAGTAACAACCAATGGCAACAAGTACTCCTATTACTACCAGCAATATAAACACTTTTCAGACAAATACATTATTTAAAATAGTCAAAATCTTTTGTGGACCAAAGTATCCAGTAATTGTATTTTTTTTAATTATTATTTTTAGATGGGTATTTACCCTGAAGGGATTAATTGGGAGGGTGCGGTGATATTAGGTTAAAACTTCTATTTTACTTTACATTTTACAAGGATATTTTGTAGAAATAGGAATAAAAACCACTGAAAGGTGACGTGTATAACATTGATTATATCATTATAATGGCACCTGACAAGGGGTGGGATATATTAGGCAGCAAGTGAACAGATTGTTCTTAAATTTCATGTGTTGGAATCAGGGAAAATGGGCAAGCAAAAAGATCTGAGTGGCTTTGACAAGGGCCAAATAGTGAGAGCTAGACATCAGAGCATCTCCAAAAAGGCAAGTCTTGTGGAGTGCTCCCGGTATGCAGTGGTAAGTACCTCCCAAAAGTGGTGGAAGAAAGTACAGCCAGTGAACCGTCATTAGGTTAATGGGCACCCAAAGGTCATTGATGCAATTGGGGAGCAATTGCTAGTTCATCTGGTCTGATCACACAGAAGACCTACTGTGGCTCTAATTGCTGAAAAACTTAAAGATAGAAATGTGTCAGAACACATAGTGCATCACAGTTTGCAGTGTATGGGGCAGTGAAGCCACAGACCAGTCAGGTTGCCCAGGATGACCCCTGTCCACCGCCAAAATGGCCTTCAATAGGGGTGTGAGCAACAGAATTGGACCATGCAGAATGGAAGAAGGTTGCCTGGTATGATGAATCACATTTTCTTTTTGATCACCTGGGTAGCCAGGTGCATGTGCATCATTTACCTGGGTAAGAAATGGAAACAGGATGCCCTATGGGAAGAAGGCAGGCCGGTGGAGCAGTGTTATACTCTGGACAATGTTCTGCTGTTAAATCTTATGTCTTAGCACTCATTTGTATTTTACTTTGACACATACCATCTACCTAGAGATTGTTGCAGACCATGTACATGCCTTCATTGCAATGGTGTTCACTAGTGGAAGTGGCCTCTTTCGGCACCACACTGCACAAATTATTGTGGAATGGTTTGAGGAACATGGTAAATAGTTTAAAGTGTTGCTTTGGCTTCCAAATTCCCCAGATCTCAATCAGGTTGCTCATGTGTGGGATGTGCTGGAGCAACAAATCCCATCCAAGACACCAACTCGCAACTTGCAGGACTGCTGCTAATGTTTTGGTGCCAGATACCACAGGACACATTCAAAGTTCTTGTAGGGTCAATGCCTCCACACATCAGAGCTGTTTTGGCAGCCTGAGGGGAACCTAAATGATATTAGGCAGTTGGTTTTAATGTTGTGGCTAAGCAGTGTATACAATAAAAGTAACAAAATGTCTTCGGCAAAGATATGCTGTCTATCTATACATGCCATATAAAATGAGAGATTAAATAAACAAATCATTTCACACCCATTAATGTAGATCAAGGATTGTCAAATGGTAAATCCTCAGTTCATGTAGAACAGATGATCCCATAGTAAATTTTACAGAGGATGCAAAAGCCTACAACATATATGATTGATGTTTCAAATCTTTCAGAACCAGAGATGCGTCAGACACACAAAAAAGGTACCTACAGGACCAGAGACATGCAAAACGTCAATGAGAAACTGCTTCCACCACCTAATTTTAATGTCAACAAATACAATTATTTTAGGGTTATATCATACGCACTTGTGAAAGCTGTGTCAAGTTTACAACAGCTCACTCACAACAAAGTAAGAATATGGAGAACTGAAGGTAAATGTGAATATTTTTATAGCCTGCTCTGTGCCTCCAAATTGCCCAAGCCACCCACCACTGTCCTGCTTCTGTATCAAACAATTCTCACTATATAGATGCATTAACCCCAATATTAGATGCAATATTTCTTACTATGCAAATAAGAAATGGGAATAAAATGCTTAGAAATTTCACAAATATTTTCAACATGGGTAATTATTCAGTAGAGTATTCTGTAATATTAAAAATTATAGTTTTCTGATATTACGTTTGAAGGATAAATTGCTTTCTATCAGTTTTGAACATGTGCAATTGTAAAATTGACAGCAATCCGAATATAACACAAACAACAGTGACATATATTTAAGAAAAAAAAAATCCACGTTTTAATGAATAGAGCATTTCCATAGACATATATCTGTGAGCAAGATGCTCTGCAAGAGCAAGCAAAGAACTAAACACTTGAAACATTCAGTATAATAAAAATACAAGCCTTACACAGACTGGAGCAAAATAATAAATTGCAATAGCAATGCATTTTTAATGTTTGTGTTTGAATATATCTGTCAAAATCTTGTATTTCTAAAGCAACTTGTAGTTTAAAATATAATATATGCTTTTGATTTCTTTCAATACCATAAAAGGATCTACTCATTTGAAAATTAGCTCAGCATGTGGGAGAATACTTGATGCTCAAGAAGCAATTTCTTTTGAAAAATGTGCAAGACTCTCATTGATACACAGAGACTTATTTAAAGATCATTCCATAATTGCTGCACATAGCAGTTGGAAATGTGCAGTGGTCACAAGATATCAAGATGCTGTTCATAAGAATGTCATTCTCGGTCTTTCAAATAAGAAAAGAGCAGAAATCTCATACTCAGTATTTACCAGTTCAATTGACAGAAAATGGCATGTTCTGAAAATAAAATGATATATATATGTGTATGTATGTATGTATATATATATATATATATATATATATATATATATATATATATATATATATATATATATATATAT
>OW240916.1:259761909-259875429 GCA_933207985.1 Pelobates cultripes
AAGAAGGAAAAATGTACACGGCGTGTAAACACTCTAACTTATGACGCTCCCTCGGACGAGGAGCTGGAGGCCCCACCATCATTATCGTTTCTAAGTGAGTGGTAAGCAGAAGATCCCCATTCTGATCACAGGACTTGGGGTCCCAACTCCTTTGTGAAGGAGACCTTTCTGGGTGAGCCCCAGCATGTGGGTGATGTGGAGGAAGCAGTGGCGTACTAAGGGGGGGGCGGAGGGGGCGATCCGCCCTGGGTGCCTGCAGGGTGGTGGGTGCCTTGGGAGGGGGTGCCACCAGGAGCACCGCCCCCCCTCATGCTGCAGCCGCCCGAGCGCTCTGCAGAGAGCCTCAGGCGGCTGCAGCTTTGCCCGCCCGGGCGCAGCCTGAGGAGAGGGGCTGACAGGAGGGAGTGCTCAGCCCTCCCTCCTGTCACTCCCTCCCTGTAGCGTGGCCGAGCCCTCTATTGGTCCGCGGGTACAGGGAGCATCTGTCTCCTGTACCCGGCCGGACTAACAGGAAGTACACACTCAGTGTGCACTTCCTGTTAGTCTGGCAGTACAGAAGTCACTCCCTGTGCACAAATGAACTCATGTCCCAGAGGCACAAACCTGCATACAACAATGTTATGGGAGGGAGAAAGGGAAATTGGGAGTGGGGGGAGAAAGAGTGATTACAGGGGTGGGGGGAGAGAGTGATTGGGAGTGGGGGAGAAAGAGAGGGACTGGGGTGGGGGGAGAAGAGTGACAAGGGGGGGAGAAAGAGAGAGTGACAAGGGGGGAGAAAGACAGTGACAAGGGGGGAGAAAGAGAGAGTGACAAGGAGGGGAGAAAGAGAGAGACAAGGGAGGGGGGAGAGATTGACATCCATCACACACACACAATCACACACAATGCACCCCTTGCACACAGAAAAACACACAATGCATTACACACACAATGCATTACACACACAGACACTCATACACAAGCAATGCAACCCTTACACATAATGCATCCCTTACACAAACAGAAACACAAAATGCATTCATTACACACACTCAATGCACCCCTTACACACACTCAATGCATCCCTTACAGACGCACACACTGCATCCCGTACATACACAGAAACACACCTTGCAGCCCTTACACATACAAACACAGATTCACACAATGCATTCCTTACACACATATCAGGACCCCCCTAGAAACACATTGGTGGAACATGAAGGTGGACCTTGGGACCCAGACATTGAGCTGTGTAAAGGGCCCCCAAAAACTGGAGCTGCTTCCCGTTCTCCCAGAACATTGATTTTTGTGACCACAGTTACAAACTGCCTCCAGAGAGCCTGTTCTACACCAGACCAGTGGAGCCAGACTGCAGCTAAAGCCCATCATCATCCTCATCTGGTTGTAAGTAGGCAATCTAGTATATTATTCGTGGCACTAATCTCTAATTTACCTCACATTAAAGAAACACTATAGTCCCCAGAACCACTGCAGCTTAATGTAGTGGTTCTGGTGTCTATAGCCTGTCCCTGCAGGCCTTTTAATGTAAACACGGTAGCACTGCAGCACTGGCGTTAGTTAACATGGCAAATCATATGGGTGGGGCATTGTGATGTCACATGGGGGGGGGCGGCAAACTTTACTTTTGCCTAGGGCGGAAATAATCCTTGCACCAGCCCTGGCTGGAGGGGGCTGTGTGAGCTGTGGCTGCACAGTGCCCCATGGTAGCTCACACAAGCAAACAGCTGATAAACTGGCCGCACGGAGGAAAAGTGGGGCGGAGCTAATCAAAATTAGGTGGCGCCAAACTGGCGCTGGGGGCGGGGCTTGGGGGGGCAAGAGGGTGCCAAGCACAGGATCCACCCCGGGTGCCAAATGCTCTAGGTACGCCCCTGTGTATTAGTTATAGGACCCATTTTTGACTCTGTCACAGTCCTTATTCTTTTAAAGGACCACTATAGTGCCAGGAAAACATACTCG
Organism: Pelobates cultripes; assembly: GCA_933207985.1. NCBI lineage: Eukaryota > Metazoa > Chordata > Amphibia > Anura > Pelobatidae > Pelobates > Pelobates cultripes. The sequence goes on from OW240916.1 coordinate 259,763,872, forward strand.
TTTTCCTGGCACTATAGTGCCCTGAGGGTGCCCCCACCCTCAGGGTCCCCCTCCCGCTGGGCTCTGGGGGGAGGAAGGGGTTAAACTTACCTCTTTTTCCAGTGCCGGGGGGGAAGCTCTCCTCCTCCTCTCCTCCCTCTTGTCCTCCTCTATGGCTGAATGAGCATGTGCGGCAGGAGCCGCGCGCCCATTCAGCCAGTCCATAGGAAAGCATTCACAATGCTTTCCTATGGATGCTGGCGCCTTCTCACTGTGATTTTCACAGTGAGAAGCACGCAAGCGCCTCTAGCGGCTGTCAAGAGACAGCCACTGGAGGCTGGATTAACCCTAAAATAAACATAGCAGTTTCTCTGAAACTGCTATGTTTATAAAAAAAAGGGTTAACCCTAGCTGGACCTGGCACCCAGACCACTTCATTAAGCTGAAGTGGTCTGGGTGTCTATAGTGGTCCTTTAATCATGAATTTGACATTGTGATTGACATAATCTTCAAAGATAGCATCACAAGTTGCCTGCCTATTCACATATTCACCTTCTTTCCAAAAGTGCATTATTTCATTAAGATCCAGGGAATATGTACATGGAAGTCAGTGTCATGGTCATAGAATCGTTTTGAGATAATGTAGTTTCTGACTTGGCCCATTATCATAATAGAAGTATTTCATTAATATGGATAGATTCCCATTAAAAGATTTTATATATATATAAAAAGTCTAGCAAGACAGATGATACTCAGTTGGTAATGTGTACCTAAAGTTTGGCATACCTTAAGTGGTGTGGTGTAGCTAGGGGGGCGGTCCGAGGCTGATGTGGGTCATCGAGTGGCCCGTGCACCTAGGGCCACCTAATGGCAATATGTCTTTAGGGACCCGGTATCTGTGTCTGTCTGTGTATCTGTCTGTCTGTGTATCTGTGTGTCTGTATGTATGTCTGTGTATCTAGCTGTCTGTCTGTATGTGTATCTTTCTCTTTGTGTGTGTATCAGTTTGTCTGTATCTGTTTGTATATATATATATATGTGTCTGTGTATATGCATGTATCTGTGTGTCTGTGTTTGTATCTGCATGTGTCTCTGCATGTCTCTGTCAAGTGTGTCAGTGTGTGCCCCTGTGTATTTGTATGTGTCAGTGTTTGTATGAGTGTCATTCTGTCTATGTGTAGTGTCAGTATGTACATACATCACAGCATTCAAACACCAACACTACACAAAAATACATCTCTACATTCAAATGTCGACACTACATACAGACAAACCCCTACATTCAAAGGCAAACACTACACGCAAGTAAACCACTGCTTTTAAATGGCAAAAGTACATAACAACACACAACACTACACACAAAAACACCCCTATATTCAGACACATACTCCATACAAAAACATGCTTACATTGAAACATACAAACACTGCTCAGTACCAAGTACAACCCTGCAAAAACACTTTTCCCAGCCCATATAAGCTCCTGAGGAGCACGATGTCCAAGAGACTGGCAGTAGAGGAGCACACAGCATTCCTCTCCTGTCGGTTAATTCATGTAGCGTTGCCAAGCTTCGCCAGCACCTCCGTCCAGTTCACTGGCTCTGGAACATTAAAGTTTTTCTTTATTTAAACCGGGTTAGCCTTTGAGTTTGACATGCTTGGGGTACAGGCTTTGGCAGACCAATGTAAAGGCAATGGCTAATGTAACAAATAATACAAGGATACACTAAGCATGTCTGATTGATACATGCAGAAAACTGGGTAATTTTTCAACATGCCCCAAATATTTATATGATATGCCTTTCCAGCTGTGAATAAAGGTGGAGTACACAGCAAAACTAATCATTACAGGCAATATTTTATTTTCTATTAAACCCTTGTTGCTCTACTCATATTTTGTAAATATGTCTTAACAGTAATACATGCATAAAATTGCTGATTTGCAACACATGGTAATGCTCTCTCTATACATCTCAATTTCCAAAGAAATATACTATCATTTGTAAAGGGAATAATCTAGTAGTGAAGGTGTTAACAGTATGTGTGACTGGTATAAATACATGTTAGTCACACATATGAAATGGCACATAAGGGTGAGGGAGGAATGTTCTTTTTTCCTTTCTAGTTGAATTCCGCAGACATTGTATCTCCTGTTTTGCTGTCCGCTGTGCTTAAACTATTATCGATATTTGCAGAAGGTTCAGTGCTTGTTTGTCCCTGTAAAATCCTCTGTCAAAGTGTTTGCTTTTGCTAATGTGTGGTAAATGTAGCATGGCAAAGCATGAAATGTCCATAAAACTCACTTCCTCATCATAGCACAAATTTGTACCATGCCGGATTAAGGTTTTATCAACCACTTACTCAATGCTCACTTCAATGCACAATAGAGATTTCACTTATTGTTGTTCATTAACTAAAATTCTTATGATCCTGGACACCAAAACGTGTACATTATATGGCTTGGTCATCAGCCTAGCTCAAAGGAAGTAAGGGCGGATTATAAATCATCTCTAACAAACAATCCCTTTCCCCAAAATGTGGATATAAAACACTTCAACAGTAGACATATGGTAGGATCATGTCGTACTTGTTTATTTAAGCTGTTTGTCTTGAGAAAACAGTGTTGTAATACCAGATTTCCATATACTGAATCAATATTTGAAGTTTAGTTACCAGCTGTTTTTTAGGATGCCATTAAGTGACTAAAATAAATCAGCTGGTGGAAAAAGCCAATCTTCATTCGCCAAAGCATATTGCACTATTGCAGAATTCCTCTGTTTCACAGCAGCAATGCACTTTAGTGATTTTACAAGGCAAGCATACATCAGAGATTGTGTTAATATTACTTGGGTATATATAAAATTGCAAAATAATACAGATGCTCTAATCTAATAAACTTTATAAATATATATTTTTATATATATATATATATATATATATATATATATTTGATTATTATTATTTTCTTAACAGTTTCTACGTTTACATTTACATTAATACCAGGTTGTCATGACAATTAATGTTTTCCAAATATTGAACTGATAATTTGAGTAGTTAAATTACTGTGATAAATTAAATCAATTTTTTTTAAAAGGAGAACAATATAGCAACATATGTTCTCTATTCAGCCTGTGATTATTTGGTCTTGCTAATGCATTTTATTTATTGATTGAGATTGATGACTAAGAAATAGAAATCCCAAAAAATGGGGCTATACTTATCACATTAATTTCTATACGCAATAAAGCATTTAAGTACAACCTGTTAGATATAAGCACATTAGTCCATGCATGCCAAACTTGTTTATGAGAATTAACTGTTTGCCTTAACCTTTGTACAGCACTGGGGAATATGGCGGCACCATATAAATAATTGTAATTGTAGTTGTAGTTAAGGTTAGCTGTGAAGTGGTTTCATTTTTCAGTTTAGCATAACAAATAGGTACATACATTTTAAATGCTGTATTTTACTTTTCAGTACATTTCGATCAGCATTGTACACTTTGATTGAACAATCTTAAATGATATATTTAAAACTATTTTGGGATTTCATAAAAACGCTCATGATGTCAGTATTTCAGATAGACTGACAGAAAGACATTCAAAATACTTAAATTCATCAAATTAAGGGAAAACAGTCTACTTTTTTAGCCTTGGGATCATGTTGCAATGCATGCAGCATTCATATAAGTAAATATGTTCGTTCATTGCATCTTCTAGCTTACTCTTGCTCTATGGGGCAGCCACCTTAAGTCCTCTTTGATTGCAAATATCAATTACCCAATCAAATGCTGACATTGTGTAGTGCAATTCAAAATTGCAAAACTTTACTCTGAGATGGTTACAGACCCTGAACTTGTGCACGGGTTCAGCAAGTAAGTGCTGACCAAAGATGACTAATTATGCGTGACCTTACAACGCAATTGCAAGCATGGAGATACACTAAAAGAGTTATTAGCGCTATTCTTTTACTGCACTAATACACACTGAGGCGATATTACATGAAATCTTTCATTATCAGTTGTCCTTTAAAATCTAAAAAGCTGCAAAAAAAAATGTAAATGACATGTTTACTGAGTGATCCAAAATTCAAGTAGTGAATGAAATATTCATTAACTACACAGAGTTGTGTTAGAAGTAACAACCAATGGCAACAAGTACTCCTATTACTACCAGCAATATAAACACTTTTCAGACAAATACATTATTTAAAATAGTCAAAATCTTTTGTGGACCAAAGTATCCAGTAATTGTATTTTTTTTAATTATTATTTTTAGATGGGTATTTACCCTGAAGGGATTAATTGGGAGGGTGCGGTGATATTAGGTTAAAACTTCTATTTTACTTTACATTTTACAAGGATATTTTGTAGAAATAGGAATAAAAACCACTGAAAGGTGACGTGTATAACATTGATTATATCATTATAATGGCACCTGACAAGGGGTGGGATATATTAGGCAGCAAGTGAACAGATTGTTCTTAAATTTCATGTGTTGGAATCAGGGAAAATGGGCAAGCAAAAAGATCTGAGTGGCTTTGACAAGGGCCAAATAGTGAGAGCTAGACATCAGAGCATCTCCAAAAAGGCAAGTCTTGTGGAGTGCTCCCGGTATGCAGTGGTAAGTACCTCCCAAAAGTGGTGGAAGAAAGTACAGCCAGTGAACCGTCATTAGGTTAATGGGCACCCAAAGGTCATTGATGCAATTGGGGAGCAATTGCTAGTTCATCTGGTCTGATCACACAGAAGACCTACTGTGGCTCTAATTGCTGAAAAACTTAAAGATAGAAATGTGTCAGAACACATAGTGCATCACAGTTTGCAGTGTATGGGGCAGTGAAGCCACAGACCAGTCAGGTTGCCCAGGATGACCCCTGTCCACCGCCAAAATGGCCTTCAATAGGGGTGTGAGCAACAGAATTGGACCATGCAGAATGGAAGAAGGTTGCCTGGTATGATGAATCACATTTTCTTTTTGATCACCTGGGTAGCCAGGTGCATGTGCATCATTTACCTGGGTAAGAAATGGCAACAGGATGCCCTATGGGAAGAAGGCAGGCCGGTGGAGCAGTGTTATACTCTGGACAATGTTCTGCTGTTAAATCTTATGTCTTAGCACTCATTTGTATTTTACTTTGACACATACCATCTACCTAGAGATTGTTGCAGACCATGTACATGCCTTCATTGCAATGGTGTTCACTAGTGGAAGTGGCCTCTTTCGGCACCACACTGCACAAATTATTGTGGAATGGTTTGAGGAACATGGTAAATAGTTTAAAGTGTTGCTTTGGCTTCCAAATTCCCCAGATCTCAATCAGGTTGCTCATGTGTGGGATGTGCTGGAGCAACAAATCCCATCCAAGACACCAACTCGCAACTTGCAGGACTGCTGCTAATGTTTTGGTGCCAGATACCACAGGACACATTCAAAGTTCTTGTAGGGTCAATGCCTCCACACATCAGAGCTGTTTTGGCAGCCTGAGGGGAACCTAAATGATATTAGGCAGTTGGTTTTAATGTTGTGGCTAAGCAGTGTATACAATAAAAGTAACAAAATGTCTTCGGCAAAGATATGCTGTCTATCTATACATGCCATATAAAATGAGAGATTAAATAAACAAATCATTTCACACCCATTAATGTAGATCAAGGATTGTCAAATGGTAAATCCTCAGTTCATGTAGAACAGATGATCCCATAGTAAATTTTACAGAGGATGCAAAAGCCTACAACATATATGATTGATGTTTCAAATCTTTCAGAACCAGAGATGCGTCAGACACACAAAAAAGGTACCTACAGGACCAGAGACATGCAAAACGTCAATGAGAAACTGCTTCCACCACCTAATTTTAATGTCAACAAATACAATTATTTTAGGGTTATATCATACGCACTTGTGAAAGCTGTGTCAAGTTTACAACAGCTCACTCACAACAAAGTAAGAATATGGAGAACTGAAGGTAAATGTGAATATTTTTATAGCCTGCTCTGTGCCTCCAAATTGCCCAAGCCACCCACCACTGTCCTGCTTCTGTATCAAACAATTCTCACTATATAGATGCATTAACCCCAATATTAGATGCAACATTTCTTACTATGCAAATAAGAAATGGGAATAAAATGCTTAGAAATTTCACAAATATTTTCAACATGGGTAATTATTCAGTAGAGTATTCTGTAATATTAAAAATTATAGTTTTCTTATATTACGTTTGAAGGATAAATTGCTTTCTATCAGTTTTGAACATGTGCAATTGTAAAATTGACAGCAATCCGAATATAACACAAACAACAGTGACATATATTTAAGAAAAAAAAAATCCACGTTTTAATGAATAGAGCATTTCCATAGACATATATCTGTGAGCAAGATGCTCTGCAAGAGCAAGCAAAGAACTAAACACTTGAAACATTCAGTATAATAAAAATACAAGCCTTACACAGACTGGAGCAAAATAATAAATTGCAATAGCAATGCATTTTTAATGTTTGTGTTTGAATATATCTGTCAAAATCTTGTATTTCTAAAGCAACTTGTAGTTTAAAATATAATATATGCTTTTGATTTCTTTCAATACCATAAAAGGATCTACTCATTTGAAAATTAGCTCAGCATGTGGGAGAATACTTGATGCTCAAGAAGCAATTTCTTTTGAAAAATGTGCAAGACTCTCATTGATACACAGAGACTTATTTAAAGATCATTCCATAATTGCTGCACATAGCAGTTGGAAATGTGCAGTGGTCACAAGATATCAAGATGCTGTTCATAAGAATGTCATTCTCGGTCTTTCAAATAAGAAAAGAGCAGAAATCTCATACTCAGTATTTACCAGTTCAATTGACAGAAAATGGCATGTTCTGAAAATAAAATGATATATGTGTATGTATGTATATATATATATATATATAGACTCACACACAGATACACACATGAGCACTCATAGTGTATATGAAAGACTTCTATTGGGATTTCACCACTAAATCACTGCAATATTTATTTTGCAAATATGTGTTCCTTTTCACTTTTTCAGTTTAATATAGAATTGTCTTACAATTGAGTTGGCTGCTGAAGGGAGAAAAAAGACTAAGGCTTAACTTGAAAGACCAGGAGCTTGATATGCCCCTGAGACAGAAGCCAGATCTCACCTACATTAGAACTGGGTGGATGCAGAGTCATTTCAGGTCAGTTTAAAAAAGGTGTTGGTAGTGAGCCCATACTTTCACTTTCCAAAGATATCATATGGGGGAAAACTAAAGAGGCTGCATGGAGCTGCAAGTAGTCCAATGATTATATAAACAATTGTAATAATCGGGCTTGGATCGCCAGGATCATTGCTATATTGGGAGGCAGGTAGTACATTATCCACCCATTTCCTAAAACCCCACGCACTATACCATGGGTTCATTTCAATGAGTACCCATTGAGAAAAGAAAACGTGTTGTTTCTACGTGGTAATATAAGGTACAATATGTCATGATCACAAGAAGAACAAATTCAGTCTTCCAACCAGTCACCTTATGTTTTACTATTAATGGAGTCTCCAAGTATAAATACAACCTTTTGTATATTTTTATTATAGATGTCAGCCTAAATAATAAGTTTTTTTACATTTTCACAATCAATTTTATTTATTTGTCAAAAAATGTACTACATTCTGCAATATCTTGCTGTCTCTCTCCCACCTTCTCCATTCTAAAATATTTCCTTTTTATTTTAGTTATTATACCTACATACATGAAGTCATAGCTCCCGTTCTGTCCATTTTTATAATGCTGGCACTTACCGTCATGGCTCAGTTTTTTCAAATGGAGCAGTGCTTTTCCAAATGACCTTTCTTTCTCCAATGAAACCACAATGTGGCATCTTTTGCTTTTTTTTTTTATTTGAGAGCTGTCATTGGGATCTATTTTTTTTTCATCGCACATTAATTTCTTTCTTCTGTTTTATTCCTCAATTAATTTGCTTTTTGGAAATTCTGACACTTCTAACATGGTTCTTGCCTCTAAGATATTTATGAGGCAATACATATGTGAAGGCCACTATATTATGGTCAGTCATATTTTCTACAATAGTACATGGCATTTCCATATTTTCTAGCAGATTGTTCACTTGCTCATATATCTCTTGGCCTTCCAGCACTCTAAAAGTATTAAATGTACTTAGCAGATATGGTTTACTGTTTTGAAAGGGCATGCCATTTATTTAGTAATATTCTATATCTATGATTGTTTTGCTTGTTTGTTCTTGCTGTCCATTCTGTCCACATTCACAAGGTATGTGAATGTATAGCATAACCTACAAATTATCTTTGATTAGCAACACGTCCATATCGAATTTACACATTTCTACTTTTCAGCTTTACTTTTGCTAATTTTATATGTATCCAACTTGACATTTTATTCTATCAGTCTGCACGCAGTTCAGAATTTATTTTCTTTGTAATGAAGCACTGCTTGCTTTACTCCATACCTATCAGCCACAACATTAAAATAACTGACAGGTGAAGTGAAGCAAAAACATCTGAGTGACGTTGGCAGGGGGCAAACATTGATGCCTAAACAACTGGGTTAATGCATCTATATAGTGATAATACCTACCAAAAGTGGTGCAATGAAGGACAACTGGTGAACCTGCATTAGAGTCATGGTCACCCAAGACTCATTGATGCACATGGGAGTGAGAGTTAGCCAGTCTGGTCAGATACACAGAAGATGTATTGTAGCTCAAATTGCTAAAAAAACAAAAACCATAATGTTGGCCATCATAGAAAGATGTCAAAAAACATCAGAGTGCCCATGATGACTCCTATCCACTGCTGAAAGTGCCTTCAATGTGGACGTGAGCATCAGAACTGGATCATAGGGTAATGCAAGAAGTTGCCTGGTCTAATTTTCTTTTAGATCAGGTGGATGGTCAGGTGCACGTGCATCATTTACCGGTGGAAGAGATAGCAGCAGAATGCACTATGGGAAGGCAGGCCGGTGAAGACAGTGTTATGCTCTAGACAATGCTCTGCTGGGAAACCTGGTATTCATGTGGATGTTAATTTGACATGTACTACCTACAGATGTTCTCCAAAGTTTTCATACCCTTAAAGAATTGGTATTATGTGCACCAGTGAAATTTTTGTTTTGTACGAATAAAGTCGTGCCAAATAAAAATAAAATTTGTCCATTCTGAACTTTGTCCGTAAAACATTAGTTTTTCGGACTAAATTCGGTAAAAAATTATTTGTTTTCGCCCCATAGGATGAAAATAACACAGCACATGCGCAAAAAAAAAAGCAAGGAGGCTGCTGGCACCGCTGCCAGTTCCCTCCTTGTAATAAATAGTAACAATTCCTACTTCTCCTGCAATTTAAACCTGTGGGGGTCACTATGACCCACGTATTAATTAAAGGGAGGATAAATCCTCCTGCAAGCCACTACTCGCACTCCTGCTGCTTCATTCGGCGTTCGAACGCCGGCAAAACTACCGAATTTCATTCTAACAGATTGAGAACAGTTTGTCCATTCATGTTATGACGCAATTCAGGAGTTTTTGTTTGGATCGGAATTTCATTCGATGAACGAAACTCCGATCCTATTCATGCCGCGAGTAGAAAGCTCCCTAATTCCCAAGGTATTAGGAAGCTATTTACTAAAAGACTGAAAGACCTAAATTGGTATTTCAGACATAGAAAGATTACGTAGTATTATTAATTAAAGGAGATTAAAATCTCCCTTCTGCCCCTACTCGCTATACCGCGAGTATGGGCATGTCTACCAAACAGTGAGCACTGAGTTCATGCCCTATGTATGGGCCCATCTGTGAGTTTCAGAGTTAATAGACAAAACTCTCCCTCTCACCAATAGGGGATGGCACCAGGGAGGGATGACCATTATCTCCCTTGCTATTTGTCTTGGACACCATGGACACCCTACTACATGCCATACATACTAACCCACAGATTCAATGGTTTTGCTACCCAAGATGTGAAACGAAGGTCTCAGCTTTTGCTACCAATGTGTTATTCACTCTGACCGATCAAGCTCATAAGCTGCTGCAGGTGGTTACTGAGATGGAGTGGTTTAGCTCATTGTCAAACTTCAAATGTAATATTTAATTTGAGATACTGGGTTTCTGCACCTCATCGAGTATGAAATCCTCTAAATACCTGGGAGTTCACCTCTCTCCTACAGGAGAGAGCCCCTTCTGGACTGTATAAAAGCTGATCTTGGGAAATGGCTCCTCACACAATTATCCCTTTTGGGGAGGATTAGTATTCTGAAAATGATGGTGCTACCTAAGATTCTTTATCTCTGACAGACACTTCCAATCTCTCTCCCCCACTATTTATTCTAAAGGATTAAGCATATATTCATATCATACATATGGTATTATAAACATTGCTTACCATGTCCTTACTTTCCCTACGAAGGGCGGGGGGGAGGTGGGGGAGTGGGGAATGTCACACTTTGTCCACCATTATATGGCAGTATTATTCAATAGACTTTGGGAGTGGACTAAAATTGGACAAGATAAATCTTAGTACCTTCTTAAGCAGAGCTTTGTGACAGTTCCTCTCTTTGCCCTGGCTAACATGTCCCTTACACCGTATGTTAAGTACTACCCACCCATTGATATGGAACATTCTTCTGAAGTGGAGAATGTTCAAAACGGCCTGGAATTTATCCCCTGGGGTATCTCCACTATTTCCAATAGTCGATACCGCAGACTTCTAGAATGGAAAGGGGCATCTACTATCCACTGTCTGACTGGAGATAGGTGCGTCGCCTTTTGTGCACTCCTCCCAGATACCGCTATCCCCACACTCAGAGATCTAATGTGTCAGGGTAAACAGTTATTACTTTTAGACACATTGAGTTACTCTCAACTTACACAATTCCTCAAAAAAATAGTCATGCCACATGCCGATAGCGGCGATCCGGAGTCAATTTTACCGCGTGACGGACGAGGTCCGTCACTCATCATTAAGGGTTTCCCCTCTGTGATGGACCTCGTCCGTCACCCGTCCTTAAGGGGTTAAGGGGTTAAATGTTAACTAGACAAACGTAAACATTAATAAATCAAAACACAGACCACAAAAAGTGAACATTAGTATAAATAGATTATAAGAGGAACCTAATAAATGTGTGCATTAAGCCTTCTCCATAGGAAAGCATTCACTCAATTCTTTCCTATGGAGTTTGCAAGATGCTGGACATGCTCATGCAAAGAGTGAGGACATCCAGTGTCATTACACTAAGTTAAACTCCATGAAACAGCAGGAAGTACTCTAAAACTACAATGTTTTAGCTGCAGGGTAACAGGGACAGTGCACCCAAACCACTTCAAACCTTGTTTTGACGAGAAAATAAATTAAACTGCATTGCTTGAAGCTAAAGAAATCCTATTTTAAACACATTTTAGTCCAATGTTAACCTGTTCCCTCTTTCAAGCAAAAACTGCAAAACCAAACGACAAGCATTTACAATTTACATGCACCACAAAAAAAACCCAATAGAATGTTTGTAATTGAATTTTAGTCCTTTTGATTTGTGCAAATCTATATTATTTTCATTCATAATTTCAGTTCTTTGTCCATAACAATAAATCTTTATTTGATATGGCAGTAGCTTCCAGCTGAAATTTCTCTATTATTAGAGACAATGCATGACTGAAAATTAGGTCAATGCCCATTTCACTTCCCCTTGGAAGGTCATTCTAAAATGTACTAAAATGTACCATTACAGAAACTAAATGGGTGTAATCATGCTGCCAACAAATATGTAGGTATGTAGAGTACAATGCTTTTTAAAACAGTCTGCATTCCCGCTCCCCCTCCCCCTTTTAGAGAATGTATTTTTAGTTTCTACCCAAGTCAAACTCTTTAAAAACTTTGTAAATCATGAAACACATGCACTGTATGCAAGCTGTGTTATTATATATATTATAGATAGAGAGGCAGAAGACTATTTATTTCATACATTGCAAGGTACGTGTTCATTTAATTTTGCGTTGCACTTTACACTAAGCCATACATGGTAGCCCATACTAGTTGTGATATTTAAACTGTTTTTTAATAGATTTTATATGTTTAATATTGAGTCGTGAATCATATTATTCTACCCCCATTTTCTATGCTGTGTGTGCCTCATGGAAGGCGGTGAAAACTTTGCTCCCACTGAAGCCAACACAGAAACGGTTAAAATAGAGTGCATTATGACAAATGCATTTCACATGGTTGCATAAAAAATCTTACTTGCCTGTTAATTATAAACTAGAAATAAGATTTTATATTGAGTCCAGATTAACCCAATGTATGACTGCAGATCTTAATTGAAGGGATATTGGCAACATGGATCTATCTGATTTTGCATATATTGTCATTTGTGTCGCATTAATATGAACAGTTATAGTGATATATTTCCAAAATTTAATCTAAAACACTAATAAATTTTAAAGAAAACCTGACTTTTGGCTGCTATTGCTTAAAGTGAATTCTTGCAATGTCCATATTTCTATCTGTTTTTGTGCTTTTAAAGAACAAAATACAGATCTACATACTTTCAAAGATGTATTATGGATGCAATATGAAACAAACACGCATGGAGAGCAAAAACTCCTGATACTTTATAAATCTAATACAATTATTCCATTATAATAAAGTAAACACCTATAGGAATATGTTACTGCATTTGCCCTCAATTATTATTATTCTTGGTGTCCCACTTCTGTAGACACCAGAGACATACTCCTACTAGGCACAGTGCAAGCATATCCTTATACATATCTGTACTACACATACTGTACCCAGGGCATTTAAGGCACACTATAGTCCCCTGAACAACTAAAACTTAATGTTCTCGTGTCCCTGCAGACTTTTTTAATGTAAGCAGTGCTGTTTCCGATGCCTACATAAGGCTGTTGCGGAGTTTGTCTTACGGGCTTCATGTTTTTTTGGTCAACCAGGCACCCGACTTGTTAGACAGAGAGTAATAGGTCCGTTTTAATTTAAGAAGATTACAATCCGTTTTAGGAGCTGTGACTCCTTTATTGCATTCTTCCGTTTGAGAGCAGAGGTTTTTGATGGAACTTTCTTAGTTTTTAAATCTAATTCTTTTAATTTCTGTTCAAGGTTGATGAGTTTTTCATTGGAGACCTTTTTGTAAGTAGCAATATGAGCAAAATGAGCTTGGCTCTGAATATCGCCTCATTGGCAAGCCGGAGGAAGGTTTTGGTGATATTTGTTGTTTTCCATAAAATATGTAGATATGGTTTCTCCTGTCTCCCTACAGATGTTAGTATCTGCCAGGAGGGATTCATGCAATCTCCAGACTCCCTTTCCCTGCATGTCGTTTGTGTCATCTAGTGTGAAGTAAAGTGGAGCATGGTCTGGCCCTGGATGCTTACCTTATTGTGCATTTTGACACCTGTTGTAGAGTGTTTATCAAACACAAAATAATATATCCTAGAGTAGTGACAATATCGAACTAGATAATATGTATACTCGTTTATTCTAGGATGTATGCTCCTCCAGGAATCCACCACTCCGTGTGTGTGCCATAATTAGAGGAGTTTTTCTCCTTGGGTCATTAACTTTTTCCTATATGTGCAATTATAGATAGTTGTAGAAACAAGAGAATTAGGCGCTCACTATAGTAATATACAAACAGTAATATTTAGGCAGCAGTAACAATACAAGGAACCCCAGCCTTGTAGCAGAATAATGTGAACAGAAAAAAATAGTAGGAAACCGCGCCCTAGACCAAATAATATATATAGATGATATACGTACACAATGGTTTTGGTGATGGTCTCTATACAGTTGACCTTGAAATAAAAAACATAAAAAATAATGGTGCAATAAAATAGATACAGTGGGTGTGTGAATGAGTGCTTAAGTAAGTTCACACTCACATTTCCCAGAGCTAACTCAGAGCTCAGCTGTTATTACGCGTGGCCGGAACAATCCCCGTCTCAGAATATATGAAGCAGAAGATATCTTGGCAATCTCAGGCAGATAATATGTGGAAAGATAGAGAATCCAGATAGTGCAGTACGTACTGATAAAATAAATAAAGGAAAATATAAAATACCGTACTCACATTTGCTAGAGCAGAACTTGCTCTAGTCAGTATAGCGTAGGTGATATAATCCCCACCAAGGAATAGGATGGTAACCAGGAAGTAAAAAGGAGTTGGAATCCGGTTAAGTATTAAAATTAAAAAACTATTTATTAACAACAAAAATAATAAAATGCTGAATAAAAGTACTATAAAATCCACTTGACGCGTTTCACCTAGAAAAAGGCTTCTTCAGAAGTGTGGATGAAATCCTGGTACCTTCCATTTATATAAGGAGTTCGTTAGGAATAATCATCTCCTGGTGTGATGCAGAAATTACTTCCTGTTTCCTGTAACCACCAGTGGAAGGCACTATGAGAAAGTGGTAATAGATGCGTTCCACATGTGGAACACAAATGGTGCCACAATGGCGTCGCTGTGCTCTCGACTAGCGGAGTAACATTAGTAAAAAGTCCATAAACAAAGAAAAAATTGTCCGAGATTAGCTAAATATAAGCTATTATGAGCATTCAGCAGAAGTTGACGATGTTCTGTTATACTCATGAAGGGAGTAAATTCGGCCATTAATAAACAGGGCAGAAGAGCATAATATAAAAAAACAAACAGAAATAAAAATTACATCAAATGCTTATAATAGTAAACATTAAGTAATAATAAATGTGGTTTAAATTCCAATCAGAGGGTAATAATGGATGGTATAAAATATGCATATATAAAGGGAAAGCCCAGAAAAAAATGAGTTATTCAAAAAACAGAATATAGAGCCCTAATAAAAAGTTAGAATAAAATTGGAATTTAAAAGGCACATATAAAATGACAACAATTATGTGCTCATAGTGATACAAAACATGCATTGAAAAACAGATATCCATGAAAGCTAATGTATACAAGTGGAGATGTCACAATATAAGCTTGTAGGAGGTATAATATGTACATAAATAACACGCTATAAGTGTGGAGCAGCAGGAGATATATGTGAGCTTAATTGAAAATTAATATATCTGGAAATAAGCAAGAATATGCCTAATAATAGATGGAATATACAGAATTGACTTGGGAATTAAAAACATATTAATAACAACAAGAATTATGTCATAGAAAATTAAAAAGATCAAATTCAATATTTAACCCTTTGGGGTGTAGGGTTTCCATATTAAAAACCCACTCCATCTCCTTTTGTCCTATTTTTTTTAATAAGGTCTCCGCCTCTCCAATGATTTTTTACTGTGGCAATACCCATGAAAGTAAGATGTATGGGGTCATTATTATGTTTACAGAAATGGGATGATACAGAATGGTTGATATAATTTTTTTCTATATTTCTGCAATGTTCAGCTATTCGTATCCTTAATGATCTTATGGTACATCCAATATACTGGAGGCCACAGGGGCACTCCAGTAGATAAATAACATTTTTGCTTTCACAGGTAATAATTTCTTTGATGGTATATATTTTGCCAGTGTTATTTGATTTAAATGAGGTTCTTCGTTTTTCAGTAGGGTTTGTTTTCTTACAAGCTACGCAACTATTGCATTTAAAAAAACCTTTATTAAAAGATAAAAAGTGATCATTGTTGATACTTTAGCAAAAAATACATAGAAAATGGCGCTAGAGGTTAAAGTGAATGAAAGGTGCTGCTATACCCAAGTATATCACCACTATATATACTTAGAGAGAATACAGTAAAACGTAGAGAAAGGTAAAAGCGCACACTAAACAAGGAGGTCTTTACCTGACGTGTTATAAATAACTGGTAAGGGGTAACTCCTCCTTATATACAATATGTATATACAATGTAGATATTGCCTATACAAAAAATACAAACACAGAACAAAACAGAGTGTGGTCTGTATATAAAACACAATAAGAAGGAAATTATGAGCTGAAATCACTCACACTTTGCTGAGCCGTTTAAAGTAGGCTCGGGACTTATGTAGCTTTATATGTCACTTTAAGTGGGACATGCACATTCCTTCACTCTTCAGGCGAATCCTTCAATGATCTCAATAATCATCTGATGAAAAGTTGGAGTCAGGAGCCAGGAGTATCAGGATATATAAAAAATATTTATTTGTATAAAAACAAATAAAAAATAATGCACAACGCGTTTCAACCATTAAGTGGTCTTCCTCAAGTGCTGTTCAAGGTTACAATGAACCTGCTACTACATATATAGGGATTAACATAGAGTAATAATTACAAACATTCCCTACACATGTAGCACTAATTAAAATACAATTGCCTTATATGGTCCGAACCGGATGTGTTCTGCCACCTCCAATATGGCTCCACATCCGGTTTGGAAACATACACTGTAAGTGCAATACATAATAAAACAATTCACAAAATACCACATAATGAATAAAATATAACAAAATTCATCCTCCAGTATAGTCAACCAACACGATATGGTCAAAACGTGGGTGACCTGATGTTTGAGGATACTATAAATTATATCCGATAAGTCCGTTGCGTCACTTCCGGTGACGCGCATATTGATGAAAGCAGTCTGTCGCGTCACTTCCGGTTTCGCTAAGAAGAGGATCGGCAATGTCCATTCTCAGTTTCCGTACTAGGAGTGATATTAGTGTACTGTAGGGCTAAGATAGCCATCTTTAGAGTGGGCAGTCTGTCCATATCCTCACCAGTACATATATACCAAATACAAGTATATTATATATATAAAAAAAGGAAAAAATATAAAAGAATGGGTATTAATCATTTTAAAAAGCATCCATTGCTAACATATAAAAAACATATTCAATAAAATTTCAAGTACTATATAGACACCATAATACCCCAATAAAGTGCAAAAAATAAAGTGCTCTTAAGAATGTAAAAAGTATAAAGAACTAAAAAGAAACCCAATTGTTCAGCAAATAGTATTTCCCTGATAATAGACAGAAAAGTAAGAGGGATACATATAATTATTTCTTTCCTTTTCTCTGTCCCCATCCACTTAATGGCTTATAATAATGTATTGATTTCAAAATCAATATTTAGACCTCTTGGAATTAAAGTGCGTAATTCGAAAATCCACAATTCTTTAAAACCAAGAGCTCTAGATATATCTCCCCCTCTCCAATTTCTGGTCACTTTTTTGATAGCAAAAAAAATTAAAGAACTAGGGTCCGAATCATGGTGTTGTAAAAAATGTCTTGATACACTATGATTTGGAAAACCCTTTTTGATGTTTCTCAAATGTTCATTAATTCTAATCTTAAGCTGACGTGAAGTTTTTCCCACATATTGGTATCCACAGTTACATTGTAAAAGATAGATGACATAAGTGGAGTGACATGTGATTAAAGATTTAATATGATACTCCCTCTTAGTAACTGAGGAGTAGAAATTTTCAACTTTCTTATTAGTTCTTAAAGTATTACAACAAGCCTGGCAAGATCCACAATAGAAAAAACCCTTTTGTTCTAATGTCCAATTACTTAAAAAGTTTTTTCTAGGGGCCTCTGTTTTAATATAACTAGATGTCAACATTTGTTTTAGATTTTTAGCACCCCTAAATATAAATTTGGGTTTATTTCCTATATATTGTTGGATGTCCTCTTCATGCTGTAGGATGTGCCAATTCTTATTTATAATTTTTTTAATAGCACCAATGTTGCTAGAAAAGTTAAAAATAAAAGGAATCTGTTTGTTTTGTTGGCCTAAATCCTCTTTCTTTTTATATTGTAACAGAGGAGTCCTATCCATTTTTCCAACTTGTTCTATTTTATCTTGCAAATCATCTTCTCCATACCCTTCCTGTATTAATTGATCTTTGAGATATGTTGCTTGGATAATATAATCCTCTTTTTTGGTACAATTTCTACATATCCTTAGAAACTGCCCCTTAGGTATATTATTTAGCCACGGGCGATGATGGCAACTGTCTAGTTCAATGAAGCTGTTGACATCAACTTTTTTGAAAAAGGTCTTAGTCATCAAAACTTGATCCTGGACAAAAATATTGAGGTCTAAAAAATCAATACTATATTTACTCACATTCTTCGTGAGTGTAATTCCCCAATCATTATGATTAAGATACGTAAAAAACTGGAGGAAGGTTTCTTCCGACCCTTTCCAGATAATAAAAATGTCGTCTATATACCTTTTGTAGAGGACCAAGTTTGCGCCAAATTCATGTCCCTGGGACACAAAAGACTGTTCCCAAAAAGCCATGAATAAATTAGCATAATTTGGCGCAAACTTGGTCCCCATGGCCGTACCTCTTATTTGCATAAAAAATTCCTCCTCGAACCAAAAATAATTGTTATGTAGAATCATACGTATTCCTTCTAAAATAAAATTTCTCTGTGACTCTCCATATTTTTCTGATGCTTCAAGGTAAAAATCAACAGCTTCACATTCATGCTGAATAATAGTATAGAGGCTTGATACATCACATGTGGCAAGTAAATAGTCATCTTGCCAACCAAAATCATTTAAAATATTAAGTAGACTCATTGAATCTTGTAAAAAAGCCGGAGTATTTCTTACTAGGGGTTGCAGATGGTAATCTATATATTGGGACAAAGCAGACAAAACTGAATTAATCCCAGAGACAATAGGACGTCCTGGAGGATTGTTCATATCTTTGTGAATTTTAGGCAATATATATATAACAGGAAGTCTTGGATATTCTGGGAATAAAAAAGAAAACTCCTTTTTATCGAGAATATTGTCCTCTAGACCTTTCTCCAGAAATATTTTGAGCTTACTTTTTATCTCTTCTAAAGGATCCTTTTTGAGTTTAACATATGTAGTTATATCTTGCAATTGTCTGTGTATCTCCTTTATATACCAATATTTATCAAGAATAACTATCCCCCTTGTCTGCTGGTTTGTGAAAGTGTGAGTGATTTCAGCTCATAATTTCCTTCTTATTGTGTTTTATATACAGACCACACTATGTTTTGTTCTGTGTTTGTATTTTTGTATAGGCAATATCTACATTGTATATACATATTGTATATAAGGAGGAGTTACCCCTTACCAGTTATTTATAATACGTCAGGTAAAGACCTCCTTGTTTAGTGTGCGCTTTTACCTTTCTCTACATTTTACTGTACAATTGGGTTTCTTTTTAGTTCTTTATACTTTTTACATTCTTAAGAGCCAATTGGGTTTCTTTTTAGTTCTTTATACTTTTTACATTCTTAAGAGCCAATTGGGTTTCTTTTTAGTTCTTTATACTTTTTACATTCTTAAGAGCCAATTGGGTTTCTTTTTAGTTCTTTATACTTTTTACATTCTTAAGAGCCAATTGGGTTTCTTTTTAGTTCTTTATACTTTTTACATTCTTAAGAGCACTTTATTTTTTGCACTTT
Organism: Pelobates cultripes; assembly: GCA_933207985.1. Taxonomy (NCBI): domain Eukaryota; kingdom Metazoa; phylum Chordata; class Amphibia; order Anura; family Pelobatidae; genus Pelobates; species Pelobates cultripes. The sequence continues at coordinate 259,783,258 of OW240916.1, forward strand.
ATTGGGACAATTGGGTTTATTTTTAGTTCTTTATACTTTTTACATTCTTAAGAGCACTTTATTTTTTGCACTTTATTGGGGTATTATGGTGTCTATATAGTACTTGAAATTTTATTGAATATGTTTTTTATATGTTAGCAATGGATGCTTTTTAAAATGATTAATACCCATTCTTTTATATTTTTTCCTTTTTTATATATATATAATATACTTGTATTTGGTATATATGTACTGGTGAGGATATGGACAGACTGCCCACTCTAAAGATGGCTATCTTAGCCCTACAGTACACTAATATCACTCCTAGTACGGAAACTGAGAATGGACATTGCCGATCCTCTTCTTAGCGAAACCGGAAGTGACGCGACGGACTGCTTTCATCAATATGCGCGTCACCTTAAGTGACGCGACGGACTTATCGGATATAATTTATAGTATCCTCAAACATCAGGTCACCCACGTTTTGACCATATCGTGTTGGTTGACTATACTGGAGGATGAATTTTGTTATATTTTATTCATTATGTGGTATTTTGTGAATTGTTTTATTATGTATTGCACTTACAGTGTATGTTTCCAAACCGGATGTGGAGCCATATTGGAGGTGGCAGAACACATCCGGTTCGGACCATATAAGGCAATTGTATTTTAATTAGTGCTACATGTGTAGGGAATGTTTGTAATTATTACTCTATGTTAATCCCTATATATGTAGTAGCAGGTTCATTGTAACCTTGAACAGCACTTGAGGAAGACCACTTAATGGTTGAAACGCGTTGTGCATTATTTTTTATTTGTTTTTATACAAATAAATATTTTTTATATATCCTGATACTCCTGGCTCCTGACTCCAACTTTTCATCAGATGATTATTGAGATCATTGAAGGATTCGCCTGAAGAGTGAAGGAATGTGCATGTCCCACTTAAAGTGACATATAAAGCTACATAAGTCCCGAGCCTACTTTAAACGGCTCAGCAAAGTGTGAGTGATTTCAGCTCATAATTTCCTTCTTATTGTGTTTTATATACAGACCACACTATGTTTTGTTCTGTGTTTGTATTTTTTGTATAGGCAATATCTATATTGTATATACATATTGTATATAAGGAGGAGTTACCCCTTACCAGTTATTTATAACACGTCAGGTAAAGACCTCCTTGTTTAGTGTGCGCTTTTACCTTTCTCTACGTTTTATTGATGATACTTTGTTCAGTGTCTTTAGTGTAATTTTTTGTGAGGTGTCTTTTCAAATTCAGGGCACCTCTGAATATGATTTTTGGTCTTTCCGGAATAACATCTTTAAGAAGCGGGTCTTCCTTTAGAAGGTGCCAGCGTTTATTCATATTTTTTTAAAATGTATATTCTTATCATTATAATCTAGTATTATAGGCAATGTCAGGCCCTTCTGTTGTTGTATTTTTTCTTTGTGTATAAGGTATTTTTGGTTGATTGCAAGCGTTTGTTGTATTGTAGATTCTATTAATTTATCATTATAACCTTTGTTTAATAGGCTATTTTTCATTTTATTTGCTTGTTCTATAAAGTTGGTATTATCCGAGCATTTTCTTCTTAATCTGGTGATCTGGTTCATTGGGATACTATTTAGCCAAACCTTATTGTGATAACTTTTTGTGTTAAAAGTTAAAACTATGCCTTCTTGATTAGAATTTAAAAACTTTATAAAATCTTGTGCGTCTGTGATAGAACCTTTCCAAACAAAAATAAGATCGTCTATATATCTTGAATAGGACACCATGTTCGCTGCACAGCAGTGTCCGCTCCAGGTGTATCTCTCCTCCCATTCAGCCATATAAAGTACAAGCATAGCTAGGCGCGAACCTGGTGCCCACAGCTGTCCCTCTGTTTTGTAAATAAAATGAATCTTTGAACCAAAAATAGTTGTTGTGTAAAATCAGTTCTATGCCTTCAATTAAAAAGTTAATTTGATCCTGCATCATAAAGTCATCTTTTTCTAAAATCTTTTTGATCACTTTGCACCCTTTATCATGTTGAATGATAGTGTACAAAGATTGTACGTTGCAGGTGATAAGCAGAAAGTCTGCTTGCCAAGTTATCTTTTCTAATTTTTTTAAAAGGTCTATAGTATCTTTGGGGTAGGATTTGGTTTTGGTGACATAAGGCTGAAGTAAAATATCTATATATTCTGATAGATCCGAAAGTGCGGAACCAATACCAGAAACGATTGGTCGTCCTGGGGGTTTTGATAAATTTTTATGGACTTTCGGGAGAAAGTAGATAACCGGGATTTTGGGGTGTGCAATATTTATATACTGAAATTATTTTTCATCCAGGATCCCGGTATTTAATCCTTTATCAAGATATAATTTAAGTTCTTTTTTGACATTAATTGTGGGGTTGGCAGAGAGTTTAGTGTAGGTGATGCGGTCATTCAATTGTTTATAGGCCTCTTCTTCATATTGCTCTTTTGATAATATAACGAGGCCGCCGCCTTTATCCGCAGGTTTGATAACAATTGTTTTGTCGTAATATAAATCTTTAAGAATCTGTCTCTCTTTTTTATTCAAATTGGCCTTGTCTTTATACTTATTTATATTTTCTAAGGTTCTTATGTCTTTGCCTACCTTCTTTTCAAAGATATCTAGAGCACTAGACTTATAATGTGCGGGATAGAACTTAGATTTATTCTTCAAGTTACTTTTTACATATTTACTAACTGGAATATTAGAGGGAATATTACCAGTATTAACCTGACTTTTATTGGTAGTAGCAGCAAAAAATCTTTTTCAGAGTGGCATTTCTAACAAATTTGCTAATGTCGATAAATGTCATAAAAGAATTATAGGGTTTAGTAGGAGCAAATTTAAGACCTTTTTTAAGGACATCTGTTTCAGTTTTGCTTAGGTTCTTAGACAAGTTAAAAATGCCAGTCACTGAATTGGTATGTAGATCTTCTAAACTCTTTCTGTTCTTCCTTTCTCGCTTGTCTTCTTGTCTTCTGCCTGATCTGGGTCCTCTAAATCTCTTTTGCAGCTCTTTATTGGAGTAATATTCAGATGGTTGATATGACGCTCTCTGTTGGAGGGAATTTCTAAAAAAAGAAGTTTCATTAAATGGCTCGCAAAAAGACAGAGTAGGATATCTGGTCTTTGTGACTAGCTCATTAGGTGTATTTGGTTCTTGTTCTCCTTTTGTGCTGAGGAGAGGATGGTTCATATGTGGATCTGTGTGTTTTTGGTCTAACGACTAGTGGTGAAGTGGTTATAATGTTTCTCTTTGTGTTGTGGCTCTCTTACTGAAAAGTGTGTATCATCTTTCCTTTTATAACCTAGTGATCTAGTATATGTTGATATCTTTTTGGTGTCTTCATTGTTGTAGTGTATTTATTGGTGGCGTTGGTGAAGGCTTTTTCTGATAGTTGTGGTGTCTAATGTTGGGTCAACTGAAATGCTAAAATCTCTGCATATGGCTATTTTAGATTGGTTGAAGTTGCAGCATATAAATGAGAGTTGTCCTTCATTTGGTGCATACTGTGTGTTGTTAATGAAACATAACAGGATAATACACCTTCCCATACCATTTGAATGTTTTGTTATGAGTTGGAATGCTAAGTTTTTGTGTAATAGTATTAATACTCCCGCTGTTTTGGTTCTTGTCACAGAAGGGTAACTTAATAGGGTAGTTTGTTGCAGTAAGTAAGGGGTGTTTTAGTTTTTCTAAGTGGGTTTCCTGTAAACAGATCACGTGTAGCTGTGCTTTTTTTTGCTTCCTTAAATAGTTCATGTCTTTTCAGAGGGGTGTTTAAACCTCTGGCATTGATTGAATATTCATCGCCATTTTAAATGTAAGGTATGAAAGGTGTATGTATGTGGACATTGTGCTCCTAGCAGGTTGTATTTGATCTGGAGAGATTTGGTTTGCTATTAGGTTAGCCTAGATTTGTAATTGTGTTGTGCAGATTACCAGTGTAAACAAAATGATAAACATTAAAACAGAAATAAAAATTAAACAGCATATTAACACAGAAAATAAGTTTGGATCACCATCGGCTTGGCCAGTTAGGGGTCATTCCACAATAAAGCCATGGTGGAGTGGATTTGTGTCTTTAGGAGCTGTAACATAAGAATCTGTGTGGTGTTCACCTAAATATTTCTTCTTTGTACATAGTAACTTTTTTTAGAGATGTGGACAGCAATGCTATCTACAATTGTTCTGTATATGTAAAGGTACTATTTTTTGAATCTGAGATTGGGAGATGGTTTCTTAGATTTGGGGGAGTGCAGTCCATTACAGTCTCTTGTTGCTCCTGTGTTGTGTACTTCTGTTCCTCGTGGGAGTCCCGGTTGTTTTGTGGGTCCCATCTACTCACTGTTATAAGAAAGTTTTATTTTGCAGGGTGTCCTGGTTATGCTGGTCCTACTGCCTTCCAATCTGGCTGCATCCTTGGAGAACGTGCTTACTATGGTGATGTTGCACTTTAAACCTTTTGAGGGATGTCCCATTGTCTCAGGAGTCTGATGCCTTCTTGAGGTGAGTTGACTGCAAATGTTGTGCTATTTCTGGTTATGATTACATCCCATGTGTTGTTCATGACGGTACATTCAGAAAAAGACTGAACAAGTATGGTTTATTTTTAAGGGTTGCCAGGAGAAAACCTATTCTCTCTAAAAAGAACATGGCAGCATGGGTTAGGTTTGCATCTGAGCAAACCACAAGACTTCCAGAACAATGTCCTTTGGAAAGGTGAGACCACAGTGAAGACGTTTGGCCATAATGCATGTCAGGGCTTACCTGAATGGGAGTCTGTAGCTCAGATATATGTGCTCACCCTTGCAAGCTGGTCAGTTAAGAATTCACCTGGCCTGTGGTCAGGTAAGAATTCACCTGGCCTGTGAGCACGGGGGCTGTGCAGGATGATGTTCCAAGTCGCAGTGCAGATATGGACATAAACAAGAGAATCGTCGTTGGTAAGCCAAAGGTCCGTGGGTGCCAGAAATCAGGATAAACCAGTAGAGAGCTGAGGTCAGAGGATGCCAGAAGTCAGGGTACATGAAATAACAAGCCAAGGTCAGGAATCAACAGGAGAACACTGGAACACGAAACAGCAATACTTGAACCAGTGTCTATGAACTGACACTGCCCTCAGGGAGAGGCAGTGTCTTATACCTGGCTAATCAGTGATCAGCCACAGGTGAACCATGAGTGACAGGAGCAGTCTCAGATAACGTCCAGCCCCCAGTGCTGTATACAAGGCAAGAGTAGACTTCTGGATATTTCCTGAGCTGTATAGTGGCACAGAGGCAAAAACAGCAGCACCAGCACTGCAGAGTACTCAGGTTCAAATCCTCTATTGGGCACTTCTAGTATATGTTGATATCTTTTTGGTGTCTTCATTGTTGTAGTGTATTTATTGGTGGTGTTGGTGAAGGCTTTTTCTGATAGTTGTGGTGTCTAATGTTGGGTCAACTGAAATGCTAAAATCTCTGCATATGGCTATTTTAGATTGGTTGAAGTTGCAGCATATAAATGAGAGTTGTCCTTCATTTGGTGCATACTGTGTGTTGTTAATGAAACATAACAGGATAATACACCTTCCCATACCATTTGAATGTTTTGTTATGAGTTGGAATGCTAAGTTTTTGTGTAATAGTATTAATACTCCCGCTGTTTTGGTTCTTGTCACAGAAGGGTAACTTAATAGGGTAGTTTGTTGCAGTAAGTAAGGGGTGTTTTAGTTTTTCTAAGTGGGTTTCCTGTAAACAGATCACGTGTAGCTGTGCTTTTTTTTGCTTCCTTAAATAGTTCATGTCTTTTCAGAGGGGTGTTTAAACCTCTGGCATTGATTGAATATTCATCGCCATTTTAAATGTAAGGTATGAAAGGTGTATGTATGTGGACATTGTGCTCCTAGCAGGTTGTATTTGATCTGGAGAGATTTGGTTTGCTATTAGGTTAGCCTAGATTTGTAATTGTGTTGTGCAGATTACCAGTGTAAACAAAATGATAAACATTAAAACAGAAATAAAAATTAAACAGCATATTAACACAGAAAATAAGTTTGGATCACTATCGGCTTGGCCAGTTAGGGGTCATTCCACAATAAAGCCATGGTGGAGTGGATTTGTGTCTTTAGGAGCTGTAACATAAGAATCTGTGTGGTGTTCACCTAAATATTTCTTCTTTGTACATAGTAACTTTTTTTAGAGATGTGGACAGCAATGCTATCTACAATTGTTCTGTATATGTAAAGGTACTATTTTTTGAATCTGAGATTGGGAGATGGTTTCTTAGATTTGGGGGAGTGCAGTCCATTACAGTCTCTTGTTGCTCCTGTGTTGTGTACTTCTGTTCCTCGTGGGAGTCCCGGTTGTTTTGTGGGTCCCATCTACTCACTGCTATAAGAAAGTTTTATTTTGCAGGGTGTCCTGGTTATGCTGGTCCTACTGCCTTCCAATCTGGCTGCATCCTTGGAGAACGTGCTTACTATGGTGATGTTGCACTTTAAACCTTTTGAGGGATGTCCCATTGTCTCAGGAGTCTGATGCCTTCTTGAGGTGAGTTGACTGCAAATGTTGTGCTATTTCTGGTTATGATTACATCCCATGTGTTGTTCATGACGGTACATTCAGAAAAAGACTGAACAAGTATGGTTTATTTTTAAGGGTTGCCAGGAGAAAACCTATTCTCTCTAAAAAGAACATGGCAGCATGGGTTAGGTTTGCATCTGAGCAAACCACAAGACTTCCAGAACAATGTCCTTTGGAAAGGTGAGACCACAGTGAAGACGTTTGGCCATAATGCATGTCAGGGCTTACCTGAATGGGAGTCTGTAGCTCAGATATATGTGCTCACCCTTGCAAGCTGGTCAGTTAAGAATTCACCTGGCCTGTGGTCAGGTAAGAATTCACCTGGCCTGTGAGCACGGGGGCTGTGCAGGATGATGTTCCAAGTCACAGTGCAGATATGGACATAAACAAGAGAATCGTCGTTGGTAAGCCAAAGGTCCGTGGGTGCCAGAAATCAGGATAAACCAGTAGAGAGCTGAGGTCAGAGGATGCCAGAAGTCAGGGTACATGAAATAACAAGCCAAGGTCAGGAATCAACAGGAGAACACTGGAACACGAAACAGCAATACTTGAACCAGTGTCTATGAACTGACACTGCCCTCAGGGAGAGGCAGTGTCTTATACCTGGCTAATCAGTGATCAGCCACAGGTGAACCATGAGTGACAGGAGCAGTCTCAGATAACGTCCAGCCCCCAGTGCTGTATACAAGGCAAGAGTAGACTTCTGGATATTTCCTGAGCTGTATAGTGGCACAGAGGCAAAAACAGCAGCACCAGCACTGCAGAGTACTCAGGTTCAAATCCTCTATTGGGCACTTCTGGGGTGACCTCGTCTGGATGTCGCGGTGAGAACCGTGACAATGCACAGCGTCATTGGTTAAACCAAATGCAGCATATCAGCACAATAACCTCACACCAACTGTAAAGAATGTTGGTGGATTTGTGATGATTTGGGCTTGTTTTGCAGCCACAGAATCTGGGAACCTTGCAGTCATCGAGTCGACCATGAACTCTTCTAGTATACCAAAGTTATTTAGAATCAAATTTGAGGCCATCTATATGACACATAAATCTTGACCAAAATTGGGTCATGCAACAGGACCATGAACCCAAACACACCAGCAATTCTGCAAGAGGATGTCTGAAAAAGAAAATAAATCAGCAAGTCAAAGACCAGACCTCAACCCAAATGAAATGCTATGGCGGGACTTTAAGAGAGCATAACAAATGCCAGAAAACCCCAGTGAACTGTAAAAACTTTGTAAATAAGGGTTAGCCAAAATTCATGTCATGCAGAAACTTATTACTTCAAGTCATCGCTGCGAAAGGGGGTTCTACGAGCTATTGAATCATAAGGTGTTCTTAGTTTTTCACACATGGCTTCTCAATTTTGGCTTTATTTTTGCGAAATAAATCATGACACGGTGTAATATGTTGCGTGTTGTTGTTCATCTGAGGTTGTATTTATCTAATTTTAAGACTTGTTAAGGAGCAGATGATTGTTATTATTTCCTGACTTGTAAACCTTGGAATTCAAAGAGGGTGTGTTTTCAATGAGGGTATATGTATTGTGTTTGAATCTGTAATTATACTAACTGTATACAACTGCGTAAATGCATGCAGGGTTAAAAATAATGTTAGACGTTGTTAGGTTAAAGGATGTATGTAAGGTTTGAGAGGGGTTAACATCAAGATTAGTTACACTATTACATAGTGTGTTTATTGTTAAAAGGATAAAAAAGTGTTGCTATGGTCAAAAAACACTTGGTTCATGAGCCCCAAAATAGCTTGGTATCCACTTCCTAAAGCCCCTTTCTAAAGCCTCATATTAGTCCCACTCCAAACTACCCCATTTAACATGCCTCTTAGTACACTTACATTTACTTACAGAAACACAAGCAAACACACACACACATGTAGAAACACATGAGTAGTTACAAGCAAACAGAAATTAACAAACACACACTGGCAAAGGCAAACATACAGACACACACACATACACACATAGACCCAGATAGGCACACAGGGACACTGCCATGCACAAACATAGACATGTACACACAGGCACAGATGGGTACACTCAGACTGGTGCACAGACAAACAGCGTGGGGATGCAGTGTTTGTGTGTGTAGGGGGTGCATTGTGTTTGTGTCGGGGATGCTGTATGTATGTGTAGGTGATGTATTATGGGAAAGTGTCTGTAGTCAGTATTTGTGGAAGGGGCTAGATGGGGCTTAAGAAATATATTAAACTTTTGTTTAATTTTTATTAACCAAAACAAAAACTGTTTATTTTCTTCTCACTCTGGTTACCTTGAGGCAGAGAGAGGGGACTTTATTCACAAACATGGTGGTCCAGTGAGAAGAATGAGAACTTCTGCTATCACCCTCTGGTTTTAGATCCCATGTAAAGGGTCTTGCAAGCTCCGGCCTCATGGTTTCAGAACTTTGCTCTTGGAAGCCAATACAGGAGGTTTATACGAATAAGAGGGCGAGAGCTGTGCATTGGCCCTAGTTCCTAGTCACCCACAGAACTTGGGGCTAATAATTATAAAGGCAAATTTGGAGACCCGGGGCCCGTTTAGGGATCTATAACAGGTTACACCTATAATGATGGCAAGTGTTTTTTCAGGGTGAGGTTTTGGATACTTATATGTGGGAATAAATAAATGGTTTGTTAATATTTCCAGGAAGGTTAAATTTAGGGTAAGACAAAAAGGGTGTTTAGGGTAAGTTGAATTTAAAGGGTTACTTGCAAAGTACTTACTCTCCTATGTCTTCTGTAGTTCAGTCAACCTCTTATGATTGATAACAGAGATACATGAACTGTTATACAGTGTACATCACTCATTCAATATTGTCCCTGCATCTTCTACAAAGCATTTCCTGTGTGAGAGGCTTTTACCAGGTACATGAAAAATGTTCCTTTCCACTTACTGTCATGCCTCACACACAGACACTGGAGTTGCTGGGACAGCACTGAGTATTACACCCTCCTACTATTTCTGCCGCTCTTCTACAATGCATAAGAGGCTGACTGGATGATTGAGGATACATAAGTGCCACTTCCCTTCAGCCCACTTGAACCTCAGAACGGCACACTATAAGTACTGAAAACAGGTTCCTACTATAGGATAGGCACTTGTAGGCAGGTGTGACTTGGAACGGGAGGTCTGCCTAACAAGCCAGGCAGTCTCCTTGTAGCTTCTGGACCATGTGAGCATGATGACATTGCATTCACATGACCGTATCGGCAATTGACCTGGGTTGTCAAGCTTTCCCCCAAAGCTGAAATAATGGGAAAAACTTTTTTAATCTTACGAGTAAATCATGGGGTTTTATAGACCGCATTTATGTTTTCTTTTTATTGCTTGAAAATGAATGATTTATTTTTTTTCTATTTGTGACTGTAATTTTATCACGATGTTCTACAAACTCAGTACTTACGTTCATAGGAAATGGTGAGTTTTGCTGGAATTTTATTCAGACTTCTAACAGCAGTTAATTTACTTTGCAATGAGGGTTTTCCGACTAGCAAATCAATATCTGTACTGTGGTATTACTATTACATTTAAGTTAGCTTATTAAAGTAATTTTGCAACATTGTAGAGTAGCAAAAAATGAATGAGTTGGTAAGTGAAGTGGCTTTTTTTTAAAAGCTAAAGTTCTTTGTAAACATTACAACACACTGGAAAGTAAATTAACATAGACTTTGGTGTAATTAATAAGGGATAAAGAACAATATTTTCAGGTCTTTATAGTATAAGTATTGTTTCCTAAGTTGTAAGTTTAAAATGGAAGATTGAGCTTCTGTTATTAATGGAGAGTACTAAATGTGGAATTCTTATTCACTTGTGACAGGTCACATCAATATTTTTCCAAGTCAACATTTCTGAAAATAACCCTGTGACTTCCAAGGACTTAATTCAATAGGAAAACACAAATTAAGCCCTGCACTTAAACTCCCACTACTACTGGGTGGCAGCAACAGTTACATCAGCCCATCAGACCAAATACATGGAATAAAAAACTATGAACTATCCAAAATCTCTTTGCACATTTAAATAAAAGTAGGTTTTCAATGCGACTCCAATTTGTAAGCTCACCTGCCCCATCAAGGAAAACCTCCTGAATTCTACACAGAATAAACAAATAGTCACCCGGGTGAACTTAACGTCAGCCCAAATACATTGAACAAAATCAAAATAAATGTCCTATGCACTATAACACTATTCTTTTTTAGCTGCTAAATTCACAAATCTATATTATTTATTTATTTTAACAGGATCAATATATCTTGTAGGATCAGCATTTTTTTTTCCTTAGAAATTAAAACTGAATATTATTAATATTATTATTATTACTGTTGTTGTTGTTACTATTATATTTATTATTATTGTTGGTGTGGTTATTATTAATATTATTATTATTATTATTATTATTATTATTACACCAGGATATTTCCATAAGACCTTATGTAAGTTTATTCACTAAAATGGGAATTGTGACTGACAAGAACCGACAAGAACATTTTAGTCTAAAAGAACTGAATTTGAAAATGTTCCAACTCTGCCTTTTTAGGTGCATTTTCACTAAAACTATGGATGCAAAGTTCTTCTATAAGTTGGTAACCAGAGGCATACTCCGGCCACTTGAAACCCAAGGAGGATATCTATGTTGGCATCCCTCCCCCAACGTTTTAAACTTCTGTGTGTTGCTCCGCACCCACTCACCACTTTGTGTTTTCCCATGATCCTTCTTTTGTGTTTCTCCAAATTTCCCCTTTCAATCCATCCTTTCAACCCATATTACTTCTTGTTTATCACACCCCCTTACCTCTTATGTGTTTCAGAATCCTCTTACCCTTTTTTGTTCCTTCACATACATTCACAGTGCGATGAATACATATATACATACACTCTGTTCCAAATTATTATGCAAATTATATTTTTTTATTTAACAAAGGCATTGATGTAAATAACAGTCAACATAATTCTCATGTTATCAACTATTAAGAGTACAATTCAAATTTTATTGAACAAACCTCCTAATGATAACAGTATTTTTTTTAAACATAAAAAACTTACAATGCACTGTTCCAAATAATTACGCACAGTAAGTTTCAAAACACTTTATAGGTTGTAAAGAACTGAAAATTATCATTGGTTGTGTTTGCAGCATATTTACTGAAATCAAAAGCTATTTCAATCAAACTTATAACAATATTTTAACTTTTTAAACATTTTAACAAGTCACATTACATTTTAACATAGGACCCCTTATTTGATAGCAGCTTCACAAGTCTTGCATCCATTGAACTTGTGAGTTTTTGGACAGTTTCTGCTTGAATTTGTTTGCAAGATGTCAGAATAGCCTCCCAGAGCTGCTGTTTGGATGTAAACTGCCTCCCACCCTCATAGATCTTTTGTTTGAGGATGCTCCAAAGGTTCTCAATAGGATTGAGGTCAGGAGAGGATGGAGGCCACACCATGACTTTCTCTCCTTTTATCTCCATAGCAGCCATTGATGCAGAGGTTTTCTTTACAGCATGAGATGGTGCATTGTCATGCATGAAGATGATTTTATTATGGAAATCATAGTTCTTCCTTCTGTACCAGGGAAGAAAGTGGTCAGTCAGAAACTCCACATAATTTGCAGAGGTCATCTTTACACCTTCGGGGACCCTAAAGGGGCCAACCAGCTCTCTTCCCATGATTCCGGCCCAAAACATGACTCCACCACCGCCTTGCTGAGGTCGCAGCCTTGTTGGAACAGGGTGGCCGTCCACCAACCATCCACTACTCCATCCAATTGGACCATCCAGGGTTGCACAGCACTCATCAGTGAATGGTATTGGTGTAATGGTATTTTAGCAGCTGCTCTCTTGATCAGATGCAAGGGTCTGGCAGAAATCTTCCTCAATGTGCCTTTATCTGCACGAACCCGTCTGTGCTCTGAATCAGCCACAAATCTCTTAATAGTGCGATGATCACGCTTAAGTTTTCGTGAAATATCTAATGTTTCCATACCTCGTCCAAGGCATTGAACTATTTCACTCTTTTCGGGAGCAGAGAGATCCTTTTTCTTCCCCATTTTGCATGAAAATGGTGCTCTGCTTAATAATGTGGAACACCCTCCTTTAGTAGTTTTTCCTTAAATTGGGCTCACCTGGCAATCTAATTATCACAGGTGTCCGAGATTGTTTTCAGTTATCAAAAGAGCCCAGAGACACAATGCCATCCATGAGTTAAACTGAAAAACAAAATATTTAATCTTTGTGACACTTAAGTTGAATTTGCATAATAATTTGGAACACGGTGTAAACATATACAAACATACATGGAGTCACATATGGACTTTCACGCCACCCTTTCACCTACCCTCTTAGTATGTTACGGAACTTAAGGGATTGCAGGTAATCTCCATATTTTTACCTACCCTTGTTATCTTTGCATCCATTTACTAAGTACCTGCAGCAACATCTGCACAGGAAGATAGATTTGATGAATGATACCTGTGATATATTAATTCTCAATAGTTCTGACTTGGCTAGGCAGTCCCGATTTCAGTGTCCTATGGAAACATAGTGTGAGAGCATCATTAAATGCACACATGCTGTCACTAGGACCATGCAGATAGCATTTCATCATTGCCCTTTGCATGGTCCTGTATGATTGGGGCCAGCCAGACAGGATGTCACTAAGGTTAACATGATTGATGCCAGGCTGGCATGTTCCTTCAGTTTCTGGGCAGACTAACTTTGGGCATTGATGCAAGTCACATCACTATATATAAAAACTTAAATATATATGAAGAGCTAGAACAAATACAACATATCTGCATAGGAACAGGGCAACCAATGAGGATACAAAAACAGTCTATAAAGGTTTCCTCTTCTTTGCTTGTGAAAACCGTAGACCAGATTCCAATCCGGAACTTGAACATCATGGATATTGTCAACGTGGATATGATCAGCTCTCAATTAAGCTGCGTAGAGAAAAAAATATATGGTGAAATCCAGTTTTAGGACTAAGTAATCTTAATACCAAGATAAATTTGAAAGCAGACATATGTATAAGTATGATAGATAACAAATTAAATCAATGATCAATGTAAGCAACACCACAGAATATACTTACCGACACTTAGAGTGAAGTATTTACAATCTAGGACCTAATCGAAAAAAAAACACTGGTATGGTGGGAGGGAATAATTCTCGCCTCTGTGCTATTAATAAAATCATGACTTTACGTAATGTTAGTAGTAAAATCTAGGAGTTTTAGTAATGACACAGAGGCTCCTATTATGGTAGTTTTGAAGCTGAGCAACAATCCAAGAATTGAAATGGTCAATTGGGCGGAAATAGAAGTCCTGAAATGTTGATTCGTGTCTCGTGTCTGCACAGGTAAGATAGCGTCCAAAGGAGAAGGTTGAAGGGCTGGAAGGCGTAGTGTCGTGAGGGTGGCCACACCTGTAGGAAGGCGTCCACTGCTAGAGTGTTAGATCCGACGCCAACTGTAGTACCGAGGGAGTTGGGAGCTCAGTCTGGATGCGAATAGGTCTATGTCCAGCAGACTACACAGTAGTTCGATGTTCCAGAAGGTCGAACTGAGTGGTCGCTAATCCCTTAGCTACTTAGTCACAAACACTGGCCAAACTTGGCGTTCAAGTTAGATTTGTGCATTTTTCACGCACAGACAAATATTAACGCTAACTTTGGCTAGTGTTTGTGACCAAGTGGCTACTAAAAAGACTGGACATACCCCAGTTGCAATACCTTGGGTTGTCTACTATTGCAAATGGTATGCCATCATGGGGGTAATTCTCAACATGCTATATTTGAAACAAACTTAAAAGGTTTAACCCTAGTAGTGTTCTAAACGATAGCAGATACATTTTTTTCCAGAATGTCAACACCAGAGAATTATAAAATAGAAGACTATAAATGCCATCAGCAAAAGGTGGCAAAAAGCATAATTAAATTGGTACTCTTGCATCAAAAAGAAGTCAAACAAGACTGATGGTTATCAACTGTTAACCATTTTGTAAAAAACAAAATCTAAAAAAATATGGTGATTGCTGTGGTTTCTTCTTTAAACAGAATTTAAATTCAGAAATGACTTTGTTATCCATTAACCAGATTTAAAAAAAATTAAAAATTAAATGTACAATTTGCAAAATAAATTATCTCAATTCTATAGCGATAATTTGCTAAAGTGAGGGAAATGAGAGATGTTAGTACATTAGTTCTAAATAAATAATCTAGAATTTTTACAAAAATTTTTTTACTTGAGCGAACGTATTCCAGCTGGTGACTACTTAGCAAATTTATTCACAGAGTTAATAAATAATAAAGACTAATAAATGCATTAGCAATACACTTCACTTGCTCTGACAGTGATTATTTCCTTTTATTTATTTCTATTGTCTGTAACATATTTTTCTTCATTGTGAGATTTTTATTTTAACACACTGAGAAGTCCAACATGTCTTTTTGTTAGCTATATCTAAAATCAGGCTAAATGTAAACAGATTTGTCTCATTTCCACCATGTTTGTCTATTTGTATGCGGCAATTGTCAGCATGTCGCCAGTGGACGGTGATAAAGTGCATTTTTCTGCTTGGGTGGGTAGCCTTTCATTTTTACAAGTGACAAAATAAAAATCTGCTGAAGAGTGAACATGCTGCTTTCACTGTGTCATCTCAGCCCCATAGGTCATTTTATTATAAAAATGTAAAAATCTAGTCAATTTTATTTAATCAGCTGAAAAGGAAAAGTGTTTTCAGGTCATTAATCAAATGCTCCTTCTCTGTGGGTCTTGTCTCTTCAGAAACTGCCTTCTGAATCATTAATAAAGCTAAAAAGATTTTGCCAGCAGGTTTTAGAAACCTAGATGGTATCAATATAACTGAAAGTAAAGCAATCTAAGGTCATCAAAACAGCTTATATACCATATTCATAGCTTTTAGGCTGCATATCTTTCCTGTAATGTATGACATATAGCTTCACACATGCAGAGTATCTGCATGCTAGTACTTTATTGCTCCGTATTGATTAGTACAGTCAAACAGTCCATATATATCTGCCTTCTCCCACATGTTTGTCTGCCCGATTGTCCTTTTCAACCCCATTTGTCTCTTTGTTCATTTTTGTCTCTGTCAACCCCACATGTGTCGTACAGGGCACTCAAATGTCTGCCAGTTTGTGTACATGCACATTTTAGCACTTATCTGTACTAATTCTACTCACTAAGTCAAATTCTCCAACCACACAGCTATACTTCCAACCAACTGATATTCTACGTATTTCGCAACCATATATGTCTGCCCAAGGTCATCATGCACCCGCCAAAGTAGATTCTCCTTTCCACGGCCATAGTTCCTCACTAATCACATTGCTTCCTCCTAGGCCATTTTACCCGACCCCACAATCATATCTCTCTGACATTATACATACTTAAAAAAGAACATATTTCAAAAGTATAATTGCTGATTATTTTCCATCAACTATACATTTTTCTAAAAATAGTAAATATGGATAGTTATCTTCTATTCCTTATCACAGATTATTGGACTCTACTATTAAACCTCAAAATGAGGAAATCCTGTACAATATGCAGTACCACCGAGAACGAATACGGTAATGAATGCAGTGTTGCCGAAAATTTTTGAGTTACCTCACACAAGTTATGAGCAAGTTGTAGGTTAGGCTCCTCTAAATTATGTTTTTTTTTTCTTTCTTACTTTCTTTTTTTAAATAATCTTACAAAAAAAATTTCTTCTTATCCCCACCATTTCTACCTTCCCACACAAGCTGTGATATTGAAAATAGTCAACATGATGATAATAACAGTACAAAGCTGAGAGTTTAAAAACAACTCATAAGAATTCTTGCTGTGACCATAAAACACTGCTCATGTATAAGCTCTGCAGTACAAGGGGAAGATAAGTAAGCATTAATAGCTTCCTTGTTTGGTGAGAGTACTCTTCAGAATCTCCTCAACTTAAAAATTTGGAACAACAGAACTTCATGTGAGAATCTTTTTTATTTATTGTTTTGTATATGTGTGAATGCACTATATATACTATATATATTCTACCCTGACACTATCACTAAACGTGAACCCCTAAACTACACTAACATTACCTATATACTACACTAACATTTACTATAGCATTAGCCTTAACCTAAAAATATAATAAAGACCAATAAAGAAACATAACTAGAAAGTGTTTATCAAATGACATCTCATGATGTATTAAAAATACAGTTTTAAATTTTTTAAAGTTTTTACACGTTTGTGTAGAACCCACTGATATTTGTATATTATAGCGTAGTGGGGAGTTTAGCACAATATGGTAAAAGGGAATCCCCATATTTGTTTGCTGAGATGGGTGATTTTAAGTATCCTTGTAAAATTCATAACTGTTTTTCTGTGTGCAATGTTCCTTAATCTGTATTTTGTATACATTTAGGTCTCTACGGCAGCACCATAGCTGAGAAATACATGTTTCAAGCGTGCCCCAATACCTTTGTTTTACGATGTATGTTTGGAGTCCAGACCAGATTTCCTTTGGGTTGAGCATCCCGCCCTTCGCCCCCCTCTCCTCCCACTTAGATGCCCCTTTGGAGGTGACACAGGAAAGTTTAACTTTGAAGAAGTTTTGCATAGCATTTGATAAAGAGCAGATATACAATATGCATTGCGAGTATATACATTACAGCACTATCACTGTAAATGTTTAGTTTTGACACTGTATTTTTTTTATTGCATTTTTTATCACATTCATTTTGCATTATATATATTCGCAATGCTCTTACAACAGATTACTTAAATACACTTTAGTTCATTTAGCACAATTAAATTTGGTCTTTACGGCAGCACCATTGCTAAGAAGTGGATGTTCCAGTTGTGTCCCAAAAATTGCCTTTTTTATCTCATTATGTATTATGATTTCTCCCTTGTTGGCATCATCAAAAAAATTATTATATATGTGCATTTGTTCCTCAAGTAATAAAGTCACAGAGTGGACACAACATAATTTGAGATATTAAAAAGGAACCTCCCCATCTCTTAAGGAATGTAGAGGCTTTGACTCCTCTAAAGTACCACATAACATAATTAAAGTGTTAATGAACCTGACTATGTTAGTACACAGTAAAACAAAATGTTACAATGGTAGAAAACTTTAAGTCATAGAATAAGGAACAATAGCAAACTGCTTATACCACATAAACTTAGCACGTTTTGTCAATCACTGTTATTATGTATCAAGTCATGCTCCTATGATTGCTCAGCAGCCAAGAATTATTATATTGTCAGAGAATATAGTACCTTAGGTAGTAGAAAACAGTTGAAAATACATTGCTTACAAAGTGCTTTTTGATATTTTTATTAAGCAACATATAATAAATATTAGAAGGCTCAAAAACAAAACCAAAGTCAAATGACTCACACTTTTGCAAACTGATGAAATTATATATTTATAAATACAATCTAAGTTCTGAACTGAACAGACGACGAAACCTAAGCAACCTACAAGTACTGGGAAGAACTTTTTTCTTAACAACACGATTTCTACTGTAGAAAGAATTGTGAGTGTTTGACTGTCATCTCTGCAAAAGGTGGCTTTTGCGATTCCATAATTTAATTTCTATATCAATTTTTATATTTGCTCTATGCTTTACTATCAACTAAGAACATTGAGACAATTAACTGCTATATTTCAATAAAATCTGGAAAATTAAGGTTTACTAAATTGTTTTCAACCAATGGTTGACAGGTTTCAGACGTATTAGCTCATTAGTCAGTAAGGTCACTTATATGTGTCTACCAACTGCATATCATTAGTGTTTATCCTGAATCTTTGACAACTTTTTTTGAAAACAAACAGCAACTTCTAGTACTGAAAAGCTTGCTATGTTTTATGTTGGTAATACATGCTAATTTCCGTGACTAATCATATCTAGACCCCATGTGCAGTTTCTGTTAATGTTACTGTTGTTACTAGACTGAAGGATTAGTCTTTTCTATTTGGATCAATATTCTAGCAATTGGGTAACCCTGTTTCATTCAGAACCATGAGCACAGGTTGGCTTCCTGTTTAATATCCTCTTAAGAAGTTTATCTACAGGAACTGACCCTTTACAGATTCAGATTCAATACCCTCTTTTCTTATTACTGACTAAAGTGGGCATATTAGTGACTTCTACCATATTGATTTACACATGACCAACTGAAAATCCTTCTCTTGGCTATAATAGAAGTACATACAGTACATGAAGTCCAAACTCGGTGAAAAATGACGTAATAACGTTTTCTATTGGTACTGCTCAAATAATAGAGCCACTCTAAGCATCATAATCATTCTAGGTCATTGTCTTGTTAGTGGGGCAAACAGTGTTTGAAAATGTTCTCCAAATTTGGCTCAAGCTACTTTTGAGAGGTTTAAGCAGAAAGTGGTCTCTCCTATTGGCTAAAGCAGAGGTTCATCCTATGTGAAAGTGAACTACTGTTTTAACAATTTCAACTTTGGTTGTCAATGGTAGAATGAGTGCGCTGGTTCCCACTGAAAGTCAGGCAAATAGAGGATTTAATTTTAACTTTAGCTAAGATGCAACAGAGAGGCTCGGTTATAGGTGCCAGAAGACCGTTATAATTTGAAAAAAACACAGAGGACAGAACCCAAAGACAATACACTGTTTTGATTATAGTGCTTAGGTTACCCCTTTAAATATAGCGCTCCTTATTGTAATGGGCATCACGCTGTATAAACTGAATCTTTGTTCACCCTATTAGTTTTTTTCTTTCTTGTCACTTGACTTGGATCTATGAATCTCAATATTGATTGATAATTTTGTTTTTACCCTTTGTCTGTGAACACAAATTGAATGACAGTTTGTCGACTAGAATTCGTCAGCTATTTATGAAGTGTTTGGACATTTGGCAACAATTTTTCAAGAGAGTCAATTTATATAATCCTTAAAGAAGCTGCCATGCATAAACTATACACTCTGATTTTAACTGTCTAATAATATCAACTAGAAAAAAAAAAGAAACCAAACTATAATTGCAGATTTTCCCGCTTTTATGATTTTAGCTCATGTTGCATGTAACATCCAAGATAGTCAATATAGTAAAATTACTTCTTTTGCAGATAAGTTAAGATGTGAGATAAGTTCTTTTCTATCTCTCCTTTATAATCGCTTTCTCTCATTTATAATCTCTCTCATATAATCTACTTAAAAGGTGAGAGTGGTTATAGCCAAGTGGTAATAACCACATCTATTTAGTTCACCACATCCGGGTCATTTTATTTCACATATCAAGTAAGAAAAAGTAATCTATAGAGGGAAAAACAGGAGGAGCAGTACAAATACATATTTACATATCATATATTTTTAAAATATATAATATATAATTATTTTAATGATCATTCTTTTCAATCATCTTCATTCATTTCCGTAATTAAAAATCACAAATCAAAATGAACACGCTTGAGTGCGTTTAGATTAGTTTGTGATTTGGCTACAATTTGGCTCAGAATTCGGGGATTGGACTGATCACCCAACTAGCCCAAATTCTAACAAATTATAGTCTGGAATGAGACAAATCTCCAACTTTTTTATATAGTGTTCCATATATACACTGATCAGCCACAACTATGAAATCACTAACAGATGAAGTGAATAACATTGATTATATTTGTACAATTGCACCAGTCAAGGGGTGATATATATTAGGCACAAAGTGAACAGGCATTGAACAGTTCCTGTTGGAAGCATGAAAAATGGGGACGAAAACAGTTCTGAGTGACTTTGACAAGGGCCAAGTAGTGATGGCTAGACGACTGTGTCAGCACATCTACAAAAAGGCAAGTCTTGTGGGATGTTCCCAGTATGCATTGGCTAGTGCCTACCAAAAGTGGTGCAAGGAAAGACAACCGGTGAACTGGATCAGGATCATGCACACCTAAGGCTCATTTATGCATGTGGTAAGCAAAGGCTAACCTGTTTAGACTGATCACACAAAATTGCTGAAAAATTTGCTGATCATGCCATGATAGAAAGGGGTCAAAGCATAAAATGCATTGCAGCTTGTTGCAAATGGGGCTGTGTAGCTGCACACCAGCAGACAAGTGTAGCTGCAGACCTGCTGTAGCTCAGATTGCTGAAAAACAAAATGTGATCATAGAAAGTTGTCAGGAAACATAGTTTGCTGCATATGGGACTGTGTTGCTGCAGACCAGAGTGCTAATTATGTTCACTGCCAAAAGCATCTTCAATGTGGATGTGAGCAATGAAAGAAGGTTGCCTGGTCTGATTAATCACATTTTCTTTTAGACAAGGTCAGTGGCCAGGTGCGTGTACATTGTTTATCTGGGGAAGAGATGGCAGTAGGATACACTATTGGAATAGCAGTGTTATGCTTTGGGCAATGTTCTGTTGAGAAACCTTGGATACTTGCACTCATGTGGATTCCAATATGACATGTTCCAACTAACTAGAGATTGTTGAAGATCATGAACATCCCTTCATTGCAATGGTGTTCCTTGATGGCAGTGGTCTCTTTCAGCAGGATAATGCACCCTGTCGTACTGCAAACATTGTTCAGGAATGTTTGAGGAACATGACAAAGAGTTCAAGGTGTTGCCTTGGCCTCCAAATTTCCCAGATCTCAATCCAATTTAGCATCTGTGAGATGTGTTGGAACAAAAAATGTCTTGGTACCAGATACCATAGGACACACAGGTCTTGGGGAGTCCATGCCTCGACACATCAGAGTTGTTGTGGCAGTTGGGGGAAAAATAAAGTACACCCTTTTTCAACAACACATGACATATTACACCAGTCATGATTTGTTTAACAAAAATAAAGCTAAAATTGAGAAGCCATGTGTAAAAAAGTAAGTACACCCATACTGTTCCTATAGGAGTTAAGAGGCTACGTAGCAGACAGGTGCTGCTAATAAGATGCCCTCAACTAATTTACAATGAGGAAGTGGGATCGCCTTTTGAAAAGCTGAAGTTTTAGCAGCTTACTGGTCTGGAGCGTTCAGGTGGGTGTGATCTTAGAAAAGCAATTGTTGCTGCTCATCAGACTGGGAAGGGTTATAATGCCATTTCCAAACAATTTAAACTCCATCATTATACAGTAAGAAAGATTATTCGAAAGTTGAAAACATTGTAGACAGCTGCGCATTGTCCCATCATAGTTACATAGTTACATAGCTGAAAAGAGACTTGCGTCCATCAAGTTCAGCCTTCCTTACATTTGTTTTTTGCTGCTGATCAAAAAGAAGGCAAAAAAAACAAAAACAGTTTGAAGCACTTGCAACAATCTAGGAAAGAAATTCCTTCTTGACCCCAGAATGGCAGTCAGATTAATCCTTGGATCAAGCAGCTATGACCCTACATTGAAAAATTATATCCTTGAATATTCTGTTTTTGTAAGTATGCATCTAGTTGCTGTTTGAACATCTGTATAGACTCTGATAAAACCACTTCTTCAGGCAGAGAATTCCACATCCTTATTGTTATTACAGTAAAAAAAAAACTTTTCTTTGCCTAAGACAAAATCTTCTTTCTTCCAGTCTAAACACATGACCTTGTGTCCTATGTAAAGTCCGGTTTGTGAATAGATTTCCACATAATGGTTTGTATTGGCCCCGAATATATTTGTATAATGTTATCATATCCCCTCTCAGGTGACATTTTTCTAAACTAAAGAGGTTTAAATTTGTTAACCTTTCTTCATAGCTGATATGTTCTATTTCTTTTATTAATTTTGTAGCCTGCCTCTGCACTTTTTCTAGTGCCCTAATATCCTTCTTTAGAACAGGTGCCCACAATTGCACAGCATATTCAATATGTGGTCTTACCAGTGATTTATTAAGAGGCAAAATTATATTCTCATCCCGAGAATGAATGCCCTTTTTCATGCATGACAATACCTTACTGGCCTTAGCCACTGCTGATTGACATTGCACATTGTTGCATAGCTTGTTGTCTATAACAATTCCCAAGTCCTTTTCGTGTGTTGTTATCCCCAATTTGCTTCCATTAAGGGTGCGTGTGCATTCTTTACGTTAAAGTGCATAACTTTGCATTTTTTAACATTAAATTTAATCTGCCATTTGAGTGCCCAGTCCCCCAGTCTATCTAAATCCCTCTGCAGCAAGGTAATATCTTGCTCACATTGTATTACTTTACAGAGTTTTGTGTCATCTGCAAACACTCAAACATGACTTTCAATGCTTTTTTAAAGATCAGAGCCCTGTGGCACACCACTTGCATCCTCTTTTCAGCTTGAAAATTGACCATTAATGACAACTCTTTGTACTCTGTTTTTAAGCCAATGTTCTACCCAAGAACAAGCATTTTCATCTAGACCGATTTCTTTGAGTTTGAACACTAATCTATTGTGTGGAATTGTATCAAATGCCTTGACAAAATCCAAATAGATCCCATCCACTGCAACACCCTGCAATCAAGTTAGTTTTACATGACCTGTGCTTCATAAAACCATGCCGATTTTTGCTGATAACCATGTTCTTCTCAAGAAATTCTTGAATATTATCCCTCACTAACCTTTCAAATACTTTTCCAGCCACAGAAGTTAAGCTCACAGGTCTATAATTTCCAGGCAAGGATTTTGAACCCTTTTTGAATATAGAATCCACATCCGCCTTCCTCCAATCCTCCGGAACACTTCCTGAAAGAAAAGAATCTTGAAAGATTAAAAGCAGAGGTTCACTTATTTCTACACTTAGTTCCTTAAGTACTCGTGGATGAATACCGTCAGGCCCTGGAGCTTTGTTTATATTAACTTTCTTTAGTTGCTGCAGCACCTTGTCTTGAGTTAACCGATTACAATTTTTCTGCAAGTTTTTAGCAGCAATCATTTGCACATCTAGTGCCATGGGTTCTTCTTTAATATATACGGAGGAGAAATAGTTATTTAAAATTCCTGCCTTTTCCTGGTCTTCATTAACTAACACCCCATTCCAGTTTTTAGTGTACCTACACTTTCATTTTTTGTTTTCTTTAGAATGTATGTACTTTAAGAATGCTTTGGGGTTGGTTTTGCTCTCTTTGGCTATCGTTTTTTTATTTTGAAGTTTAGCGAGTCTAATCGCCTTTTTGCACGCATTATTGGCTTCCTTATATATTTTATAGGATGCATCTGATTTGCCCAATTTAAATGCTTTAAATGTCCTCTTCTTATTTTTAATCTCTTGTTTTAAAGTCACCCAAAGGTCTGACCATGCAATGCTCAGAAATTGTAAAAACAAAGTAACAAATTACATCTCAGACTCTACAGGCCTCGGTTAGCATGTTAAAGTTCATGACAGCACAATTAGAAAAACACTGAACAAGTATGGTTTGTTTGGAAGGGTTTCCAGGAAAAAGTCTCTTCTAAACAGAAAATGGCAGCATGACTTAGGTTTGCAAAGCTGCTTCAGAACAAACCACAAGACTTCTAGAAAAAAAATGTCCTCTGGACAGATGAACCCAAGGAGGAGATATTTGGCCAAAATTCACAGTGCCACATTTTGCGAAAACTGAGCACAGCATATCAGCACAATCACTCCATACCAATTGTCAAGCATGGTGATGGAGGTGTGATGATTTAGGCTTGTTTTGCAGCCACATTGAGTCACTGAGATCATACTCCTCTGCATGCAAAAGTATTCTAGAGTTAAATGTGAGGTCATGTGTCCAACAGCTAAAGCTTGGCCAAAAATGGGTTAATGCAACAGGACAAAGAACCCAAGCAACACACTAGCAATTCTACAACAGAATGGCTGAAAAAGAAAAGAATCAAGGTGTTGCAATGGTCAAGTCAAAGCCCAGGCCTCAACCAGATTAAAATGCTCTTGCTGGACCTTAAGAGAGCTGTGCATAAACAAATGCCAGCAAACCCAATGAACTGAAACAACTTTGTGAAGAAGAGTGGGCTAAAATTCCTCCACAACAATGTGAGAGCCTGACAGAAAATGATAACTTCAGGTTAATGCTGCTAAATGTGGCTCTACAAGCCATTGAATTACAAGAAGCACTTTTTTTCCACACATGGCTTTTCCATTTTGGCTTTATTTTTGTTAAATCATGACACAGTAAAATATGTCATATGTTGTTGTTCATCTGAGATTGTATTTACCTAATGCTAAGATTTGCTAAGGGACATAATGTCCTGATATGTAAAACCATAGGATGCAAAGAGGGTGTACTTTCTTTTTCCAATAACTGTATATATGTATTTAAAAAAAAAATGTTTATATATATATATATATATATATATATATATAAGATGTAGAAGACTCATTCACTGAACAGCAATTCAGAGCTCACAGAAGGTACATTGTTTGAGATGGTTTGTTCAAATAAAATTCCTTTTAAGTCCCTCACAAACAAATTGATTCACCCAAGATTCATAGAATAAAACTCCACTGTAAACCATTGACAAATTGATGGTTTCGGGTAAGGCTTAAAAGGATTTTGATTTGGATAAACAAGCTCAAACTCATTTTTGCACTAGTCTACTAATTAAGTACATACATACATAACACTGTTTTATGTATTGAACAAAACTGATCAAATGAATATCATAGGAAAACGTCATTGCCTTATTTACTTTGAAATTAATTTGTCAAACAGTTGTTTGTAGACTTTTGTTGCATTTGATATAATTATGCAAAAATCTAACAAAGAAAATATACACGTATGCACAAATAACGTTTCATTGTTTGTTTAATTCTTTTTCCTTTGTGATGCAGTAGAAATTTGGCTAGTTGAATTTTCTATCAAGATTGACAGCACAAAATAATGAAAATATTAATATTAGCCGCAAATTACTATACAGATTATTACTTTTAGCTAAATGGGCCTTGGTTAGAATTGCGAAAAGATGCTATTTGGGGAAAAAGCTTTGTGGGTTTTCTAAGAAGGTCAGACGCACTGAGTGTGTAATAAGCAAGAGGCAATAGAACACCCATTACCTTCCCTCTGACAAGAGAGCAACTCAATGACCTGGCATGCTGACAAATGGAGAGGAAAATTCTGTACTGAGATGTAAATTCCACATGCAGGTCCCTCATGAATATCTTGTCTCCGGGATACAAACCGGTGACCTGGAAAATAAGGTTCCACCCCAATCAAAATGACAGGCAAAGCTGGTTTCCTGTTAGGAAGACTACTAGGTGTGTAAAAAATTACTATTCCTGAGGAAAAAAAAATGAGATGTCACACAGAGGAAAATATTACTTTCAAATGGTGTTCCACTGTGAGTTTGAATGGCAGCTGTTAAAAATCCAATTGTGTATATGTCACCGGCTGAATTCCAGACAGGAACTTCTCACAGAAGGACATTTTCTTTTCCATCTTTATTATTTTAGTTAAAAATAAAAAAATAAAAAAAAGACACGAAAATGATTTTATCTTTCGCTAAATTCTATTTCATTTGCATATTGATAGAATTTACTATTGACCCCTGAATACAGAAAAAAAAGCAGCAAGCATTGAAAAATCATAGTGATTATTTAAAACAGATCAGATTGGTATTGTCAAAGAATGGCCTTTACCGGGAATTAAAATGTCAGTTAGTCATGTGACCAGTATTAAGTGATTATTCGACTTTATGAACATTTTATCATATTTTAGTTAGCATTCTTTTTATGTATATTAAACACAGCAAGGAAGTGTGAACAAAGAAAGTTTATATACCGGTAGTATTTTTTCGGGAGTGTGTATTCCATTCTTGGGTTAACAAATAACTATTAAAGGTATTAGTGTCTCCACAAGTACACAGAATAGAGAGAATCAAAACTCTGCATGGTATATCCATGCATTGCACGAGTAGACTGTAATATGTAAAACTGATCTAGTGCAACTAGGCATTGCTCTTACCCCACAGCTGTTATTTTTTACATTCAAATGAATACTTTCTAACTTGTCAGTGAAATCCCATAAAGCACTAAGAAGTTATCCACAGTATCAAAAATAATCAACTGCTTCTCACAAAACCTCTAACTTATACAGCATAGATGTTAAAGCGACACCCTAAGCATTAAAATCACTTAATCTAATGGAAGTGGTAATGGTGCCTGGAGCCACTGTCCAACTGTTAAGCATCAACTATCAATGACCAGCAATGATAGGCTGAATGCTCTCAGCATGCCACTGCTGCCGATCAGTGGTATGTATTGGTACGGCAACTGTGAAGTAGACTCTACACTAACAGCACCCTCCAGATGGGGAGAAATGTACAGTGAGTTAACACCAGGGGACTTTGGAAACCATAACCACTTTAAAATGCTGTCATGCTGAAAATGAGAGTTCCTGTTTTTCTATTTAAGCCTTGTCCATGCGATGCAAATTAGCTACAACATATTCTGAATTGCAGTATTAAATTGCAACTTAAAGATTTTATAATAATCACTTTTTACTTTCTGCAATTTTTGTTTGTATCTATTAGCTATTGAGTTGTAATCACCTGCTATACACATGCGTAGGTAGAGTGTATTGTGTATTGGCATATACCCGTACCCAGCTGCCAATCCCCAACCACTTTGCTTGCCCGAAATAATCAAACCACTGACTTACTTGGTGAAAATAGGCCACAGCTTTATTAAATAAATAAATATGTATAAATCTTTAAACTTTAACTTTATAACAAGAAACATCCTAAATTCATATTTTACCCAGTAAATATATCCATCACTGATTACCACCTTGACAACCAAAAATAATTTACTTGGGCAGCTGCCCTCCCCCCTACTCATCCACGTTCCACGGACCGCTGGTCCAACCCCCAGTTGACAAGGGCCATAAACCGCCACGTTGTGACAATAAACAACACAGACAACGAACACAAATAAAGAAACAAACTAGGGGAGGGAGGGCGGGAAGCTGTTACAAACTGATACTTAAGATGGCTGCTTAGCCTGTAAAATGCCCACATGATACTATCCCACCCCTTTGCCCCTAACCCTCCTCCCACCATTCTAAAGACCTCCTTACCATTCTATATATACACTCACCCTCACACTCACATGTCCCTGTTCTGTCTAGGCCCTGCCTGACTCCTCAGGGTCTGAACAATATGTATGCTATATGGTTTCTTATAGCTGTGGTTTGGAGAGTGCTCTTAAAGGAACACTCCAATGGAAAGTGTTTTATTTAAAAAAATAATAATTTTCTTGCTATTACCCCATTGACATGTAGGCATTTAATGATGTTTGTTTTCATATCTAAAATAGCTTTTGTTGGGTTTTTTTGCAAGTCCTTCCCTTCTTCCCCTGCCCAGACTTTCTGTGTTTGTCCAATCACTGGCTTCCCAATACAACTCAATGAGAAGTCTTTGCAAGGGAGGAACTCCTCTTGAGTTTAGCTGCACCACTGGATAAACAACCAGGAAGTAACAGGACCAACTACTTGAGTGACAAGTGCTGGGATGTATTTAAACTAGGAGGGATGCAAAAGAGTGATAAAACTATAATCCAATTGCCCCCCAAAACAAGGACAGAAGGTGCTTGTAGCAAGAGTCATGTCCACAAATGCTCGCAGTTTAGAGAATAGATTCATGAACTTCTGGTAATAATGGCAACTGATAATGTAGATTTGGTCGCTGTTACTGAGACATGGTATAGTGAGAAAAATGACTGGGACATAGCAATACCAGGGTACTCTTTATAAAGAAAAGACAGGGAAAGCAAGGAGGGAGGGGTGGCCCTGTATGTGAAGGATAGCATAAAATCTAGCCTAATAAAAGTTAGTGAGGCAAACATAGAGTCCATTTGGGTTACTTTAGAATTTTGTAATCACACAGTAACTCGTGTAGGTGGGATTTATAGGCCCCCAGGTCAAATAGAAGAGTTAGATACTCTACTAGTTGAGGAAATAGCTAAAATGATAATGAAGGGGGACGTTATCATCATGGGTGACTTTAACCCCTCAGTGACCAGACCGCTATTTTCTTACCATTTGGAACCAATACTTTTACATTTCTGTGGTGTTTGTGGTTAGGGGTAGGGTTAAGGGTAGGGTCAGGGGTAGGGTCAGGGGTAGAGCTTGGGGTACGAAGTCCAGAAGTGCCAAATTTCCAAAATCCCTGGATTGCCCGAAGTCCCTGAATTTCAGAAGTGCCGAACTGAAGTGCGGAATTGATGAAGTCCCGAATTTCGGAAGTGCCGAATTGCCGAAGTCCCATATTGCCAAAATCCCAAATTTTGGAAGTGCCGAACCAAATTTTTTTGCAAATGCACATCCTTAATTTTCACAGCCAGCCAATATAATTTTAAGCCAGCCAATGTAATTTACCCCATCAAACCATATATTTTTAAAAGTAGACACCTTCAAATGGTGGCACATTTAACACTTTCCATGCACTAATTCTACCACCAGTTTTTGTAATTTTTCTCTCACATTGTACTTTAGGCATGGATTCTCAGTTCCTGTTATGTGTTACTGACAAAGAACACCCCAATATGTGTTCAGCAACATCTCGTTAGTTCAACAGTCCCCCCTATGCACAGGTTTTATGGATTTTTGCAAACTCACATGGGTCAAATATAGGGATTTACCCTTTTCCATGTTTGCACATTGAAATTTGCCAGATTGGTTTGCTGGGTCAATGTTGCCTTTGAGACCGAATAGCAGCCCAGGAATGAAAATTAACCCCATCATGGCATAACATTTGTAAAAGTAGATGACATTATCAGTATATACATTTTACTGCTCTAAAACACTCATATATGTGTGGAGTAATGTCTCAGGAGTACAACATGACCCCTCAAGTACAGGTTTTATGGTGATTTGGAAAGTTACAGGGTCTAACATAAGATTTGCCAATTTCTGTTTTTGTATATTGCTATTTCCTAGATTGGCTCTGTTGCCTTTAAGACGGTATGGCAGCCCAGAAATGAAAATTAACCCCACCATGAAATGCTATTTGAAAAGGTAGATAACCCAAAGTATTCAAAATGGGGTATGTCCAGTCTTTTTTAGTAGCCACTTAGTCACAACCCCTGGCCAAAATTAGCATTTATATAATTTATTTTTGCATTTTTTACACATAAGCTGCCATTTCACAGATGATATTATCAGTATAATACATTTTACTGCTCTACACTCATATTTCTGTAGAGTATCGTCTCACGAGAACAATAATACCCCTCAAGTACAGGTTTTATGGTGATTTGGAAAGTTACAGGGTCAAACATAAGATTTGCCAATTTCTGTTTTTGTAAACTGCTATTTGCCAGATTGGCTATGTTGCCTTTGAGATGGTATGGCAGCCCTGAAATAAAAGTTAACCCCACCATGACATACCATTTGAAAACGTAGACAACCTAAGGTATTCAAAATGGGGTATTCCAGTCTTTTGTAGTAGCCACTTAGTCACAAACACTTGCCAAAGTTAGTATTTTTATTTCTTTTTTGCATTTTTTAAAACTAAAATTGCACTTTTACTAGTGATTTCATGATATCATCATTGTGATAAGTTTTACTTTTCAAAAACACTCATATTTGTGTTTAGCAAAGTCTCCCAAGTATAAAAATACCCCCCATGTAAAGGTTTTATGGTGTTTTGGAAAGTTACGGGGTTAATATAGGGCTTGCCAATTAAATTCTCTGGACTGTCTGCTTGGGTTGTCAGACAGGATCCTCAAATTATAATTAATAAAATCAAATAATGATGTAGTTAATAGTTAAATATATATGTAGAATGTGTGTGTGTATATATAAATAAAATATATAATTTTTTATCTTTATATTATATACATGTGTGTATGTATATATATATATATATGTATATACACACACACACACATATATAATACGTGTATATGTAGGTATATATATATAGACTGTAAGCTCGTTCTATGGACTGTAAGCTCATTTGAGCAGGGTCCTCTTCAACCTATCGTTCCTCTTATAGTTGTCCTATTTATAGTTAAATCCCCCCTCTAATAATATTGTAAAACGCTACGGAATCTGTTGGCACTATATAAATGACGATAATAATATATATTGTGATCCTTGCTTGCAGTTAGCACAGTCCTCTAGGGTAAACAACAGGCACAATCCTTTGGTTTTCATATAATCCAGGCAATTTTATTGGAAAGTCCACACAGCAACATAACTAAAATATAAATGTAACAGGTTTCCCTTTAAACAAAAACCTAGCTCGTCTGAGCACTGATTGACTTTTAATATGCCTCTCTATCATGGGTTAAACTAAGAAAAACTTATCTTTGGGTTGCACCAACCTTATTGGAGAACAACACTGCACTCCAACACTCAGTCACCTTGACTGCTTCCTTCTGCACTCTCAGTGCTCCAACCCAGCCTTGACTGCTTCCTTCTGCACTCCCAGTGCTCCAAGCCAGCCTTAACTGCTTTCCTTTCTGCACTCCCAATGCTCAGTCTCCTTGACTCTCTTACATGAGAGAACAGCATCTCTCCTTCTTGCTTCCAGGGAGGAAGCCAGCAATCCCCCTTTACCTGCCTAGCAGGGAAGGGTTTATTCCCACTGCTGCAGCTGATTATCTGCAGCTGAGAAGTGGGTTGGAGACAGATCAAAACTCTGGCCTGGAACTTATTTCTCCCAGTTGTATGCAAACTGCGGAGTGGAGCATTGGCTCTCCAAATGCTCCACCCCAGGGGTCCATAACTAACATTGGTTTGTGATGCCTACAACACATACTACACATACTCCCCCTGGGGTTAAATGTTATAGGCCTATCTGCCTTCACTTTATCACAATATATATATATATATATATAGATATATATATAGATATATATATATCTATATATATATATATATATATATATTTATATATATAAACACACATATGCATATAATACGCGTGTGTGTACATAATATGTGTATGCAAGTGTGTATATGTGTATACATATACACACACACACACACTTTTATTTCCTAGATTTGTATAATATATTATAATTAAAGCATTTTATAATATATTATACATATTTAATGCATATATATGATTTCATTATAAGTGTATTTTGAGATATGTGCTTTAATTATTTTATAATATATTATACATATAATATATGTATAATATATATATATATAAACAAAGAAACATAGAATGTGACGGCAGATAAGAACCATTCGGCCCATCTAGTCTGCCCAATTTTCTAAAATACTTTTTAATAATTAGTTTCTTATATCTAAGATAGCCTTATGCCTATCCCACGCATGCTTAAACTCCTTTACTGTGTTAACCTCTACCACTTCAGCTGGAAGGCTATTCCATGCATCCACTACCCTCTCAGTAAAGTAATACTTCCTGATATTATTTTTAAACCTTTGCCCCTCTAATTTAGGACTATGTCCTCTTGTTGTGGTAGTTTTTCTTCTTTTAAATATGGTATCCTCCTTTACTGTGTTGATTCCTTTTATGTATTTAAATGTTTCTATCATATCCCCCATGTCTTGTCTTTCCTCCAAGCTATACATGTTAAGATCCTTTCATCTTTCCTGGTAAGTTTTATCCTGCAATCCATGAACCAGTTTAGTAGCCCTTCTCTGAACTCTCTCTAAAGTTTCAATATCCTTCTGAAGATACGGTCTCCAGTACTGCGTACAATACTCCAAGTGAGGTCTCACCAGTGTTCTGTACTATGGCATGAGCACATCCCTCTTTCTACTGCTAATACCTCTCCCTATACAACCATGCATTCTGCTAGCATTTCCTGCTGCTCTATTACATTGTCTGTCTACCTTTAAGTCATCAGAAATAATCACCCCTAAATTCCTTTCCTCAGATGTTGAGGTTAGGACTCTATCAAATATTCTGTACTCTGCCCTTGGGTTTTTACATCCAAGATGCATTATCTTGCACTTATCCACATTAAATGTCAGTTGCCACAACTCTGACCATTTTTCTAGTTTACCTAAATCATTTGCCATTTGGTTTATCCCTCCTGGAAGTACAGATCCCTGAGGTACCCCACTGGTGACAAGCCCAAGCTTCAAATATACTCCATTGACTACAAACCTCTGTTGCCTGTCACTCAGCCACTGCATTACCCATTCAACAATATTGGAATCCAAACTTAAAGATTGCAATTTATTGATAAGCCTTCTATGTGCAACAGTGTCAAAAGCCGTACCGAAATCTAGGTAAGCAATGTCTACTGCACCACCATGATCTATTATTTTAGTTACCCAATCAAAAAAATCAATAAGATTAGTTTGGCATGATCTCCCTGAAGTAAACCCATGTTGTCTCTGATCTTGAAATGCATGTATTTTTAGATGTTTAACAATCCTATCCTTTAACATAGTTTCCATTACTTTCCCCACTACTGAAGTAAGGCTTACTGGCCTATAGTTGCCCGACTCCTCCCTACTACCTTTCTTGTGAATGGGCACAACATTCGCTAACTTCCAATCTTCTGGGACTACTCCTGTTAACAAAGATTGGTTAAATAAATCTATTAATGGTTTTGCTAGTACACCACTAAGCTTTTTTACTAAGCTCTTTTAATAACTTTGGGTGTATTCCATCAGGTCCCATTGACTTATTTGTCTTTACTTTTGACAGTTGAAATAGAACCTACTCCTCTGTAAACTCACGTGTGATAAATGACGTATTTGTCCTTTTTCCTAACTGAGTTCCCTTTCCTTCATTTTCCTCCGTAAATACTGAACAAAAATATTAATTGAGGCAGTCAGCTAGACCTTTATCCTCATCTACATACCTTCCTTCTTTTGTTTTTAATCTAACTAATCCTTTTGTTACTTTCCTTTTTTCATTTATGTATCTAAAAAATGTTTTGTCCCCTTTTTTTACTGACTGTGCTATTTTTTCTTCTGTGTGAGATTTGGAAGCTCTTATAACTTGCTTAGCCTCTTTCTGCATAATCTTATAGAACATTCTGTATTCCTCACTCTGTTTTTTTTTATAATTACTAAATGCTAATTTTTAGTTTTTTACTATTTTGGCCACATCTGCGGAGTACCACAGTGGTTTCTTGAAATTTTTGCTTTTACTGACAAGCCTAATGCAATTTTCAGTTGCCTTCAGCAGTTCAACTTTTAAATAATCCCATTTCTCTTGGACTCAATTTAAATTGCTCCAATCTGATAATGACTCCTTTATACATATTCTAATTTTAGAAAAGTCTGTTTTTTTAAAGTCTAAAACTTTTGTTTTTGTGTGGTGTGACTCAGTTACTGTTCTTATATTAAACCACACTGACTGATGATCACTGGATCCTAACTTTCACCTACAGTAATATCTGATACCAAATCTCCATTTGTTAACACTAAATCTAGTATGGCCTCTTCACAAGTTGGCTCCTCAATGACAATCCCAGTAGGGAGTTTAGAATATGTTCTATTTTTGTTTTCCAATTCACATCAGGAAGATTAAAGTCACCCATGATGATAACTTCCCCCTTCATTGTCATTATAGCTATTTCCTCAACTAGTAGATTATCTAACTCTTCTATTTGTCCTGAGGGCCTATAAATCACACCTACACGAGTTACTGTGTGATTACCAAATTTGAACGTAGCTCAAACGGACTCTATGTTCGCCTCACTAACTTTTATTAGGCTAGATTTTATGTTATCCTTCACATACAGGGCCACTCCTCCCCCTTTCTTGCCTTCCCTGTCTTTTCTATATAAAGAGTACCCTGGTATTGCTATGTCCCAGTCATTTTCCTCATTATACCATGTCTCAGTAACAGCGACTAAATCTACATTATAAGTTGCCATTATTGCCACAAGATCTTATTCCCTAGACTGCGAGCATTTGTAGACATGATTCTAAGCTTGTCATGTTTTAACACACTTGCTAAAGGCACCTTCTGTCCATGTTTAGGGGGGCAATTGGATTGATGTTTTATCACCCTTTTGCCCCCCTTCTAGTTTAAATACATCCTAGCAAAACCTCTGAACTGTTCACTGAGAACATTTGTTCCTTTTTGAGAAAGATGCAAACCATCTTTTTTGTACAGTTTATTTCCATTCCAAACAGAGCTACCATGAGAAATGAAGCCAAATCCTTGCTCCCGACACCATTCACCAAGCCACAAGTTAAAGTCCCTAATACGCATCCGCCTGTCGTTCTGAGTGTTATGCACAGTCAGAACTTCAGAGAATGACAGTGTGGAAGCAACCTGCCGTATATCTTTGGCAAAAACACTAAAAAGCAGTAGCTCCGGGAAGACATCTCACAAGACCACCATTGTCCATCTCCACACCTCTTATCATGGAATCCCTCAACAACAAATGCTTTCTATTAGGCCTCACCATAGTCTCCAAGCCTGTCTCCACAACACCTCTACCCTCAGTGCCTGAGCCTGTCTCCACAAATCCAGTACCCTCAGTGCCTGTGTCTGTTTCCACAACACCACTACCCTCAGTGCCTGAGGCTGTCTCCATAACACCACTACTATATATCTAT
Organism: Pelobates cultripes; assembly: GCA_933207985.1. Lineage (NCBI taxonomy): Eukaryota > Metazoa > Chordata > Amphibia > Anura > Pelobatidae > Pelobates > Pelobates cultripes. Next base: position 259,818,259 of record OW240916.1, read on the forward strand.
ATATATATATTACTTTTTAGCAGCCTGGGGGACTGCCTGACAGCTTAGACAGTCCCCCTGCTGGCATCTCCATATACTCCTGTTGCGGCCATGTGATCATGGTTATCACATAGCCCAGGAGGGCCGGGTTGGCCGGAACAGACTGCTGGGGCCTCAGTCAGTCCCCCCGACTGTGATCACCGTGGATCGCCAGTCCAGGTAAGTCCAGGGTTCCTATTTGCTGCGGACATACTAGATACATCTGCGGTCCTTAACAACCATTTTTTGTTGGATGTACCTAGTACGTCCGCTGTCGTTAAAGGGATATGTATTGATAACGTCATTCTAAATGTATTTTGATTTAAATATATATGTATATTAATATCAAAATATATATATATATATTAACTGGCCATATCCATGGCAGCACAACAATGGGTAGCTCCTCCTTATCCCTAACCAGACAGGAACCTAATTAAACCAGAAGGTTTAAGTAACCCCTTCTCCCCCTCCAATCCTCAGGCTTTTTGTTCCTGTCCTATCCCTAGGACAGACTTAGTCATTCTAAAACTAGAGAGATCAGCCTCTCTCCCTTGGGCAGTCTTCAGTACACGGCCCTATGCAAAGGTGACTCCCTGAAGAGACCCCTTTAGTGACTGGTGGTTCTAACTTGCTGTAGGGGTAGCAAGATCATGTCATCACCATGATTTCTGCAGTAACCAAGGGGTAGCAGGCTGGGCATGCACATACAAAGCATATGGATTTACTTGCGGTAACCCTAGGGGTAGCAAGATTATGCCATCATCCTGTCTCCTGCAGTGACCAAGGGGTGGCAGGCAGGACATGCACATACAGAGCATATGGATTGCATGGATTCTATGATATTAACTAACATTTCAACCCTGAAGGAGTTAATGTGAGATGGACTAGCATTCCATCACTGAAAGTGTTAAAGTGCAACTCACTATCTTTTTTTTTTTTTTTTTAAATTCTTTATTTTTGTTGCAAAAGATTTTACATGCAGGCCCGTGTAGCCACGACAGCAGACACAGGCAGGTTCATACAGACATGTTCGTGGTTTTTTACATTTGCACATTTTTGTTAAGAAATGAATATAACAGGCTAGGAAACATTGTATATATGAAATACCATGTTAAAGTATTTAGGCATATTAATAGTTAAACGTAAGATTGATAATCCGCTTTGTCTATTTGGAATGATTCTAATACGCTAATACAAGTCGAGTGTTCGTTAAAGGTTAAACAGGCTTATTGGTTAACTGTAAAATTACAAGCTTTGTAACATTAGGAGACGTATTAAACATTCTGCGCTAGGCATGCGTGTGATAAAGTTATCTATAAATGCTTGTCCGTTTATGTCGCTTCATAAGAGTGATTAGGTCTAATGTAGGTTCTGACCTGGCTTGGGCTGCCCCCTTAATTTAGGCTAGGTGCTTATCAGGGCTCAGCTTAAGACCTAAGGTCGATTAGGCAGGTGAGTAGGCTGATGTTCACCTGTATTAACAGCTTATCTAAGAAGGGTTACATAGGTAAGGTAAACAGTTGCCACCAGGCAGGTTATGGCATATTAAGTGATTAACTGCACTAAGTGGCAGTAGTAGATGTGTCCATTTGGATGTGTTCACAACCAGGGTTTCTGTGAGTGGGGCTGTTAGCAGCAGGTCTAGCAGCTTTTGCCTTAATTGCCGTCTGTCACATGGCGCTGGGGTACCTGTCGCTTTAGAGTTGTGGATGGTGTTGAGCAGTGTCCTTTTCTCTGGCACCCAGATATTCCTCATAGAGCATCTCTGCGTCCTCTGGAGCTGTGGGTCCCTCTGTGGGTTTAAGTGTCTGCGGACCTCCTCGGCTGTGTACCCAGCTGGTGTGTGAGTGCGGGTAGGTTGTTTTATGGGCGCAGTACCCAGGTGTATCTAACGCTGTGATGAGCTGGTCGCTTGGGGTCTCGAGATCTCCAGTGGAGCACGCTCAGTGCAGGTAAGCGTAGGGTCCTCTGCTGGCGTGTAAGTATGCTTGTGGGGTGACTGTTCAGGAGAATGGCAGGTCTCCGCTGTCGCCCCGTCATGACTGCTGGTAAATGTCATGGGTGATCATTGCCCTGGCTGAGTGGTGTGGGAGCTTCCCTCAGCGGTTTGCCGAATAGGTGCCTTGCTGTCGGCCATTTTGTGGGGGCCGCGTGGTGGCTGTCGGCGGCTAGTTGCCCAGAAGCACTGCCGCGGTGGTGTCTGCCCGGTGGGGGCCGGGATAACCCCCGCCGGCCCAAAGGGGGGGTAAGCGAGGCCGGGGGCCCCAGATTTGTCATGGGTCTCTGTATTTGCCGGGGATGGAAGGTGAGGCGGCGGCCGTCCACCCCGCTCCCTTCCCGGGTAGGCCTCAGTCTCCCCAGCCCCGGAGCGTCTCACCGGGACCCGGTCCACCCGATATCAGGTGCTCCAGCTACACCGGGACACTCCAGGGTCAGGTATCACGCACTTCCAGGGGGTTCCATGCTGATTTTGATGGGTTTTTTACCCATTATTCGTCGAGTTTCCCCGGAGCCATGTTGACTTGCAGCCTGCTGGCATGGCCGCCCGGCCCCGCCCCCTCGCAACTCACTATCTTGTACTTTCCCATGGATTTACTTGCTGTGAACCTAGGGGGAGCAAGATTATGCCATCATCCTATTTCCTGCAGTGACCAAGGGGTAGGAGGCCTGACATGCACATACAGAGCATATGGATTGCATGGATTCTATGATATTAACTAACATTTCAACCCTGAAGGAGTTAATGTGAGATGGACTAGCATTCCATCACTGAAAGGGTTAAAGTGCAACTCACTATCTTGTACTTTCCCATGGATTTACTTGCTGTGACCCTGTAGGTAGCAAGATTTTGCCAGCACCCTATTTCCTGCAGTGACCAAGTAGTAGCAGGCTGGGCGGGCACATACAGAGCATATATATGGATCTAACCCCTTCTACCCATCATCGGTTTCATTTAAACGGTAAGAGTTTCCTGCTATTTCCAATCAAACTTATTCCTAGGCTTCTGTGTCCTATTCCTAGGCCTCTATGTCATTTAATATATCCACTAGATTACAGATTGCAGTAAAATCACCCTTTTATTTATACATCTTCATGGTGAAAGATGAATGTCTGCTGTAGTCACCTTGCTCCCTCCCCGTTCAGGGTATACTGGGAGCACAGTTCGACATGGTCCAAGGCACGGTACAACTCTCTTCAGACTATCATATTTCCTCAGCAGTGAGAGTTTTGATCCAGTTCCTCCACCATAGATCTGATAAGATGTCACAAGGGTAGAGGTTAACTTTACTATGGAAATCCTGTGGACAGTGATAACTATGAATACCATCCGCTGGGGTTGAGGAACTTTTCTCCAAAATCAAATACGTTCATGAAAGGGACACCCTTAACACCCAACACTTCTCTTCTGCATTTGTTGCAAGCGCCAATATCAATCATCCTGACAGTTCCATACTGGTACCCAGTCCATGGCTTCCACTTCTACTTATCTTCTTCAGTACCTCCATGGGATCTCCCAAAAGAGTTCTTTACTCTTCCATCAGGTCCATTGATACTTTCCTCATTCTGAAGGTTTTGATATTGTAAGAGGGCTTAAATATAAGAGTTTTTGAACTACAGTAATTAATACCCTTCTGAAAGCCATAGAAAACATATATCCTTGGCTACCTTTACAGAGCTGAGATGCCTTTTTCCCTTGTCTATTTCTAATTAGGTGATCATTTAAATTCATTCTACCAAGTTCTTCAATCCAGGACTCATCTAGGAATTAGCTACACACCCTTAGATTTATATGTCTCAGCACTCTCTGATCTCTCTTTTTGTGAAAGGGCTTTGATAAAACTTTCTCCTCCTGTCCTAGATAGATGCCTTAAGATCTATTTCTATAGATTCACTTTCTGGATTTCTTCTGATAGTCTGTTTATCTTTACTAATAGACCATAAAGATCTTCAAGCCTCTAGATAAGTCATCAGAAGAGGGATGGTCTTGGCTGTTTTTTAGGCTACTACGCTCTAGGGGTTATAGTACTTAAGGTCTGTTTGCTCTCTAGAGCCATTTCTCCCTCTTGAGCATCGGTGGCCAAGTTTCCCTGGAAATTGTAGGTAAATGGCTGCTTGGTCCTCAATCAATTTTCAGCCATTTTATTTATTTTTGGTACATTTGAGTTGGTCAATTTGATAATGTGCCAATAGTGGGCAATCAGTTTTTCATTTCAAATGTCCTAATGAGGTGTGTGTTTGTTGTCAATTTGCATTCAAATTTTGGAAGTCTTGTGTACTTCTTTCCCTCCCTTGGTTTTTGCTTGGGTATTACCCATTGTTGTGCTGCCATGGATATGGCCAGGAAAAAGGAAAATGTATTCCTACTTACCGTAATTTTCTTTTCCTGGTCATAGGCCATGGCAGCACAAAGATCCCGCCCTGGGATATTGCTGGAAACAAGACTGAGGGTCAGAGGGGTAGAAGGGGTTACTTATTCCTTCTGTTTTAATAAGGTTCCTGTCTGGTTAGGGATAGGGAGGAGCTACCCATTGTTGTGCTGCCATGGCCTATGACCAGGAAAAGAAAATTACGGTAAGTAGGAATAAATTTTCATATATATTTATATATATATATATATATATATATATATATATATATATATATATTTATCATATATATATACATATATATATTTATTTACAATATATATATATATATATAAATTAACATTATTCTAAGTGTATTTTAATATTAATCTATATATATATAATTATATAGATTAATATTAAAATACACTTTTAATAATGATTTGTGTATTTGTATATAAAAGTACTTAGATCATATATATATATATATATGATCTAAGTACTTTTATTCACTTTTTTAAACTTTTTTTTAAGTTTTACAAACTTTGTAAAACTTTTCTGCAGGCATTATGGGGACTGCCTGAGAGCTCAGGCAGGCCACATGCAGGCACTGCACAATCCGGCTAGTCTGGCCATGTGATCTCGAGAACCTGTGAGATCACATGGCTCATGTTTGGGGGATTGGAGAGCTATATTCACACTCTGGGGATTGCTATAATCACTATACTTCCTTGGATCACAACACTTGCTCTTATAAGTGTAGCCTGCTTCGCTGTCTGGACTAGGAGAGGTCTACCCACTGGAAGCTGGATCCTGGTTTTGGGTCCAGGGTGGGTGGAGGACAGCGAGACGCCAACCAAGCTCTGGCAGTTTGTGGGGTTTACGGTGGTTATGGTGTTCCAGTGCAGTGCTTATGGTGCTCGCAAGTACTACGAAGCAGCGATTGACAGAGGTACCTGGTCGGGTTGCCAGGCGGCCCATTACAGAATTCTTCCTGGGTCTCACCACTGCTGTCTGTGGGAAACAGGTACTTGGACTCCGACACTTCTGGGGGCGTGGCCAACATTGCATGTGTCCATGCGTGCGTGTGATGTCAGGGCGTGATGATGCGTTTCGCCAGTATGCTGGCTTCCTCAGATCTGTCCTTACTTTGCCCACAATCAGTATATATGTCCATAACATGGGCATAACACTCCCAAATCAGTCCCAATAGGAGAATGTCCATAGGTGAAGCCATAATTATTCAGCAGTGCTCATAGGTTAAGGCTATATGCCTCATACATATACATAAGTACCAAAAGCCTTATCAATTCAAAAAAGGAGGGTATATCTTCTAAATGTCTAAAAATATACATTGATACTTTTACTTCATCCAGCATACAGATATATAAATAAATAACCAATGTTTAATAGCGCCATTGTTGAATTTGTCTGTTTTTGTTAGAAAAAATATATTACTTAGCAAATGTGACCTTGATACTGCTATTTATGTTCCTTATAAATTATGCTGAGGTGCAAATTATTGAAATTTAATTTGCATTCTAGTACAACAATTTGTTTCTAAGAATGTTACAGAAACCAAAAAAAAAATGTGAAGCAATGTACGTTTCTTTAGAGCCTCAATAAACACACCTAGATTATTATTGAAGCAAAATTATTAATGTGTGACTTGGCTGTGTCATGCTTTGTCTTCCATCAGCATCTCGATTGTACTTCAAATGTAGAACTTCTGTTATTTACTGTAATCAACTCAGTTCAAGGCTATTCTGATACCCAGCAAAAATACCAATCTTATTTGTTGTTACCATTAAGGAAGACAATTGTAGAGAACACAGGGCCAAGGATATTGCTGGAGTATGAAGCTCTTGAGCAGTATACTGTTAGGTCCCTGAAAGGAAATGATCGAGACACAATGGATTAATTATCTTGTATCTGTTCAATGTCCATTTCTTGTAGATTCTCATGATATTAAGAACCACTCAAATTATTGTAAAAATGTTGAGACAACATTATCTACTTGATTGAATATAAAAATAATGATTATCTCTTATGATTATGTTTTAATGTGTAAATTAATTTAACCGTTGTTCATTGTTATTGTTGAATTTCACCTGAAGTAAACTTTAGAAAATAAGCAAAAGGTGATAAAGTAATAAATCTCCAAAGGTATGCTATAATACCAGAAATACTATTTGGCAAGCAGCAATGTAGATAAGAATGTGAAATAAGTGTGAAGAGAATATTTCAACATTTAATTTTAATTATTTTAATGCTTTTAATTCTTCCATTTGGGAAAGAGGTGGAATATAATATTAAAGGGATTCTCCAATCACCATACCTATTACAGCATGCCCTGGTACTCCCATAAAGCTCTCTGTCTCTCTATCTCTACATTGCAGAGTGAACAGCTGATGCTCTCAGTGTTGCAGTTCTGCATATATCATTGTCTTTTAGCAGGCATCAAAAGGACATAAGCTAGTTAACTCTATCCACTGTTGGACACCATTGTCACTAAAACATCATACTCCACCACATTATGAACCAAAATGTTGCAAATCAGAAAATTCACAGATTCTTTTCAATTTTTTCAGAGGGGTTATTCAAGTTAAGAAGCAGAATTTGATATAAATATAGAAATGCAATCATGTTTAAAAAAGAAACATTAAGTTTATTATATGTTCAAATCAGATTATCATCATGGATGTACAGTGGGATCTCGGTTTACAAATGCCTCAGTTAACATAATTTTTGGTTTACAAATGAAAATCCATTGAAAACAATGCCTCGGTTTCCATTTTTTTTACGCAATACAAAGCAAGTTTCCCCAGGATGCATTGCACCTGGGAGATTTATAGCATCGCCCCCTGCATGCTGGAGCCTGTGGGTAGCACAGGCGTCGAGTGTGGAGGTGCTAGAGCAGCTTTTGCAGCGAGTTTTGGAGCCATTCTGGAAATTATTTGCAGTTGTTTTGGGACTTTTTGGTGCATTTCTCAAGCTGTGGAAAGGTAGGGAGCTGAGCTTTGTCATTTGCATGCCTTTTATTGTGTGTTGTGCATTGTGGGTTGGTTTCCATGCCAGCTCATTTTGACTTTTTTTCTGACCTCCAGAACAGATTCATTGGTTTTTAATGCAGAAACGTCCCGGAGAACGCATTAAATCTGTAAACCGAGGTCCCACTGTATTGCTCTTGTATCGCTTGTATCCTCTCCCACTTCCACTACATTCCATCAGTCAACTTGTCCCTTCGTGTATCCTACCCCTTGCATCTCCTTGTATCCCAACACACTTGACTTTCCTATTCTACTCCCACTTGTCTCTTCATGTATCCGAACACTCATTTGTCTCATATTGCATCCCATTACATCTCTTGCATATCATTGTATAGCACCACCCACTATCTCTCCTTCTAATCTACCACCCACTATCTCTCCTATCTTATCACTACCCACTTATATTTTTATTTGCTTACTGGGAAGCTGCTGGCCACCATCATTCTACTTTTAGTAGTAGTAAATAAGTAATTATTCAGTGCATAGATGTGGCATGCATACGATAAAAAAATGTGGTTCTTCCAAACTGCTTTTGCAGAAGAAAAATTAATGGTGGCAGAATTTAGTTTATGTTGTTGTTCAGCTTGGACAAATTTTGGTATCAAAAGAAAAATTTGGGAAGGCAATATGGACAGCCAAATATTTTTGCACATGACTGTGCTGATATGCAAAAATGGCTAAAATGTTGCCTAACTTAATGGTTATGCAGTGTCAGGCAGTTTTGCAATTCCTATTCAGAGTTGCCAAAATTCAATTTTCTATATAAATATATTTCCTGGCATATCCATGGCAGCACAAAAATGGGTAGCTCCTCCCTTATCCCTAATTAGACAGGAACTAATTAAAATAAAGGTACAAATACCCCCTCCTACCTCCACCTCCCTCAGTCTTTTTGTTCCTGTCCTATCCCTATGGGACCTATTAGTCTATTGCAAGACTACAATTATTTTCTTTTTGGCTTACCTGAGGGTCTTTACCTTCTGTCCCCAAGGGAGTTCAGCCTCTCTTCCTTGGGAAGCTTCAGTACCCGGCCCTGTGAAAAGGTGTCCCCCTGAAGATACCCCCTTAGTGACCGGGGTTTGCTTGCTGTGACCCTAGGGGTAGCAAGAGAAAAAAATGGCAATTAACTTTTTATTCCCTGCAGTGACCAAGAGGTAGCAGGAAGTGGCGAGAAGAATATATATATATATATATATATATATATATATCCTGATAAACATCCTTAGATTTCTCCATATTGAAGCCCACATGTAGGTATACATTTAAATACTTTATATATATATATATATATATATATATATATATATATTTATATATATTGTATTTGTTATACTTATACTTGTGGGTTCCCCCTCCTGCCTATCTATTCATTCAAACATAACTTTGTTTTATTTATTATTCTGTCTAACATTTAAAAGGGTTAATATGTTTTTTAATGTTGTAATAATAGAAGGGAAAGCTGGATCATTACCATGCCGTTTCGGCGTCCAGGAGGTTCATTTGCGCATGTGCACGGTGTTCACACGTACGCGCCGTCCTGTCCACGTGCACCCGATCCTCTCGTGCACTTGGGCTGGGGGCTCAATGGTTCATGGTCGGGCGTGGGGACGAGTGCCCACGGGTCCATTGTGATGAGTTTGACATCGCGGTTTACTTTACTTCTGAACAGGCGGTGACGTCAGTTATGATGTCACATGCCTATTTAAGCGCCAAAATCGATTTAAATCATCTACCTGATTCCTTCATTAGGTCCCAAAACTATTGGTTGCAGTTCGAATTTTCAATTTGAAGTATTCACTTGATTCTGGCAGAAAGCCAAACATTATCAAGCTTAAGGTAGGTTTTTTCTTCCTTAAAGGTATAGGCATAATTGGTAAATTCTGAAGTTCTCTCTTTTATATTTAATAATGTTAATTCCCTTTTATTAGTCTGTTCTTAAGATCAATATGGAGAAAGAGAAAAGGAGATCAATTTCTTCTGACTCAGACTCTTCTGGATACAAAAATAGATCACACTCTAAGAGCTATAGGTAAGCCATGAATTTTTTTCCCTCTCAATCTATATTACAGATGTAATAAATAAAAACAAAAGAGAGCTAATACAAATTATTTCCCTATCATGATAGTTCTACGGGAAAGAAAACGGTGAGATCATCTAAAGGAAAGTCACCAAAAAAGAATCATTGTGAAGCCTGTGATAAAAGACCGCTGGAAGGCAAAAGATTATGTGCAGAATGTCTTTTTCGGCAGCAGCCGGAACATCTAATCCTTCCTCTGATATTATACAGTTTATAAAACAAGCGGTGACTCAACATAGAAACATAGAAACATTAAAGAAGCAGGTACAAGAACCAAAAGACCCCGGTTATATGATCCTGCAGATTACCAACAAGACGATTCATCAGACGACTCTATGGATATGGAGTCATACCAAGGAAATGTCTTGTCTTCAGATGAGGAAGAAACTCAGGCTCCCCCAGATTTTCTAGAGCCAGCGCAAATAGACCATCTTATCTACAAAGTATGTAAATCTTTGAGTCTGAAAGAGGCGGTTACAGAACCATCAACTTCTAATCGCTACTTCTCAGACTTAAGAAGGAAAAGAGCAACATTCCCAGTACATGATACAATCAAGGAATTAATTAAGGACGAATGGTCCAATACTGATAAAAAGCTTTCAGCACAAGGCAGAATCTCTCGCCTATATCCTTTTGAAAAGTCTGATTCATGCCATTGGGATAACGCCCCTAAAGTGGATGCTGCAGTAGTTAGACTGGCAAAGCATACCACATTACCAGTTGACGATGCAGGCTCATTTAGACTCAAGATGGACAAAAAAATAGATTTACATCTTTCTAAAGCCTATGTAGCAGATGGTACAGGCTTTCACCCTGCTATAGCCCTCACATCAGTATCCAGGGCCTTGAAAATATGGATTGAGAACTTGGAAGAAGATATCAGAGATGGGAGAAGCAGATCTTCTCTTCTGGAGAGGTTAAATGATATTAAACTTTCCGTTGACTTTACCTCTGAATCCTCAGTGGATATGGTGAAAGCTCTGGCAAGGAACATGGCCCTCTCAGTATCGGCTAGAAGAGCGTTGTGGCTGAGATCTTGGACCACAAAATCATCATCTAAATCTAGTCTATGTGCTCTTCCTTTTCATGGAGAAATGTTGTTTGGAAAGAACCTTGACGAGTGTATCAAAAGAGCTGCAGAAGGAAAAAGAGCTTTTCTTCCACAAGACCGGAAAACCCGGGGATCCTTTCGAGCAAGGAGATACTCTGAATACCCTTCCTTTTGAGATACCAGATCATATAGACCTGGAAGAGAATACGGGAGATCCCTCCCATGGAGAGGAGAACATTCTTCCAGCAGAGGAGGTAAATCCAGGGGTCCTTCATTCCACAAGAAGCCTTTATGATGGGGTCACTTCCCAATCTGGAGGAGTAGGTGCCCGTCTACTACTATTCCAAGAAATTTGGGAACATTCAACTCAAGACAGATGGGTGCTGGATATAATACAAGGAGGTTATTTCATAGAGTTCTACAGAACTCCTCCTCCTTGCTCTTTTCAAAAGACAAACTGGCCAAGAGATATAAAAAAAAGAAACGTCCTAAAGGAATTTATCTCATCCCTTCAAGAAGATGGGGTTATCGTTCAAGTTCCAACAGACACATATGTTTTACTCCCATATCTTTCTCAATAGAAAATCCACAGGGGGATGGAGGCCTATACTAGACCTAAGCAGGCTAAACAAGTTCTTGAACATAAGAAAATTCAAAATGGAATCTTTTCAATCCATTGTAAAAGCAGTATTCCCAGGACAGTGGCTTATGTAAATAGACTTGGCAGATGCATACTTCCATATTCCCATCGTACAACAGCATCAAACGTTTCTAATATTCACAGTGGAAGAAGGTCACTTTCAGTTCTGTGTGCTCCCCTTTGGCCTAAGCACAGCCCCGCGTACTTTCTCAAAGGTTCTGGTAGTTCTAATTGCGGAACTCAGGAAAAAAGGCATCGCAATATATCATTATCTAGACCATGGGTCGTCAACCTGGTCTCTACCGCCCACTAGTTGGCATTTCAGGATTCCAGGTGGGCAGTAGGGATTTTAGTGGCTAAATCCTCTTTTTGAGAGGATTTCTCCTTTTTAGAGTGGACGGGATCGAGCGGCTTGGGGGCGCAAGATTTCAGTGACCGGCAGGTGGGAAGCGCTCCCTTCTGCCAGGCTACCTTCTGGACACCCTGGTGCAGCAGAGTTTTGATCCCAGGCAGTGAGGGAGCTCTAAACTCTCTGCTCTGCTCCCTTGCGCGATGTTTGCTGAGACCTTCGTTTGTTCCTTACGAAAATCGAACCAGATATCAAATATTTAGTCTCGCAGCATCAGCCTCAAGGATCTCATTAATTACTAAAGGTAATTTCAATTTACTTTGTTTTCTCATTAAACTTCATAAAGTTAAAAACATTATAAACATGCATAAAGTAGAAATAAAAAGATAAATGTACGTACATTTATCGAACAGAATATTCAAGGATATAATCTTTCAATGTAGGGTAATAACTGCTTGATCCAAGGATAAATCTGACTGCCATTCTGGGGTCAAGAAGGAATTATTTTCTAGCTGGTTGCAAAATTGTGCTTTAAACTGTTTTTTTTTGCCTTCTTTTGGATCAACAGCAAAAAACAAATGTGAGGTAGGCTGAACTTGATGTACACAAGTCTCTTTTCAGCTATGTAACTATGTAACTATGTAAAAAGCACCCTCCTTTCTAAAAAATATTCTGCACTTGCGCGAAAACTGGTGGGTGGTAAGGAAATTTTTCCATCAAGAAAGATGCATTAGTGGGCGGTAGGTAGAAAAAGGTTGACTACCACTGATCTAGACTATATCTTGATTCTGGCAGAAAGCAAAGATGTTCTAGAAAATCACGGTCTCATATGTTTTCTATTCCTTCAGCAACACGGTTGGAAAATCAACATTTCCAAAAGCAATTTAAAGCCATCTCAGAACATGATATACCTAGGTGCTTCATTCAACATGGCAAAAGGATTGGTACAGCTGTCCCCAGAAAGGGGTATGAAAATTCAGAGAAAGGTCAAAGACATGTTTGAATCCAGTGTTCCATCGGCAGAGAAAGCTATGAGCATCCTAGGATCCATGTCCTCCACTATAGGACTAACAAGATGGGCCTAGTGGAAGATGAGACTCTTCCAAATAAATTTCCTTCATCAATTCAAAAGGGAGAATCTGTCTCATCCTGTCAAAATCCCTCCTCAAGTTTGTAAATCCCTTGTTGGACACAAGAAGAGTTTCTCTTCAAAGGTTTTCCCCTAGGAAATATCCCTTGGACCATTATTACCACAGATGCCAGCCAATGGGGTTGTGGAGCACACCTTCAGGACAACTATGTCCAAGGGAAGTGGTCTTTTCTGGCTTCTAGTACCCCTTCAAATCTCTTAGAGCTTCTTGCAGTTTTCAAGGCTCTGAAGCACTTCCAACAGCTTCTATTGATTAATTTCCCTCTTTCAATGTTTGTCACATTTGGTTATTTGTGCCAATACACTTGCCCTTGCAGTATATCTTAATTGTCTGAGTTTTCTTTCCCTCCCTTGGTTTTAGCTTGTGTATTACCCATTGCTGTGCTGCCATGGATATGGTCAGGAAAGAGAAACATTTACTCATACTTACCGTAATTTTTTTTTCCTGGTCAAAGGCCATGGCAGCACAAGGATCCCACCCAGGGATATTGCTGTTAACTAGACTGAGGGATGAGGAGGTAGGAGGGGTATTTGTACCTTTATTTTAATTAGTTCCTGTCTAATTAGGGATAAGGGAGGAGATACCCATTGTTGTGCTGCCATGGCCTATGACCAGGAAAAGAAAATTAAGGTAAGTATCAGTACATTTTCTCTCTATATATATATTTTAAAAAATTGGAAGTGAGAGAACTTTATAATGATTGTTATCTTTTTGTTCTTGCTAACTTGCATTCGTTAAAAATTGGGAGCATGTGGCACTTTGAGGTAAAAATAGGGGATGTATCCAAAACTGAAATAAAAAAGTCAGTGGGCAATAGACCAACCAGTCCCACACACCTCTTCCATCCTGTCAGGAACCCTGACAGGGACACAGCTTGAAACTGGCACTTTTATAAAATGTTATGAAAATGACAGACTCGAGAAACATAAAGTGCTTGAACAAGATGAAATGCTCTATATCTGGAGTGAGTTTGTCATCCTTAGTGAAATGATTAATAAAAACTAAATAACAGAACAAAGGTATCTCCAAAATCTACCAAAAAGGCATCTATTTTGCAGATAACATCAATTTCAGAATCAAAATTGAGATAAACTCCCTTACAAATGATGTGCTAGGACTGTGCTAGCCTTATTATAGGATTTGTATTAACCCTTGAAAAAATGTAGTGATGGAATCCACTAGTGATGGTCTGGCCCCTGACGGAGGTGCATGTTCTAAGCACCGAAACGCGCGTCGGGTTTACCGCTTTCCTTTCTTATTCACTTTATCACTGGGCACTTTCACTATGTGCAGGTAACCAACATTCTAAGTATGGTTCTGCACATTAGCACTTTAATATTTTTCTAACCTCCTTTCTGTCCTAATTCCCTATTTTAATTTAGCATCAAGTGAATGAGACAACATATTATTTGACTACTGATATATATTTATTACTATTAGTCTCTTCATTAGACATCACAATATCAGTTTGAGCGTTACTTTCTTCACCAGAGTTATTTGGCTACTGTTTCCACAGTACATTAATTGAGAACAGGGCTACATACAAGCTATTTAGCAACAAGTGGAGATCTTGATACTCTCGTACTTAGAGCTTGATACATTATTTAAGGGTCGGTACAACAATATTTATGTTTACAGGCAGTACTTTTAGGAATTAGGAATCTTTATCTGTGACTCTATTGATGTGTATTTGTCACTATATACAGACTTTGACCAACCAAGATATATTAAAGTCAGTAGTCTGTAGTGCATCGTAGTCACGGTTTAGTATCAGGGAGGTTTTGCCTATTCAGGCTGATTACACTATCTTCACATTGGGATGACTTTATAGCCTGGACAAGAGGTTTTGATGTATAAATCTTTGTAAGTTTACAATCAACTATACTACTTACTATTTATATCATTATAGTTCCAGTTTTCCAGTTATTCGAGTTTTCTTTTCGTTTGTATTAACCCTTTCCTTAAATGGCTCAAAATAGTCCAAATCGAAAATATGTTGATCTCAGCTAACTGTAAATGTTTACAACTTGGCTCTTTTGGCTATTTTCTTTATTATGAAATAAGTAACAAAAATATGTTACTTTCATGTGGACTACTCCCTTCTCTAGTCTTTCTAACTCTAAGTTTCTTGCTTCTGTTTCTTCTGTTTCCGTTTTCCTTTAGATTCCAAACCCTCTTTCTAAATTCAGATAATGTTTGTAAGTTTGTTTCTTGGATATTAAGTTCACTGGGTCATGAGTTTATTCTATTCTGTGCTTACCAACATAACAATTCCATCATTAGGGTGGTGCCAACCCGAAAATAATTTTCATAGGCTTCTGGACAACTAGTAATATAGCCCCATTTGGTCTATTGTCTAACTCGCCAAATCTCATCACTGTTCTGGATTCATACTCTCATCCTTTAAGGACTGTGTCTGTTTTACAATATTGGTTCTTTGTTTTTAGTTTTTTTTCATTTACCTCTCCCAATGTCTTTCACATTGTTTTTGACAATGTATTTTCTTTTTTTTTGTTTATACTTCTTGTATTTTCATAAAACCAAACAAAAAATGTTTTAAAAAAGCTTCATTTTTTAGACTCATTTGGAGCAATTAAAGGGGAATTGAATATTTTCTATACATATATACTTCAAATATGTCTTTTATATGTTGTCAGTTTTTATACACTTACATTTAACAGGAATGCTACCAGTTACAATAAGTTACAGGGTGAAACTAGGCTGGATGGCAAAAATATAAAACACATATTTCTCAATGTCACAGTAGCTAGCTCAAATATTCAACTGTGTAAAAAACTAAGTAATATATTATTATTTTGAAATAATGAAGTAATAGTTATAAAATTAATTATAGAGTCTTGAAATTTGAATGTGCTAGATTGAGACATAATTAATATAATAAAAGAGGAGGAGGATAATATATGTATGGTCTGGATAAAATAAAATTAGTCATTTACATGAATATCAGTCTTTTATTGAGGTCTAATTAGCATAAAGTATAGAGAAATAAATAAAATACTTGTAAATTGAAAAAATGCTGAATTTAAAAGTTATAATGATTTCAGAGTGTGAACATTATGATTAGTTTGTATTGTTGTAGCTGTAAACTGTTTTACCTATTTTGTTTAAAAAAAGCAAACACCATACAAAAGAATATTACTTTCCTTTAAATTGATGGGATTGCATTGTTCTGAATGAATGCAGATATGCTAAAGGAAATTTTCTTTACATGCATTACCTACACAAAAAAATAATATTAACACAGCTTGATAAAAAGTCACAATGGAACAAATGCAATGCAACTCTTTTGGAATTAGACATAGACAATAAGTTATTAGAATATTTATAGTTTAACGTAAGACTATATGCATCTAAGACTTAAACATTTTTCCTTTGCGTGACTGATTTTAGCATCTTAAATAAAGCATTTGGAATTGTAGCTTGTAAAACAAAGCAAAAGATATTTGAAATAATTTAAATAATAATAGAATCAGTATTGTTCAAGTCAAAATTAATGGGGCACTATGGGCACCCAGACCATTTCATCTTAATAAAGTGGTCTGAGTGCCATGTCTATGTAGCAGAAAGCTTGCAGAACAACATGTTTTAATTGCATGGTTTAAAGTGCTCTAGTGGCTCACGTTCAGACGAGCCTCGGACTAGTCTCTCAATGCTTTCCTGTGGGATCTTGATGATCTCAGTGAAGGAGGTGGGAACAGTCGTGGACACTAGTGCTGAGAGGGAGAAAAGATCAGTAAAAGTATTTTTTTTTCTCGCTGCAGGTGGGACCGGTCTCCTAAAACACCACCAGAGTGTTTCTTTAAGAAACCAAGAATATATTCTTCTTTGTCAGATTTTCATATTCAACAGAAACAGTATGTATCACCACTATATACAAATTTCAAAACACCTACTAAATAGTGTGCCCTCTATACACCACAAACACAAATTTAACTTATAAGATAGATGATAAAATAAAATATATCCAACACATTTTGTCTGTGTAGACTTCTTCATACATAACCCCGAAGATGTCTACACAGACGAAACGCATTGGATATATTTATTGGGGACTCTGGGTTTGCTTTTTTGGGACTTTTTACTTATTTTATGTCATTCGAGGCTAACTCCAAGATTCATCAGCATCATCCAGATCCATTGATTGTGTAGACATGCCTTTTTTATTGTCTATCTTGTAAATGCAATCTTAATAAATATTTGCTTCACACCTTCCATCTGTCACCAATAACTACCTCCTCTTACTACTTGTCATGGTGTAATACCTCAACATGCAGAGTTTAGAATAGCAAGGGACAAGACAAGGATATTACCGGGCCTTAGAATGGCTGGACTAAATGTGAGGCAGAGATAAAGCATAATCAGAGACGAGCCCTGGTTAGGATAATGGAGAGACAGCGAAAACGAGAACTAGCCAGAGTCAGGTACACAATAATCAGCCCGACAGGCAAACAAGACAGGAAAGGGTTAAAGATAAACTCAGAGTCAGGAGCAAAGCCAAGGTCAATACCAGAATAAACATAATAAATCAAGGAACGCACTAGAGGGTACTGAAACAGAAACCATGATAGGACAAAGTGGATAGAGCTAGGGAAGTTTAATAGCCTTTAATTAACATTTGATTGGCCCACGTCATGCCTACGCCCCCAAAATGTGCATGCTTGGGGGTGCCAGAATGACTTGGGCCAATGGGAGCCTGTACCAACTTGTGGTTCCCACTGCCCCTTAAAGAGCGTGCTTGTGGCTCTAGTGCTGAGGACCCCGGCTGACCCCCGTGTAAGTACTACACTACTGCAAAATACATCAACTGCTTAGAGAAAATAGTTTGACAGCCAAACAACTAAAGTACAATAACAATTCAACAGAAAATAAAGAGAAATAAAATAAGAGGAAAGGATGTGGAATCCAACCCCAATAACACTAAAAGAGAAAGAAAGAAAAAGATAGAATAGAATCATAAACAAGTCAAATAAAACATCATACATAATTATACATTGTTTAATAAACCAAAATAACATACCAGAATTATGTCAAAGTGAAAAAAAAATTGATATACCTAAATAGATAACAGCAATAAATCAACTTGGGAGTTGGCTGTTGGCATATTTAAAATCCCTGGAAAATATACAGCTTAGACAAAGATGTTCTGCTGAAGACAAAATCACTAGATGTCCTTGGTACAGTCTGATAGAATCCACCTCTCAGGTGGTTGATCTATTGCATTGCTGAGATGTTATCCATCCATAGGAAAAAGCAACAGTACAATAATTATTTGTTGAAACTATGGATGGTAAAAAACAGCACTGAGTTTCAAACAATTAATGGGTAGTGAGGTCACGTTCCTTGACCAAATTCTTCCTGTAGAGTGGGCCATGTACGTGGTACTCCATCCTTGTACTCTGACATCCAGTTCTACTATGAAGCCCTGTAAAAGACCACCAAAAAGTGTTCAACCATTTCACACCAGCATGTGGAGGAGCTACCAACATAACTATGTCTGAACTTCCTCTGACAAGACAATGACTTGGCCATAAGAGGGTTAGATCTGAAGAAAGTTTTCTTTCAAATGTTGTGATTTGATAATCAAGAGTATCCCGCAAAATTGCCTGAAGTAAAGAAGATAACAGGTCCATAATCCATGCTGAAAATTACTTTGGAGAACACAACTCATTTCTTTCTGTAATTTAATGTTTGACAGAGACAGTTTGAGGAAGTTAGAGTGAACATCTATCTCAAACCTGAAAAATTTCACTGAATGAGAAGGATGCAGAGAGGATTTTTGAAGACTGACAGTAAAACCAAGAGATGCAAGGAAGGAAATCATGTAATGAACCTGTTTGAGCAGTCTGGAAGCATCCTTGCAAAATAGAAAGATGTTGTCAATATAGGTAATACAACAAACTCCTCTTGTCCAAAGATTTGATATGGTTTGAGTAACTTACTAAAACACCAAGGAACCAGACTGAGACCAAAAGTAGGCAAGTGAATTCCTGGTGGCAGTAAAAATTAATTGGTACAAATAAATTGGCAACCTTGAGATCCAAATGTGTGAACTAATGACCTTCCTGAAGAAGATCTCAAAGGTGATGCCTCCATCTTAAAGTGGGGATAGAATAAAAAGAAATTATAGAAATCTGAATTACCAGATAAGATCCCTGTCCGCAGTCTGATCCTCTTTGAGACAAGAAGATTGGTTTGTTTTTTTAAGTAACCATCTTGATAAAAAGTCAAAGGTTCATAGGGCCATGACCAGATGGCTAAACTCCTTTGTGTATTTTGATGTTAATTAGAAGAACAGCTACCTTTGTCTTTCCAAAGAGAGGGCCAAATTCACATTTCCAATCAAACTTATCTCTGTGACCACTCACTGAGGCAGTGTGGGTCTAATGGAATACCATTATCAAGAGCTTCATCAACCATATAAAGGATGTGGAATAAATAATCTGTCAAATCCAACATCTTATTCTGGGTGATTTTAGGTCTTATCTGATCTCCTTCCTGGGGTTAGCTGGTTAAGATCCTTGGTTTGTACAACCTTGCCTAGCAGTTTTGGTCACAGGATTTCTACTTATTGAAATGCTTATCTCTTTCTCATGGGGTTTAAGTAGCCATACATGCATGCATTTTGCAATGTAAAGAGATGGTGTCCATTCTGCAGAACGAAGATGCATGGTCTTGTTAACAGCATTTTCCACTCCTGTTGTTGAAACTTATTGAGAGTAAACTTATGTTCATCTCTAGGGTATTTAACTTAAGAAAGGCTAGATGATTTGCATTTGCCCTTGAGACAGAGAAATCTTTATCAAAGATTCTATAAGAAAAGTTACAAATTTACTATAATTCTATGAGAACATACATGGAAATGACTTTAGAAAATAAAAGATTCAGATTCTACAGGAACACGCATAATACATGGTAATTCAATACAAGAAAATCCAACATGCATAGATTGCCAGTGTTATCTTTTGACAGAACAAGTCTAAATATATAGGCTTATTTAAATAAGATATCAAATGTCAACTAATGTTTAGACTTTTTCCACCTTCCTAACGTTTTAGGATGTGATAATTAATATTGGGCATTTCTGTTCCAAATCACCTGGTACTATGTACGTTGCTATAAAGTAAAGATTAAGTAATCCTCTCTCTAACTCTGTTATTCAATTACTAATGGCTGATTGTAATAATATAATAATCTCAACCTGCCTGTTTTACCTTAAAATATTTTTGTATATTTTGTAGACTACTACATAGTAAACAAAATTAATTAAGGGTGAAACACTTTGACTAAATGAATCAGACATACCAAAATATAAATATTATCTCAATGGATAACACATGGCATGGCAAGGTTATCTAACATCCTTCCCCACGTCATTTGAGTATTTATGGTCTCGTTTTTGTGTGGTGCAATCAACATTTTAAAACAGACCCACATAGTATTATCTTTTATCATGATGACCCGATCTCCATGAGTTTCCCCTGTCCCAAGCTGAGGAATAGATCGAATTAGGTCAGTATATTGTAGTAAATTTCATTTTGTAAATATATTGCATGTACAGAAAGACTAATACTCTCTGACTGAGTGGTGCAGAGGTAGATATCCAACAGCAATCTGCTGTTGCACTGTTAGAATAATATGTAAAACTAGAAAAGCTACAATTTCTGGGGAAATTGTGTGACGTGTTCTTGCCTCCACCAGTAGTCTACAACTGGAGTGGGCGGAGTAACTGTTATTATTTATTTATATAGCACATTTAATTGCAACGTTGTTGCCCAAAGTGCTTCACAGTTACAATAAAACATACATTTATAAAAACATTAGCAGGTGTACAAAAGGCCCTGTCTATGACATCACTTGCTGCTCCAGCCTGGCACAGGTCAGAGTATTTTGGCGGTTGCCATCTTTAAAAACTATAAATCCTACAACAAAGAGCTTTATATTGTGAGAATCACAAGAACCAGACCTACATTTTGATGCATAGTATGTCTCTGAAATATTAAAAATGAAGGCACAGTCGCAGTTTAGAAATTGCCCTTAAAATTTGAGCTGGCTAGAGTGGAGTTTCAATGAATGTCAATGGACGGCATGAGTTGCAAACAAATGGTCATATTGTGAAAACTATCAAGACTATGGCTTAGCCGTGGACATGTTTAGTGGCAGCAGGGATAGCTGAACGTTTTGATATAAGATTTGTGTAGGTGGGCTTGAAAATGAGGGAGTGGTGGCAGTTTAGAAATCATGTCCTGATTTTTCAGCTTTTGCCAGCACCCACTCTAGTTTTGAACATTTTGCCATTCATTCCCACGGGACCAATTTCGCCACAAGAACGACAATATTCCGTGAACCATTCGGCGAAACGTTCCACAAAGTGATAGCAATCCAATCGGGAAAAATCCGCACGTTTCGGTATATTACTGTCTATGTAGTGTAAAAACTGTGGGAGGAGTTAGGGTGGTAAATTTGGCTATAATAATGATATATATGTGAGATAACATGAAGTGGTCTTGCTATGCAAGAACACTTAATAAGCTTAGTAATTTAATGAGAAGAGCTGGGAGTAGATCATCCAGTGGGGGAAGGTCTACTGCAGCAACATTTTTTGCTAGTTTTCTAACTGTGGTACTCACTGTGATAAATTAAGCAGGTTTAATGGACACTGCAACGTTTTGACCTGTACCCAGGTCTTTATCATGCTAACGTTGCATTGTCCATTAAACCTGTTTAACTTATCACCGTGAGTGCCTGAGATTTGCTCTTTGATACCGGTTTTATGGGGTATGCTGACCCATTCTCAGTCAGTACCCTGTGATTTTTATGATTGAGTGCAACCTTCTTTTCTTTTTCAGTTTGCTTACTGTGACCCAAAAAGGTTGGATGCCAGTGCAGCTCCAGCATATATGGAGCTTTGTGTCCTGATTTTCTCCACTGCACCAACACATCGCATAACTATGTGGGAATATTTATGG
This sequence comes from Pelobates cultripes, assembly GCA_933207985.1. NCBI lineage: Eukaryota > Metazoa > Chordata > Amphibia > Anura > Pelobatidae > Pelobates > Pelobates cultripes. The sequence goes on from OW240916.1 coordinate 259,839,931, forward strand.
AGCCTTGTAGGTACCATCTACCATTGAAAAATATTTTTCTTATGCGGTTCAGATTGTGTGGATGAACAAAGTAGCCCCTTCTGAACACTGGGACCATAGAGAGGGAGGGATATACACTATTTACTATTCTACCTTGTAGAATCTGAGATCACTGTCCAGAAGAGTGCAGTTCTAGGAATAGCTAAGATACTGTGCGGAACCACCAAACTCCCAGGCCTATGGTAGAGGACCCAAGAATCAGGAATAAACATACCACCCAGGAGTAGTGAGAAAATCAATGGTTTTTTTTTTTTTTAATTTATATACATAACAACTCTGCCCTATAGCCAATAAGTCAATAAGTGAACAAGAGCTCGGCATATTTTTCATAACCTATCGTTTGGTTTTACATATGTATACTTAAAAAATAAAAATAAAAAATAAAATATATATATATATATATATAAAGATAAGAATCCATGATGCACTCACAGGACTTGGTGAAACAATATACTCTAATTTATTTAACCAATAATTTATTTAACTAATTTATTTAACCAACCTTGAAAAAGATCCGCAGGGGTCGAAACGTCGGTTAGTTGGTTTTGCGTTATGCACATAATTTAAATAAATTAGAGTATATTGTTTCACCAAGTCCTGTGAGTGCATTGTGGATTCTTATCTTTTTACATATTGTACGCATCACAGATTGCACCCAGGCGGATATATTAGAACACGGAGGAGGAGAGTGCCAAACTACTTACTTTTGTTTATATATATATTTAAAGTATATATATGAAACCAACCTATAGTTCAACATCAGGTTATGAAAACTATGCCTAGCTCTTGTTCACTTATTGACCTATTGGCTATAGGGCAGAGTTGTTACCACATTTCTGAATGTGTAAACAACACTGAGGATACCTAAAAGAACATAATCAGTAACTCATTAGCAAAATAATAAGTAGATTTAAACCATAGATTTTTGTCATATGATACCAGACACTGTTGTACAGGCAAGTACCAGCTATAAAAGTGTTACGTGGTCGGAGTCCATTCAGGAGACATCCTTGGTATTTTCCTGGATTTTGATGTTTCCACCTATGCTGCTGGAAAACCCCAACCTTTCATGCACTGGACACCTGTATTCATGTGAAATGTTTAGGTTGTAGGAGTTGATCATGGCAACTAATTGCTGCAGCTTGTCTGCTAAGCTGTTGTGAGCAAATGCATTCATATTTTGCTCCATGTGGTGGGTGCGCCGGCCCAGGTCATTCATTTATTTTTTAAAGTCTACTGACAAAGCCTGCAATTGGGTTGTGAACAAAGCTGTGATCGTATTTCAGCCAACAAAGCCTTCATATCTAGTGAGGTGGTCAATCTGTCAAATGTGAGGGACCCTGGAGACCATGGTGGTGAGGAAGACCCCTCCCTTTAGATTTGATTGGCTCCTTTTTGGGCTTGCTCCATGCCTCTAGCTAGCCCACCTTCTCTGTACTCGTTCGGACTCTCTGGGACATACTGGTACTGACACAAGCCAAGTCCACATCAAAGATGCTTTTTGAACCACTGTTCTAAGTTGAAAAAACAGAGCTCACTTAGAGCATGTCCATGCATGTCTGCTGCTAAACCATGTCCCCACTGATATGTACACTGCATGGTGCATTTTTCACATCATTTGGTTCACAGTTTAAGTGAGAAAAGGTAACCCATAGAGGGAAAAAGAAGAAGAGCGGTAATAAGCCTATATTTATTAATATATATTTATTAATTATATATTATGTAAAAATATAAATATAAGTTGAAGTCCGAATCACAAAACAAATGAACATACTCATCCATTGTTTCGTGGGTCTATGTGGCAGTTTAGATATCAGAAATTTGGATGATCACCTGATTGGCCCATAAAAAAGGGACAAATTGCATTTTGTAGGTAATCAAACCTCCAAGTGTAATATTATACTAAATCTTTAAACCCAAATCAAAATTTAGATAAAGTGTGTGAATACATGCATAGAGCTTTACTAATAAACTAATAATTAAGTAATGCCTGCAAGCACTCTACGTCCAAATTGTCTGGCTATGAACCCAGGTGATCCAAAAGCAAGAAAGAAAAAAAAGGAAAACTAATGCTTTTAAAGAGAATGATCAACTGCAATAAAGAGATATTGCTTGTGTAAATCTGTATTCTTGCTGACTAGTTTCATAAATAGTGATTTCAAATCTCATCTCTGAAATTATTATTATTATTATTATTACTGGTATTTATATAGCGCCAGCATTTTCCATAGCACTTTACAATAGTATTGGGGGGAAGATTTAACAGTTTTTTACAGTCTATAGGAGGTGTGGCGTAAAACACAACAGGACAAGAGGTAGCAATCAAACAAAGTGGAGTGAGACAGAGATGGAGGAGAGAGTAATGTGCTATCCTTTAGGAGAGAGCAAGGGATAGGTATGTGAGCAATAATTTCTGGTGTAAGTCACAATATATAGGCCAAGTTACCTGGCCAGATTCAAATTTATGACTTTGTTTTTTTGGCGAATAACTACCAGGGATCTCTCTGGGGTGATTTAGTATTTATTTGGAAATTGCATATTATGTTACTTTGCTAACTTTGATATAGTCTATATTTTGACTCAACTGGATCACCATTTAGTGTTAATTAATACAGATTGACAGGCTTGTGGATCCCCTCCTGGCTTTGTGCTCTATTTTATATCAATAAAATTAGCAAACATATAAAATGATATAAAGAGGAGAAGTGGAAGTGAGAAGGGATGTGAGAGTGTTATTACAAGTTCTATAAACAATTTGAAGGTTGTACAGTAGAACACCTATCGATTTATCTATCTATCTAGAGCAAAGATGTTCCTGTTCTGCTGAACGCTGCTGGAGGAAGTTTCACACCGAGCCAGACTTATTCATATTGCGTTCACTCGGTCTTTGTGACTCTGTCCTCTCGTGGTTTTCCTCTCATCTCTCCCAATGTTCATTCAGTGTCTCCTTTTCTAATGATACCTCCACCATTTGTCCTGTCTCAGTTGGAGTCCACCAGGGCTCTGTCCTTGCTCCCCTTCTATTTTCTCTTTACACTGCCTCTCTTGGCAAACTTATTACCTCTTTTGGATTCCAATACCACCTGTACGTTGATGACACCAAGATATATCTCTCCTCCCCGGACCTCTCCCCTGATGTCCTGCAACGTGTCGCCTTTCTTCTATCTCTGATTGGATGTCCTCCTGCTTTCTGAAACTGAATCTTTCCAAAACAGAATTTCTTGTCTTTCCTCCTCCTAATATTAATCCTCCTCTCTCGCTCTCCCTTCAGATTGGTGGAACCCATATCAGCCCATCCTTACAAGCACGTTGTCTTGGTGTTACTTTTGATTCTGGCATTACCTTTGAGCCTCACATCCGGTATGTTGTCAAATCATGCCAATTCCACCTCAAAAACATCGCCCCCATCCGCCCCTTTCTTACACAAGATGCTACTAAAGAGCTTGTCCATGCTCTAGTAATCTCTCGCATGGACTATTGTAACTATCTCCTAATTGGTCTTCCCAATAGCCGTATTGCCGCGCTCCAGTCTGTAATGAATGCTGCCGCCAGACTGATTTTCCTCTCTAGTCGGTCCTCTCACACCTCACCCCTTTGTCAGTCCTTACTTTGGCTTCCTGTATACTATAGGAGTCAATTCAAAGTGCTAACCCATATGTATAAAGTACTGAATAATCTTAGCCTCTCTTATATCTCCTCACAGATCCATAGGTATGCCCCTTCTCGGTTTCTCCACTCTGCCCGTGACCACCTTCTGTCCGCTGCTCGCACCCATACGGCCAACTTGCACTTGCAGGACTTCTCTCGGGTTGCTCCCTTCCTATGGAATAACCTGGCTACTGCCATCAGACTCTCCCCTAGTCTTCAGTCGTTTAAGAAATGCCTTAAAACACATTTCTTTAGGAAAGCCTATGGCCTCCCAGACTAACCTCTACCTCACATACTTGTCTCTTGCTCTCTCCTAAAGGGCAGCACTCTACTCTCTCCTCCAGCTCTGCTTCACTCCCACCTTATTTGATTGATAATTCCTGCCCTAATGTGTTTTATACCACACCTACTATAGACTGTAAGCTTGTTTGAGCAGGGCCCTCTTCAACCTATCGTTTCTGCAAGTTTTCTTGTAATTGTCCTATTTATAGTTAAATCTCCCCCTCTAATAATTTTGTAAAACGCTATGGAATCTGTTGCCGCTATATAAATGACAATAATAATAATGATAATAATAATAATAATAATCTATCTATCTATCTACATATGACTCAGTAGAAATTGCTTGCACAGTTAAAGGAAAATCAAATATTCTAGTGGTAAGAAAAGTGTCATGATGGAGTACGAAACCTTGTAGACGCCACCAGTGCTGGGAGTATAAACAGCAAAGTAAAAGTCAAGAAAAAGACATGAAAGGATGTCAATTTGGAACATCAAAAAAAAATGTTATCCAATTTATTTAGTGTTTTTACTATTTTTCTTTTATACATATAAAGATGCACATCAACATGTGCTAAACATCCTCCTTTGTTAGCACAAACAAAATTAATAAACAGATAAACAGTACAGTAATAAAATATTCTTTAAATACTCAAAAAAATAAACAAACATATATAGCAAAGATTTAATCAACAAACCTACGATAGAGCTGAAACCAATGCCTGAAATTCTACCCCAATGTTTCAGCATAAACTAATACGTTTCTCATGTGACAAGCATGCTACAATGTTTCAGCGCTATGGTAAGCTTGTTGATAAAATATTTGCTATATATGCAATTTAATTAAGTATTTAAAACCTATGTCACTATTTTGTTGCTTGTTTATTTACATGTTTGTACTGACAAAGCAAGATCGTTATAACATTTAGGTGTGCATCTTTATGTGTACACAAGCAGAGGTTTATTTTGCATTTGGGGAGTGCATTATAGAGATAGCGCCCTAACCTTAAATAGAGTTAGTGTTAAGAATAATGCAATAATTGTCACACGTGTGTTTTACATATGTCTTGGTCACCCATGACGTTCCTGCATTAACAATTATTTGAATAAATTGAATATGTTTAGCTAGAATTAGGACTAGGCGGTGCTAAGCAGTCCTCTAAAATATAAAAGTTTAAATGGAAACTAATTATTTTGATCTGCAACCTGTAACATCAAAATTCCAAACTTGCTCTGTTTTTAATAAATCAAACAGTGCTTTCTTATTTATAATCAGGATTTCTGAACTCAGGATATATTGCAGCATTTAAATGTTTTTTCTAATTTATTAATATATCTATTTGTCTGGATCATGATTTCTCTTCTTAAATGTTTTTAATATTTAAATCATAATTATAAACTCCACACTAGAAGAACAAATGAACTGAATGAGATTAATAATATAAATGGTCAGTAGGGGGCTGTGTTACCCTAAATTTCAGCTAACAGTGGCTGTAAACAGCAGTAGAGTAATATTGATTGAAGTCTTGGTTTTTGTATTAAAAAAACAACAAAACTACATGTAAAATTATTTGTTAAAATATTTACACCTGGATTCATCAAAATAAAAAAAAACCTTTAAGTTATCTTACTGTAGAAAATGCCAGTAAAGTAAATAAAATAAATGAATGAATGGCGTTCATATTTATCAAAAAGAATAAAAGAAATAATAAGAATGTAAAACATTCTGCTCAAACAATACATATTGATACTATAGTGATTTGTATAATATCTATCACAAAGTGATATTTTTAAATGTTCCGATATAGCAAGTATTACTATTATTATTGGCATTTATATAGCGTCAACTTATTCTGCAGAGCTTTGCAGTGTTACAAAAGGGGATATTTAACAATAAATGAGACAATTACAAAATGTTACAGAAACAATAGGTTGATGAGGACCCTGCTCAAACAAGTTTACAATCTAGAGGATAAGTATGTTGTTTGTACATATTTTGAAGTGGTCATAAATTTCATACAAATATCCATATTTTCCATTTATCATATTAAAACAAGACTATATTGTTTTCCAAGTGGAGAGGTATTGGTGATATTCATGACTTCATATAATTAAAACATAATTGTTAAAGCAGTATAGTAAAATACAGAGTTATCCACTAACCTTATAATTACCAAGGAGCTTGTCCATGCTCTAATAATTTCCCGCATGGATTACTGTAACCCTCTCCTGATTGGTCTCCCCAAAAGCCGTATTGCCCCACTACAGTCTGTCATGAATGCTGCGGCTAGACTGATCTTCCTCTCTAGTCGGTCCTCTCACACCTCACCCCTCTGCCAGTCCTTACATTGGCTCCCTGTATGCTATAGGAGTCAATTCAAAGTGCTAACCCACACATTTAAAGCACTGAACAATTCTAGCCCCGCTTATATCTCTTCACTAATCCATAGATATGCCCCTCCTCGTACCCTCCGCTCTGCCCGTGACCACCTCCTGACCGCTGCTCGCACCCGTACGGCCAACTCGCGCTTGCAGGACCTCTCGCGGGCGGCTCCTCTCCTATGGAATAGCTTGCCTACTGCCATCAGACTCTCCCCTAGTCTTCAATCATTTAAGAAGGGCCTTAAAACCCATCTCTTCAGGAAAGCTTATGGCCTCCCAGAGTAATCTCTACCTTACATACCTGTCTCCTGCTCTCTCCCATGGGACAGTGCTTTGCTCTCTCCTCCAGCTCTGCTTCACCCCTACTTGATATTTCTTGTCCTAATGTTTCTAATACCCCACCTCCTATAGTCTGTAAGCTCGTTTGAACAGGATCCTCTTCAACCTATTGTTCCTGTAAGTTTTCTTGTAATTGTCCTATTTATTGTTACATCCCCCCTCTCAAAATATTGTAAAGCGCTACGGAATCTGTTGGCGCTATATAAATGATGATAATAATAATAATAATAATAATAATAATAATTATAGCTGTATAGTAAAAAAACCAACAAAAAAAAACCCAACTCAGCACAACAGGACAATAAAGTTAAACTTTTCATGCATCTTGTTTTCTGTTGTTGATCCTACAAAACTACATTTTGGGGAATTGACCAAGGATGTTAATGTTTAAAAGCACACTCTACGGGCCTGAGACACTGCATCTTAATTTTCCTTCAAGCTCAGCAGTGTAAACACTTCCTTTTCTGAGAAAGGGCAGTGTTTACATTGCTGTCTAATGCCACCTATAATGTCTGTCACTCAGCCACTAGAGGGGCTTCCTTGTTGAAGTCCTGATTGCAGAACAGATGGTGGGCTCTGCATGGAGATGCTGAACACTTCACGGAAAAGTCAATGCATTTCTCTGTGGAGATTAGCGTTGCCCATGCACACTAGACGCTAATGCTTCTCTACAGGGAAACACTGGATTGTCTGAGATTATGATGATCACAGGCTGCTACAGTGAATAATTTTATTTTATAACTTCAGGGCAGGTGAGATGGGTCTAAATCTAACCATGATCTCAGATAACGAAAGAGGGGAAACACTGGAGGAAATAAGGTGAGTGAAAATCTCAATTTTATTACTTTAGGCTTGAGGTGGTCTCCATCTAACAATAAAGTATAACACTTTAGCATTAGTAATACACTCTAACATAAGAAATACAATGCAAGAGTGTACTTTTAAGACCACAACAGACAAGACTGAAAAGCTAACAGCTATTTTTCAGCTTAGCTATATTAGTTTACAATTTATAATTGCCTGGCTCATTCTCCAAAATCACAATTTAGTAAATATCCGTTTTTTTGTAACCACCATATCTTCTATCTTTATTTAAAAATCTAGAAAACAAATGAAATAAACAAATAAAAAGGTAGTTGTGTATTAAAATAATATTTATACAAAATAATAAGAATAATAAAAAACAAGAAAACTACACATTTAGTAAAATAGGAAAATAATGATTTGCACATACAACAGTCTACTAAGAAGCAAGACCACCTACTAATCATTAATAATCAACTACAAATACTATATTTGAATGAACATAGGAATGCAAGTACAATCTCTTACAAGTAGGTTAGGCAGAGGAATCTTAATGCATTCTATGTGGTTACTGTATACGTAAGCTAGAGTGCACTCCTAACTCATAATAACTGTAGTTATAATAATAATAATAATAATAATAATACATCTTAGAAAAAGTATTCAGTTACTTTCTGCCTGCTCTATATACAAACTTGTCTACCTCACAACATAACATCTGCTTATTGAATGAGCTATGGTAAAGGTCCACATCTTCATACCTAGCTTTTAATGATCACATTGCTTTGTATATATGCACTGATCAGCCACAACATTAAAACCACTGAGAGGTGAAATAGATAATATTAACTAACCTGTTACAATGGCACCTGTCAAGGTTGGGATATATTAGGCAAAAGGTAAACAGTAATTTCTTGAATTTCATGTGTTGGAAAAATGGACAAGCAAAAAGATCTCAGTGACTTTGACAAAGGCCAAATAGTGATGGCTGGATGACTAGGTCGGAGCACCTCCAAAATGGCCAGTCATGTGGGGTTTCACTGGTATGCTGTGGTTAGTACCTACCAAAAGTGGTGCAAGGAAGGACAACCAGTTAACTGGAGTCAGGGTCATGGGTGCCCAAGGCTCATTGATGCTCGTGAGGAGCAAAGTCTAGCCCATCTGGTTAGATCACATAGAGGAGCTACTGTATTGCAATTTGCAGAAAAGCTTAATGCTGGCCGTGATGGAATGGTGCCAACACATACAATGCATTACATAGTGGAAGCACCATGAATTTGGAAGTGAGCATTAGGACTAGACAATGGAGCAATGTCTGGCTTTATAAATTATGATTATTTGGTCAGGTGGATGGCTGGGTGCACATGCCCCATTTACCTGGGGAAGAGATGGCAGCAGGTGTTATAATTTAAGTTTTAAGATGCAATCTTGTATATGGTCCTTTAAGAGAGACCCTGACAGCTGTTACATTCCACTATAAATGTATGCGCCATCAGTGCCTCTGTGTGATATATTTTTTGTATTTATTTTTGCAAACATATGTGTTCTATATCATAGGTATGCTTACCTGGTGCCCAAAGATCGGGGGCTACACCTTCATTTTATTTAAGATTGCCTCCATTGACAGATATCTCGGCTTCAAATTGGGCCTTCATTTAAGGACTACTCTTTCTCCCAAAGTACTATTTGATAACAAAGATTTTGACATGGACCTGGCTATTTGATTATTCCCTTCCTCTCTCTGAAGTTATCCTCTGATTTTAAGGAACTGACCCGGACTTGCCTAATGGATAATGATTATTGGATTTCGTTTTAAAGAAATTTCATCAAGATTTATATTGATTTCAAAGACTGGCTTTTCTTATTTTTTTCCTCTTAAGTAGACTCCTTGTTTTTTTGCTTGCTGTGATTGTGTTTCTATCCTGGAAAATAAAATAGAAAAGTTATCAATACTGATGTTATCTGCTATGCTGGAAATTTCACAACTTCATTTTGCTGTTTCTTTGATCTGGAAAGGTATTTTTTTTTACAAACTTTATTTAGAGATTTTTTGTTGTATTACAGAATAGAGGTAAACAGCACACTTGTCTAATACATTTGTAGGTTTTTCTTTCCCTATTTCTTCCCCCTTTCTCTCCCTTTCCTTCTCTCCTTCCTCCAGGTGAGGGGGTGGCAGTGATTTTGTGAGAAATTGCAATAGCCGTTCTGACAGGAGGGGGATGGAATGGGATGTGAGTAAGAGAAACACAATGAAGAAAAGAAGAGAGAGACAAGGAATAAATGGGGCAGGAATGGAGGAGGAGGGGAAGGGTATTGCATAGGAAGGGGCCGTTTCCATCCTAAGTGCAGACTCCATCCCAGCACCACCGCACCCACGGCCCAAGGCCAGAAGCCCACATGCCCGCTAGGTGAAATGGCAACCTCCCATTTCCTCAAGCAATATATTCTATCCATGGGGCCCATTGTAGGGCACATTGTCCAGAGGTATCCTGCAGGTGCACCGTGAGGGATTCCATTTCATGGATTTCTTCTACCTTTGCTGTCCATTGTGTGATAGTGGGGATACCCTGTGATTTCCATCAAGCTGGTATTAGGCTTTTCGTAGCATTCAAGCGTCACATAAGAGACTTCTAGTAGGCCGAAATTGGCATTTTTGTGTGATGGAGTAGCATGGGGAGAGGTTGTAGGGGTATATCTGAGTCCAAGACGAGCATTTTGTGGACCTGTTTCCAGAATGGAATGATCAGTGGGCAAGACCACCATATGTGTAGGTGTGTGCTCTACGTGGCTTCTCATCTCCAGCATAGGGGAGTCTGTGCAACCCCCATGCGGTAGAGGTGGGTCAGACTGAAAAGGTATTTTTATTCTCTTCATACAAATAACTGCTTAATTAATATTCCATTTTATGTCTAGAGCATTAGATAAAGCTAACAAAAAAATTAGAAGAAGGCAGACCTGTGGAGGCAGTGTTATGCTCTGGGCAGTGTTCTGCTGTAAACCTTTCATCCTGGCATTGATGTGGCTGTATCTTTGATTCATTACCTCTTTCAGCAGGGTAATATATCCTGTCACAGTGCAAAATTATTCAGAATTAGTTTGAGGAACATGACAAAGAGTTCAAGGTATTGCCTTGGCTTCCTAATTCCCCAGATCTCAATCCAAGTGAGCATCTGTGGGATGTGCTGTAACAGCAAATCTGATCCATGGAGACCCCATCTTGAAACTTGCGGATCTGCTGCTAATATCTTCATGCCAGATACCACAGGACATGTTCAGAAGTCTTGTGGAGTCCATTCCTTAATGCATATGAGCTGTTTTGACAGTATGATGGAGACCTACATGTTATAAAACAGGTGCTTTTAATGTCTTAGCTGATCAGTGTATAGATCATGGTGACACCAACCTTATGCATGTTCACATGCTGTTTTTTTAATGGATATATACAGTCTAGTGCTAAACTCAATAATCTCAGAAGTACAGAGAGCCAGACAATTAAGAATCATCAATTTTTTGGTAAACTATAAAAAAGAAATGTTGGCTCATTCTTAGACTTTTATGGGAAGACTCAAAACATGGATTTTTTCATTTGACAATAAGCTCCTTTGTGATGATCCTTGATTTTCTGTCTGTAATGTATTTCTGAGATACAGTAGGATCTGTCTAGTCAATCAAAAGGAAATAACATTAAAGCAATAGTACTACTCTATGTCGCGGGAGATGAAACAGTATGGTCTATCGGTCTGTTTTCAAAACTGCAATACATATGTCTGTGTTTTCCTGGATAGGTAACCCTATTTCATGACAAAATTGAAGCATTTTCTCTATTTACTAATGACATTAAAATTACCATAGCAAAAGAAATGTAGTTTTAATGGAGTCAAGGATGGACATTACATAAGTGTCTTTGTGTCTAACCATGAATTGTGGTGCTACTTTTTCCTCCAGGTATTTCATCTTCGGGTTCCAACATTTCCGCTTCATAATCAAGTTTATTCCTTCCCTCTTAAACTACATATTGACCTCGTGGATACTATACAAAGTTTTGACTTCAGGACTTTTCTCTTGGCTGCTCCCGAATTTCTAAAACTGACCTGGACTACTATAGAGGATTCTTATTATTGAATTATTCTCTCACTCACCCTCCTCCTTCCCCCATTTCTACTGTCCCTTGACTATCAAAGGCTAAGGACTTTGGAGTTTGTTACTAATAAAATTATATATTGATTTCTCGGAAATCGATAATTCAGAATAGAACAAAGCAAAAGGTTTTGTTTATTTATTTATTTTGTTTATATCATCCCAGTATTGCTTATTGTTCTTTACTTATCTGGAATATTTCAGAGCTTCTTTCATCTTTCTGCTGCTGTTTCATCCTGGAAATAAAATAAATAAATAATAATACATTTTATTTAGAGTCTTCTCACATTGCATTTTTATTCTATATTTTTTCCATTTTTTTTCATTGTCAGTTTGACATTACATACAAAAACTTACTCTTGGTAAAAGATGAGTGCTTTGTACAAGCAGGTTTTGAATTGACTAATGAGCATAAAACACTTTCCAAAGAGCTACCCAAGCAAAAGTGCAAAATATGCACAATCGATTTGTTTAAGTCTGAACTCTAATTCATCCAAATTTGGGGAGATTGGGGGATCGGTTGGATTCCTGAACTCTGAGCTAAAATGTATCCACATCATGATCCCACTGAAACATGAAATTGATAAGCATGTTTGTGTGGTTTGTGATTCTGAATTATGCCTGTGTTTCCATATAAGAGATGATTCATTAGTAAAAAGATGATTGATGGCTAGGGAACAGTCATTGATTGTTAATTACAATAACAGATCAAGTGTGAAGTGATCAACAGAAGGAAGAAAGGAGGAGTATATATATATATATTCAAAAATAATAAAAACAATAGCAAACTGGTGACTGACTGGTGACTGGCTTCCTCTCTTTCTCTATTCAATGAATGTATTAGGGAAGAAAGGGAAGGTTAAAGTAAAATCACCTACACTCTTTTCAAATAAAAGGTTTCCTTACCTTAACTTTGTAAGGCATTGTAAAGTATTTATATTCAAGTTCACATGCAAATTCCTTTCTTTTTTTTTCCCTAGAGAGATGTTGTTTGCTTACAGTGTGATTATACTGGCAGTTATCACTCTGTGTGCTGTAAGAACCCAGATTGGATTGTAGTACCTGAAATGCTCCGAGATAATGGCAATCATGGCTATTTACAGCTACCACAATGGATTTGATATCCGGTATATTATAAAATATGCTCATACTATATACAACTATATACAACCTATTAGTATTTAGAGTAATTGGGTTATTCTTGTGAGGTACATAAATGTTACTCAAGATGCAGCTATTTACCCAGCACGTAAGAGAGAACCATTTACTTACCAAACATTCTCTAAAAAAAAAAATAATGATAAAAAAAAAAATTTGTATATATGTAAAAGTATATATAATATTAACCAGAGTAGATGTAATGAACAGCTTCCATTTTTTTCTCCACCCTGTATATGGCGGGTGAAAGAGAGACTGTTACTAATACTGACTTTTTTTCCAACTAAGAAATTCTTCTGTGAATCTTTTGTTTTCCTCCAGAGAGTGCTGCCCTGCCTATTTTTAGTGATGTTCGGTTGGAAGTAACACCTTCCCAAATAAAGTTCACTCTCCTTTGATAAGCTGCTGCTTATTCATAGTGCAATGACATTAGTAATCATAGTATAGTATGCCGTTTAAATCCTGCTCGCTTTTTACACTCTGAAATTCTCTCAGACAGTGGTAATAATGGCTACTCAGAGTGACTGCAGTTTATACAGATTACAAAAAGATTTGATTTTGTTTCATTATAATGGAGACAATTTGAACTTTTAAACAAAGGTATTTTTTTTTTCTTTTGAGGGCATTTTGAATTTAAATAGAAATGGTAGAATTAATAGCTGAAAATATAACTCTTTTAATGGCGTATCCATCTAGTAGCAGCAACTATTAAATAAAAATGAGTGCAACTAGTTTTCTGCTTTTAAAATGGTGCAGCTGCTGAAATTGGCCATCAATTGCAAAATGGCATAGCATTCGGCAGTACCAGTTTTTCCTAATATGCTCACTAGTAAATCAAAGGGTTTACTTTTCATTACTATTACTATTACTATTGGACACTCATCTTTACCACTGACAATAGCTGCTATAAAAGCAGTGTAATGACTCACCATTCAATCCTTAAAGGGAAACTATTGGCTAGGAATACAAAATTGTACCCCTAGCCTATAGCGCCCTTCTCGCCCGCACACCACCCCCTGCAGTGCAGAAAGGATTAAAAACCCTTTTGTCACTTACTTGAATCCAGCGTCAATGTCTCTTGATGCTGTGCAATGTGTCAGGCTTCATCTCTGCTCCTACTCCCCTGATGCAAGCCAATGTCAGGGACATGATACACATGCGTGGCAAGCGCCGCAGTTGCATTATGACAACCCCATTGAATTAATGCTTTCCTATGGGGTTTTAGCTGATGCTGTATGTCCTCATGCATAGCATGCTGACATCCAGCATTAGTTAGGCAACCAAAAGACAACCCGAAAGTGACTCTAGTGGCTATCTGGTAGACAGCTACTAGAGGTGGAGTTAATTATACAATGTAATTTATTGCAGTATCTCAATAACTGCAATAACTACCATTGCAGGTTTAAACTGACAGGGACAGTGCTCCCAGACCTTCTATGAGCTGTTATAGTGTCCCCTTGGCCCCTTCCCGATCTGGGACGTACCAGGTACGTCCGTCAAAAAATGGTTGTTAACGACCCCGGACGTAACTGGTACCATGATCACATAGCTGCAATAGTAGTCTATGGAGCTGCCAGCAGGGGGACTGTCTGAACTGTCAGGCAGTCCCCCAGGCAGCTAAAAAGTTTAAAAAATAAAATAATAAATTTAATATATTATACATGTATTATATATGTATAATATATTATAAAATAATTAAAGCATTTTATAATATATTATACATGTATAATGCATATATATGATTTCATTATAAGTGTACTTTGAGATATATACACGTATATCTCAAAATACACTTATAATGTAATCATATATATGCATTATATATGTATAATATATTATAAAATGCTTTAATTATTTTGTAATATATTTAACATATATAGGTAATAAATGTGTGTGTGTTTATATGTATATATGTATATATATATATATATATATACACATTATATACACACATATTATATGTGTATGTTTGTGTATATATATATATATATATATATATATATAGACACACATAAATATATATATATATACATTTTTAAAAATGTTTTATTATTTATTTTTATATTTAATTGGCAAGCCGTATATGTAGCCCTGTAACTTTCCAAAACACCATAAAACTTGCACATCGGGAGACTTCACTGAACACAAATATGAGTGTTTACAACAGAAAAAGTATTACAACACCAGTAAAAGTGCAGTTTTTGTTTTAAAAAAATGCGAAAAACAAATAAATGCCAACTTTGGCCAGCGTTTGTGACTAAGTGGCTATTACAAAAGACTGGAAATACCCCATTTTGAATACCTTGGGTTGCCTATATTTGAAATTTGTTATGCCAAGATGAGGTTAATTTACATTCCTGGGCTACCATATGGTCTCAAAATGCAACATAAACCCAGCAAACCAATCTGGCAAACTGAATTGGGCAAGCCCTATATTCACACTGTAACTTTCCAAAACACCATAAAACCTGGTATTGGGTGGTATTGTTATACTCGGAAGACTTCGCTGAACATAAATATGAGTGTTTTAAAAAGTAAAACTTATCACAACGATAAAATCACCAGTAAAAGTGCAGTTTTTGTGTAAAAAAATGCAAAAAATAAATATGAATGATAAATTTGGCAAGCGTTTGTGGCTAAGTGGCTACTACAAAAGACTAGACATACCCCATTTTGAAAACCCTGGGTTGTTTACGTTTTCAAATAGTATGTCATGGTGGGGTTAATTTTAATTTCTGGGCTTCCATTCCATCTCAAAGGCAATATAGCCAATCTAGCAAATAGCAATTTACAACTGGCAAATCTTATGTTTGACCCTGAAACTTTCCAAATCACCATAAAACCTGTACTAGAGGGGAGCTGTTGTACTCATGAGACATTACTCTACACCATGGGTCATCAACCTGGTCCCTACCGCCCACTAGTGGGCGTTTCAGGATTCCAGGTGGGCGGTAGGGATTTCGGCGGCTAAATCCTCTTTTTGAGAAGATTTCTCCTTTTTAGAGTGGGCGGGTGCGAGCGGCTTGGGGGCGCAAGATTTCAGTGACTGGCAGATGGGAAGCGCTCCCTCCTGTCAGGCCACCTTCTGGACCCCCCGGTGCGGCAGAGTTCTAATCCCAGGTGGTGAGGGAGCTCTAACCTCTCTGCTCTGCTCCCTCGTGCGATGTTTGCTGATGCCGTGGGAGCCGGAATATGATGTCATATTCCGGCTCCTGGCATCAGTAGACAGCCCGCCTCAGATTAGAACTCTTCTGCCTGCCGAAGTGAAGCCCCACTGGACCCCAGGGACAGATCCACACCAGCTCTCCAGGTAGGGAGGCTGGGTGGACATTTAATATTAATAATTTGTGCATCTGTAAGTGTATGTGTGAGTATGTATGTGTGTGTGTCTAAGTATATGTGTGAGTGTGTCTGTAAGTGTATATGTGAGTGTGTGTATGTTTGTGTGTATGCGTTTCTCTGTGAGTGTGTGTGTCTGTAAGTGTATCTGTGAGTGTGTTTGTGTGTGTGTGTGTGTGTGTGTCTGTAAGTGTATGTGTGTGTGTTTGTTTGTGAGTATGTGTGTCTGTAAGTGTATGTGTGAGTGTGTTTGTCTGTAAGTGTATGTGTGAGTGTGTTTGTCTGTGAGTGTGTTTGTCTGTAAGTGTATGTGTGTGTGTTTGTCTGTGAGTGTGTGTGTCTGTAAGTGTGTGTGTGTGTGTGTGTCTGTAAGTGAGTGTGTGTGTCTGTGAGTGTGTGTGTGAGTGTGTGTATTTCTCTGTGAGTGTGTGTGTGTCTAAGTGTATGTGTGAGTGTGTTTGTCTGTGAGTGTGTGTGTGTCTGTAAGTTTGTGTGTGTTTGTGAGTGTGTGTGTCTGTAAGTGTATGTGTTAGTGTGTATGTGTTTGTCTGTGAGCAGAGTACTTGTAGAATAGAAGAAAGAAGGAGCACACTATTTGTAGAATAGGAGAAAGAAAGAGCAGAGTACTTGTAAAAAGGAGAAAGAAGGAGCAGAGTACTTGTAGAATAGGAGAAAGAAGGAGCAGAGTACTTGTAAAAAAGAGAAAGAAGGAGTAGAGTACTTGTAAAAAAGGAGAAAGAAGGAAAAGGAGATAATTGTTGTTGGCTAATAATAGTAAGTGGGCTACCTAGCTCAGCCTTCCTACTGGGCATTGCTATAAGGAAGGTTAAAAAATAGAAAAAAGAGGGGGGGGGAAAGGTGGGGAGAGGAATTTTTTTTTAAAACACCCTCCTTTCTAAAAAATATTCTGCACTTGCGCGAAAACTGGTGGGCGGTAAGGACATTTTTCCATCAAGAAAGATGCATTAGTGGGCGGTAGGTAGAAAAAGGTTGACTACCACTGCTCTTCACAAATACGAGTGTTTTAGAACAGTAAAATCTATTATACTGAAAATATCATTGGTGAAATGGCAGTTTATGTGTGAAATATGCAAAAAAAAAACAACTAATATAAACGCACATTTTGGCCAAGGTTTGTGACTAAGTGGCTACTAAAAAAGACTGGACATACCCCATTTTGAATACTGTGGGTTGTCTACTTTTACAAATGGTATGCCATGATGGGGTTAATTTTCATTCCTGGGCTGCCATATGATCTCAACGGCAACATAGGCCTAGCAAACCAATCTGGCAAATTTCAATGTGCAAACATGGAAAAGGGGAATGCCCTACATTTGACCCTACATTATAAGTTTACAAAAACCCATAAAACCTGTACATTGGGGGTAATGTTGTACTCAGGAGATGTTGCTGAGCACATATTAGGGTGTTCTTTGTCAGTAACACATAACAGGAACTAAGAATCCATGCCTAAAGTACAATGTGTGAGAAAAATAACACAAAAAAATGACTACCCAAAAGTTTAAAAACAAGTGGTGGTAGAATTAGTGCATGAAAAGTGTTAAAATACCACCATTTGAAATACCTTAGGGTGTCTACTTTTCAAAAATATATGGTTTGATGGGGGTAAATTACACTGGCCAGCTTAAAAAAGGCCCAAATAGGACATGGGTGCATGATAACCAGCTGTGAAAAGTTGAAAAACTGGAATGCGCTCCCTCCAAATAAGGTCTTTTAGCCCTCGGAGAGCCCGACTCACCTATACATGGGTGGTATCACTATACTAGGGATATGTTGCTAAACACATTTTGCAGTTTTCTTTGGCAGTAACCCTTAAGGTTCTCAGTACATGTATTCTTAAATTGCTATGTGTATCAAAAGAATCACCAATTATTATTCTTATTTTTTATTTGGCATAGATTTTTGGTAAAATGGTTGCATGAAAAGAGTCAAAATACCTCAAGTTTAATACCTTAGGATGTCTTCTTTTATAAAATATATACATGGGAAGGGTTATTTAGGGATACCTGACTGATATCGGTGTTACAATGTAACTTGTGTTAATTTTGAAAAAAAAATGGTTTGGAAATAGCAAAGTGCTCCTTGTACGTATTGCCCTATAACTTGCAAAAGAAAAAGCTAAGAACATATTAACATTGGGTATTTCTAAACTCAGGACAAAATGGAGAATGTATTTAGCATGGGTGTTTTTTGGCTTTTGTAGATGCGTAACAGATTTTGGGGGTCATCATATTTTATAATTGTTTTATAGTAAATTATATGATATGATGAAAATAATGGTATATTTAGAAAGACCATTTAATGACGAGGAAAACTGTATATAATATGTGTGGGTAAAGTTAATGAGTAACAGGAAAATTACAGCTAAACACAAACACAGCCCTGGTCCTTAACGGTAAGAAAATTGAAAAATGGTCTTGTCACTAAAGGGTTAAGGTGTGGCATATATTAGTAATTTTCTAACAATCTAGTTCAGGGGTTTCCAAAAAGGAGATGTTTTTAATCTACAACTTTCATGATGCTTTGCCATTCAAAAGGCATTCCAAAGGCATGCAAAGCATAATGGGTGTTGTAGTTCTACAACATCTGAGGATCTACCTTTTGGGCACTTCTGATCTAGTTATTAGAAAAGGAAAACTGTTACCTTTTATTAGTCCTCCACTATTCCATTTGTGAATGGTAAAAAAAATGATCAAGTAATGTGTTAGTTGCAGGTAATACATTCCTCAGTCTGGAAATAACCTGTTTTGCCTTAAGGCTCCAGCGCTATTCTACATCTGTTGTCAGTGTTGTCCTTGACTAAATAGTCTCTAATTGTCTTTCATTTCCTGTGGATTACAACATGGCTGCCAGAAAGCAACGCCTTTAGAGAAATCACTGAACAAGCTGAGCCAATGTTTGTTCACAGCTTTATTCAAAAACAGTGGAAAGCTGTGAGCATAATAGCTACATATTCCATATTCTCTGTGTGTACAGGTTACTCCATCATGACAACACATTAATTCCATGCAAATCTAATTATTTTCAACCTTGCTGGAATTACCATTACTGAAAAGGAATTGTCTATATTATTTATTTTTTTCCAATAAAAATAGTTGTACATTGTGCTAGATAAACTGTTAATAAATATACAGATTTTGAGACATTAATATGAAAAAATATGGTCTCTCATTAACCAATCAGTACTTGGCATAGATCTCAATGCTGAAGATTTAATGATCTAGGCCAAGTGTTGAGTGATGAGAAGAGCAAGAGAACATTAATATAGATGGCTCGCCTGCTCTATTCTGTCACAGTGTCTACATTCTCCCAAAAAGTGTGAGATATGCTTGATGGGGGACAGCAAGCATATCTTGCACTTTTTGGGAGAATGTAGAAATATAGTGAATGATTTCAGTGAATTCATACATTGATGCGCTGGCAAAGAAGCCAGAATGCTGGAATCATAGAGAAGGAGTGCCTTGCCTGAGAAAGTGTCCCGAAGCTGGGCCAATTGCTTTACAGAAGGACAGTACCAAGGATGGAAACGAGTGTAGTTGTTAGTTTAACACCCATGTATCTCCAAGAATATCAACACTGGTGTGCTGGACTGGAGGTAAGAAAAACAACTATAGCAGCTTATAAAGCAAATAAATATATAATTTATATGTATGATGTAAAGATAAATCTTTTTAAGGTTTGAGATAAAACAAAACAAAACCATGGACAAAATATGTTGAAAAGGGAAAACGAACAATCACAAAGAACATTTTGTCAGTCCTTCTTTCATCTGAAAGAATTCTACACTCTCAAATTAGTTAAATCTTAAAAGAGCATTCTAACATTAAAAATACATATATTTAATGATGATATTAATGTTCCTTCAGATTAGATTATGACTGTCTCCTCAATAAAATAAAAAATTATGTGTTTACTTACAGATAGTCCAACACTTTGGAGTCTTTGTCGAACAGCCGCTTCTGCTATTCTGTGATCATCCATCCACACAATCTTTGGTCCAATCTAACGCTTCTTATAGAGAAACATTAAATACCTATAGGGCATGTATAGCAAAACAAATGCATTGGTGATTGTTAAACATAAAGACTTTCAATTATTTATACCCAAATTGAGTGTGAATGTTTTTATTTATTTTTATGTATTTTGCATTATAAAACCTAGCCTGTAAAGACTCCCTCACCCTTATATAAATTCAGTTTTACTTAAATTCAAGTTTCTCTGCCAGAAGCCACCAATCACTGATAAAATGCCTGTACATTTGCTGAAAATGTAAGCTCACAGCCTGCTTTCAAACACTACAGGAGGTTTCAGTTGGTCATTTTATTCCTACAGTCAGAGAGGGGGAAGGAGTTAAAGGACTCTATCATTTCACTGTCACTATTGCATTATCAGTACAGAGGTTGACAAAGATTGATATAGCAGTTTTCTATACCTTTATTTTAGAAGTATATGTATGTTGGCATTCTTCATGCATTCTTTTTACATTATGTTGCTATTTTTAGTAAGCTGTACTTTACTTCTAGCATTGTCTGCATTTTTATATGCTATCTATGCATCCCTATATTAATGTTGTATTAATCAAAAAGTCCTCATTAGTGAAGGGGTTACAGCCTTCATGAAAAAGTGCCTGTTTTGTTTTTTGTTTTTTGTGACTTACAGTCAAAAAGAGACATTCATTACAAATGGTAAAGTTTACTTTTATGAAGGTGCAGTGACAGGGTCTTTGCACCAAAACCACTGCATTAAATGGACACTATAAGAAGTGCCCTGAGTGCAGTCTCCCTGTCCTATTAGCCATGAAATGTAAAACAATGCAGTTTTAGAGAAACTGCAATGTTTAGATTGCAGGGTTAAGACTACCTCTAGTGGCTGTCTACCAGAAAGCCATTAGAGGCACTTTCTGCAGTTTCACAGAGTTTCCATGAAATGATGCTGGACATTCTCACGCTGTGCATGAGGACATTCAGCATCTTGCAAAGCCCTTTCCTATAAGAAAGGCCTAAAGTGCATATGGTGTTCACCACACCTGGTCATTAGGTTCCCCCTCACACTAACATAGGAAAAAGCAGAGACTGAGTCTACGCTGAGGAAACAGGATTATGATTAATCGGTTATTTAAAACTTTATCCACCTGTAGTCAGGCCTGTCGCTAGCGGGCAGGCAAAACAAGCAATTGCTTAGGGCCCCGAGCTGGCCCGGGGCCCCAAGCAGAGCCAGTGCTTCCTATAAGGCTGCAGCCGCCTGAGCGCTCTATAGAGAGCCTCAGGTGGCTGCAGCACTTCTCTCTCGTTACCTCCCCTTCCCTGTAGCATGGCTGAGCTCCTCTTCCTCCTGGCTGTCAGTCCGGACGGATACCGCGTGGTACCCTGAGTGCTCACTTCCTTTTAGTCAGGCCGGGAACAGGAAACTGAATCTCCTGTACCGCGCGGTACACGGCCGGACTGACAGCCAGGAGGAAGAGGAGCTCGGCCACGATACAGGGAATGGGAGGTGAGAAGAACATAGGGGGGGGGAGTAAAAAAAATGGGGGAGTAAAAACATGGGAGTAAAAACATGGGGGGGTAAAAAAACATGGGGGGAGTAAAAAAACATGGGGAGAGTGGAGTAAAAAAAACACGGGGAGGGAGAGGAGTAAAAAAACATAGGGGAGTAAAAAAAACATGGGGAAGGGGAGTAAAAAAAATCAGGAGGGAGAGGGGTAAAAAAACATGGGGAGGGGAAAAAACCATGGGGAGGGGGACTAAACAAAACATGGGGGAGTAAAAACATGGGGAGGGGGAGGGTAAAAACATGGGGAGGAGTAAAAACATAGGGGAGTAAAAACATGGGGAGGAAGAGGAGGGAGTAAGAAGGACACAGGGAGGGGGAGGGGGGAGTAAGAATGACATGGGGAGCAGTTTTAAATAATTTGCACATGTTTGTGAGAACTGGAAAATGTTAATGTGAGTGTGTGTGTGTGTCTGTTAGTGTGTGTGTGTGTCTGTTAGTGTGTGTGTGTTTTAAAGGGACACTCCAGGCACCCAGACCACTTCTGCCCATTGGAGTGGTCTGGGTGCCAACTCCCACTACTCTTAACCCTGCAACTGTAAGGGGGAGGGGGAAGTAAGAAGGACACAGGGAGGGGGAGGGGGGAGTAAGAATGACATGGGGAGCAGTTTTAAATAATTTGCACATGTTTGTGAGAACTGGAAAATGTTAATGTGAGTGTGTGTGTGTGTCTGTTAGTGTGTGTGTGTGTCTGTTAGTGTGTGTGTGTTTTAAAGGGACACTCCAGGCACCCAGACCACTTCTGCCCATTGGAGTGGTCTGGGTGCCAACTCCCACTACTCTTAACCCTGCAACTGTAATTATTACAGTTTTCATAAACTGCAATAATTACCTTGCAGGGTTAACTCCTCCTCTAGTGGCTGACTACTAGACAGCCACTAGAGGGCACTTCCTGCTTCCTAGCACATGTTTTGTGCTATGTGCTAGAGCATCGCTGGACGTTCTCACACTGTGTGAGGACCTCCAGCGTCGCTCAATTCCCCATAGGAAAGCATTGAAAAGCATTTTCAATGCTTTCCTATGAAGAGCTCTAATGCTCATGCATGGCATGGGGAAGGGGGAGTAAAAAAAAACATGGAGGGGAGTAAAAAAAACATGGGGGGGAGTAGGTCTCCTCAGCCGGCGGGCGGGATCAGTCTGCCCCGCTGGCTGACGTGATGAAGGGGAGGAGCGGCAGTGACACAAAACTACCACCGAGGGACATCGGCGGGGGTCTCAGGTAAGTCACTGAAGGGGTTTTCACCCCTTCAGCAACCGGGGATGGGTGGTGGGAGGGAGAGGGGACCTGCAGTGCCAGGAAAATGGATTGTTTTCCTGGCACTGGAGAATCCCTTTAAGTATGTTGGATTTAGTTATTGTGCTCTTTTTTAATGTATATTTGATTTTATGGTACAGTGGTGTTTTTTGCAAATGTTCAATTGTTGAAAATGTTAAAATTTTATGCACATTATATACAACAGCAGTATTTGCACTGTAAACATTTTTTATTTATGCACAGTATATGCAACAGCAGTATTTGCACTGTAAACATTTTTTATTTATATAACGTGTGGGTGAACTTAAACTGTATGGCTATGCTGTGGTTCCTGTAGGCTTTGCGTGCATGTGGGAGAGGGGGCTTGGGGGGGCCTCCATGTCAATTTTGCTTGGGACCCCCCAAATTCCTTCAAACGGCCCTGCCTGTGGTGCCATGCTGGCAGCTTGGTATTCCTAACACTATCGTTTGCCTATAAGATGTAGTAGTTTTGGTGCTTATACTGCCCTTTTAAGAGGTGATACAACAGAGTGAATTTAAGGTGAATTTTATATTTAAGAACTTGAAAAACAAACTTGTACAATTCTCCTAACCACTTTTTCAGTTCAGCTACTTTTGCCTTAAATTTGAAATTCACTTTGAATTCACATTAAATTCCAGAAACTCTCATTTTTGTGAATAACCGTATACATATTGCTTGGTAAAACTGTTTCAGCTAGTTGTTTCTGTCTTGGATTTCACAAAAGAATGTTTGGTCAAATGGTCATACTATTTAAATCAAAATCTAATCTAAAAAAAAATATATTGTGAACCTCAACTTTTCAAGGCATGCATGATTTTTTTAGTGACATGATGGAAGGGTGTCAATATCTAGAAAGGGCATGTGAAGAGACTTCTTAGTTTTAGATTGCCCAATTGGGATATACATAAAGTTATTTGTCCCTTATTGCCTATAGTGTTAATAAAGTATTCTTAAAACCACATGGGTGAATTTGCACTTGGGCGCGATTACATCATATATGCCGAATGTGGAAGTGGCCAAATCATTCAATAGGCAGAGAAACACAATAATAGCCAATTAGGAGAGATATAAAAAGATAAAGCTTAGAACTGGAAATATGCCTTTTGAGAAAGTCCATCATTGGGACTAAACTCATCAAGTGAATTTCAAGCAAATTTAAAGTGAATTTCAGGAGAACAAATTTGAAACGAATTCCAGAGAGAATTACCAGCAAATTCCAGCTCTACACAGGACAGTCAGACTGAATGCACCTTAGCAGAAGCGGCTTCCTGTATATGTGGACTGGGAGATCTTCTGGACCCACTACCCAGATTGTCACGGAGAAAAATTGGCTTTCAAGGGAAAGGCGATTTTAGCACAATTTATTTTGTTTAATTTACTTATGAATGCCTGTCTCACCTTTTGTTTTTAATATTATGTTGTATTAAATACTACACTATAGCTATTTTTGCATTTACTTTTTTCTCTCCATTTTCCCTAATATATGTTATGCATGTGATTTTATTCTTAAGGTAAACACAATTTTTGTTTGCACTTGCACTTTAGTGTGTTAACACATGTTAAATTTGCACTTTTTCTTGATTTTGCAACAGAGACACTTTCTTTGATATACACTTTCTTTGATATTTACAGAGGCAATTCCATGTTTTGGCAGCACATTTTTCATATCACTATTTATACTACTGCACTTTATCAAGTTCGTATTCTAATGTTTTACATAGAATTTTCATACATGTATCAAACTTTAACTGCACATGTCAAAAATATATTTCAGTAACATGTAGGTTGGAATGTTTAAAACAAAAATGCATTGATTGCGTATATTTAATTAAAATAAAGTTTATTACATTTCATTTTTTCCCCTTATATTTATTTAATTAATTTAGAGATAAGACAAGACAATATATTCTGTAGGGACACTTAAACAAATCCAAATGTAAATCTGTTTAAAAAAAAAACAAAAACATCAGAGACATAATAATATATGGTAGCCTAAAGCTTCTATCCTTAAGGCTACTATTTGTATAGGTGCCTATTTCTTTAAGAAGTTTCATATTGCATTGGAATGTTCTTTCTTAAAGGTAGCATACAAATCTACGGGTCAGTTTAGGTTAATTCAACAAAAACTAAAGTTGAGAAAAAGTAAACTAAACAACAATGAAGAAGTCATCTTTCATTAAAGGCACTTCTGATAGACTTTACTTTTACTTTCAAATAACAAAGGTAAATTCACTAACAAAATCCTCTCAGGAAGCCATGCAAAGCACGGTGCAATTATATGAATCCTCTTCACTCACTTCAGTCAGTTTGCCTTTTTATACAGTCCACCCCTCAGGGCTTGAAATGCAAGAAATCCTTTATCACTTATCCCGGAAATCCGTATCAATCAGCACTTACAGCTAAAGAAACACGTTTTCTGATCTGTTTATCACAATGTGTTCTCCTGAATCATCTTTGTTCCTTATTTTGAACAGAACAAGTTCAAATTATAAATCAACTTCATGAAGTTCAGGCACATATTCTACTGTACACTTAGCAAGTTCAATTTCTTAGTTATTTAATGCACCTGCTAATAAAGGGAATATACGTATCTCTCTATATATATCTGGAAGACAGTGTGCATTCATAGGAATACTTAGTTAAATAGTAAACGTCTAACATCTTCCACAGCTACATGACAATGAATTAGTATTTGTGTAAATATAAATATGTATATATATATAGATGGATAGATAAATATACATATATACATAAAAAAGTATATATATATATATAAAATATATATATATACTTTGTGAGCATGTTATTTTATATATATATAAAATAACATGCTCACAAAGTATGTATTTGGATGTGTTAAAAATTCTCTCTCAGAGCATGGTGTGACTAACATTGTGTAGTGAGGGCCTGCAATTTCAGATCAGCATTGGAACGTACACATTTTAAAGAAAGCTAGCCCATATCCTAGTCCTAGCCCACAGCCATAGTCTAGTCTTGAGTTTAGATCTTTGTAACTTTTAAAATCATGTATTATAAAACTGGAACATCAGAGAAGAATTAAGATCCTAGTTAGGTTACACATTTTTACCCCATTCATTCTTAACCTAAAGATGATTAATGGAGCCAATCCAATTCATGGTTCTGAGTCTCTGGCCTTATCCCCGAGCCAAGGCGGCTGCCTAGGGTTGCCTTATGGTTAATTCTACTCTGTGGAGCATTCATTTGAGAAAATAATGCTGTCCCACGCTTTAACATTTATTTTATACAACATACGTGTAATCATGGCAGTGCATGAAATGTCGAATCTGCATGCATATTAAAAACTGCTGGATCATACTTTGTATTACAGATGTGAGTATTTTGATATGCATGAATATCTACTAGCTTTACATATTAGGATCGTACAATTTTTGAACATTCTTCTTAACCAAGTTGTTCAAGCTCTGGTAGCTTGAGTAATTAGTGCATTAGTACAATTTTTGGTAATTAGTACAATTTTCATGTCTTTCCACAGATTTTTAATCAAAGTTCTGTGCTTTCATTGGGCATTCCTACAACATAGTGATTCCTGGTTCTAGACCACTGCAGAAACCTTAGTAATTAGTACAATTTTCATGTCTTTCCACGGATTTTTAATCAAAGTTCTGTGCTTTCATTGGGCATTCCTACAACATAGTGATTCCTGGTTCTAGACCACTGCAGAAACCTTTTACAGACCTGTATTCATCATCAAAACCACTTTTTTACGATCTGTTTATCGCAATGTGTTCTACTATATTTCCCTTTGACTTAATGACCTGGCTGGTTTGCCATCACAAGTACTTCAATGAAATGACAGAAGGAGAGCTAGGCAACCAGTAGTCTGTCACACGAGGCTCATCCAGTTAACATGTCAGAATAGGAGGTAATACACAGCTTTTGTATTGGTAGTAGTAGGTTTAATATTTTCATTTACATGACCTACCTTACTGTCTGGGCACAATCAGGGCATGCCATGCAGATGAAGCTAACACTGCAGTGCCATGTAAATTCATGGCACCAGGGCAAGCCCAAGAACTGTGCTTAAGGGAGGTGACAGTAGATGTGGAATATATAAAACATATAAAATGTCACCTCTTTACAAGTACCAGGTGAGGTTAATGGATGCACCAAGATCCCTGTAGGGCCAACTTTGCATGGCACTATTAAAGGAATGAATGAGCAGCATCATGGGGTTGTTCTGGGGGATTACCCCCAGAACAAGGTAAGTGTAATTTTTACGCACCTCAGCAGCAGTATCACTCCGAGAAATACTCCTGAGTTGAGTAAATAGAAAACTGTCATTTCCAAAGATGTGGTAGTCCAGCTTTAAGAGCCCCATCATGGCAGGGATACAATCACAAACATTAAAACATTGTTTGCAAACATGTTCAGTAAGTAATTGGCTGAAAGTTAACCTATGTGTGTTTTATGCAAGGTTAGCCTCACATGATGCATTATCCATTAAAGTTTTATTGAATCTCATTGGCAGAAAAAAAAACATTGTTGTGGCTATGTTTTGCTGTGCATTCTAAACCATGTTAGCTCGCCGTTAGTACATAAGTTAACTACAACAGTAAAAAATTGTGTCCAGAAAACCAAAAAAAAAAATTAGCTTTTTTTTACCTCCAACAGTGGTGATTTTTGTAGAGCTCTTATATGTTCAAAAAATATGTAAATGCACATTATTTTCTTTTCTTCTGAGACAAATTCCATGTATCTCCGAACATGAAACCTATTCCCAAAAGAAAAAGGTAAAAGCATATGAATAGTTTTCTGGAAGGCAGGCTACATATGAGCTTAGATAATAATTTCATATAATGTTAAAATTATTCAAATTAGATATAAAGGTCATGTTTCTGCATTTCATAACTATTGCCTTCTACTAATTATTTACAAAATTATGCAAACTACTTATCTCATAGCATTTTTTTTGAGTTTGCTGTTTTTTCGGTTACACAGTGAAATTTATTTGAAATTTATTTTTTATGTAATACATACTTGTAATAAAAAAAAAAAAAACATTCAATGAAAGAATAATAATAAAGTATTGAATGTACCCATGGCTATTTATGTATATACAGTATTTCTGTTCTCACTTTATACTGCTGATTTCAAGAAAGTCCTGATTTTTGGAAAGTCTGTCTGTCTGTCTGTTTGTCATAATTTGTTTATTTTTAAACAAAAAGGTAGAAAGATGGGTGAATGGGCAATGGAAACTAAATATAAACCAAGTGCAGGCCAGCCTCTGTGAATTGGACACTCCAAATCCAATAATAAACAACAGGTATATACAAACTAACAGGGCGCCACAATCACTAAATCGGTGTATGTGAAGGGAAGAACCATATACTTAAATATATCTGATATCTAGATAAAAATAGTAATTTATTAGTACAGAATAAATAAAATAACAGCACAATAATAAGTGCTCAAACATATAATGAACAGGAACCCATAGGTATAGCAGCTCACTAATACATAATGCTGAACTGGGCAATAAAGTGCAAATGCTAAAGTGCAAAGTATAGTATGAAAGTGCAAATACTCGAATATAAGGTACTAGTACCGAAAGTGCACCAAATCAGTAACACGTTAGCATACAAATAGCCCAAAGATAAAAAAGTAGACAGTCAGCACAGTCAGCACACATAAACAATAAAGCCGCTGATACCACAATGCAGGGTCCCAAATGATAGTCAATTACTTTCTATTTCTATTAGTAGGTCATTTCTAGAAATTCCAGATTGCTAATAATATAGATGCAAGATATATGCATTTCACCTCAGCATGCATTTTATTTAGCTATCACTACATATATTACATATTACCAGTGAATATATACTTTTGAAGTATTAATCGGGCAATAAAGAAAATTTCAAAATTTACTGTTGTGCGTCATTTACATAACTCACGTATGACCTTGGAAAAATTCGACATTGGGCACAAATATATCAATGAAATCATGATTCTTTGATTCTCCCAAAATTGCAAGATCAATTTGCAAATAAGCACAAACAGCAGTGGTGTATCCTGGTTTTGTGCTGCCCTAGGCAGGACAAAACTCAGGTGCCCCCCAAACCCCCCCCTTACTCCCCCACACGTGCGCAACCCCCACCCATCCCTTCCCCCCGCTCCGCCTTCTAAATACACACACACACACTCACTGACAGATACGCATACACTAGCTAACAGAAACACGAACTCACTGACACACACAGACACTCACTCACAGACACACACTAGCAGACACACACACACTCACTGACACACACACTCACAGGCAAACATACACACACAGTCAGACACACACACACACACACAAACACACTCACTCACTAGCAGACACACTCACTCACTAGCAGACACACACTAGCAGACACAAACACTCACTGACACACACACTCACAGGCAAACACACTCACACTAACAGTCACACACACACACACTAACAGTCAGACACACACACACTAACAGTCAGACACACACTCACTAACAGACATACACACTCACTAACAGACACACTCACTAACAGACACACTCACTGACACACACACACACTAACACTCACTAACAGACACACACACTCACTCACTAACAGACAAACACACTCACTCACTAACAGACACACTCACTAACAGACACACTCACTCACAGACACACTCACATACACACTAACAGACACACTAACAGACACACTCACACACACTAACAGACACACTCACTAACAGACACACACACACACACACACACAATAACAGACACACTAACAGACACACACACACACACACACACACTAACACACACTCTAACAGACACACTCACATTAACACATTTATTTTTTTAACCCCCCCCCTCCTTACCTTAGGGAATGCTGGGGGGATTCCCTTTCTCCCTGGGGGTCCAGTGGCTTCTGGGTGCTGGGCGGGCAGGCGGCTGGCGAGGGAGCTCTTCCTCTGACCTGTCTGCTCAGATCCCTCGCGCGCCTCAGAGTGAGGCTGGGAGCTGGAATATGACCCATCCCTTCCCCCAGCCCCACCTTCTAAATGCACACACACACACACACTCACTGACAGATACGCATACACTAGCTAACAGAAACACAAACTCACTGACACACACAGACACTCACTCACTCGCAGACACACACTAGCAGACACACACACACTCACTGACACACGCACTCACAGGCAAACATACACACACAGTCAGACACACACACACACACACACACACAAACACACTCACTCACTAGCAGACACACTCACTCACTAGCAGACACACACACTCACTAGCAGACACACACTAGCAGACACAAACACTCACTGACACACACACTCACAGGCAAACACACTCACACTAACAGTCACACACACACACTAACAGTCAGACACACACACTAACAGTCAGACACACACTCACTAACAGACATACACACTCACTAACAGACACACTCACTAACAGACACACTCACTGACACACACACTAACAGACACACTCACTAACAGACACACTCACTGACACACACACTAACAGACACACTCACTAACAGACACACACACTCACTCACTAACAGACACACTCACTAACAGACACACTAACAGACACACTCACACACACACACACACTAACAGACACACTCACTAACAGACACACTCACACTAACAGACACACTAACAGACACACACACACACACACACACAAGGGAGCTCTTCCTCTGAGCTGTCTGCTCAGATCCCTGGCGCGCCTCAGAGTGAGGCTGGAAGCCGGAATATGACATCATATTCCAGCTCCCAGCCTCACTCTGCGCCGCGCAAGGGAGTTGAGCAGACAGCTCAGAGGAAGAGCTCCCTCGCCAGCCGCCCGCCCAGCGCCGCCCGCCCGCTCGGCATGTCTGTTAGCCGCAAGGCTAACAAGACATTTGCCCTGGGCATTTGGGGGTGGCTTTTTTTGCCGCCCCCTGGAAAATGCCGCCCAAGACAAATGCCTTGCTTGCCTCGCGGCTAAAACGCCCCTGACAAACAGGCATCTTTTTTGAGGTTTCATCCTGGATTTCTGTATGTGTTAATGGAACACTTTCTAAACACAGCTTTTTTTAAATTCTTTATTTTTGGTGATAGCAGGCATGTTTATGGTGCCACAACAGCATCATCAAGCAGAATTAGTTAGACATTTTGGTACATAGGTATGGCAGGTTATTACTGTGCACTATATTTATGGAATTTAATGTGATAACATGCTTAAGAATCCTCTTGTAGATAATAACATAGAAAAACATACTTTGCTTATTTGTAGTTGTAATAGAGTGATATAGTGTATAGCTCCGAATAGCCATGTTGTGGGACAGTGTCATAGTGTAATGAGCTATATAAGTTGTATGAACTTAACATGAGTAGGACTGGTGTATAAACACATCTTTTTTAAAACTAAAATGTACAGAATTTCATGTAGTGTAAAACAGATCATTATTACTATTATTATCCTTAGCATTATTCTTAACTGATGTGTATGTCTGGTCTTCTAAGTCCTGCACTTTGGTCAGTATATGGGCATTTCTGCAAACGCTAGCCAGCCCAAAGGTGGAACATAAGCAGGAGCAGGTCATTGTTCTAGCATCAAGGAACTTTCAGAATGGATATAGGAGCCCTACCTGTTCACCCAAATGTCCCATACATCCAACAAAGTGCTGAAATTTGCAGTGATCATACACTGACTTCATCCATGGCAGTGGACATGAATTTAGGGAATAAACCTGACACAATATCAATGTTATGTGTAGGCATTATTATGGAGAGCAGGGCTGAATAACTTCTAGCATAATACTTTTAGTATATATAGGTTTCTCACCATGAATACATATTGTGCTGATCAGTCAACCAGCACCTGAAATAAACGATTCTTCATTTATTAAAACCACAAAGAAAACCTGTCGGGCTCAGGTTGGATCAGTGCCCATCCCTAAAGACAAACGGCTGCTCCAGAATGCTTAGTTGAATTCCTTGATCCACACTTGATCTTCTTTATTTGTGTTAACGCAACCACTTTGTCAAATATTATGAAGAACGATTGCCTCCTGATATTTGAAGTTTGTAAATTAATTATTTTAGCTGGTTGCCCATGGCAACATGGAAACAGCATGCGCTCTTTGGATGCAATAAGCACAATCTATGTTAGGATACAGAACCTGAAGACTTCTAATTGGTCCTTGTTCTTGTCCAGCCCAAACCTTGCAATTTTTAAGTGAGCAGACAGGTTCTACACAAGTAAAAAATAGTCTTATTTATTCTGATTAAAGAGTTGAATTTTTCAGTCATATCGTATGCACAGATGTATCTATATATCAAATTTTAATGAAAACTTAATATTTTGTTTTGTGCAAACAGTGACATATTTCAAACTATCTTATCATTCAATTACAAGCTAATTATCTATCTAT
Organism: Pelobates cultripes; assembly: GCA_933207985.1. Lineage (NCBI taxonomy): Eukaryota > Metazoa > Chordata > Amphibia > Anura > Pelobatidae > Pelobates > Pelobates cultripes. Next base: position 259,872,355 of record OW240916.1, read on the forward strand.
ATCTATCTATATCTATCTATCTATCTATCTATCTATCTTTATCTGTCTATCTATCTCTATCTATCTCTCTATCTATCTCTCTCTCTCTCTCTATCTATCGATCTATCGATCTATCTATCTAGTTATCTATCTATCTATCTATCTATCTATCTATCCATAAAAAAAACATTAAACAAGCATTCATCCCTCTTGATTTAATACTATGTAGATACATTTACCACCATCAATTATAACTGGAAGTGTTTTGGGTCAAGTTGCTGCCAGCATTGCAAACCTTAATTTAAATTAATTATTTAGTCAGAAATGCTTACTTACTTAGGAAGTAAACAATAAAATAAGAAAATATGGAAGCAAACCGGCGAATGAATGTGTGTATGCATGTATGTGAATGCATCTTCTATATAATTTTTATTTCTATATAGGTGGTTTCATAAACTGCAATACATTATATTTTATATATTCCAAGAATATTAGTAGGTTACAATTTACAGTATTCAAGGTTACTTCAGACATTTATAATTCATTTTTTTAATGTTATTTCTTAACAAAATTGAGCCTGAGAAATCGTATTTCGTGTAGTTTTACTTATTCTCCTGAACCTATAGCTAATTTTAGAAAGTCTGATACCTTTGTTCATTTGTAGAGTCTGCGAGTCTACATACTAGGATAGCTATAGTTCTGTTTGTGTTTATTACCTATTTCATGTATGCCCTGAAATGACTAAATTACAGGTATTTTGCATGTGTTTTGTGAGAGAAGACAGAGTCCGCTACTATAATTTATTTTGAAGCACCCTATTTTATAAAATTATAGAAAAGCACTGCAATTTGAACAATTTTTTTTATTTCTAAGACTATACTGACATCTTCAAAGCTCAGTAGATGCCTTCTAGATAGGAACTTAACCATGCAATAAACAATTTTCATCAAAGCCTTGGTTTGTGGACATGAAGTACAATTTGGATTTGAATTTTTTTAATAATGTTCCTTTTTATTAGCTGTTCTGTCTTTTGTGCTTTGACCTAATTTATCATTCATCATCCCTTACATAAAAATTAGGTATCTGCAAAAATATATACAACAGTCAAAATCAGATTATGTTCAATCAAAGTAATTGTGTACCAAAGAATTGTTCATGCAGCTCTACAGCTGCATTTGGATACTGTTTAATCCCATACAACAGCAGAAAATTGTCAAAATTAAATTTGAGTTCATAACCTTTATCTTATTTTAGTCATTTAAAACTCAGATTAACCATCTCAGATCCATACAGGTCACATTTAGACATGAGAAAAAAAATGTATATTCCATTTATAAAAAGGTAGAAAAACTGTCTGATCAGCAGTGATCAGACAGTGAAGTTTTTTTTCTCCATTTTGCATTGTGTCGTGTAAATATTATTAAACATCCATATTTGTATGTTCCTCCGTAAGAATTATTGCGCATGTGCTGCTATAGTTGTACGTCTTGTAGAAAGGCAATGCACACATCCTATTGATCCAAGAGAATGTCTTAGAATCCAAGGCTCCCAGGTCTGGCCTTAGAGTTTGAATAAGGGGAGTATATTATAGAGATGCTGGGGTCTGTAGTGACTTTGAGCCAGATAGCACAAAGATCACCATGCAAGGAACCTATATCTCCTTGCTATAGGTGATGTGTCCACCACCAACAAGTTTTGGGGCATAGCCCTAGATTTACTTATTTATTTTAAAACTGCATATGTAATAATATAATTGTTTAACCTGAGGTCATATAGAGCAGGAAGTGAAGCTAATGGGTTAGAGAAAGTTAATAATACATCAGCCAATGCTGGGAAGTTAAACTCCGTATTTGCCACTGTCATATTTCTGATGTCCAGATGGTTCCTAATTAATTGGAGAAAAGTCTATAAAGATAAAGCAAAGAGGTGAAAACATGCACCTATTTCTACAGCCAGTATGGAGTGGAAAAGGAGAGGGGGCTATTTCTAACTGTAATTGGGATAACAACAGATCGTCCTAAAAAAAGTAGGTTGTATTATCTCATAGAAATGGACAAGCAAGTGTGAGTATGTTAAAAAATAATAATCTGCCATCAGTGAACCATTCACTAATGTGTTCTAAACTACTCCTTGAAGCAAAGTCAGCACAAGAACTATTAATCAAGAGCTTTATTAAATGGCTTTTAGTGGGCTAGCAGTTACATACAAACTTATGAGCAACATTTGCAAAGCTAGGTTATTAACTCAAGTTCAAACACAGTACAGACCAGAACTTTAGTTAAAGGCCCATTTTGATCATCTCTTATTTAGTACCAATCAGTGTCTGGTTTACTTTCAGTAATACTAAATTGTAAATTCCTTGTAAGATATATATACAAAAAGGTATATATACAAATTAATCAAGTATAGTGGTGGAAGGGTAGCAGCGCCTTGGAGGAGTCACTAGGTTCAAACAGGGCCGTCTATAATATGATTAGGACCCTGGGCAATGCATTTTCTTGGGCCCCATGGGCCCTGTCCCTGCCACTGCCTCACCCCCCCAATTACGTCCAACCCGCAATCACACTGACAGACGTACTGGCACATACACACACAGACAGACATTAAAACATTCACAGATACATACTGACACACAAAGTCACTACACACAAATATATACTGGCAGACATACTGACACACACACAGACATACATACATACACAGACACATACATTAACAGATATACTGACACACACACAAACACATACACTGACAGATATACTTAAACACACAGACACATACACTGACAGACACATTGACACACACACACAGGCATACTGACATATGCACACACACACACACAGGCATACTGACATATACACAGACAGACGTAATGGCTGATACAGACAGACATTAAACATTCACAGATATATACTGACACACACATACACTGACATACAAATATATCCTGGCAGACATACTGACACACACACACACACAGACACATACACTGACAGACATACTGACTGACACACACATTCACACAGACATACTTACATACACACACAGACATACTGACACACAAAGACATGCTGACACACACACACAGACAGACAT